>JACSVZ010000004.1:94830515-95430515 GCA_014706295.1 Lycocorax pyrrhopterus obiensis | reverse complement strand
AAGTTCTTTTTTACACTTGGTCAGCTCTGAGCAGGTGCTGGGTTCTGCTCCTGGGATGGGGCAGCCCTGGAGGTATGTACAGACTGTGGAATGAGATGCTGGAGAGAAGTGCTTAGGAAAGGGCCCTGGGGGTCCTGGTCACTGGCAAGCTGAACATGAGTCAGCAGTGCCCCGGCAGCCAGGAGGGCCAACCCTGTCCTGGGGGCGTCAGGCACAGCATCGCCAGCCGGGCAAGGGAGGGGATTGTCCCGCTCTGCTCTGCTCTGCACTGGGGTGGCCTCACCTCAGATGCTGGGAGGCAGTTTTGGGTGTCACAAGAAAGATGTTAAGCTCTTATTAAGCATCCAAAAAAGGTCAACAAAGATGTTGAAGGACCTTGAGGGGAAGCCTTTTGAGGAGCAGCTGAAGTCCCTTGGTCTGTTCAACCTGGAGAAGAGGAGACTGAGGGGAGACTTCATTGTGATCTACAGCTTCCTTACAAGGGGAAGTGAGGGGCAGGCACTGATCTCTTCTCTGTGGTGACCAGTGACAGGACCTGAGGGAGTAGCCTATAGCTGAGTCAGGGAAGATTCAGGTTGGGTATTAGAAAAAGGTTCTTCACCCAGAGGACGTTTGGACACTGGGACAGGCTTCCCAAGGAAGTGATCACAGCACCAGCCTGACAGAGGTCAAGAAGCTTTTGGACAGTTCTCTCAGGCCCATGGTGTGACTCTTGGGGCTGTCCTGTGCAGGGCCAGGAGTTGGACTTTGATGATCCTTGTGGGCGCTTTCCAACTTGGCATATTCTATGATTTTATGAACAGTAAATAGGGCAAGTTGCCATTATGTATTAATCTATAATAATTGCACTTTAGGGGATAGAGACTTTCATTCGGAACAAAAGGAGTTATCCGTTGAGATTTCTGAAAGTTGGAAGGTCCTGCACCTTTGCATACTTCCACACATAGATAAAGTATAGACTGGCTTGGGTCTTCTCTCATTTGTGACACTGACACTCCCATCAAAAGTATCAGTGAAAGCACAGATCTAACTTTCTCATAAATATATTTGGTACGAACGGCAAAGTTTTGGCAGTGGAGAGGGCTGCAGGAGTGGTCTCTGGGGGAAGAAACGTGGGACTGACTGACTTCTGTCAGATACAATTAGCATCTCCAAAGCAGACCTACCACAGGGCGAAGCTATCCTATCAGCTGAATTGGTGGCACCTTTGTGAACACATATATAAGACAGGGCGGGAAACACCAGAGACAAAGGGAAAAGAAGAATGAGAAACAAGAGGGAACAACAAAGTCAGAGGAGGGGTAGCAGGTGCAAACTGAGGGGACTGTGGCCCGAGGAAAACCCACAGTGGAGCGTTGGCAAAGGGTGATTAACAGAGAAACTACTGTGTAATTGACCCCCCCCCCCCACCTCTGGTGCTGCTTGTTGCCTTGTCACAAGGACTGTGTCAATAATGAGGGTGCAGAGGAGTCTGAAGTGATTGAGTAAAGTGGAAGCAAGGAAGGAGGAAGGACAGGAGTCCTCCTTTCCTGGGAAAGTGAAAGAAAAGATGATTTTTCCCTAAGAGCTTAATGCTTGTCTTGTTTTGCTTGGCAGTGCTCTAATCAGTAATTAAATAGTTATGCAGTTTGGTAATAAATTAAATACCTCAAGTTGAGTTTGTTTTGCCCATGACAGTACTTAGCAAGTGATTTTTCTGCCTTCACCTTGACCCATAGGATCTCTCAATCTCATTCGTCTCTCTTCTCTCGCATCCAGCTGGGGGGGAGAGAAAAGGTGAAGTGAGCAAGCACCTGGTTCGTTCTTGGGTGGTAATTGAGGTGAATTCACCATAGAAAGGGATTTTATTTTAATTTTTCTCTGTCCTTCCTTCTTCTCTTCACTCTGTTTTTTTTTTCTTTTCAGCTTTTGCTCTTTGGACTGATTTTATTTCGCTTCATAACAGTTTGAATGGGAGAAGTGTATCAAAGATAGTTGACACTAAGGCAAGTTATTGTTCTTGCAATTAATTCTTGCTACTATCAGTTCTGCAATAGAAAAAATAGTATGAAACTGCTCCTATTGTAGATGCTTTCAACAGTATGATATTGGCATCCAGATCACATTGTGCAAAGGGATATTCTAACTACACTGCCAGCAGTAGAATGAAAAATGTAAATTGTTTTGAGGACCTGTTATACCATACTCGGTATGGTTGCCACACAGAAGTCATGTACCTGGCTTTGTATTTCATACCTTTTCCCACTTCCTCTCTCATTCTGTTTCCCTCTTTCTCATTCATCTGCTGTTTTTGGGGTGTCATGTTCATTTTTATTAAGTGTCCATTGACTTATCCTTCTTTTCTTTCTGGTCTCTGCAGCTCTGCTAAAACATTGCCAATCCGATATCACTGGAAGAAGTATTGATTCCAGTAACAGGAGTGTTTAACTAGAGTTCTTGGCTAACATGACTACTAGCAAGATTTGGATCCTTCCACCTCTAGATCCCCCTGATGTGTGCTGACCCTCCTCATGGTTAAGAGCTCTGTGTGATGCCCCCTTTCTGCTTGAAAAAGAATGAAATGCAAGTGGTAATGAAACTCTTTTGCCCCCTTGGAAGGGATCCTGCTGCATGGCTGCAGTGCACTGGTAGGACATAATAAAGAGATAATTTCCAGCTGAGCTACTTAAAGTTCAGGATATCTTAAAGGAGAGGCAGTATTGCAACGTGGAGGAGATCCTAGACTGCTCTCTGGAGCTCCAGGCTCCCTTATGCATAAGAATAGTATGTTAATTATTCAGGCCAAGAAGTTTTGCATCTCAGCTGCAGTCTTATAGTAAGCTGACGGGCAAAGAGAGGAAATGGTCTGAGACCACAAACTCTAAAGTGCCCTCGTATCGAGAATATCACAGGCCAGCAGTGGAACTGAAAGAATGGTGCAGGTGAAGCTGAGGGAGAGGAAGGCAAAGTGTTAAATAGGCAGGTGAAGCTGAGGGAGAGGAAGGCAAAGTGTTAAATAGGCATATGTGGTCTGCTAGATTGAACTGTTTGGAGAAGGATGAAGATATAAAATCTAGATTTAGATTTTTACAAGTTCAAGGGAGGATGGCTACCATTTGCAGTTCAGCTTTGAGTCTCTTTAGTAAAAAAAATTGGGCTTAGACTGCCGTTAGTGAAGTGTAGTTAACACTGTAAGTAAACTTTTCAAAGAATCCTTCACTCAAAACCTGTTCACTTATTTACCAAATGGATTATATGAGGAAAATTTTAAGAGTATTGGGTTTTTTGGTATTTCTGATTTCTGAGCAGAGTGTCCGAAGCAGTTGAAACATTTGTAGAGTTTTGCTTTTCTTTCCAAACGTAACAATGGTGCAGCTCTAGTAAATGACAAAATCCAGATAGAGTATGGGAGCAGCAGGATCCCAAATTAAACAACTGGGAGGTTGATAAATGCTTCCAGTAGCAGATTTAACTACAGATGGAATCGTTTGACCATTCGACACGCCACAGTCCGCTTGTTGGGGGCTTCCGACCATCTCTCTGCAACATTAACTTCATAAAAACTCCCATCAAAGAGCCCCCACCAGAGTCACAGTGCCTTTTTCAGAGAGTTTTCAAACAGCAGAAATAGACATTAAAAGATTCTGCCCTTCCTTCCTTGATATTTTTCTGACAGCAAATTAGAATCAGATGGAAGGTATCATTTCCACGAAGATCATAATGCAAATGAATTCCTTTACAATAACTTTAAAAAAATCCCAAACAGCCTAAACCCAAACCTTTCAAAAAATATGTATGCATTTGGCCAATAAATTCAAAGATACAGAGAAGTTTTGTTCAAGGCTCATGTACCTCAATTTTTATTCCTGTCCTTGGCCAGAGGATGTTCTTCACTAACCAGCACTTTTAACAAGCAGTTTTTTTATTGTCCTGCACAACTGATAATTTTGTTCTTCAGGTGTTTT
This sequence comes from Lycocorax pyrrhopterus obiensis, assembly GCA_014706295.1. Classification (NCBI taxonomy): domain Eukaryota; kingdom Metazoa; phylum Chordata; class Aves; order Passeriformes; family Paradisaeidae; genus Lycocorax; species Lycocorax pyrrhopterus. Next base: position 95,426,571 of record JACSVZ010000004.1, on the reverse strand, counting down.
TCTGGCTTTCTGGGTTGGTTACCTGCTTCGGGTTTTTTTTGTTTAGCTTTTGTTTTGGCTAATTTTTTTTTTAAGTACTGCATTGATTTTCTGCACTTTGAAATGACAAAATAATTGCATACCTGGCATTAGGAAAATAAATCTGCAGCAAATGAAAGTATTTTCTTTCCAAGAAACTCTAAGAATTGGAGATGATATAATTTTAAAATGACAGTTTTTGAAAAGCAGAGTTTCAAACACAAGCAGGTGGTTCCCCTGCCTTCATGCTGGTGAACACTATGCAAAAGACTCTCAGTGCTCTCCAGAGAATCTGTTCCCTGAGAAGGTGCTGAACCAGGATATTGATTTTGTGAACTGGAAATTGAAGAGAGATCTGAGATTGAATATATGTGGTTGAATGTAAATGGATACAAAAGAGGACTGAGTTGTGCACATTTTTGGAGGATGACATTCATTTATTAGTATTGAATAACTGATTTCCCAATGTAATTTAGAAATGTTTATGACACTTTTCTTGGTTACTTACATTATATAATTGCTAAAGAAGACAGCATTATACCTTTATCCTTTAATGTTTGTGTTCTCTGCAGCATTGGAGTTAGGGACATCCACTGCTTTTTGTGTTTCGTTGTTTTGGGTTTTTTTCCAAACACCCCTGGCAAAGTGCAGGATGATGAGCCAGAGAGTGCTTGTGTTCCCTTCTGAGTTATTAGGTATTTCTCTACTGTCAGCCGTAGTTACTTTTTTAGAGTGATGAAAATCAGATCTATTTTGGCTCTTTGTTGATGTTTTTTTGGAAATATTCTCAGGATCTAGTAATATTGACATTGCATTAAAATTTTAGTTTGCAGATTAATTCATAATTATAATGGTCCGGAGTTACAATTAAGTAGCTAAGTGTAGAGCTATTTGTTATTATTTGTGTTTATATGCTGTAGGATTCACAACACACTATCCAACTTTCACCCATGCCTTGTACCCACAGAGAAAGAACCAGGTACTCAGAGGTCCTTCAAATTTTAATTAATTTCTAAATACTTACATTCACATATTTTTATATATATGTATATATCTATTTTTTTACTGTAAATATCTTTCTGAATGTTCTAGCTAGAACATAAAACTAAATTATATGTTAGGATTATAAGTCTGGTCCCATGTCACCACCTATTCATATTGAAGGCATCATCCAGGAATTTAGTCTTGTTTTCTAAACTATATTGAAGTAAAAACTTGTTATTTTCCTGTAGTGAAGATACCTCGTGGTACATTGCCTGCTCACAGCTGGCCTTCTAAGGAGTACATTTCAGGCTTCTATCTCCCCTCAGGCTGCAAGTCAGGTCTTTATTGTTCTCAGTGGCTGTTGAGACAGGCTGTAGCTGCAAAGGTGTAAGTGTAGTGTCCCTGCTGAAGAGCCAGGCCAGGCCAGGTGTTCAGCCATGCACATCTCACATTTGGTGCAGAAGACATGTCCGTATCAAGTATTATACGTGTTTTAGCACATTTTGGCGCTGGTCAACTGAAAATAAGTGGCAGTAAAAAATGTAATTGTACTGTTTCACCAGTGTCAGAAGATAAACTTCATGAAGGTGGTTAGATCACACAGTTACTGCTCTCCTTTAGTGTAAGGCTCCCAGTATTCATTATGAATATCTATAAACCAGTTATCACAGTTACAGGCTTGCTGGGTTGCTCGTTTTACAAACACCAAACAAGAAATACCCAAAGGTAGTGGTTGATTCATTTACAGATGATTTAGGACCCAAATTCAATTTGAAATTGAATGACATTTCAACTCATAAACATCCACTTAGGTTCTTGTTCTATTCTGAAAGGCTCAAGATCATGAGGGCTGGGTTGCCTGTGGCAGAAGTAAGAGAAGTATCCAGACCTTATGTTTCCAATCCATAGAACCGTAGAATGGTTTGGGTTGGAAGGGACCTTAAAGATCATCTAGTTCCGACTCCCTGCCATGGCCAGGGAGCATTCCACCAGAGCAGGTTATTCAGAGCTGCATCCAGTTTGGTCTTAAAACACCTTCATGGAGGAAGATTACACAACCTCTCTGGGCAACCTGTTCCAGTGCCTCACCACCCTCACAGCAAAGAATTTTTCCTAATATCTAAACTTACTGTCGTTCAGCTTAAGACCATTACACCATGTCCTGTCATTACATCCTTATCCTTTGGCCACAAGAAATAATCTTCTCACCTACATTTATCCAGCACTGAGGTAAAAACTCGCTTCCTTCATAAAGAAAAGTAAACCAGGAATATCTATCCAAGACATGGAAGCTTTCTGAACAACTTTCTGTTTATTATGTATTTGAATGTCCTTCTGATGGGTGACTACGCCTTTGCTAGTGGCACTCAAAGAGCCAAAAGAAACATATGTTGTGAAAAGTATCTTTAGCAAAACAGACAGATGGATAGGTAACACTTTAAAACAGGGTGGCCAATGATTAGCAATTCATTTGGTGTTCATTGCGATAACATTAATTGTTATGAATAAATTACATTTAGCAACACTTGGAATTTTGTGAAAAGAACATTTGCCTTTTGGGGACTTTGTGAGAAGGAAAAAAACCCCACTTTTTTATTTTTTCCTTTTTTAAAATTTTTCCCATCTCAGAAAATCTGTTTTTTGCAAGATCTTCAAGAAAACCACAAGCTGTGTACCAATGTTTTAGAATTTTAAATGCTTCTGATACTAATATGATCTCTAAGTAGGTTTTCACTCAGATCATGCTTTTAAGCTTTCCTTTTTTTACAGCAATTGAAAAATTTCTAAACTCTTCAATCCTTGCTGCTGTTTAATCACTCTCCTGCTCGGTTAAATACACCACAGAAGTGAAAAAATATACCTATTGCTTAAAAGCTGTAAACAGTCCATAGATTGTGTTCTGATGATTACAGACAGTTTATATTGGCTGGACCAAGCTTTAGCTGTCAGCACATAAAGAGAGAAATGGACAAAAGAGGCTCTGATAGCAGATGTTGACACTGGAAGCTCAAATTCAGGGATCCTCAGCCTGTGGCTGTGGAAGCCCAGCTGGGAGAAAGAGACAGGCTGCATTCATAGAGCCTCTCTGGGATCCCTGCCCCATGCAGGTACCCAGCCATTGAGAGACAGGAAGATGAAAGGCTGCTTCACAGATGTCACCTGCTGAGGGTTCAGCAGCCTGTCCAGAAATGTCATGTTTGGCAGCTGGTGGAGGATCCCTCCCACCAGCTCTGGCGCACAGATTCTCACAGTATTCCGGGAAAGATGCTTACACGGGGGCTTCCTAATGAGACAACATTAAAGAGAATTTTTGGCTTCTGCCTGTAACAGCACGTTGACATTAACCTAGCTGTCCATTCATTACACAGTTCTCCTGAAGATCAGTCACTCTAACAAAATGAATTTTAGGCATAAGCATCAAGCCAAATTACCCTGGAAAATTGTCGAGATGGCTATCTCTTCACATTCTGTTAAACTGATTCTGCAATCCTTTGTTTCCATGTATGTTTCTGAAATTCTATTGATGCAGGCTCAGTCGAGGCACTTGGCCCAAAAAGCAGTATAAAATGCAAAGTCCGGGAGGATATATGATACTCAAACAAGGCATATTGAAGCTCCTGAGTCCTATTATCTTCTTGGATAGTAATATATGACCTCATCTGAACCCACGTTTTGCACATCGGCAAAAAAGATCAGAGAATATTTCTGAGAAGGTAAAAAAGAAGGGCAATAAGAATTTGGCAGAAGGAAGTTAAGATCTGAGCAGAAAGGTGCTAAAGTGAAGTGGAGAAAAGTTATTGCTTAAACTGGTTGGGAGGGGTTAGTGTTTGCCCTTTTTTTCCCCTCCAGCCCTCAGGTTAAGGCAAATGGCACATGCTTTGTCTTTTGCCTTTTGGGCTATTTCTGACATGCAGAGAAAGAACAAGAACAATGTACTTTTCCATACTGCATACAGGCTCAGGGAACTGACAGGACTTGATTCTTACATATCAATTACATTCCCAGAAATATTACTTAAATGCATGGTATCTAAAATTAGTATGGGATCTAAAATTGCATTTAAAATTACTTGGAATGGTAAAATTTCTCATTCAATTTTTTTGAAGCTTTACAATCTTCATCCATTTTTGTTCTCTTCTTTCTGTATTCAATGTGTTAGTAAGAATAGCCATGCTTTTAACAAGTGAGATTTTTGCTGTAAAATCTACCTAGTAGTGTATTGCCTCATAATACCATTCAGAGGCATCAAAATTCCACTCTGTCCCAGGGAGGGACTATGATCATCTACATTTTTTCACAGCTGTAGTTTGGATTATTGTTTTGGTTCTTCCCAAGGAGACTGCTTGCAAACCAGGTTAGAATAGACAATGCTCCTCAGAACCTACGGCAGGAACGGTTTGCCTGAGTATGCCAGGCAGAAGCACTAAAAAGAAATTTGTTCATCAGTCACATAAAATGGTTGAAACTAAAATCGCTTTTAGTGCTACTACTGTATTTGACTGTGGTGACTGAAACTTTAGAGCATTGGGGTCATCTTGACACTTTAGTCATTGTTTTGTGAGAGGGGAGGAGAAAAACGAGTGAAAAACTAGAGGAGGGATTAACAGAAAGAAGCAAAACCACTCTGAAATACATGATTTTAAATAAATTCACAGCATCGACCAATTGGAGTAGCATATAGTGTCAAGATTTGAGATGGGATCAGAGCATTAGCACTGACAAAGCTGTGATGATTAAAGTTAGTGACAGCTCTCAGTTATTTCCATCTTTTAAGACAAACTGGGAGAATATTTCAATCTGTGGCAGTCCAAATTGAGGTATCTTTGAAAAAAACCTAATTTTGAAAAGGTAAAATGTTTAGCTTTTTTGAAAATTGGTAATTTAATGTGAAAATCTGACTAAGAGAAAACTTTAATTCCATTGCCATGCATATAATTAGGACATCTAAAGAAGAATAAAACAATAAAATAAAGGATGTCTTCGACAAAACCAGAAAAAATCCCCGTGGGTACTGGTCCCTTTTACTGTTTTCAGTGCATTCCCTGCCCTCTTTATATTTGTGAGAGAACCTTAGCAAATGTTGGAATTTTCTCTTTAGGAGACATTGATGAGTTGAACTATGGAACACTAAATATACATATCAATGAATTTTTATATTTATAAAAGTAGTATTTTATTTTAAATACAGTACTATATTCTCCACCATCAGGTTAGACTTCTGTCTAGTTGAGAAGTTTTTTAATTAAAGAACATAAAATTTAAATGGTTCAGAAAATGTCAACATGGGTTCCTATTTTCAGCCCAACACAGATGATAGAACGAGAGGGCATAAATGAAAATTAAAGAAAAACAAATTCAGAACAGATGTCAGGAAGCATTTTTTTCAAGCAGCGAATCATAAATGTGTGGAATGGCTTACTAGGCAAGATAGTTAAGGCAAAAACACGGAGGTCATTAAAGAATCAATTAGAAGACATCATGGTGTAGATGGAAAAGGGAATGAGGCATGATGAGCCAAACCGCCTCTGCTCACTACAAGACTGTCTCATGTTCTCAAGAAATCTGGACACTGGTAGATGTTTTTTGGACTCTAGGGTAGGTGCTAGCCAGAAATCCATACAACTCTCTACCTTTCCTCTCCTACTCTCTCTTGCTTTCTGCAGGTACCCAACACAACTTTCAGGAATACCATCAAGGCAGTTTTAATGATGGGAGAATTTGCATTAAATATGCATTAGACGTGCCAGTGAAGTCTTTGAAACATGTCCTGTTAGAAAGTGATTTTATTATCATAAAACAAGTTTGCCAGTGTAGAACAACAGGCAACTTCTATTAGTAAAGATGTCTTCTGCTAGGAAGATTTTAAGATCCTTTTTTTTTTTTTTTTTTTGGTAAGCATTACCATTATAAAGAAACATTCAATACCATATGTAAATGCTGTCGAAGACGGTGTGGTAGAAATACTTAAAAGAGAAAGCCCAGTCTTACAAATAAGTCAGGAGAGTACACCTGGTAAGTTGTACAGCAGAAACAAAGACTCAGACCTTGCTGTTCTGTCAGAATGGGGCAACCAGAGGATCTGGCTTAGGTGAGGATAGATAATGAAGAAGAATTTGATTTACTATAAATCACCTACATCTATGAATGGAAAAGGAGGACAAACAAATAACCTCTGTTACTCAAGATTATTTTGAAACAGAAAAGGAATCTGAAGTGATAATTATATCTCAAAAGCGGCAGATGTTAAAACAACAAGATGCTTTAAAAACAAGTACAGGCTAGAAATGAACTAAAATGAAATTATTGCACCAAGCCAGCTGACCGCAATTATTTCCAGCATATGCTATTTCAATAACCTGTAAAATTCTAAATATATGGGAACTAAAAGTCATATTTTTACTCTGCAAATCTAGAAAGAGTTCTTTAAAGGGCTAGTGCATTAGGAGGGTAGGACGATTTTTTAATCATTTAAAACATTCAGAGAACCAGCTCATTTTTGGTGAAAAAATTGCTCTTGTGTTAATCTGTGTATTAGAAACAGAAAACTGCATCTTGCAACATTCTTGATATAAATAAACTGATATAAAATTATATTAGGCAATCCCAGATAACAGGTTGGATTTGGTCAATGGGCAATGCAGCCTAAATAGCAATTTAGTCAATGAAGTGCAAAACACCATTCAGCTCACCCTAAAGTAAATAGTCAGGTCTGATGAGATGAATATCTGGTTAGCAATAGTAACAACTTAAATCACACTATTTGAGAAAATCCTTTTTGTGGCTACTATGATTTTCATTTGTCTTGATTTATTTAGGAAGTGATTAAATATGAAACACATTGATCTTTTCCTGTGGCCACCAGATCATTGGATGAAACGTTGCTGTCTGGGTTTAAGATCTCTACAGCTGATTTAGCCACCATAAGCTTCCTTGTCATTGAAAGAGGGAAACTGGCTGCTACATAGGCCAAGGTTTCATCTCAGTCTAAAGGACATCAGACCAATCACATTATGAAGGAGCCCATTTTTCTCTACTAAGGGGATGCAAAGGTGACTACGTTGGTGTTGAAATCTAATTAATGCCACTCATACTGTTGAGTTCTTACCTTGCTACAAACACTCTTCTTATAGAATCATGGAATCATTAAGGTTGGAAAAGACCTCCCAGATCATCAATTACAACCTTTGACCACCATGGCTACTAAACCATATTATGAAGTGCCATGTCTACTCATTTTTTCAACACTTCCAAGGATAGTGACTCCACCACTTCCCTGGGGAGCCTGTTCTAATGCTCCAAGTTTTAGCAATTTACACTTGTAAGATCCTTGAAGTTATAAGGAACTTATACTTGTACATTCCTTAAAAAGTGCTTTTTACTCTTCCATCTTGTGAGAAGGTAGAAGAATAACGAACAAAAGTCTCAATAGAGACTAGGGAACAATGACTTTTTCCCATCGAGGGAATGAGTAGGGCTAAGAGAGGCCAACAAGCAGGTCTTACCTCTGGCTGTGTGGAGTCCAACAAATATTTCAACAAAACTTATTTCTGTAAAGAACATCCACAGAAAAGTAAAAAATGCTAAATTTTTGCTGATCTCCAGAATTTACCCATAGCTGTTCTCCTTAAATTGTATAAAGCGTTTGAACATATTTGAAATTACATCATGAAATGTGCTTTTCATAGTTTCTTCAATCTCCCCCTATTTATAGACAGAAAATTATTCTGAAATTACAAAACTGAGGTGTTCTTTGCAAGCCAATAGCATGCAGGGACAGGATGCCTCCCAGGTAATTCATGTTATCTAAAATGTCTGTTTATTTGTAAGGCAGTGCTTAGACTACATCAATGGTCAGCACAGAGAGATGAGCCACCTCAGGGTATATGACCCTCTTTAACAATTAAGTTTTGGCAGGACAAATTGCCTCTTAGAGGTGTCTACATCAGACTGCTGAATATACAGGAAAAGCAGAAAATCCGCCCATGTTTGAAACTTAACTTTCAGATGACTGCAAGTAAATGAGGGTCAGTTGTGGCTACAAGGGAAAGTTTGCTATGGCCGCCTGCATATTCAGAGTGATCACAGGCCATGACATGAGAAACACACAAACCACAAAATAATGCTCAAACTTTTACAAGGGAAGCAGACGCATCCACATATGCAGACAGAGTCATGTCTTAATTGGGCTCAGGCATGTATGTTACGTATGTTGCCAAATTTCACATCATTACATATGATTTGCAGTAAAACAGAAATGCCTCGGACAGCAGAATTAGCAATAGAGGCTTACATTTCTGTTTGGGTGGGTAAGGAAATGCTCACCAAGGTTCATAACATGAAGTGCCAGACCTACTGTGACTTAGTGATTCTAAACACTGTGGAAGTTTAATAAAACAGGGAGTAAATTGGCTTATGCCATTGGAGCTGTGCTTTTGGCTACATGACTGAGCATTTGTTTTGGAAGCTGGAGTCTCTGGTTTTGGTCCCAATGTTAATTAATTGTACCAGGCATTTGCAGTGCAGTCCACCAAGGAAGGTGTAAGACAGTATCTGGATGTGGATTATTTAAACATTACTGGCTCATCCAAAGGGCTTTAGTGGTCAGGTAATGACCAGCTGGAGCAGTTAAGGCCTGTGGATGAAGCCAATTGTTCTGCATTTGTGAAGGACCTCCAAGTGACTCTGTATTGCTCAGATAATTTTGGACTTTTTTTTTTTTAATTTCATTTTGTAATTTAATTTATTTTTTAAATGTCTTAAAAATCTAACTCTTAATGTCATTATACTGCTGCTCTGCTCTGCCAGAACACTCTGTTCAGTGGCCACAGTCTGCTCATCCTTGCTTTATCTTAATGGGAAATCATTCTGTTTGAAGCAATGCAAAAGCAAAGTATTATGTCCAAATTATCTTAAAATTAAATGTTTCTCTGTGGAAGGAAGATGTCAGCTCTCCCTCCAAATGATAAATTGAGAAAAATAGTTTCTGAAGAAAGCCAGAAAAAGCCCATCTCTCCAAACAATTGCCAGGTAGCTATTTTGATTTGTGGAGCTATCAGTGCCTCTTCACATCCTGCTTTAGGACTTCATTGACTTTCTAGAGCAGGTAACTCCCTCCACTCCTCACACTACACTCAGGACCACTGATGCCTCACAGCCTGTACAGACTGGAGGGTGGTCTGTACTGGAGGGTGGTAAGAGGCACAGAGATTCCGTCTGAGCATGAGGAGCAGGCCCAGGGCTGTGCTGAAGTGCAGAACGTGGTCTGCATCCAGCTATAGTTGCAAGCCATTGATAATGGTGGTGTCAAGGCCACTGCATTTCCCACTTTGAAAGGGGATTTATCAGGTCTGTGGCTGAGTTTATTCCGGTATGACTGGAGCCATGGCAAGGGGTCGACAGTAGAGTAGTATATATTAATTTTAGTCTTTTGGGTGGATATGTGCCACCTTTGGGTGGGTATATGCCACATAACACATTAGGTTTCAAAACTATTCCTAATCTGTTGTTATGACTGTTGAATAGAAGATTGTTGTTGGGATCCTGTTGAATAGAAGGGCTCTGGAGAGCAAAATGTTGGTGACATGTATTAAAAAAAAAAAGCATGAACCTAAAAAAGAAAAAGCAGTGGAAGTTCTTCTGTGGGGCCTTGGATGTCTTCCATGGAATGACAAAGAGTTGATAGAGATCTGCTTCAGGTGCCTGGCTGTCTCAGGCTGCCTGCACAGTCATGGCATCTTTTGGAACACCAAACTGTCTAGTCTGGCTTCTGCTTGGAATGTGACTCCATCTGGTGAGAGCTTGCCAGTCTCCGCAGACTGCATAGGGAGCTTAAGGGTCTTCCACAGATCAATTTCATTTTACACTTCTGCTTAAACCCAGTGGAAGCAACTCCAGCTGAAAGCTGAACATGTACTCACTTGCTGTGCCATTCACAGAGAGATGAAGGGAAAATATCTACAGGGAATAAGGAAAAGATCAGAATCAAAAGACTTAAAAAGAAAGAAGGAAAGAAAGATACAGAAACATGATATAAGAAGGGAATGACATTGGAGCTGCAGATGGAGAGGCAAGTGTCTTAACACAGAACATTTAAAAAAACCCTTCTGTTATTGTTTTGATGCTAGTTTCCCATTTCTTCATAAAGTAGAGGATTCAGTGAATCAGAACTGAGGAGCGTTTCTTCTATTTCTTCCTTCTCTCTTAAGTTTCAACTTCTTCTAGCAGTAAGAAGCAAGTAGGTAACTGGTACTTTTGTTCTGGCATATCTTTCCTCTAGAATAAATTCCCATATGTTAAAAGATTTGTTTTGATTTTATATGCTTTAAAGATATTTTCCATCAATACTGTTCACATTTTAATTACAATAATTAACATAGTTTTCCAATATTTTTTTGTGCCTTTGATTATATGCCTAAAAATGTTGCAGCTGTGTTTACCTATATCCTTTTTGTCTCAGTCTTCATCTGAAATGAGAATATCATTTTATATATAGCTTTCTACTGGCTTTGTGAACTGTTTTTCACAATACCCCAGTTTAGCTTCATATATATTCATACAAAGGAAAGTACTCAGCTCTCTCAATTTGAGTGGTTCTGGAACAGAAATCAGGATAGGCAGAAATTCCCAGAGTAAATTGTGTGACTTTTCAAGAAACAGCAAAATATGTCTTCTGTTTGAACGACACAAAAATATGTATTACCAGATAATGCTTCACAAAAAGAAAAAAACCCCCAGTGGTGGAAAGATACACCTTTGCCTATCATTATTCAACAGAGGAGGAGATACTAGAAAAAAACTGTTGAGTATAAACTGAATTTTTATCCTTGTTTCCAGTAGTATTTGCAATGACTACTCTTCCATCATCCTTTTTTCAGGGATATTATTTTATTTTCCGTGTAGCTGATCTATTTCTGGGAAAGAGACAAGGTGAAATGTAATTAAGTTTTTTTCAGTTGGTGTGGACAAGAGATCTCTCACTCATTATTGAAGCATCCACTACCATATGTGGTCTGTAGAGCAGCCAGATATTTGTGGTCCAGCAGCTGCTAAGGATTTCTGATGGATTAGGCTTAGAAGTCTCATCATTGGGAATTGGAAAGGTCCATGGAGTTTCCGCAGTGGCTGTTGGAATTCCCTTCCTGCATAAAAAAATCCAAAAGAGCATTTCTGAAAGCAATTGTTTCATCTAGATTGCTCTGCTGCCAGCTCCTGGAGGCAGCTAGCAGGAAGAGTAGAGCTGCTGTTGGGGTGGGGGATTTCAAAAGAATTCACCAAAGGACTGGAGAATTGCTCTCTATGAAAAGATGAGAATGGAAAGCAGAGATAAGTGAGGAAGAAGAGGACAAAACCTGGACAAGGAAGGAAGAATGAACAAAAAAATAAAGAGATGAGTAATAAAAGGTGGGTGATCAGGATCTCTAGGTCCTAAGGCAGACGTAAAGGAGGCTTCCACGTTTCCTGCTACTATTTTTCATTGAAAACAGTTTGCCAAAACTGGTTGTTTTAAGCATGTATTACCTTCTCCAGTTACTCCTGAAACACACAGGTTTCATAATCCATTGAACAGCTGCATAGTAAACTGAGGGATGGAGGCAAAGTATTTAAGCCGCTTCATCTTCTCTGTTGCTTATATAGCATAGTGGAAGCTTTCTTCTGAAAAGCCAGAGGGCTATGGAGCAGCATCACCTTCCTCTACGTTGTGCCTGTTGAGTATGTGATCCTTCTTTCATAAACCTGCCCAACAGACTATTTATAGTGAGATTGTGCATTTTGCTACGTTTTCCTAATGGACTTCCACACTATTTTCCAGGTAAAAAATGTTATCAGAGGCTGGGATAATGAAATATTATCAACCTCAAGCACTCAGTAATCATGAAACTTAAAAATTGTGAGATTTTAAAAAAAATTGTTTTCTGATTTGTGTTTCTGTGATGTGATTCAACTTTTGCCACAAATGTGAGGGCTAGAAAGCTGCTGGATTTTTTATGAGACATTGAGATTTCCACTTAAGCAATGTCACTTTAGGAGCTACTTTTTCAAGAGAAATGACAAATATATCAGTATTCATACTAAATTTATGAATTGCACAGCATTCTCTTGACTTTTGAAGACAACTCAAATTGCTGCATATGTTTTGTGGACAGCCCCTTATTAACTGATCATTCTCTGTGACAACTGCAGTTTTTATTTCTTGGACAGATTTCCCTCTAGACTTTGTAACATAAATACTGATTTGGCAGTTTATTTTCTTAAAGCAAAAGGAATTAAATGCTTCCTTCAGGCAACTTAAGTGAAGCTGATTTTAATATTAAAGCCAATGAAGTTACTTCAGTCATAAAATGCAATCAAAGCATCCAGAATGCCATAAGGTGTCTCATACTCCATATAAAGGCACATCCCAACATTAGATATAACCTGAGATAATTAATATTGGGCTGTAATTCTGAAAGACTATTTAATTTGTGGGATTTTTTTTAAATTGGGCTTTGATTCTGGAACATATATGTTTGGTTTATTTCACAGAACACTAGGAAGCAGTCAAATGGGAAGAAATCATTCCTACATTTTATGACTGTGTTCACTGAATGGGATCAAGTCAATTTGGTCCAATGGAGATTTCTGATATACTGCGTATTTGGTCAGAAGCATTGCCTGCACAAGGAGCAAGTCAAGCTCTATTTAAGGTGTGAATTTTCTTCTTTCAGGAGGTACTTATACAATCATAGAATCATTGATGTTGGAAAAGACCTCTAAAATCATTGCATCGAGCCATTAACTAACACTTCCATATCAACATCCTTATATGGTCTTTGATTTTTCTGAAATAATTTGAACTTTTGGCTCTTACAGTAAAAGACACAATGTGGTATCTAAGCTCAGAGACCAAAAGAAATGCTGTAACTGATGAAGAACTGGTTGTGATGGTAAAAATGTCCAACAGTTTGGGGGTCCTCCATTCCAGGGCTCCAAATGTTGAAAGTGTATGTTTTACATTATTTTGGGGTTTTTTTAAGAGGTTTGTATGAGGAAGGACAGTCACTGACTATGTGTATCGAGAGGTACTTGGATATCTGAGGGAGAATTTGGGCTCCTGACAGTAAAGTGGCGATCCCACACAACTCATGTGTGTTTTCAGCTAGGCTTGGTGCTTACTGTAGGACAGAGAATGGAGTCAGCATTGACAGCTGATGGGTCTGAACACTAAACATCTCATGTAAACTTGCTTGAGGCAGTTTCACTCCTCAGGACCTGAGACAGGATTATTTCAGATTTTAATCTTGGCTGCCTTATGTGATTCACCTCAGTAAAAATTAAGCTACCTGAAGGCCTCGCTACCGAGCAAGACACTTAATTTTAAGCAGCTGAAATTGGAAAAGTTGACCTTGTGCCTTCCTCTAGAGAGCCATCCATGTCCTGGAGGGCATCAGGCACAGCATCACCAGCTGGGCAAGGGAGGGGATTGTCCCCTCTTCTCTGCACTGGGGTGGCCTCACCTCGAGTGCTGGGGGCAGTTTTGGGTACCACGATACAAGAAAGACATTAAACATCCAAAGGTGGGCCACAGAGATGTTGAAGGACCTTGAGGAGAAGCTGTATGAGAAGAGCCTGAGGTCATTTGGTCTGTTCAACCTGGAGAAGAGGAGACTGAAGGGAGACCTCATTGCAGTCTACAACTTTCTTGTGAGGGGAGAAGAAGGGGCAGACACTGATACCTTCTCTCTGGTGACCAGTGACAGGACCTGAGGGAACTGCCTGAAGTTGAGTCAAGGGGAGTTTATGTTGGATTTTAGAAAAAGATTCTTCACCCAGGGGGTGGTTGGGCACTAGAACAGGCTTCCCGGGGAAGTGGCCACAGCACCAGCCTGACAGAGCTCAAGAAGGATTTGGACAATGCTCTTGGGCACATGGTGTGACTCTTGGGGCTCTCCTGTGCTATGTAGGGCCAAGACTTGGACTCAATGATCCTTGTAGTTCCCTTCCAACACATCTTATTCTGTGATTCTGTGATTTTGTGATTCTGTAAAAGCAGGTTGTTGTTCAGCTCTGTGTGTTTCAGCACAGTTTTCACTCACTACTCCTGAGAGACAGTTATGTCAGACTTGTAAGGGTGTGGTTCAAAAGCTTTCTTAAGAGTGACTGCAATACTCAGTGAGCATATAGGCATAAATTGCCAATATTGCATATTGATGGTCTTGAAATATTTATAGTCATTAAATATACTAGGTTCACAAGTAGAATATATTTTTATAACTACAGTACTATGAACTGTCTGTGGGATTGAGGACACTGGTGTCTTCAGCTGTATCAAAGATATTCAGAAGCCACATTTGTCGTCAGTGGCAATGCTACAGCCTCAGTGTTTTCAGTAGGTTTTATGGGGCAGGGCCAATACATTGTTGCTACAGCAGAAGAAATAAAACTTCAGCTGGATCAGAAGGACTAAGAGGAGTGAAAACCCTTGAAACCTTAATTTCACCAAGAAACTAAGCAGAGAGGGTTCTGAAAAGATGCAGGCAGAAAACTTGCTAAGTCATTATTTGGGATTTGACATATCTGGTACAATTTAAAACAGTTGTACAGCTTGAAACAGAATTTTTCACTTTTTGAACCACAAAGCTACTGTTCAACCTTCAATATTTCTAGTGAACCAGGAAGTATTTTGGCCAACTGTTGGGCATTCCTGTTGGCCACCATGTATCCTATGGGTCTGTGCTTTTAATGAACACAAAGGTGACATAATGACTGATTATTATACTCCACTAGACTTCTGCTGATCATTAACACAACCTCATGGCCTGCTGATGGTACACAGAGCACAGCTTGGCAGCTGTAGGAGCAGAAATGAACCCATAGTCTGACAGAGGAAGAGGGATAGGAGTTTGTGGAGCAAGCATCTGCATCCAGGTGTTGCCCTGAGATTTGCAGTCTTTTGATGTTTTCATTTGTGTGATGGAGTTCTCACGCACTTTCTGCAAACACAGTTATGTTTGGCGAACCGTTCCTTTTTGTTTCCATTCCTTCTCCTGAGGCGGAGAAGTTTGATGGACTTTTCGTCTGACCGGTGTGGTTGGAGAGGTGGTAACCTCATCCTCCAATCCACGGTCATTCCTAAGAACATATATATATGAAGTAAAATAAACAGCTGGGGGCTTTTCCTGGCTTCTTTCTGTCCTGAACTAAGCTGGGTCTGCGTGGTTCTTTTCGTGTCCAAGTACAACATCCAGGTTGTTGTTCTAACAGGCTATGAGAGGTGAGAGATGTTCTTCTTGTCTTCTGGTGGCCTCAGCACTCTATTTCAGCAGCACCCAGCAGCATACAGCAAGTCACAAAGCAGGTAATTACAATACTGTTTGCATCCCTTTGTTAATCACGTTTCACCCTCCTCTCATCTCATTCACAGGTTGTCTTGCTGTCTTAGTGCTGAATATGGGAGAATTTGATTCAGACAAATATTTGAACCTCTGTAAAATGTAAGGCTCCTTTTCAAGGGTCAAAAAAAGTGGAAAAACATCAAGGGAAACAGGAAGACCATCCTGAAGGAGGGGTCATCGGCAGCATCTATACCCAAAGTAATTACTTTCTATTCTACAAGGAAGTGGGAGTCGAAGAGATTTTTTTCAGTGCCTACTTCTGCTACAACAAGCTGAACACCTTCCACAAAGAGCACTTCAGTCGGTTCCAGAGACCTATGTCATTTTAAAGATCAGTCTTCAACCAATCTGTGTAAGCAAAGAAACTCTTCAAACACTGAAGTCACTAGTGACCAGGGGTAGCCTATCTGCTTGATTTTAAGTTTAGAAAACTGATAGAAGCAGGAAACTAGTGTTAAGGAGCAAAAAGTGTATTAGCAAAAAAGAAGCAAAGAAGTGGTCAGGAGAAGAACATTCCAAGGTCTTCACCTTCTCCTAACAGCTATGGGAATTCACATAGAAATATCATGTACTAATGGTGTTAAC
Source organism: Lycocorax pyrrhopterus obiensis (assembly GCA_014706295.1). Lineage (NCBI taxonomy): Eukaryota > Metazoa > Chordata > Aves > Passeriformes > Paradisaeidae > Lycocorax > Lycocorax pyrrhopterus. Next base: position 95,410,612 of record JACSVZ010000004.1, on the reverse strand, counting down.
AAAAACCAGACAGTGTCTTGTAATACCAGGACAGCTCTGCTCCTGAAAACCTAGAGGTTTATGGAGGTTATGTTTGGAGCACTGTGTAAAATCTCAATCAAATTAAAAATAGTATTCCCAATCAAGAGGCCAGACACAGCAAGGTAGAGAACCCCAAATTAGCAAATTAATGTTGTAAAAGAAAGCAATAAGATTTGAGTCAGGATAAAGAAGATTAATGGGCCTTGACCTGTCCTGGTTTCTGAGAGTACAATGTCACCATCCTTCCTGATGGAGGAGGAAGAAACCATGGCAGAGCCCTGAGTTGCTCTTAAACCTGAGTGTGTGCATGGTTGGAGGGCTCCCACAGGCCTCCAGCACCCGGGTGTCCTTGGCTTTCAGCTGCTGGGCTCACAGAAGTAGAAAGGACGAAGTTAGGGCTCAGGCCAGTTTATTATCAAGGATGGACATGCCTACAGAGTCCCTCTTGCCTAGCTTTAAGCTTTCAGAGAGTCCACATTTGAAGTAGTCAGGCTCATTTTCACTCATAAAGGAAAGGTGGACACATTTTCAGGTTTCAGTCAACCTTACCTATTTTAGGCATTTACTTTAATGATGAATTGCAACTGAGAAACTCCCTTAGTTGGTTGACAAGAAGCTAACTCAGATTTTAGACTTTTAAGTTGGTCAGATGAATCCTGACCCAAGACAGAACTGGCCATTATGAGTGGATGCCTTTGTCACTTGAAGTGTGCATCATCCATATATGGTCTTTTCAATATCCTTCTATGTGCCTCTTGCCCTTAAAGATCACCCACCATGAAAATTTCTGGCTCACATTTTTCTTCTGTGTTGTTCTCGTACTTTTTTTTCATCCAAAATACTCATGTGCTTCCACCCTTGACTACTTTTGTTTAGCAGCACTGTCCTTATTCTCCCCCTTCTAAAGTAAATTGAATGATCTATATGCAGGGGTGAAAGGAGAAGGTTTTCTTTTGATCCAGCAATCATCTCCTCTAGTTTCTTCTCTTGTATCTGGCTGCATGGGTCAGAGGCACATGATTTGCTTTGAGTTTCTATAGTGCCTGGTACAATGGAGCCTGCTCCATGGCCAGAGCTCTAAGGCACAATGGTTGTACAAAGAACAGGGGAATAATGAATAGTAAATGAAGTAAGAGCTAAGTAAATAGAGAACTATGTTGATGGAGAGAGGGATGCAGGGGCAGTGATATGAGAGAAGGCCAGAAACAAAGAGAAGGGGAGAAAGAACCAGAAGAGACAGTGAGAAGCATTGGAGACTGAGGGTTAAAAGTCCAGTGGCACTGGAATGGAAGTGAAATGGAAAATGAAAATCAAATGTGAAAAAGGATACTATATGAAAATAATAATGAAAGGTGAATAACATGAGAGTAGTACAGAAATCCCAAGAGGGATTAAAAAAAGCCTTAAATACTCAGGAGAAAATGGAAGTGAGAGGGGCAGGAGTCAAAAAACCAGAAACAAACAGGACAGAAAAAGGCACGGTGTGCCTTGGGATAAACTAATTAAGTCCAGTCCCTTAAGAACACAATGTTCTAAGCTTACTTTTTTTTTCCATTTATTCAAAGCTTCTTGCAACAGCATCTTTATCAGCGTATTTTCCTAAGGTGATAGAATATCCCCTTTTTCCACCTGGTTGCTCTGCAGTTTGTATTCAGAAACGACTGAGTGTTATGGGCAAAGATAAAATCCACACGATGAATTTTGCAGCCCGAGAGTGACAATGTTCCGTCCTGCCGTGTCAGCCAGAGCCTGCCCTTGGATGCACAGCTCTCACTGAGCTACACGTGTACAGTTGAGGGTAGGCCTTAGTACTGCTCTCCAGCATACAGTTAACACAGAAGGTCTATACATTATCTCATCTTGCATTTTTATTATTTGCAGCTTATTGTTCAACTGAGCATGTATCATTGGTTAATTAATGCTGCCAACACTCTGCTCCACTAAATGATTGTTTAGCCTAGAGTGGAATAAAATACTACAATGACTAATACAGTATCATTATGTAACAGAAAATTAAAAATCTGATAATTTGATTGGAAGTCTCAGGTGAGTTTTTTGTATAAAAGTGTTAACCTCAAGTAGCTATAAACAGGTAAATGTTTTATTCAGCTGACTGATAAGGAATAAATGCTTATGATATAAATTATGTATAATTAATACTCCTGGGATAAAAAAATGTATGCTAATAGGTTGTCAGTTAATTAGGAAAGGAATATGAGGTAAACAAAGGTGATTAGAATATACCCTGGGACTATAAACAGAAATTGTGCCTTAAATAATCTATAAAAAAACCTCACACATTAACCAGCAAATACTTCAGTTTCAATTCAGAGCAAAAACATAATGCTTTATGGAGAAAGGCTCAGAGGAGATGTTAAATGAAGAAGCAGCTTATGGTAAAAGATCTAGAGGCTGCAGAACAACTCACCTTCCCTGTTCTTCTTTTCTTTGGTTTGTGTATTGTCTTGGTCTATCCTCAGGTAAAAGAAGGCTAAAATAAGCTTTGTAAAAAATGTGGGAAATAATGTGCTGGAGGACCAATTTTAGCTCATAAAAATGACAGCTCTTCATGGTTGGTCTTAAATCTGCAACATGGGAAATGTTCCCCAAATCAGTTTATCTTTCTTACCTGCCCTTTGACTCACTCATCCTCCTTGCTTCTGCCAGTATCTTTATGTGATAAATGAGACCGTCCTCTTTCCTGCCATTCTGTAATTTCATTTGCAGTAGAAATTTGAAATATTTTCTCATGAAACAGGACTGAAGTAGAGAAAGACATGACAGAGATGAATGCTCATTACAATCTCAGCCAAGTCTTTCCTTTGTGTTAGAAGGGGACAGATCTTGCATTTCCTTTGTGTTAGAAGGGGACAGAAGCATTGCCTTCCAAAAACAGCCACCCTGGACAAAAATTAAGATTCATCTCCCCTGTGCCTTGTTTGGGATAGCTACAAAAAGCAGCTATCAAGGGAAGAGTTTAAGAATGAAACAAGTATATATGACACTTTTAGTACTCTCCTAGCCTTCAAACACTTACAGCTGGTGGGCTTCCTCACCTGAATATATGCTGATCTCCAATGAATTTATTCTTCATTACTCTGGCCATTCCTCCTTTGAATGTGTGTAAACATTAGCTGTTCCTGAGACGATCCAAGGAGAATGGTGAGACCACCAGCAAATCCACCAGCAGATGCTGAGTGGAGTGGGTGCAAGACACTCCCTGCAATGCCCTGCGAGCTAGAGTTCCATTGTCTAAAGGAACATAGCCTTATTATAGGTTGCGGAGGGAAGGGAATTTTTGGATTGTTTAAAACTTAGCTTGAAGTTGGACTGGCTAGTGGGGAGGAGAGGTCTCGGTGCCAGCCACTGGAATGAGAGACTGTCAATCTAAGGTCCCCATTCCAGTGACTGTCTAAGAACAGCTACCAGGGAAACCCAAACTGGGGGTTACATACTCCACCAGTGGATTTCAATCCGGATAGCTGGAGAAGATGAACAGGACCGAGCCTCCGTGCTGTTCATGTGTGTTGAGTGGAGTGTGTGCTTGTGTGGGTGCTGTCAAAGGCATTGTTCTCCGTGCTGATCCATGGGGCCAGCCGTATGTCAGTGTGCTTGTGTGCCTTCTGGGAATATGTACCCCGCTGCCTTGCCACTGGCTGGACCTGGAGACTTGCTGCTGTGGCAGCCTTGCATCCACAGAGACAGGAGTGACCCTGGAGCAAGAGGGATCCCCACGAGGGCCGAAGCCACTGCATTTGGTTGCCTCTAACACTACACAGCTGCAATCCACAGCCTACAACAGAACACATTCATGCCCCAAGAAGTTGCACAGGTCAGGCACACACTGCTGGCTGCTGTTTTTCCTGAATCACTCTCCTCCTACCTTATTTGACAGCCTCAGGTCCATGTCTCAAAAGAGACAGTGAAAGTTGGCACCCACCTCCTCTTTGTGTGCCTCTCATGAAAGTTCATGCAAGCAGTGCTCTGAGAAAGCTATCAAAGTGTGGAGGGATCACCACAAAACAGCCCTCTGGAAGTCACCACCTGCTTTCTGCAGCAAACTGCAATTACAGTAGTGGCTATGGTACAGACAGACACAGCTTTCCTCCTGCAAAACACCTTCCCTTTGGAAAATGAGTTGCCGTAAGAACTGCTTTTTGGAGCTTTTTAAAATGACTGTAGGGGAGTCTAAGGCTGCCACATTCCTAACTATATTCTTCAGGTCTCATGAGATGGACTGAATCAGGTCAATGTTGTTTTCCTAAGGTGCAAAAAAGAACATTCTTCTGTCCCTTACACAATTTAGTCAAAAAACTGACAAGAAACCTTTTGCAAACCTGTTCATCCTGCAGGATATGTCATCAGTTTCTCAGTGAATTAAAAATATACCTTTTAAAAAAATCATTGTAGAAATCAGTGCCTAATTTCCCATGAAACTCATCTCCATAGGGTGGTGTAGCTCTTGGTGGAGCGGCTTGGTAGGTTTGGTATGTTTTCTTATACTTAGGATCAGTTCAGGAAATGCATAAACTAAATCTCCATGGTATGTTGTACAGTTATGTGAGGGAGTAGCATGGGCTGGAGTTGTAGGCCAGACCTGAGGATGACCCAGCACTGGCTGTGCCCTCAGCCATAGGACACAGTCCCAAGGTGACGGTAACAGGGTCCATTGACACACCCCAACACAGCAAGTGATGGATCAGGGCCAGAGCACAGGCAGGGCCTCCAACCAGGACTAAAAGGAGATGGAGGCAGAGATGGGGCTGGAGATCAGCACTGCTGCACCATCACTGGGACAGGGGCTGAAGGCCCTGGGGGGCTGCAATGTGATCCTGAGCAGGGTGGAGTGAGGTCCCAGAGAGGCTGGGATGGGACACTGCTCTTTGTGCCCTCAGGGCCCTGGCAGATATATATTGGATGGCTGCTCAAATCATGTGAGATAAAGAAGTGCCATAAATTTATTATTAGTAGTAATATTTATATCCCTGTACCACCTACACAGACTAACAGACAATGACCTTTCCCAAGAGTAGTAGGAGAAGTGATATCTGAATGACGAAGGGTAGACGACAACAAAATATATGCACTTTCCCTGAGATTTTATCCACACAAGAATAAAATCAAGCTAATGTTGGCTTGGTCAGGATATTTTTCAAGATATTGATTGTTGTCTTTAGATATGGTAACTTCACAATTATACAGAAATCTACAGAATGTGATATAGCAAAATATGTCTAAAACAAAAGAGAATCTCATGAAGGCAGTGAGCTTTGCTGCATGGTGCAGATGTGGCCAAATACTTGCATACATTTGAGCTATCTGAAAGTGGTATTTGATTTCATCCAGGTATCAAGCTACCACATAAAGTATCTGAAATAAAAAGTCTTTCAAGCATAGTATATGACCCCTTCAGCTCCTTTTAATGCATGGAAGATAGGAAAATACTTTCAGAAGGAAACTTTTTAAGTCATAAGACTTGTAAATATAACTCAAAATATAAAAGAAGATATCTGACACCTGGATATGTTCAAGTTCACATTTTGAATTATCTCAGCACACAAACTAATTGTGCATTTCCAAGGTTGCTTTTGCACAGTTTATATGCCAGTGACTAAGACCATATCTATTTTCTTCCTCCAAAGGCTGGGCTGAAGATGGGAAGCACAAAACATTTTGCCAACCTTAAATATGGAGGTTTAAAATTACCAAATGTAAAGCTCTAGCAGTGGGCTTTTAATTTGGCTCAAGCTTTCAGAGTCTGGCAGGCTGATGAAGTGCAATTGCTATGGGTGAAAGCAGAGCATCAATTAACAGACACATGCAAGGTTGGCACCTACCAAAAATTCACCCTGAAAGATTTAAAGACAAATAACTCAGTGATCAGACACACCTGGAAATCTTGGAACAAACTTCACAGAGTTATGAAAATTAAACCCACTAAAAACTTCCAATTGAGTATCTAGAACAATGCTATATGGAGGCCAAGGAGAGAAATGATACTGTGTATTACTTATTGTAAATAGCAGATTATTTATGGAGCAGATTTTAAATAAATTTCTAGTTATATAAAAGACAGTCAATGTTACAGGTAAAGAGCACAATAGCCAGTCTGTTCCAGAAAAGTTTCTCTGAAGACCCAAAGGGTCTGAATCAAAGATTTTGATGTCTGTAAAAGTTTTTTCCCTTTACTTCAAAGTGCTTGGAATCAGACTAACAGCTTGAGAAGTCAGATTAAAGCCTTTACAGATGTACAGGGGTCTCTGGCTTCCCAGATGAGTTCTGCCTATATTTCAAGGCATTTTACCACTGAGTAAAAGGTAAAAGTAAAAATAAATACAAATACTTGGTGTTTGCCTTAAGATGATTCAGGATGTAAATCTGTTTAAAAACACCAGATCAACTGTGACTTTTTTTTGAATATTTGAAGTGTCTTATGGAGGCTTTGGGGTCACAAATAAAATTCCTTAACTAGAAATAGGCCAAATCTGAGAAGTGCAGAAATAGTCCTCAGTGAAGTGAATTACTGCTCCTCAGCACTATCTCTTGTGCAGTTTAATCATATCTTTTAGATAGTATATTAGGAAAACTCTAAGTAATTAAAGTGTACTTTCAAATAACATATTTATATGATCAACTTTCTTGTTATCAGAAGAAAGTTTTTGTGGATGAATTTTTGAAAGGCAAGACCAAACGTAGAAAATATCTATTCATGATGAAAATGTTGATCGTTCCTTTGATGAAAATGCAGAAACTTCTTCATTTTGGAAGACAATGCAATCTGTTACAGACACTGATATTTTCCAGAGTTTTTAAAAATGCTTTCTAATTGAGTCAGTATTGCTTGGGTCCCAGTTCAGTAAAGCACTTCAGAGTGTGTCAGCCTTAAGTTTGGCAGGGTTTATGTGCCAGTGACTTGATCTTAATCATTAGCCATTAAATAAATGCTTAAATGCTTTGCTGAACAGTGCTGTTTTTAAAGCACATTACACTGAAAGAAGCCCCAACAATATATCCTTTTCATACTGGTCTTCTCCCCTCTCACTCTTGCTGAAAAACTCCTCTGGTCTTCTTTTCTCAGTTTCTCTTCTTTTTAGATTGGCTGTATTCACCAGTTCTCAAGACCCCAAAAGGTTTTGAGGGACTCTTCACTAAAAAAGGCAGGGCCTCCACTGTCTTCCTTGAGTTACAGTGTTGTGACCTTTAATCCTTCCCAGGATTTTCACTGGCTTACAAACCAGTTCACATAAATAACTAAATCACACGTTTTTGTGCTGTATCTAATTAAGGGTATACAGGTGTTTTGTCTATGATACAAGTTGTAAATTTGAGTTTAGGTAGAGCTACTCAGAGCTGAACCCACCAGGAATATGTTATATAAAAAATAATTGGGACGGTTGTTTTAGTAATAATTTTAACATAGTAATGCTATGTATATGATACTGAAGATGAAATTCACTCTATTAAATCTCTAGCAAATTCTGGATTAGCAGCATTGTTTCAAGTTTCTCAGAAAAACACATTATGGTTCAGATGGTTTTAATTCTCTTTAAATGAATTGTTCTGAGCAGAGTCTCTTGGGAAAACTGAAGATGAAAATTTAGGAGACATTTCAGACACAGATAAATCTGTCAGTTCCAAAGTAATTTTTGAGAGGGCCAGAGACTTGTGGAAGGCTGGTATGTTATACTGAGAGTATGGAAGGGCAGAGCCCAGGTAGGCACAAAGAGGTGCAGCCTTCTTGAAGTCAGGAAAAGTATTCTGATTTGAACCAGCTGAGATCTTGCTATCTGTAGTTTGGTTTAGGAGACACGATTTGTTCTGGCCCAGAGATTCAATTCTGACTTTGAAATAACTTTTTTTTGGAAGGTAGAAACCTAGTGTTATTTCCAACAGAGCTTTGGATTTCATCTGTACTTGGTCATGCTGTATTTTAGAATATCTCTCTACCCTTTTCTTGGATAGGTCTAATAATTAACACTCTGAAATAAGAGGTAGTTTTTAATTCTTCTGTTTCTTTAGCTGCATAGGTGTGGTATGATCTATGTCTGTCTTTTATTCGTAGGTCTGCTTCAGGAGAAGGGAGAAATGAAAGGAAGAATAAACATGGGGTAGGAGCAACAAAATAAAAGAATATTTAAATGATTTCAAATGGATTGTAAAGTGTTGAATCATAAAGGATTGGCAAAAAAGCCCTCTCCTCATGAGGTCTGGCTAATATTAGGAATTATTGCCTCAAACGCTGCAGGTGTGGATCCATTTCTTTCATTGCTAGCAAATGGGGTTGCAACTGCCTTTGACAATGTAAAAGCTGCACAATCCCTGTGCCCCAGGGCAGACAATGATGTTGGTGAGATGCTGATTTTAGGACAGAAAATTACAATGGTTATATAGTAAACAGCACCTGGAAGTTTACTAATGATTTTTTCAATTAACAGCAGCACTATGGTCTGATTATTCATGCATGCTTTCTATGAAAGGAAAGAAAAGAGGCAGATGTTGAAAAGAATCATCGGTTGAGGGATAGTTTTAATTTTTTTTTGTAACTGGAGGTAGAGCCTCCTTCCTGTTGTCACTACTTCTGATAATGATATGCCAAAACTAGTGAATTAGAAGTTTTAAAAAAAATTTTAAAATGTTTGGACTACTCTACTCTCCCATTAACTCCAAATACTTGCATGAAATGTGCATAAAAATGGACAAGTATGTGTATATGTGTGTATGAATTTTTACACAGACTTTATTCTCTGCCTGTGGCTTGACGTGTAGGTTTGGCCTCCAAGTAAGAAAAAATAAAAGACACCCACCAAAAACTGCATGACCATGCAGTTCTTCAGCTTTAAGTACTGGATCTTCTATGATAACAATGGCTGTATCTCTCCCCTTAGAAGTCCACCAGGTGTGCACCTGCCAGGTTAGTTATTTTAGAGTGCTGAGATTCGAAAACACTCCACCATCTGCAGCATAAATTTAAAAGTACAGTAAGGCATACTGGTACCTCATATATTTTGTCTCTCTCTCTCGTCATCATTTATTTTCACAGCTGTTCTCGACCCACTGCCAAGCAAAGACCTCTTCAATTTCTTTTCTATCATATTGAGGCTTAGTCAGTATCTTAACAAAGAATGGGTGAGGCAATGTTCGTAAAATACAAGCTCTCTTTTCCTTTAACCCTTTGTAAATTGCCACAACTAAATCTTTTGGAAGTCTCTGAAAAGTTCTCATCTTTTCTCTGCAATAGGCTGTTGCACATTATTCTTACAGGACTTCTAGCCTGATACTGCAAATCCAAGAAATTATACCAAGAAATTATTAGAAAACTTTGGATATTCATGCTGATATGTCAGGACTCAGCTCTTCTGGGGTTTGTTGGTCACTGATCTTGTGTTTATAAGAGGAGGTAAAACCATGCATGTTTTGTTCTTATCTCTGGTCAGGCAGCTTATATGAAAGTTGTGAAAGACCTTTCCATGGGGTGAAGTTGATAATATGGTGAATGTGAACTTGGGTAAATTCATTCTCTGAACCAAGGCTGGGGCTGGACACATTATGTGCTGCTGTCCGGTTTGCCACAGATTAAAATTTCTGTGTTGCTTTTCTGGTTAGTGTCCAGGAGAAACAAGTGAGACTGAAGTTAAGTTTTTTAGTACTTGTCTAAGTGATTGCTGGATATTTCAAACACCTTTGGTATCTTCTGAGATATCTGCAATGCTGGGTTACTGCTTCTAGTCTTGGAAACCAAGTTGTCTTGGACCTATCCAAAACCTAGCTGAGAAAGGTGTCAGGCACAAGCCAAGGAATCACAGCAAACACTGGACCAGAACAGGCTGATGAGCTGCAAGGCAGGATTCACCACCATCACCCTGCTGAAAGAGTAGCAGTGATGAAGTGTTGTCCTGCTGAGTGGGACATGGGTATGACCTGACACAGGACCTTCCTGTGTTCTGAGTGTCCTTGGTTGGGCAGTTATCTCTAACTGCTGCAACTCAGCCCAGGGAAAGGGCTGGCCTCGTGCAGGTAACACTATGCTTTTTCTTCATGTTTTTGCATATAGATAGAAAAATCTTTTTTTAGATATCTTCATCTCCTTACTTTAATGGACATTTATGCTCCCTAATTACTCTGGACTCCCTTGGGCTTTTCATTTCTTATTCAAATTAGGACACTTCACATTTTCAGGTTTAACTTTCACGTGTGCTTGGAAAATACAAATATACACTTATATACCTAATCTATTATCTGTCTATCTAAACCTACTCAGGGGCAATCTGAGAATATAAATGCCTGTCTGAGAGATGTTGTCTTGCAAATGAGAATGTGTGACATTGTTGATGAAGTCAGCTGTAATAGTTCAGGTACGCAAGTACCTGTCCAGTCACTGGACAGGTTCTTTCTCAGTTAAATTTTTGTGCTGTTCTGGCCAAGAGTGTCATGCTTTTATGAGCTGCATATAATACACATTGTGTCTGTCCAAGTACACAACGCAGCATGAAAAAAGGCTGAATAATATTAACATAGAGACCCTGAAACATCTAGATACTTAGACTTTCATTTACATAATCCAGTTAAACTGGAGATATGCACACACCTGTATATAGTATGGAAAAAAAGAGCAAATAACAAACTTTAATGGCTCAAAGTTCAAGTAAGACAAATGAAGTCACATAGATTTCAAGGCAGTTGTCTGAGTTCAGTGAACTGCCTCCTGGACTTTGGACAAAGAACTTTGTTTGTGCAGGGGCAGATGTACAAGGGGAGAAGGTGGATGAGGGAAGCTGGACTCCATCCCACTCCAGACATCCACATGATGTGGTTGGCATCTTCTGTGTTCAGGTGAAGAGAAGGTGGCAATGTGGCTGTGTGGTCTCTCTCATGTCCAGTTTTCCCCATGTCAAGTGCCGGTTCCTTGCCAAACCAAGTACTTTCTCTGTCTTGTGAATCCCACTTGAATCCCTTAATTTTAAAGCCTTTGAAATACTGGATTTTCAAAATAATTCATAATTTCTCTTTACCAGGTTGGATAAGGTGTGTAATTGTTATCAAGATATGAGATAAAAGACAATTAATTGCAAATATCATAGCAAATGAGACCTTTGAGACAAATTATTCTGTCTCTCAGGTTCCTGTGTCAAACCAAGTGTTTAGCAAGGTGTCTTGGGGTGACTCTATCATGTGTATCCGCTATCATGCTCTATGCCCAAGAAGTAATTTTGTGCCCTTTCTGTGCCTTTAAACTGAGCTTGAGAAAAAAAATCAAACAAACTTTTCAAAGCAGTTTCTCAAGGACACAGAGATGCACTCCTCTGTGTTCTCTGGCTGCAGAAACACAGAGGGAGCACCCTGCTCGCTTTCCTTCAGCCAGCTGGTTTTTTCCTTTTCCCCTCTCAGCGTGAGACGGAGAGTTGAACTTTTGTTTCCTGAGACTTTGGTTTTTCCCTTCTTCTCTTTTGGACTGTTTCAACAACATCAGAACACATCAGGAGAATTTCCTCCCCGAGGCCCAGGGGTGGGCACCTCGCTGACCAGCTCTGAGGAGGAGAGAGACCACACCTACAGAAGGACTCTGAAATCTTCCCAGGTTTCTCTCTATAGTGAGAGATTTCATTTCATTATTTAGCATCATTATCCTTTTCCTGTGTGTTTGTTAAAATAAATAGTTTTTATTTCTTTCACTTTCCTTCAAGGAAAAATTTCCTTTTTTTTCCCGAACCTGGTGGGGGGAAAGGTAGTTGTAACCTGGTTTTCTCTCAAGAGATATATTACTAGATTTTTGCCAAACCGGCACACAAGGGTACCACACACACCGCACAAATTATTTTATATTCCTGATGAGCATTACTTGGAATTGTCCTGGTATGCCAAGAAAGCTGTGGCTGACTTGGATTTTCTGACTTGTCATTGTTTTGCAGTTCTCTCAAGGGAAGACCCTGCAGTCAAAGAAGCTAATCTGAAGGAAGTGAGTCTGCAATTTAAATAAAACAGAAATAGGGTCTCTAGGATCTGCTAGGCATGGAGAGACACCAAAGATGAAGCAAGCTATTATGCTCTTACACTACAGTGACTCAAGTCCATCAACATACTGATTCAATTGTGAGCTCCACAGAGGGCATGAACAGTGTGGCTTGTCCAGCTGGGGAAAGCTGTCTTTATGGTTGGTGCAGAAAAATCAGGGATACTCTTTGGTGCTATTTTGAGGATCAACTCAGAGTCTTGTAGCTGGTGAACAGAAAAGGGTATAAAAAATGATATTTTAATAAGCTCAATTAAGCCTTTCTTATGGTGCTACACAGACTATTTGGAGTGTAAGAACACACTCTGCTACCTGTAACACTGGATTTTTTGTATCTTGATCAATCAAACCAGGACAGTGTTCTCTGGCAGTAAAAGGCATGGACTGTTTGGGAACAGCTGTGCTTGATGTTTACCTACAATAAATGTAAGACCAATAAGAGTGCAACTGCCTGTGCTTATATTTGCTGCCCTTGTGAGTACTGCTGAAGTGTCTTTAAATTTGTTTGTTTCAGTTTGGGGCCTAATCCTGCCAAGCACATTTTTAGCGAGTGATCATGTGCCATCAGTGGGAATAAACCAAAATAAACAGAATCTGAGTGTGCTCAGTGCCTCTGAAAACTGGACTATTTATTAACATATTGGGTTTTAGTTTGATGGCATTTGAAAATGATGCTCGCTTTTTCATTTCCTATGAGTTTTGCCGCTGTTTTGGAAATTCTTACATCACAATATGCAAACAAACTATAATATACCTGAACCATGGAAAGGGTACCAGTAGTAGCCAAATTCTCACTTTGATACCCCAAAGAACTGGAGAGGTCAGGAAGATAGTATTTGGACTGACAAAAAAGATGTTAAAATGTTACACTAAATAGAAAAGACTCTTCTGACTGTCTAAAACTGTAATTGCAAAACTATTTTAAGGTCTTTACTAACAAATGCAAGTGATTAAAATTACTAGAATGATATACTTTCTGCTTTTGTGTTTCTGCTCATAATTATGTTCTCTCATGTCAAGAGGAGACTCCACTTTACTGTCCTTGGTTAGTTCACCATTCATAGTCAGCTTGTAACCATTGACAGATTTACCCAGCAGAAAATACCAAATGGGAACAATGACAGCTGAGCCAAATACATTTAAAAAGAAATTGCAACTTTCCTGTGTTCTGCACTACCTGACAAGCAGCACTTTGCTAAGCTGTGGAGTGGGAGAAAACCATGGAGAGCAAAGTACGAAAGAAGAAGGTGGTAGTGATGCTGTTGGTGTCAGTCTTCTGAGTCAGATCTGAACTTATGCCCCAGCCTTGTGTTAGGTAGTGTGGTGCTGCTGAGATTGCTGTGTTTCAGCTGAGATATCAAATAAAGGTCCTGACCCTGTTCTCATTAGAGATCCCTGGGTACTTGTTCTCATTAAAGATCTCCTGGCACTTTTCAAAAGGGAAAAAGTGTTAGCCCCAGTGTCTTGGCCAAATTCCAGCTTGGGTAATTACGTTCTGCCTACCTAAATTCCCTTGGCTGTTTCAATTCGATGTTATTTTTAATTTCCTCCCTAAACCTTTGTGTAGTATTTTCATGCGCTGGGAGAAGACTTCCTCTGGCACCCTAGATTTGTTTGCATTTTTGAGGTAGAATTGAAATTTGTATATAATATTAATAATTTGTTAAGTCTACAAAGGACTAAAAGTATTATCATTTAATGCAAAATAATTTTTAGAATGTAATCTTTCATGTCTTGCAATGATCAGTTTTACACAATTATTTCCACTAAGAAAATACTTTCTCATATGGATAGTTTGAAGGTACCATTTACATTATTTTAGTTGATACTTTTTAAATCAAATGATGTAGTGTGCATTGAATATCAACAGCCACAGAATATTGGAAGACACATTCAGCTGAGAAACCATTTGTTTATTCATTTTGTTATGAGCATGAAGAGACAGAACATGGAAGATGGGTGTGGAGGGAAGGGTACTGACATAGTGTGCTTTCAATGACCTGTTTGCAGAAAACCATTCTACAGAAAGAACATGAGCCCATCAAATACAGAAGATGTTAGTCCCATCACTTACAATCTTAATGGAAGATTCTCTGCAGTGGTATAGGCAATGGAAGAAGAACCCATGGAGAATAAAACAATTAGCATTAATCAAATATAAAAGGTGTAAGTCCTCTTTGAGGTTCCAGCCTGTTAGAATATTTGAGATAAACCCAAGCTAGACTATTGAAGAAAGTGTATACCTTCAGGTAAACACTCAAACACATGTTTCACAAGGTTCGGAAGAGCTGGTTTGGTATGGCCTTTCATGGGCAGAAGTCACTCACAGCTAAAAGTTAAATTTGCTCAGTGGTCCATCTTGAGATAACCCAATCCTGAAAGGCTGGTGGCTGGCACATGGAGGAGCTCTATCTGCGGCTGGCTGATGCAGGGACTCTTGTCCTATCCAGTCCAGCTGTGTTCAGGTGTGTGTGATTTGTGCCACTGTTCAGGACTGGTAAATTTCGGCTCCCTGTACAATCAGTGGAAACAGACAGCTTCAGACAGACTACTGCAAATGCAGTTTGGGTCTCTGAGCAAACTCTTGTGGCAAAAGACACAAACCCAAGCACTTACACACATCTTTTTGGAATGGAGGTTGCAATATATGTGCAGGAGCTGTTGACCTTCTGGAGGATTTCCCATGCTAGCTATTTTTTGTTCAGGGAAGCAATTTTGTTTGTTTCTTGGTATTCCACTGTCATCACTGAGTTGCAATTCCTCAAGGAAAGGGATCCTGGAAGGATGAGAAAGAGGGATTGTGGGTCTGATCCCACCTGATGCTGCCCAATATTTTAGTTTTGTGAAAGCTGACAGTGCTGAGTGGCTTGTTTGCAGAGATCTACTTCTGTTCAAAGGTTGAAACCTTTGATGGGAAGATTTTGGTTTTGGTTTTTTTGTTTTTTTTTTTTTTTTTTTAACCTGCTTTCGAGTGTGGAGGGTTTATTCACTACCTGGTTGCTTTTAAATTTGTGCTATTAACTTGATGTTTTACTGATCTGTTTGCACAGATTCCTCTAAATTACACATTATTTTCATTATAATTTGTATCTGTTTTTTGAAAAAGACAACCTCACCAGAGCTGTTGCCATGAAAAGAAATTAAAATTAAGAAGTCTATAATTACAATATTAGCCTGTAATTATTACTAAAAACTACAATACAGTACAGAGCAATAAAACAGGAACAGGAGTTGAATAACTCACACACTCCAACTTTGTTGAGTAACACTAAACAGTTAACTGTAAACTAAGAAATAACCAGAAATCCTGAGCCAAGGCTCCCATTTGGACTGAAGTCCCTGTTCTGGATAGTCCTGTTATGTGCGATCACAGACTTTTCTGAGAGCTTTACAAATAAGCAGGTCCTGGGAGAAGGGTGGGTGGAGTGAGACGTCCTTGGTCTGAAACTCTCTGGTGTTATATCTAAAAATAACCACGGTGGCAGGGGCAGGAAGGACACAGCTCCACCCAGGGCTGCTGGGGAAGCTCCTCTTTGCAGTAGGGCGATGCAGAGGTGGGGACAGCAGCACTGCATTTGAAGAGAGAGCTCTTTCTTCTGTCTTTAAAGGGGCACTCTGAAATCCCACAGGGTGTGAAGAGGCTTGCCTAGGAACAAGATCCCACACCAGATATGGTGTTTGTGGTACCCACTACCCTGTAACATTTAAACTGATGGGTGATACCCACTGGGGTAGAGGATGAACATGTGACAGTCTTGATCTCATCTATCCTTAGAGCACTCTTCTGAAATATAATGGAAGACAATGGGAACATAGAACTAATTTTATAACTATTTTAGTCCCTACCTATTTATACTTCCCTGCTTTTTGAAGTCCCACTCAGCATCTTATAGATACGAAAGTCCTAAGTGATTCATCTAAAGTGTGCTTTTGGGTAGAAAATAGCAAACAGAAAACAAGGCTAAAGGTGTAACACAAATACTGATGCCTTGATTTCTGGCCAGCACTTCTCCCTGTTGTAAAGGGACAAATGAGAGATTTTTGCTGAAATGAGAGATAGATATACTCTATGGAGTTTTGCTAATTTTTCAAATAAATTAATTTGAAACAGAAATAGCATTATACACTCCTTCTAAAATGGTAGCAGGGAAGAGTACTGAGAGGTTCAAATTTCAATTTCACCTATTAAATTTTATTTTCTATTAATTTTCTGCAGTTTGAACACTGTTCTTAATTTTACTTCCTTTTATAAAATAAATCAAGGATTTAAAAAGCAAAGCATATAAAGAACTTTTCCAGCAATTCTGTACTGCTACGTGACATTCCTGTGCTGGGGCTGCTGCTTGTATCCTGAATATGGCCTGGTTTTGGATGGCTTTGTCAATATGAGCTGAGACCTGTCCCACTTCATCTCGACGGCCAGCAGCACCTGAGATATGTAGCTTAAAGCTTTCTTGAGTTTGTTTCAATTACAGGCACTGTTTTACATCTGCTTAACATAACCTAGAATGAGAATATATGTCTTAGAGCCACAAATGGTACTACTTCAGATGCTCCTGTTCGATATTTAGGTGGCAACAAAAGTCAGGATTGTTCTACCATCCTAATTACTGCGGCAAATACAATCTCTAGAACTAGTAAGAAAGTGCCATGGGGCAGTGGCATTTGATATCTGCGAGGAATATTCAAAAAATACTGTTGTTACCCTCTTGCCACAGGAACCAAATCTGACCATATCTAAAAAAGACGCAAATGGAACTTGCAGGGGATATAAACCCCTGGGTTTACCTGTCAGCTGTTCTTATATGGAGGTCAAAGACCTGTTCTTGGTTCTCCATTGTGCCAGGGCTCTATTTGTGCAATGAGCCAAAATTAATGGAATTAGTATCCCTTTCTTGCAGAGTGGTCTCTGTTCAGAATCATGAGTGGAAATGTTATTTGCCCAGTCAGCTTCCCCCATTCTGAAAGTCCCATCTTTCATACTGAGATAAATCCATTTTCCACAAAGTAGAAGGCTTATTCCATGGGAGTGTCCACCTGGAACAGGTAAACCAGAATGGTTAAAGTATACCAATTTCCAGGATCACGGTCCCAGTTGGTTTATTTTCTGCACATACCAGTTGATTCTTTGCTTTCTTGAAAGAGGAATTATTATAGAATAAATTATTATTTGAGAACAGAATATCTGAAAAAGGAAGAGAATTAGCACAATATAGTAGAATAACATCCCTGACCAGATGAGCCCTTAGTGTCACAGCAAGTTCTTTGATCTACTCCAAGAACACTGTAGCCACAAGCTTGCTTTTCCCCTCAAGACAGAAAGTTGAATCACAGTATTTCCCAAAATACTTTAATGAGCAAGAATTCCAAATTAAATTTAAAAACCTTGTAAGGACACTACACCCCAAAGATACCACTCACCATAGACTTTTTAACCAACTGTGTTTTATTTCAAATAATAACAGCAATTAAAAATACATATCTAAGAAGCCCGAGCAGATTAGCTAAAGAGCATTTTAGGATTATAAAAACACTTTCCGTTGCATCAACCAGATGTCATTTCAAATGCTACTGTTTGGATTAATTAACTGAGTTCAGGACACCACGTATATTAAAACTGCTAGTTGTACTACCCACCCTCCCCCATATCCTTTTGTAATTTGTTATTAAAATCTTGGCCAATTAGAAAAACACAATCTATTAAGTAAAACAGCACACTGAACCAATCAACAGTAATTACTCAGACTAAGAGCCATTTAAATGATTTATGGCAGAAATTAAATGATTTTAAAATGCTTCATAAAGGTGTGGTATGTTTCACACATGCACATATACAGTATGCGGAATGTATGGAGTCTGTGTTAAAATGCTGTGATTAATTGCCTCACAGAAATGCCACAAATCGTGTATTTTAGCAAAAAAACCATTATAACAGGACATAATTGATTCAAAGCACTATTCTGGTTAAGGAATACAGCTATAAAGTGCCTCAGACTTTAGTGCGAGAGCAATTCTATCTCTCTTACAGACATACTTAATGACTTTAATAAGTCTGTAAAACTATTTTATAAAGCAGTAGCTTTTAAATGACTTTCACCCTAGCAGAGATTATGATCACTTTATGGAATATAATGCAAATACATTTCTCAGCATATTAATAAATCCTAACATTTGCTGCATTGAAGACTGGAGGAAAAGTGCTGTCTTTATCCAAATATGAGTGGCCATCCTCTAGATTTTCCTTTAGGCTAAAATAAATTAAGTGTAGATTAACTAGTTCATGGTAGTGCTTCCTTGTCTATACCAAAAAGCACAGTATAAGTCTGACCAGTTTAAACTGGGTCAGTTCACCTGGTTGGGCCCTATGTCCAGTCACCAGTGCTCGCCCATGGCAGGTGCTTGGTTTAGAATTTAAGAGCAGGGTATTAACAAATATTTTAATACTTTTGTCATCATCCTTCCCACATGGTAAGTCATAATTTTCCTCCCTTTGCTGCTCTGGTAGATGCAAGACCTTCAGCTAGAAGACTTGCCCATTAAAGAACCAAACCCAAAATCAATGACGAAGAAATTTTTCAGTCATATCAGTACCTTGATGACTGTCAGAAAAGAAAATTACTTTTAGACATAAGATCTCATTATGTAGAGTTGCATAAATGTTAAAGTTAACATTTAGTAAAAGATATCAGTGTAGCTACATGAAGCTTTGGTTCCTTTGTTACAAGAATGGCCTAACAGAAGAAAGGCACTGGAAGCCTTTGCAGGCTCTTTAGCAATTTACTGTGAGGCTGGGTGAATAACTAGGAATGAAATAGCTGATAAAAATCAAACTTGTTGTAAAAACCACCTAGATTAATCATAGGTTTCTGTCAGATGACCTTTTTCATTCAGTTTAAAAATAAATTGTAACTTCAATAAAGGAATTTCTATTTATACTTATATATGTAATTTTAATTGAACCTCTAGTGTGTTCTTTAGTGCATTCACTTTATCTGTGACACCATAACAAAGTTTCCAGATAATGATAAAACGTGATAGGACACAGGACTGTTTTATTTCAGTGTTCATCAACTTCCAGAAGTGATATTATCTATTGAAAATAGTACTGTGAGGTGTGATGGCACTGGAACATTTATTTTGAGGGCACGCCAATATAACACAGGTAAGTGTGCTCCAGAGGTGCTGCAGGGATGGTGTGACAGAACATCTGGTTTGTAAATGCACAGAAATACTATTTCAAGCTTAATCATATTTGCAAAAGAAAGAACTTTTCTTTTTTTTTTTTTTTTTTTTTAGATAAGAGTCTGCCTGGGAGGCGAAAACCAATTTATCTAAAGTAAAACAAATACATTTTTCCTACCTCTGCGGCCTCTGCCTATTTCAGGTAAAAGCTGGGATAATTTTTTTAAAAAAAGTTAATGAAGCACATTTTCTCTGTAGTTCTCTTTTACCTCTCTTTGCAGCAAGGCTTCCATGGAATACTGATCAAGAAATATGATGCAGGCAATTGGATTGCTGGAGCAGGGTAGTTCCCTGTCTGAGATGGACCATACAATTTCTGTGGTCACTGGAATCAAGTCTATAAAAAATTCACATTCTGCTGAGTTGCAGACAAGTACTTTGAGACCAAAGCATGTGGAAATCATACCCTTAAATCAGCAGAGCAATCTAGGTTGAAAAAAAGACAGACCACATTAAAAGACAAGGAAATCCATTTTTGCTTTCATTCAACAATTCACACATAAACTGCAGATATAGACAGACAGCAACTATGTTACCAGATATGTGAAAATTTGCTGTTTAAGAGAATTTTTTTCAAAATATTCAGTTCTAACAAAATTTTGATGATTAATTAAGAATACGTGAATAAATTTGAATACGTTATTTTTTGAGTGTTCAACAGTTTATTATCTTCATAGTCTTATTTTAAGGAATTTCATGGCTGTACAGCAAAACTATTTGATGGATTGTCCTTGCAGAGGAAGACGAAGTAGAGGAATTGGGAAAGGAATATGCTCAATTAATTAGCACAGTATTAGATCTTGCTCCTATTTAAAATCTAACTAGGCACTCTTAAACTTTGGAGAAGTGAGCAAGAAAACATAGAGCTTCAAAGGCGTTTTGAGAGCATTTTATAATAGCTTTTATCTCATTATTTAGTACATTCTCTTTGATAGCAGTTCTAATGCAGGTTTGGGGGTTTTTTGGTTGTTTTTTTTTGTTTTACTATCAAATCACTTCATTCACACCCTTCATTTCTCTCTAGTTACAGTAAATCAGTTGGGAGTCTCTAATTTTATTTTCTTAAATTTTTCCTTTTATTGTGTTTTTGTCTTATTACTTTTTACTCCCCACTCATTACTCTCTGAGAAATGAAAAGCCTAGAACATGCACCATCTCACCTTACTCTGCAAAACTTTGCAAAAGCCTTTTTTGAGGGATGATGTCTGTTGAAGGCTCTCTTTGCAAATATCCCTCCATTTCCTCTTGTCTGGACAGGAAAGATAAAATCTGCTACAGAAAAAGCTGCAAGTTTCTTTCCACTTAGATACTAGAATATGTTTTATAAGTACCCAACCAACTGAATAATCAAAATCTTTTAATAGCAATTTGCTATGGTCTATATACAGGAATAATAGCTTTGCTTATAATTAAAATCATTCTTCTACATTATATCTGTTCTGAGCATGTGAAAAAAACCTTAGAGCCTGACTGAAATGAGCAGTTTAATATATTTGACAGGAACTTTCTCTGGGTCTTCCTAAGGGCTTAACTCTAGCCCAACTCTCATTACAGGTTTGGGCACAGACTGTTGTGTGTTACTCACAGAGCTGCCTCAAGAGGAAGGGCAGAGTTCCCTGGGAGCCCACACGTGGCCAGATGCCTTTCTGGTGGGCAGGTGATTTGGCAATACAGCCTGTCCCAGCTATGGACCTGCCTCTAGCCTTGTGGGCAAGAGAGCTGCCCAGCTCTGCACCAGCTCCCTGGCTGCACAGGCTATCACAGGGAGGAAATAAGGAGCACATTCTGGTTTGAAAACATTAATCCATCCCTGCAGCAGTGATGTCGTGGTGTTTTCTATATCAGATATTGTGAAATTAGAGCTTTATAAAAATATAATCTGTTGGCTGTATAAGGTGTGCATTGTCTGGATTTACAAAAGTTTCTGTTTCAAAAACCATGTCCCATTTCTGGGCCGGATATGTTTGGAAAACAATGGCACAAAAATAAAAGTCCCCGTTGTAAAGCAAAATGATTCCAAATGAGCATAAAGCCTCATGAGTCCTGGATCTTATTTCATCAGACCAGGCCAGAGACACTTTGTCTGCAAACTATGCATCAAAGTTTCAAGGGAGCAGCTGAAGAAATTGTATTGTCATGGAACCAAGGTGATTGGTCTGGCGGTTTGACCCTAACTGTATTTTAGGGACTCACCAAAGCTACTCTATCACTTGCCTCTGCAACTGGACAGAGGAAAGAAAAAATATAATGAAAGGCTGATAGGCAAACTTCTCCAGCATGAGTCCTTCCCACGGGTTACAGTTCTTAACAAACTGCTGCGGCGTGGGTCACTCTTCCATGGGATGCAGTCCTTCAAGAACAGCCTGCTCCAGCGTGGGTGCCCCAAAGGGCCACATGCCCTGCTAAGATCTTGCTCCATTGTGGGCTTCCCATGGGGTCACAACATTCTTTTGGGCATTCCCCTGCTCCATTGTGGGGTCCTCCACAGGCTGTGGGTGGACCTCTGTGTCCCCATGGACCTCCGTGGACTGCAGGGGCACAGCTGCCTCACCATGGGCTGCAACGTGGGCTGCAGGGGAATTTACGCTCTGTTGCCTGGAGCACCTCTTCCCTTTCCTTCTGCACTGACTGGGACCTGCAGTCCTACTGCTTTTACATATTCTTACTCCTCTCTTCTTTGAGCACAATTACAACTGCACAATAACTTTTTCTTCCTTTTTAAATATATCACAGAGGGGTTACTACCACCTCTGATGGGCTTGGTCTTGGCCCATGGTGGGTCAGACTTGAAACCGTCTGGTATTGGTTCTGTCAGACATGAGGGAAGCTTCTGGCAGGTTATCACAGGAGCAACTGCTGTGGTCCTCCTGCTACCAAAATCTGACCATGCAAACTCAAAACACATGGTCTAGAATAATTAGACATTACTCCTCCAAGATGCTTCTTTTTGATAACCAAATTTATAGAAGAAATACTATCTTCTGGCCTAAGAATGCATTTCTATGGTATACGTACATTAAAATTTGCATTTAGAGAAGACAGACTCAAGCTGGATTTTGTGACTAGTTTCTCTAGGGAGAGTCCCATGGTATTCAACACTGTGCTGTAAAACAAATGTATATTTTGTGAAATGAATATCAGACTTTGAGTGTTGTATTTAGTATACTCAAATCTGTGAAATCTGTGACTGCTGAGTTCTCAAGGGATACCAAGAACAAAATCAACTGAAATGACCTTTGTTTACAGGACAAAAGCAATCAATATGCAATCTTCAAAGGTCTCTCAAGTATCAGGGGATACTAACAAGGAAGACATCTCTTAGTATTCTTCTATATTGATCAAAAATAAAACCTCAACAGCTATGAATATTAAAATTTTAATAATATATATAAAATATATATTTTGATATAAAAATCACCAATTAAATATAATAAATTAAAATATTGTGGGCTATGGGTTACCACTGCCACCCTGCACTATCACTAGAAGTCACTAAAATATTTACAGCATATGTCATAAATCTTGCTTCCATAGAACAGCTATATTTGGTCAGATTTCCATTTGCTGGTTAAAAAAAAATGTCTGTTTTATTATTCTTGTGCTGAGAGGGCCAATACCAGGTGATTCAGAAGAATATACTAGAAATCCCATGAAATTCTAATAATCTTCTTTAGGAGGTTTCATTTTAATCGTCTTGCATAAAGTAATTTCAAACTGTAAAGCATAAAATTTTCTGGTTGTTCCTTTTCTTTTTTCTCTTAGCAGTAGTCAATGTTGGACATTGTTATTTTATAAAACCTTAGTTGAATTGTCCTAGCTGGCATCCCACCTCTGTGAGTTCCACAGTCTAATTAAGCTTTCAGTGAGGAAATTTTACCAGTTGGGAAAGGAGCTGAAAAAGTATTTTCTTTATTTCTTTGCCTAAGGTCTTACCTAGAGAAGCAAGTAGTCCTTTCCAATTTGTTGAACCAGGAACCCAGTTAAATTAAATTCAGGGTTTTGGTGAAATAGAACCCGCAGATTAGGAGGCAGAATTGAAATTAATCCTGTGAGGAAACTATGGAAAGGAAATTGGTTAAAATTCCTTGTTCGGTCATAAGATGCTAAAATAAGAGGACTGCCTGAGAGCCCAGAATTTTGATCTGTGTAATAGTGACCTAAGAAGGGAAAAACTGTTAGAGCTTTATGAAGTTTGATTAATGTCTGAGGGATTTCAAATAAGCGGTTTTGATATTGTCATCTCAATTAGAAACAAATTGTTGTCATTGACATGCTTCTTACAGCACACAGCTGGAAAATCATAAAAAAGACTACAGAGGGCATTGAAGAAGCAAGCAGAACCTTTTATTTCCCTTAAAATTGTCTGTGGTCAATTAAAAAATTACCAGGAGTACAGTGAGACTCACTGTGTAGTTCTTGATGCAAAGGTAGGAAAACACCAGCTCTAGATGGCTGAATGAGTTTGATCTGGACTGCACTGTAACTAATCCAAACCAGTTCACATTAGCTTTACATCTACATAACTGGGAAATTACTGCTCATGATATCTCAGCAGTGCTTAGCAGGAATGAAATTTCAGTGTAAAACTGAGGTTCCTGATTTTAATTGTACTAATGGTACTCTTCTGTTTAGATCACCTTCTGAAAAAAAGTATTTCTGTGGGAAACAAAGAGTGTATTTTTTGTTGTTATTGTTGGCTAACACATACACACAGACACAAAAAAAAGTAATAAAAGAAAAACTTTCACAGCTTTCCCATTATTAGTTCTGGGAAAACACAATAAAGCCACAGCTGGCAGGCACATTTTTTTCTTAGCACTTGATAATAGAATTAATTGGTAAGTGGAAAGCTTACAACCCTTTTTCTGCTGCAAGTTGCCCTCTGCTATCATTTTGAATAGATGTTAAAATCCAAGCTAATTGTAATTCACTTAATAATGAAGAAATATATTTGCATCATCAATAATCAAGGCTTTTTTTTTTTACAAGTAATTTTAGTGTAAAACGTCAATAAACTGTGGACAAAGAGATGTTCAGGTTAGCATGAATAGTTCAGGGTGATGGGGTAAATTCAAATGCAGCACTTTAATAGATGCATATCCAGTCTGTGTGCTTCCTGTTGTAATGACAACACTCCCTGTAACAGCATTTCAGGAAGCATGGGGCAGGGGTGGGGTGGGGTGGGAGAAGAATATCTGTCTTTCTTGTACCCTACAAAGCTGAAGTGAGCAGTACTGTGAGTGATGAACAGCAGCTCCAGCAGAGTTGTCTACAGTAGTTCAAGCCCATTACTCCATCCCCATTAGAGACATTTATCATTTAGTCACTATGCTTATGCAACAGTATTCTAAAGCTGCAAAAAACACCTTGCCAGCTCTATATTAGGGATGGGTGAATTCATTCTGATAATATCAGAACTGCTCTTAATTTTTCCCAGACCTGTAACTGAACCAAAACCTAATGTTCATCCATCATTTATCAGACCCGCAAGTTTGTGCTTTGCAAGCAGGGGCACAATGTATCAGCTCAGCAAGGTCCCTGATGCAATGGTTGGTGGGCGTGGTATAAGAACATGACCAGAATGGAACAGATTATTTGGGAATTTCTCCATCCCTTTCCATCTGCAAACTTCTCTCCTAGGCTGCTTGCCAGTGGTGAAACCATGGTGAGGATGTAATCTGCTGGCAGGCCAAAAGAAGCATAGTGTCAGCAATGTGGATTGATACATATATTTAGGAATAGCTGGATTTGAAGCACAACATAAACTTACAGTCAGATTAATTCTGGGAAATGTTAACCAGTAAAATACTGCACAATTTAAAAAAAAAAAATCTGCTTCTACTATTTTGATTCCCATGTCATTTTTCTCACACTTTGATATTTATAAGCCATTATAATATTCACGACATTTACAAGCAGCTTTCAGCAAATTCTTGTGCAAGTATAGAAGAGAAGGTATATGTGATTATAGCAAAATTCATGTCTTTCAACACAATGTTGCATTGCATCTTGTTGACTTATCACCCCTACCTAGGTACAGATCTGTATGTACTAAGAAAATATTCCTTTAGTGAACACTTTTTGTATATTGAACAGGTCGGAGAAAAGATCTTCCTAATATCTGATGGAAAGTAAAGGAAGAAATATGTATTACAGCAGTGGCGGAATATTATAAAATTTTCAGTCCTTAAAAAACTTGTTGAATTTCAGGTTGGATTTTTTTTTTTCAAAAGTGACCAAACAATAAGCAAAATACAGTCTCAGTGATTGAAACTAAATTATTTTCAGTGTTTAAACTGAAACCATTATTTTTCAGCACTTTCCCTCCAAAAAATAATCTGAAGTAATAAGCCTCCATCCTTTGGTGAATGAATGTATTTCTACCTGTTACTATTCAAGGACTGTTCAGTATTTACATTTAATCATCTGCAGCCAAGGAGCAAAAAATATTCCAAGAAGTTTTGAAGAGGTAAAGCAAAAACTAATGTAAGGATGCTCTATTGGAATATTATTTGATGACCATGGTCATAGATTCAGTACTGAAGGCTCCTAGAGTGACATTTGACATGGGATTATCTCAGAATTACATCTGAATCCTCTGTAAGAAATTATTTCTATTTTCATTGACAAAAAAGATGTTTTGTTGCAGTCAAAAAGGCTTTGATTCTGTTCCCTCCTCTCCAAGATACGAATGTTGGGTGACAGGAAAGAATTCTCCAATGGGTGAGTCTTCTGTTTGTGCAAAGAGGAATATTTGACATGGCTTCTTGTGTAGTCTCATGGCTTTACTGGACAAGTAAGTGTTTACTTTGACTAACTTTCAGATTTTTCAGTTGTCTGCTCCTGGCTCTACAGGTGTTTTTGGTTTCTTTTCTTCAGAAAACTCACACCAGCTTTGCCAGCAGTGCTAGTCGAACTAGCTGATTGCTGCTCTGGGTGTTGTCTAACATGACTGTGTTTGAAAAGAACAGTGTAGGAATATTGCGTCTATAGAGTCCATTTATTGTAGCTTGTAATCATTTCAGGATTATTGTGAGTGTATAGGTATATAGGCACTAAAGAGAATTTGGGGTGTCTTCAGGGGAATAATCTTTGACAATTAAAGTATTAGAGAAACTGGGATCTGTTCAATATTGTCTTAGCTTTTTCAAAAATCAATGCCACATGGATAGAGAGCTCTGCATGTCAGTGGTAGTCCTGTTAGGGCTATTCTTGATTTACAAAGGAAATGAGTAGAATTCATCAATACATTAGTAAAAGTCTGAAGGATAGGATAATGTCAAAAAAAGCCTCTGGTGGTCAGTACTGGTATTTAACCATAGATGAACGTGGTGTTGGATCTCTCAGATCTCCAATGTGTTACATGCTCTTTCTTATCTGCTATTTCAGACAAAAGCTGATATGTCAGACATAGCACTCTAGATCATGTCACCGTGTGGTACACTGAATGCACACATGAAGTTAGATTCAGCTTTGCAGATCTGAGAACAATGTGTTTAATTAGCTGAAGCAGACACTGATGTTAGAAAGAAATAAGTTCTGTAGTACTTCAGTACCTGTTTCCAGCTATGCGGTGAAGCAACATATTTGGTACGTAGACTATTAAGTCAGCAAGAAACACAACAGGAATTGTAGCTGTTGGCTAAAATTTACTAAAAATAAATTGGATCCTGGAAACTGTGTAGTGCACCCCACTCCATTAATAAATTGTTAAACTGAAAGCTCACATGTACTTTCAGTAACCACTGGCATTTTATCTTAAATAAGGATGAGAAATTTCACTTACTACAAAGTAAAGCATTAAAAAGGTTCCTTATCTATGGGACCAGAATAGGGCTATTAGTAACACTGCCTGCTTCTTTTTAAAACCCTATTAGTGTCAGGTAATATGTTTCTCCAATGGCGCTTGATATTCTCTGGGCTAAAAAAACCCTGAAAATGAACTTTCTAAGGGAATATTTTAAGTAATAATAGCTGGCTAAAGAAAATGTAACCCTCAGTATCAGTAAAACATATACTGGCTTTGTTCTTAGAATTGTTTTCACAGGCATTAGCAATGTAATCTGTTATTTCTATTTCTGTACATGTGTTTCTTTTTTGGTCTATAGGTATACGTGTATATACCTACTAACCAAATATTCAGTTTGTGCTATTTCTTTGAATTCAATAAGATGCATAGCTAAAAGACAGGACTATTCTGACAGCCAAAACCTAATATTTATTCTTCTCTGTAGATAATGCAAGGTAAGAGATGGGGATCCCAAGCGTCTGTGTAAGTATTGATCAATCCTCTTCATGTCATCGTTCTTTACTTTAAATAACATTTCAAGTCTGTAGACCTATAGTTGTCAAGGTATGCCTCACAGGTTACACCTTCAGAGCCAAAAAGCCCAAGGCTGTTCAAATAGCATGGACACTGGATGGTGTGAACAACATAGCTGGAATTCTTGTGGAAATAGCACAAACTGCACTACTGTGACTGGAAGCATGAAGATGGAAAACACTATACCACATGCAACAAGCATCATCTGAGAGACATCTCACATCTCTGCTGCTAAATAAATCAGGAGCAGGGCATAAACTTAAACACTGAACAACTGCTTGTCCATACTGGGTATTTCCTGTCATATTTGCATGCAGAGCAACAGTTTAGTGATCTCCTAGACATTGTCTGGGCACAGTTTGGTGGATAACATGTACTGTAGACTATGTCCCAAAGGTAGAATGGATAGGAGTGGTTTTTTCTCTCTCTATTCTATACATCCCTCCATCAATTTCTGTGCAGGCATGTGTGTGTGTATTCAAACTCCATGTCTTCCGACATGTCTTGATATGTAGTGTTTCCTTTGTTTTGTGCCATGAAAATATCTCACTGTGATGTCCTATAACATGGTCCTTGCTTTGTTTCAGACCCCTAAACTGAGGAATGTACAACACACTGTAACCATGTCCTAGAACCACCTGAATACGCAAAGTCTTTGGAGTAAGCACAGTGTGATGTAGATGACACCTGTGCGTGCCCTTTGGCCTAAGGGTGAGGAAAACAGTCCTTGGCACACGTTTATTCTGGGGGGCCAGTATAGATATACCCAACAAGAACAGGCAGAAAACAACTCAAAAGCAGAATATGCAAGTATTAGACATAGAATTAAGCGTACCTATTTCTGGAAATTGCTTTGATGTTTGAAATCAAGTAGAGAGTCCCTGTAGTTCTTGGTTTTACAAGTATTGAGCTGCTTTTCAGAACTATCCTTTAATTTCCTAAAGTGAAGCTTAAAGCAAAAGAAATTAAATACTACCATGAGTGTAAAACAAAAACATCCCCTAAAGTCCAAATGTTTGTTAATGACATGATTAGTTCTGATCAGTGGTGGCATAAGGTTTCTACTGGAACTCCGCAGTGAATTCCAGGCAAATGTGAGGGAAATGGTCCCAGGTGATGGATCACTTGCCGAGTGGCTCAGAGCAACTTTCCCCAGCATTCATTCACTGGATGAATGTTCCTTTTAAGAGTGCTTTGGAGGTCAAAAGTCTTTCTGGCTATGAAGGCTGTGAAAAAGAGGAAGTCTTTCACCAAAGCACTGTTTATCACCAAGTTCCCTGGGCTGTGAAGCTTGTTTTTCATTGTTTCATGCCTAGTTCTGATGACCTGGTTTGACAGCTGCAGTTTTAGAAACTACCAAATAAAAGAGAAAAAAAAAAAAACGGGAAAATTTTTCACTGAGAACATATGGGGCAGGAAACCAGCTTAGAAATCTTATGATTGGCTAAAGAACACAAAATCTATGGATTTAGACAATTAAAAGCTGGATACTGATTTGCTCACTCATTCTGGGTGGTAACTCACTGTCAAAATTCTCCTTTTCAGTGAAGCTATGGGAGAGCTTATGCACTGAAAGCATGAAAGACAAAGGCTTGTGCTGATTCACATGCTGTAGTCAACCACGACTGATAAAAATTTACATCTTGAACAGGACTGCGTGCCATGCTCTCACATTCTCTATATGAAATACGATGGTGCAAGTTATTGATACAGACCTCAAATTCGCTGTGGAAAAACATCCCATTTTATGTGATAAGTCTTTTACACAGCTTCTTTCTCCCTCAACAAAGGTTTCAGGCTCCTCACCAGCTGTCAGTGTAGTATCTAACACTGGCAATGCAATCTGAGTTTCAAGTCAGTATGCTATCTAATGGAGCATCCCTTGTGAGAAATTCTAGAGCCAGCATAAAATCTGTGTGCTACCTCTTGCCTCCAAGGTTATAGCTGGTATGTCCACTTCATGTTGTCCGTCTTCCATGTCAGCCTCTGGCTGCATTTTCAGTTCTCTGACCATTATGCATCTGGTGTAAAAGAGAGCAAGCCTGTACCCTTCTTAGGACACCAGGCTTTAACATTGCAAATGCTTCTTTACTTTCCACCGACCTTCACTCACACAGTACCAGAGAGTCTCTCTCTCATGTAAAAGGGCAGAGGGGCAGCCAGGCTACCAGACCTGCAATCCCAGTAATCTGTGCAGTAGGAAAACACTGCACTGAAAGCTGCCTGTATATGATCCCATGAATCCGTGTAGAACAACAAGCTTGGCAAATGAAGTGCTCTCTATATTGTTCTTTATTCAGGCAGGTTACTCTTTTTTCTTTTTTTTTTTTGTTAGTTTTCTAGGTTAAGTATATGGTCACTATTTTGAGCCTAAGCAGAAAAGATCATCTTTCCCCTTCAGACTTGCCATACAAAAATATAGCGGTTTATACAGTGAGTCATGCTCAGAGCTTCTTTTGTCCTTGATAGGTCTCTGAAGTGCAAATTAGAGGGATGTGTATATAATTGACAATGAATTTTTAAGACCTTGATACAGTTGGTGTCACCTGTGTCTGTGACAATAGCAGTGCAGCATCCTTTCCCTTGCCACACAGAGATTTTTTCTTACATAGCTGTGTCTAATCAGGGCTTACTTGTTTCCGTCACCTAAAGCCAGAAATATAATTCAGCCTATCTGATTCCAAGACAAATTAAATAACTGTCATATGTCATGTGGGCTCCCCTTTGTTATCAGTGCTCTGTGGTTAGTCCTAATTAGAACAATGAAATACTTAAGAAAGCAGGAGTGAGGTGGTTCCCAGGAATGCAATTATCTACCTATTGCATGATCCCCTGGAAACTCCTATGGCTAGGGATCTCCCAAACCTTCCTTCCTTCTTTCCAAGAGAGCTTGTCTTGTCTTTACCTTCTCTCCCTCACCAGTATTTACAGAATCAGAATTTTCACAATCTTTTAAGCTTTGTGTAAAAGCTAATATGGAGTGATTTCAGTGCTGTCTCATGCTGGGAACAAACAACACATTGCACGTTTTGAATTTCCCCTCACATGGAATTAGCATTGATCGAGGTTCTTAGCATGTCTGTGTGATAGAGAAATACAATTCTTTCCCATTTACAGTTCGAGAAATAATGGCACTTTGCAGTTCAATTTAGAAAGTCATCAAAGAAAGTGATGTAGGGAGGTTTATGTGTTTATATTGATGGAGGCAGATGGACACACTCTGGCTTCACTTTCAGTCTTGCCTATGATTTCTAGGTGTAATTAATGTCCAGACTTGAATAATTTGTCTTTAACAATGCTTACCACCTGGGCATAAGATTTTTTTTGTGATTACCAGATTATAACTCTCAAATCAGCTGGGCTGTAGTCAGAGTGAGCTTGTCTGAACCTGCTGCTGGAGCAAAGTGCCCTGTGACACCTGGATTCTAGACTGCAGCTAGTGTTTATCACAGCCTCCACCTGCAAGGGTTTGTGTACTTGCTTTTTCTCAAGGCACCCGGTAGGAATTTGTATCAGGGTCCTCAGAAATGTTATCTGAAGTTTTTGCAACTTACATCATAGATGTAGCTTACTGAGAAACACAACTGAAATAACATCAATGTTCTTCCATTTACGCTATGCTAGTGCTGGTCATGTTTCACAAGGAATTCTGTGGTTTGTATTCTTAAATCTCCAAAGTGAAAGTGATGTTGATATATCTCCTATAACATATGTTGGTTTCATCCTGTATTTAACATTGATAAATTGCAACAGAGAAACTGTTACCTGTTATTTTTCTGCACAATATTATCATGTTTCTAAGACTACTTAGCATAGTATCAGTCTCAGAATCATAGAATCAAAGTATCATAGAATGGCTTGGGTTGAAAGGGACCTTGAAGATCATCTAATTCCAACCCTCCTGCCGTGGGCAGGGACATCTTCCACTAGACCAGGTTGCTCAGAGCTCCATCCAACATGGCCTTGAAAACCTCCAGGGATGGGGCATCCACAGCGTCCCTGGGCAACCTGTTCCTATGCCTCATCACCCTCACATTAAAGAATTTCCTCCAGGTATCTAATCTAAACATATTCTCTTTCAACTTGAAGCCATTTCCCCTTATCCTGTCACTAGATGCTCTTGTAAATATTCTTGCCCCATCTTTCCTGTAAGTTCCCTTCAATTAGGTCACTGCAATTAGGTCAGTGCAATTAGGTCACCCCAAAGCTTTATCTTTTCCAGGCCGAACAAACCCAATTCTCTCAGCCTTTCCCCATAGGAGAGGTGCTCTATCCCTATGGTCAAGCCAGTGACCTCCTCTAGACTCGCCCCAACAGGTCCATGTCCTTTCTGTGCTGGGGTCCCCAGAACTGGACTCACTACTCCAGGTGTGGTCACAGCGGAACAGAGTAGAGGGACACATCCACCTTGCCTGACCTTTGATGCAGCCCAGGATGTGTTTGGCTTTTTGGTCTGGAAGTGCACATTGTGAGCTCATGCCCTCTTGCTTCCATCTCATTAACCTTTGAAAATGCTTACTTGAGAAGAGGAAACATTCAAACTCTGACAGCTGTACCTAGAAGCAGAAACTATAGAATAGCAATACATCATTCTCCCACAGCTCTGCATCCCTGTTGTTTTCCCCTTGAAGTTGAAATAGGTCTTCCTTTCAAAATCTTCTCCTTTAGGTACTAGAAAGAATCCATCAGTATAATGCTGATAGGCTATATTCTGTCTGTGTAACACATCAGGTCATCCATCAGCACATCCATTATTATGCCAGGTGCTTCAAAGCTTGGGAAGCTACTGGCTCTCAAAACCCATTGTATTGCAAGCTACTGTTAATGCACAGAGACTGTCTTCACTATACATATCAGTGGGAAATCGTTAAAAGCAAAATACTTCTACTAGGGGATGAATCTCAAAAGGTTTGGTTCAGACAACACAAAAAAAGTTTTTCAGTAACTTCTTTGTTATGAAAATCAGCTCGGAAATCTCATGAGAATAGGTCTTCTCCTTTTGAGAACTGCAGTATTGTCCCAGTTTTGGTCAAAGTGAAAATACCAGTAGAATGATCTTTTCTTAAAATACTTCAATAAATCAATGACTGATTCTTATCAAAACCAGGGAGAGTAAGAAGCCTGTGAAAACTCAAAATGCTAAACAGGGAAAGAAAATGTTTGAAAATGGATAACATCACCCTGGAGCTGACTTCACAAACCTGGAAAAATCCCCCACAGGCCTATCTTTGAGAAGGTTAGAACCATATGTTTCTGTGTATTCGCTCTTTATGTTTTCAGCTAAACCAGAAAAGAAAGAGAAAAAATAATAAACCCCTCCAGCTCTGTTACAGCTTTTATCATTTCAGATCTTTCCCTTAATAATTCAAAGTAAACTAATTACCTAATTATGTTAACAGGTGTCAGTCATTCAAATATAAAGAGCTACTAGATAGACCTGAACTGGGGAATTCTTTTCCTTAAGTGTCTGCACTTAAAATTTGAACAGTAATGGCATTAAAACAACTGATTGAGTTCTTTTAAAGACATTGCAGCTTAGATCCATACTGGAGGCATTCACCTGTGAGGCAATTAAGCTTTTACCTCCCATTACAATACTTTGGCAAGCTTCCTGATGAATCCTTTATGTGTGGCCCCTCATGTCTAAAAGCCTACAGTAAAGAGTTGTACGGTTTGAAAGGAGGATGAGGAGATGCTTTTTAAAGAAGGGGGAGAACATTGGCCTTGCTGTGAGTGTAGCTGTGTTGGTAATTATCCTGTGTCCATTATCTTCCTTAAAAGTACTGTGTTATGCTATGACAACAGCCAATAGTACTGTTGGGGTCATTGCTTATAGGGCCAAGTGATGTAAAATTATTAGATGTTCTAAAAAATACCCAATACCAAATTTTCAATAAAAATTTAAGATTTTTTTTTTATTTGTAATGTATTTTGTGAATTACAATTTTCTGCTGTCTTCCATGTCCTTATGCCCTCCCCCCCACCCCTGAATAAATGCAAGTGGCTGCCTGTGAGTGCTCTTCAGTTCCATAATTTCCTGAAAAGTCTGACAGGGTTTTATCTCAGTAGTATGCAGAAAGTCATTAAAGTGACAAAAAAATGAGACCCAAAAATACAAATGAAGCTTTTTCAGTGAAATAAAGGAGGCAAACATTTTACAAGTGTAAATACAGTTTTGGGACCTCCCTTTATAATCAAAATATTTCAGGGTTTGAAGGTTTTGGCTTTCAAGGAAAAGAAAATCTGGAAAACGGAGCATGTTTGCTTGTTTGCTCAGAGGATAGCTAATTTTTCTGACAAAGGCAAACTCTAATCATGACAGTCAATATAAATATTGCTTAGGTGACCTGTAGTTAATTTTTCCAGTCTGGCACATCCAAGCGCTGAGCCCATCTATTAATGCTCTCCTAGGGGAATGCAGACACATGCCTATGTGTATGCATATTGTTTCTGCTGCCTTGATTTCTTACTGCTGTATTTCATCCAGTGGCAAAAGCAATACATGTTTTGGTGCTGAAAAACCTCAATCCAAACCTAGGTCATGGTATTTCACAGGGATCTAATCCAGCATGACATTACAAGAAGTTAGAGAAGCAGGTGTGGTAAAGTCAGGGGCTGGGGAGGAGAGAGCTTGACTGGAATTTGGAAGACCTGCTTCTTTATGACTGCCTACAAAACAGTGCTGTGGATAAGGAGTGGTGCAGAAACAGGAGATGAGCCACGATGTAGGCATGTGATCCAAAGCAGGGAACTGAATTCTGGTAAGTTGTTTTCTTTCAGTGTGCAAATACTTAAAATTTGGCAACAAAGAAGTTCCTAGACTTCCTAAAAGGTTACTCTGATTCTGTTACTCTGAACACCTTTTTAATATATAATAAATGAAAGTGAAATGCTTGGGTTCAAATAGTAATTAGACAAATTCATGGGAGAAATGCTTATCAGAACAGTAAAACACAAAGACAGCAACTCCTACCTTCAGTCTTTGAAAGTCTTGCTTCTGCAAGGTGTAAAATTAATCTGAGAACGTATGAGGCCACATTTACCCTCTTCATTTCTTTCTCGGGCTCTGTTGGCTGCTGATGGTGACAATAGTATGCCTGATGGGCCAGCAGTCTGAACTGAAGTGGCCACTTGTATGGTCTTACATTACTGTATCTTTGTGTTTGGTACTACTTTTCACAGTGGATTTGTGTTGAAGCAGTGAGCAATGATGGTGTCACGGCTAGAAAAACAAGGACAGCAGTGAACAGACTGAGACCTAAAATTACTCTTCCTTCTTCAAATTTTCAATAAAAAATTTTACTTTAGTCCAAAAGATACCTGGAAAATACCCCCAAGATACCCTCCTCTGCCCCTCACATTTAAAGAAAAAGTTAAAAAACCCAAAAGACTTGTCAATGTGCAGGTGTCAGGCAGAACATGGTTCATTCATTTTAGTCAAAGCATTCATTATACCGAATGTTTGTGTGTATGGAAGAGGTATCTTACAGAGAGTGGATGGATCTCTGAATGAAGAGCAAAGAGAAAACAGCTGCTGTTTGAAGTTTTCTTGATATGGACATCTACAGATAAACTTCTCAAAAACTCCACTAGCCAAAGAACTGTTTTAACAGATGAGCCATTATGCTGTTGTCTCTATTTATTTTTAAGGAAGACTGAAATGCATCCCATCCAAACAGTCCTGTAGTTACAACTGTATTCTCTCCATTTGTTTTTGAAAAGCAAAACAGTTTCTCTGCTAGGGAAACCTTATTTAAAGTTAACAAAACTGTCAAAGGATATAGAGAAAGAAGGGCTTGGGACAACATTCCCCTGCGTTACACAAACCACTTCACTCAGCAACGTGTTGTAGTACTGCACCATTTTTACCATAGGCATAGGTGGAAGAGCACAGGTCTAAGACTGGTTTAGCTTCTAGGAATTTAAACCCACAGCTCAGGCTGAAAGGGCTTGAAACTCCACATCTCTGGGACTGTGGATCAGGAATGAGAACAATGCAGAGGAGAGATGAAAATACTTCCTACACAAAGTGGCCCTTAGCCTGGTGCTAGGAGACCTCTTTTGGTGCTGCAGGATGTCAATGGCACACAGACTGATGGCAAGGACAAAACCCCCAAAAATCAATCATCTTATTTTAAGACAGACTGAAGGATAAGGAGTGTAGT
Organism: Lycocorax pyrrhopterus obiensis; assembly: GCA_014706295.1. Classification (NCBI taxonomy): domain Eukaryota; kingdom Metazoa; phylum Chordata; class Aves; order Passeriformes; family Paradisaeidae; genus Lycocorax; species Lycocorax pyrrhopterus. The sequence goes on along the minus strand of JACSVZ010000004.1, from coordinate 95,374,854 downwards.
AGTTGGGCTGTGCAATGGCAACAGAAAATTTTGTATGTGCCATAACAACTCATACAGGAAGTTAGTATTCAGGTTAATATTCAGTGTACTATTTGCTACTTATTTATTAACTCAATTTTCTTAAATCTTTGAAAAGGATATCTATAATTCCTGGGAGTATCTTCACTCACTACTCCCTCTCTCATCTATATTCTCTGTGCATTTACAGAGTAGCAATGTTAACAGTCCTGAATGTTTCCTACAGGTATGTTCTATGAACTACTTATTTTTGTCTTTGAAGGAAGACATAATTCTTTTCCTCAAACAATTAATTTTAACCTTGAAAAAGAAGAAACACCTCTCTGCCTCTAAATGTAACAAACCCATTTTATTTTATGTTTGTATTCAATACGATTCTATTAACTAACTGAGGATTGAATTGTTCCAAATATAATAATGCATGGAAAAATATTTAACTGGGTTTAGGACCTTGAAATACAACCAACTTTACTTGAGAAAAAGAAATGCAGTTTACCAGGTAGTGCTGCAGGCACCATGTGCTTTTCAACAGAACAAAACCAGAAATGCAGATTCAGACAGGGAGAGCTTGTAGTATTTTATGGTGGGTGTCAGTTTTTCATCTATGGTATGCAACTTAAACTGTGTTTCACTGTGAAATGTCACTATCTTGGCTGCTCTGGGAATCCAGCAATATTATGAAGGTAGTAAATAAGAACCAAGAAAAAATCCTGCACAGGTACTGTGTCAACAGAAGCAGAAGGTGGTGTGGTTTGGACTGGCAAAAGTGTGTCTTTCTTATGTAAGGCTACAAAACTCTTTGGCTCTGTAATTTTTTTTTCTCTTCTGAAAATGAAGAAAAAGAAGACAATAAATCTCTGAAAATTCCCTGGAAATGAAATGCTGAATTCATGGTTGACCAAATGACTTTTAAAAAGCAATTTGGAAGTAAAAATTGAATTTTCCTGTAAAAAATGCCAATTTTACTTTCAGACTCATATTTCTCAGAATAGGCATGTATCACTGAAATACCATTGAATAGCAAGTGTTACTTAGTGTCTTCATTAATGACATGGAGAGAGGGGTTGTGTGTACCCTTAGCAAGTTTACAGGTGGCACCAAGCTGAGTGGTGCAGTTGACACAGTGGAAGGATGGAATGACATCCAAGGGACCTGGACAAGCTCAAGAATTGGGGCCATGGGAAGAGTACTGCATTTGTTTCAGGGCAGCCCCCGGTATCAATCCAGGCTGGGGGATGAACAGACCCAGAGCAGCCCTGATGAGGAGGACTTGGGGGTGCTGGTGGGTGAGAGTTTGGACATGACCCAGCCATGTTCCCTTGCAGCCCAGAAAGCCAAACGTGCCCTGGGCTGCATCAAAGGCAGTGAGGGCAGCAGGTGAGGGAGGGGATGCTGCCCCTCTGCTCTGCACTGGTGAGACCCCACCTGCAGTGCTGCATCCAGCTCTGGAGTTCCCAGCACAGGAGGGACATGGACCTGTTGGAGTGAGTCCAGAGGGGGACACCAAATTGATTAGGGGGATGAAGCACCTCTGCTATGAGGAAAGGCTGAGAGAACTGGGTTTGTTCAGCCTGGAAAAGAGAAGGTTTTGGCGTGACCTAATTGCAGCTTTCCAGTACATTACGGGAACTTACAGGAAAGATGAGGCAAGAATATTTACAAGAGCATCTAGTGACAGGATAAGGGGAAATGGCTTCAAAAAGAGTAGATTTAGATTTGATACTTGGAAGAAATTCTTTAGTGTGAGGGTGATGAGGCACAGGAACACATTGCCCAGGGATGCTGTGGATGCCCCATCCCTGGAGGTTTTCAAGGCCATGTTGGATGGGACTCTGAGCAACCTGGTCTAGTGGAAGATGTCCCTGCCCACGGCAGGAGGGTTGGAACGAGATGATCTTCAAGGTCCCCTTCCAACTCAAACTGTTCTATGATTGAAATGTTTGACTTATGAAAAATCTGTAATTTGTTGATGGGTTATAGATCATTGGAGGACCTTTAACCATGTGTAACTGAAACTGTTACTTCAGAAGAAAATATTGTCCTTGTGAGTAGAAATAAAATATTACTACACTCTCCAAAAACTGATAAAACTTTTGAAATCAGTGGTAAAATTCTCACTGTCTTTAGTGAGGGAGGATGTAAATCACTAGATTACTTAAAAAGATACATTTTTTCATTAGTTCTTGTGTGTCTAAAGACGCACTCTGGAATCTGGTCAGCAATTTTGCAGCCGTCTCTTTTTTTTCCCTATTTTTTCTCCCCCTCTTGCCCTGCCACCCTTCCTACCCTCTTATCCCCCTCTTCTTTTTTGCCCTCTTTCCTGCATCCCCTTCCCTGCCTCAAGCCAAACAGTGCTCTGACATCTTCCTTTCATCTTACAATTTTGGGTAACCTTAAACAATATGTCTATTTCCCGTGCTGCTATAAACTCCTTTTGCAAATATCCCTGCTTTTTGAAGGTTTACTTTTTGGGAACTGCAGCACTGAAAGCCCAGATAATCATGTTATCCAAAAGAAAACAGGCCCACTATGAGATGGAACCCTTCTTTGGGCAGTAACTTGTGTTAGAGCAATGTTATTATTACATGACAGAGATATGATCTAATGTAGTGGGTTCTTTATTGGTTACCAGTGGATCCAGCTGCCATTTTTGACCGCCCTGCTGCTATGTGAGATGGCTTCTGGCAGTCACCTCACTTCCTTGCAGCTTAGTCCCATCTCCTGTAACAACAAGTGTATTATTTCCAGGCCCTTCTTTCTATCTTTCTGAGTTCAGTGGACGTAAGATGTTAAACTTGTGAAACAAAGCGGGTGTGTATTGAGAACAGGGCAACTTCTCTATAAACCACTGAAATAGATCAGTAAATATGACCTTCTTGCACATTAGACCAAAGTAGCTTGCAAAACAAAGAAAACCCTTATTATGCAGGTAGAACTGAGACACAGACACAAAATACCATTCCTCATTCCACACTAAATAGACAATAAAGCCAAGAATATAGCCTGTATTTTCTAACTTCTGAACTAGTCCTTTTCATCAACAGTTCTTTAAGCTGCTTCTAATACTTTCTCTACCTTCCACTTGCTCTGTCACTCAGAGTCCCAGGTGGGTGCCAGATCATCCTAATATCCTTTCATTAAGCAAATAAAGTTCCCAGCATCTTGTTTTCTCAATTCAGAGTAATAAAGAAATCTTTGCACATTACAGACACACATTGTTCTTCCCAAATTGATCTTCTCTTAAAAAACCTCTGATTGCTACTATGCTGCATTTCACATGCAAATATGTTGTATTCCTTTTTTACTTGTTCATAGTTTAATTGGAGAACAGCAGGTGATCGAAGTCACAGTAGTAAGAAAGGTGCGTTTCTGTAGAACAGCTGAGACTTCCATTTAAATCCTTACAGGGGTGCTTTTAGCTTTCTCTATTAGGCAGCCTTGCAAATTTCAAATCCCATAGCTATAAAACTGAAGCAGAGTCTTACCTGCCTTGTAAGTTCCCTCAATCACACAGGCATGAAGAGAAATCTTAGGCTAGTTTGCTGTCTTGTTTCTTTGTACTTAGTCTGATTTTTTCCCTACCAAAGCCTTATCACAAGAAAACTTATGAACTTAAAGAGAAAAATCAGTTTTCCTTTCACTAGATAATTTTTTAATTATCAGTAATGGCATACAATTGTTGTCCAGGTTTAAAGAAACAGATAAAAATGCAATATAAGTAGAATAATCAGGTAACCTACATAAATTCTGTAAGATATTTAAGAAAAGAAATGCTTTTTTGATTAAATATGACATCTATTTGTACTGGCTGGTTATGTTTTAGACATATCTTTATACCTATATAATAATTCCCTCTGAATAACTGCCTGTGATTTGTCTCTATGGAGTCAAAATCTTCGTATTTTTTAAGTCTTTATAAGCACACAGCTAGTGATATGATCTCTTTCTGGCAAATCATGAATGAGGTAAATCAAAAAGAAGTAGGAATGAACAAAGATGCAAAAAATATAGAACACAGCAAAATATGCCATTGTCTTTGTTCTGGGCTTTTTGTACATTCTCACTTTGTTATGATTTTTCACTCCTTTTTCTAAACATATATCCACACATCTATCAAATATGCACCTATCACATGACTTCTCAACCTTTAAAATATATGTTAATACCAAAAATTCCTAACAAACTGCCAGAGACTGTCAGGAAGCAGATGATCCCAGTATTAATTGCTGACTAACAAATAGCATAAGTTGGAAGATCTGCAGCATGTGATTTTTTAATATGGGACATCTTTCGTCTAATACCTTTACAAGCAGAAGTCTGGATAAGCATGCATATCTTTCCTGCCTTGTAGGTCAGCTAATTTGTATTCTTACTGAGCAGAAGAGGAATGAATATTAGTCATTGACACAGATATTTTTGCTTCTCCTAAAAATCAGTAATCAGGGAAAGTTCTATCCTTAATAACTCTGAGTAAACCTTAGCCTGGAACAAGGTTTATATTTATGTCAACATTGCCCAGATTCTTTATTAGTGTGATTGAATCAATGTGGAGGATTTCCTCAAGTTATCTGTAGGATAAGTGCTAGGAAACACAACTACTTCCAGCTAAAGCATGTTTAGTGTTGCTTGTCTTACAAAATTGCTGCTGCAGATTACAGAGAGAACTGGTTTTTGTTGTGTCAGCTTGAATTAGTAAGCAAGAGTGTTTTTTTTACCTTTGTAGTACTTTCTGGGAAAATCTTATACACTCCATTGCTCTGGAGTGTAGATTTAAGGAGATGGCACTCAGATCACCTTTGGTTCATTACCCTCTGCTTATTAATGTGTTTTGACTGTGTAACATACATTAACATTTGAACTTATTACTACTTTTAAATCATATCTGACTGAGAAACAGAGGTTTCAAGGACATTATATTCCTGCAGGTTCATGAAACTAGGCAGTTTGGAAGAGGACAAGAAAGAAGAACTAAAAATTCTTATCTAATACAAGTAGAAATATTTTTGGACCCTTCGATCTATGGACTCCAGATTTTCACAGAATCACCAGAGTTTGGAAGTGATCTCTGAAGAATGTCGAGTATAATGCCTCAGTGTAAGGTCAGCCAGGGCAGATTGCTTTGGGCTGAGCATCTCCGAGGATGGAGACAGCACAGTCCCACTAGTCAACCTGTTCCAGTGTTTGGAAAGCATCACTGTAGATAGAGAATTATATTTTTCTTAAGTTTAAATGGAATTTCTTGCCTTTGAGTCTGTGCTGATTCCCTTTTGTCTTTTCACTGTCTACCAATGAGAATTCTTTGTCTCTTTTTTCTTTAATTCCCACACATAAGGTATTTATATATATCGATAAGACTCCCATGAAGGTTTTCTTCTCCAGGCTGAACAAACTCAGTCAGACTCCAGTCCCTGGATCATTGTCCTTCACTGGATTAGCACGTCACGTCCCCATTTTACTGGGGGTCCAGAATAAGACAATTCACGTTACATAATTACATGATAAAAATATCATAGTGTTACAGAATAAATTCTGGATATTTTAAATAGCAGATAATAGTTTAAGAAAGCAGATGTATCAATGAAAGGTACTGTAACTCTCTGAAAAAAAAATTCTGAAAAGTATACTGGCATTTCTATTCTTAGAGTAATAATCTCCCAAAAATCCTTGAGGAAAGACCATGGAGTAAATAAGGTCTTTTTGCATCCCTTTGTTTTCTTCCTTTTTAAAAATAGAGATCAAATAGCTTGTTTTAGAGGCTTCTTGTTAATTTTTGAAACAATTCAAGAAAAATATTTCAGCCCTCATTGAAGAATACTGATTAACTTTATGTCTCTAGATATTTTCATAATTCACCTTAATTTCATACTTACATAATATTAGGGATCAGTAAGCGAAAAGGAACAGGTGTTTTGGAGATTATCCATTAAAGGACTAGCCTAACCTGTAATAACGAGGAGAGAAGGCTAAATATCTTTCTGAACATTCATATAGTTGGGAAAACTGTTGCAGCAATATAGAACCCGATTCTCCTGCTATATTTTCCTGTTAAGCAGCACTTTCCTTCCAAATTACAGAGTTTTCCCCCACAGCTTTCCTTATAAATCTTCAGAATCCAAATATTGCTGCAGGATTTCCCTGTTGCTTTATTGTACTCACACATTCATCTGAAGTTAAAACTTCAGTGAAAGGAGTTGTGGAAGGGCACAATCATGTTTTGAACATGACTGTGCTATATGAAATATTTCCTATGTTGAATATGAACTTAAGGTTGATCTCATTTTTCCTGAGGAGGTATATCATGATCATAGCTTGAATTATAGAAATGGAACTACCCTTAGTACCTGGAATTATAGACATGGCAAAGCATGCTCAGCTTAGCACAGTGTTGAAATGGAAGTGTTATGGGGTGGTGGGAGCCAGCTTCACTCTGTATTCTTGGTACCTCCACTGCTGTTAGCATTCCTGTCTAAAGAGATTTATTTTATTTACTTTAGTGGGTGTTGGATTGAGCCATGAAGGAGGTAGTCAAAACTTCTGGAGTACAACCATTAGCAGGATGCTCATAAACAGTTCAGTCAGCATAATAATGTTGGATCCTATACCATGGAAAAAGGGTAGGAGGTTTCTGGAAAACGCAGTCATCTGCACTGTGTCACAGAGTCAGTGGGACTACTCACATTTCATCTCCTTGTGCAAATGCAAGTTGCTATATGTGCAAAGAGTACCTCCTTTTTCCTTCCTTTCCTGTGCCCTAGATTGTAGAAAGCTCTTTCCTGCAGCTGAGACGTACTAGGGAATTTCTTTGGACATCAAAGCAAAAGTTTATTGAAATCTTACCCTTGCACTTCATTTTCTCTTTCTCTTCTACTGAAAGGGGTGACAAATAACAGGGCCTGCTGTGGAGGTCGCTGAGGAAATGGTGCTGAGAATTCACTCCCTGGACAGACAAAGGTAAGTCTTGCCTGTCACCACAAAGTTGTTAAGAGTATGAAAGGTATGTTCAGTGCAATGGTAAAAGATGGGGAGAAATGTTATTCACAGTTTTAGTCTTTCATGAAAAAGGGTTTTCCTGTTCTTTCAACTTTTACTTGGGGTCAAGGACATTTGTCTACCATACCTTGCTTTTTTCCCTGCAGAAAAAGACAACTTTCATTGTAATCAAACTTTCTTTTTTTTCTTACAGCTCTCAGTGAGGTATTATTATCTTGCAGGTGCAGAACTGGGGAGTGGAGGGCCTGGGTGACTTGTTCCTGGCCACCTACTTGTTCATGAAGGAATCAAACACAACATTTTTGTGTATTGCTGCGGGGCTATGCCTCTTGTCAGACAGAGAATGGCTGCAATGCGATAGTCTTTATGGACATTCCTGGCCATGCCATATTTCCCTTATTCACTTGGCAGGTCGATTCTGAAAGATTTATTTGAAAACCTAGTTTAATATTTTATACAAAATTCAGAAACTATGAAGTAGCTCAGTGTGTGGCAGAGGAACATAAGAATATATTTTCTTTTACTGTTTTCCTCTTCCTGCTGAGTTCTTCCATCACCTGGTAGTGTCTCCCGTACATTCCTATCTACTATCTACTAAATCAAAACTTTCAGCTGTGCTTGAAAAGTCATGTTGAAATGGGGGCCTGGAGACCAGGTTAAGCAGCCCAGGCCTTGGTAAACACTGTGCTCACCCTGTAACATCCCCTTAATTTATCTTCCCTGATTTCTTGCACATTCCTCTTTTACACTGTTTCACAATTCCTTGGCAGTCTAAATAATTTATAGTAGAGAATGGAACTGTGGATGGAAGCAAATCTGCAAATTAGGTGTGGCCTAATCCTCTCAACTCTTAATAGCTGGTGAAGGACTGTCTCTTGCATGCCGACATAGAGAATGGGCTGACAGGAACAGGAAGAGTGTACCATTGCTTTCATTTTTTTTTTTTGATGTGGGTTCTCTAATAAGCAGATAGACAAAATGCATTTTTGGATTGACGTATGTGAAGCTGAAATTTTGTTGGAAGGGTGGGACCTCTTTATTTCATTTGCATATATTTACCCTTGGAACAGAATTCATTTATATGAATTTCCAGGAGGACTCTAAAGGTTATCCAAAGACCATCTTTCAAAGGGAACTCTCATAAGATATGTATGCAAAACATGCCTATGCTGTCACAAGCAGGTAATTTCACATGCAAAAATATGCTGTTCTAGATTATGAAAAACAAGCTGTCATTCATGGAAGCCGTGGTTTACTTGTGCAGTTAATATCTGCAGATTCAGCTAGGAAGAGACACCTGCAGGAGACCATCTAAGTCATCAGGTCCAGTTGTCCTAAGTGCAGTCGTTACATGTATAGTCCAAATGACTTCATAAAACACCTCTTTGATGCGCTCAGCATGCTACAGAACTGGTAACCTCGATGTTAAACATCAAATGACATAAAAGACAGCAATGGACCACGTGAGAAGGAGAAGGTGAGATCAAGGATATTATCAGTGTCCTAGATTCTTCCACTGTAGTTCTGTGAACAGCCATATGGTGCTAGAAAGCCCACTTTCCATGGGAAGACTTTCAGATTGTTTTTCTTGGAGTTTCAAAACTAGACTAGACAAGACTCTGGTCAGTTTGGTCTGGCTGGCCCTGTTGTGAGCCACAGGTTAGACTAAATGACCTCAGAAGGTCCCTTACAACCTAAATTGCCTTTATTATGCTACAGTTCTTTTATTGTTCTCAACTCCAATTCATACAGAAGTTCTGAAGTTCTTACATGTTTTTCTATTAATTTACTGTGGGCCAAGAATTATTTCAACTGTTGACATCCTTCCTTAGTTTGGGATACCCTTTGTCTCTGATTTTTGAGCCTTACTCTAAGACACACAGTTGGGAGTGAGATAAATGAGCACAGAACAAGACTAAATGTTAGTGTTTTCATCAGGTCATGAAAAAAGGCACTTTTTGGCCATGTATTGAATTAAACACATCAGCCTGGTTCTGTGGTAATACAAGAAAAATGCACAGATGAAAATCCTGAGGGTAGAACGACTTTGTTGTACCTTATGTAGTGCAACACTGTAGCACTGTACATTGCTGAAATTTGGGCAAACAGCTTCAGAATTTTGAACCTGGCATCTGTACTGTTTGCTTGAAGGAAAATGTAGACATGTTAGATGGGAAATGTGCTTGTGGGGCAGACTGAAATAAATTTCAACTTTCGATTGAAACAAATGGTAGAATTTAGAATTTAAAATTGTTTGAATTTAGTAGAGCTGGATTAGGCACTTAGCTGTGGAATTCCTTAGGGAAATTTTATTGCCCTTGTGTAAGCCTAAAAGAGATCTGGTCAACTAAACTCAACACAATGCTCTAAAAATGACCCCATTCGTCATAAGAGTGGACAGGTCCTCTCCATCAGTGAACCTTTGTGCTGATAGTGTTATTCCAACTGAGCTCAGCAGAAAAGCAAGCACCCACATCTAGCTGATTTAATTTTTTAGAGCATAATTAATTAAAGTAGTATCTGTGATCTGTTAATTAAAAGAATGAAATCTGAAATTAGATTTTTGGTAAAACAGAAAATGTGGACTTGGCAAAAGTTTTGAAACTCACATAAGGCTTCTGATAAATTCACATTGGATATGCAGTTATTTGGGGGGTGGGGTAGAGGTTAAAAGAGGGTCTTTTATCTCCCCCACAAAACCATCTGTGAGCCTTTTTTTATCTGACAGGCAGTAGAAGAGGAGGAGATGTGTAGGAAAAATTAAATGTTCACATTGTTCAGCAACAAAAAAGGCATGTGTCTTAGAAGCTCTCTTATCCAAACTCCTGCCTTCCTAAAAGCCCTATAAGCCATATTTAGGTTGTGTCCCCTAAAGTGCGTCATTAGCCTTAAGGAACTTTTTTAGCAGAGATTTCAGCGTGTCCAATTACAGTCTGAGGGCCTGATCCAAATATCACTGAAGCCAGTATCTCCACATTCCATCTCAGCAATTGTAAATGAGGGGGTGGAGGTCTACTGTGCAAAGCCATAAAAATATTCTCCCCTTTAAGGCACATGTAACTAAAAAAAAATAAATCCCTGATACGTAAACAAACATTAGGAAAAGAAGATAACATTGCAATATACAGCACTATACAACATGCTAAATCCTGCATTTATCCAGAGAATCTGTCACGTCACCTAGTTTATAGATCTTTTTTAGGAGTCCATAGACATCTATTTGTTGTGTGTATCCAGCTATTCAGAATCCTGGGATTGGTGATTTTTCCAAAGTAAAACCCCACGAGAAGTTAAATCCATGTCATATGATGTGGTAATAGATGAACTAAAATGATACATGGATACATATATGCATATATTGTGTATAGCTGTAAGATATAGACAGAAGTATGGGAGAAAATGAAAGGGGAAAAAGGTGGGAACAATGTTCAGTGTTGGTAGCTATTTAACAGGAATATCTTTAGAAGAATTATACCACTGAGTCTTAGAATATTTTTATAATTTCATCATATATCTCTATCAGGGTGACACTAGAAAAAAACAAAACATCTTGAATGTTTTTTATAAATGCTTTTAAATATTTGAAAATACCTTGTTGACTTCAATTGCCCAAGCAGCTGTCTCTCAAAACCAGTCAAGTGGGGCTTTAACCCAGGATCCAAATAACTCATCACTTGAAAAGCAAAAGAAGTGAAAAAGAAAATAATATCTGAATTCAACACAAACATGCATAACCACAGACACACAATATACTTATTTATCATAGCAGGTATTCTCACTGGTGTCCTATATAAGACTAACAGATATATTCTCAGTGTGTTTGTGTATGAGTGCAACACAACAGACACACTATAAGAGCAATGTGTCTAAAAGCTGGAAATATGTCCACATACTGTTCCTGTAGAAACCAAAACATTTTCCTCAGTATCTTAGAAATCAAGTATATTTAAATTAAGAAGCACTTTGAGAAAACTGATGAGGACATGGGATTTGAAGTACAATTTCAACAACCTGCCTGGTAATCTTTATTTTATAGTTTAAGGAAATAATATTTTCTGGCATATGTTGAAGATAAATGAATGTGGAAAAAGCTTCGGTTTTGTCTTCATACTTAAATCTGATGACAAAAGACCTATGAACTGGCAATTATTGATACTAATACCTAGTAGATGGATTCTTGTTAATTAATGGGTTTGGGCTTTTCTTGTTAGGAGCAAGATTAATCAGGTATTTCCAGCCTGAGATGTGTGTCAGAACATAGTAATGATGAAACTTTCTTTTAGGTTTTATAGCCAGGAAATGTTCTCAAAATATAAAATAAAATTATTTTTCTCTAATTGTTAAAAAAAAAAATCACACTTTTAAATTGATTTCCATAAATTTAATTTTATAATAAAGAAAAACATTATCTTTAATTAAAGTAGATGAAAGCTGCTTAGCATTATCCACGTCCTGATTTAAATCCTTGTGTTTTCCACCTACTGCTTGAAGAGTCTCTCTAGTAAAAATTTGTTCTTTTGGTCTGAAAATATGTGGCATATGACACAAAGCTCCAGTTTATCAACAATCACGGTTTCTAGTGCCTTAATAATCTGCAAATATTATGTAGTGACACTTCTCATGAGATGAATTCCAGTGTCTCCAGAACTGAATGACATCATGTTCTGGGGGAAGACCAAGCCAAAGGCCTGGCAGACCAAAGTTTGTCTCTGTTACGTGCACCCTGGGCACTAGAAGCACCAGGAATGTGCCTCAGCCACAAATTCATATGTGCCCAGACCCTTGCAGGCTTTTACCTACATCAATACCAGCAAATAAAAAAGGCCAAGGCCTCTTTATTTCTGTTGTTGACTGGCAGGGAAACCTTATGGCTGAAGTGTCTGTCCCATGGCAGAGTGGCCTCACCCTGACTGCCAATAAATGGACCCTTGCATAGACTCTGTCCTCAGCTGTGCCTGGTCTTTGCCAGAGAGTAGACAAAAATAGAAGAAAAGAACACATCAGGGTTTGTCTACATTATCCAGATCTCGTTTACCAGTATAGACAAAGCCTTTTTAAAACAATTTCTTTCCTGACATTTCCATGGAGATCAAGGATTTTGCCACACTAAAGGTCCAGGTAAATATGGGACAAGATGTGACTAATGATGTCTCTTGGGTGTCACCTGACTCTTGCTTTGAGAAAGTAATTAATTTGCCTTATAGGACACCGATATAACAGTCTGACAGGACCTAAGCCTCTGCTTTTGATGGAAATACTTCCAAAGATAGCAAGAACATAAATGTGCCACCTCATTTTATGCAAACATTGTGCACCTTTGCAGGCATCCAGGCAGAAGGGAGGCTAGGTCCACAGTCCAGCTACACTCCTTGGTGAGTCTCCCTTCAGCTCCTTAAGATTTGAGTCATACACAAGAGTGTGGAGTAGAGATATATATTGTTCTGGTTCCAGCCAGGACAGGGTTAATTTTTTACAGCAACTGGGAGGGGGCATGGCCAGGACCCAAAGACTATTCTATACCATTGCCAGGGGTGGAGCAGGGACTCTCTTCCTGGGAGAAGGGGTTCCTTCTGGATGAGAAAACATGGTGGAGGGAGGCATCCGGTATTTTCTATTATAGGGGATGTTTGTCCATGTGAATAATTTATTTTCTTATACTTTTTATTATTTATATTGTTGCTGTTACTGTTAGTTTTCTTATCTCATTGCTGTTTCAAGTAAACTGTTCTTATCTCAACCCATGATATTTGCCTTTTGTGCAGTTGGAGGGGATGGGGAAGCAGTGGTGGCAATGAAGTGGGGACTACCATTCCTAAACCATGACAATAGGTCTAGACAGGAAAACTGTGCTCACCTGTGGATCCATGTGGATCTTCACACTGCTCACTGAGATGAGCCCATGGTTTGTGCTAAGCCCCTAAAATGCTTTTGGGAATCATTGACAGTTTTTCCTAGCTCAAAACAGTGTTAGGGATCATACTGACATTAAACTGGGCAGGTGCTGGGGACCTTGTGCTCAATCCTGGACTTGTAGATTTTACTATTATAGACAGTTGAAGTGGGTACCACCAGGAGCAGAAAGAGAAGAAGCTTGTTTGCAGGAGAATATGTTCTCTCTTTAATTCTAACGATTCCTGGCTATTTTTATGTACAGTAGTTAGTTTTCAGACTGATGAGAAGAAGTCTCATTTGTGCAGATGGGAAATGCTTATTATGCTAATAGTGTTCTGCATTGTTAGCAGAGATTATTAGACAGAGATGTTAGAAATGCCTCTAGTGGAATTAAGTAGGTGACAAGGTAAAACGAAGAGATAAATGACAACAGTGATTAGGAAATGGATTATGCCGAATACATCAGTGCAAAGGAAGAGGAGAAAGGGACTACTTTTACAAAAAATTGTTTCATCAGTGAGGTACCCATGAAAAACATAACAAAAGATAGTTTACCTAGATGACACCAAACACTGCCTGCGAGATTACATGTGATATTTAGTCTCGAGAAACCTGAGAGAAATGTCAAAATGGTCAGCAAGGAGGAAAAACAGAACATCTGAAAGTAAGGAAGACATAGACAGGCTTGTGTTTTATAATTAATATATTCTGTCAAATAGCTATATTATGTATGGGCAGCTATATATTTTAACATGCGATTTAGTGAAGTGTGCGATTCATCTTCTCTGAACTTGTAATACATCAAGAAAGTCCAACTTTAGAGATAGGCATACAGGTTGTCTGGTCACACCAATCTCTCCTATTGCTGCTCTTTGGCATGTTGCTTCTATACCTACTTCCACTGGTCCAGCTGGAAGATGGGATTTGTGACTCCAGTCTGAAAAATAGACATTTGGCTTTGTTTCTGACATAACACATGTCAACAGCCTAACTGTGCTGTAAGCTTTCACTAAATGCTTGATGGAAATCAGTGCTCATTTTAAAGTGCTATTGAAGCACTGCAGTTTGGTATGACAGAATATTCATGGTAAATAAATGATTCGAGGAATATGGCTTTTTCCTTGTTTGTGGATGAGCAGTGAATCAATCCTGCCAATATATTGATTATTCTTAATTTTTCAGTATGGGTAAAAGCTTTCCTTGTTGTGTCAATTACCATCACAAGGCATGTTCAAACATTGATCATTTTGACTGTTCACACTTTCAGTATGTGACAGATCGCTAAAGTTTCTGGAGCTGTTTTAACTCTCTCGTCATATGCCTGAAACTTCTATGAGAGGCAGAAGAGTGATGAACAGCAAATAGTTACAGTCATTAGCTGATAACAATTGTTCTTGCTTGCATTCAAACTTCCCTGCTTTTGTACCTTATAGGTAATATAATATATAATATATAATATATAATATATAATATATAATAATTGCTTTTTTTCTCTCTGGTACAGAGTATATGTTAAACAGAGAATTCTGATGGGACAAATGCTGCTTCTTTCAGATTAATTCTGAATAACATCTGTGGCTTCCTAGAAGAGATAATCATGAATGCAAACATTTACTGACCAGAAAACCTATGTTGACTAACATTAAAATAGGTTCCTGAATTTTGTTTGGAATGGGCACATGTGAAGTAGCTGTTTGTGATTTCCAGAGCCACTGCAGAACCTCATGCACCATCCAGCTTTCTTTTCTTCTGTTCTGATTTGGTGGTAGGCCAGATTCTCTGGTCTACCTAGCCAAAATGGGGCACCCCTAAATATAGGTTGGGGTTGCTGTGCACTCTGTTGCTGTAATACCTGAGTGCCTCACAAACTTTAAATTCTCTGAGAGGACCAAGTGCAATTATCTCCTTTCAGAGGCAGTAAACTAGAGCCAAGAAAGGCTCCATGACTTGTCTAATGCCACATAGGAAGACTGCAATTGTGGGCCCTAAACATCGAGGACTGAAACATCCTTTCAGGTTGATAATGCATGAGATACTTGAGCTGTAAAGCACAACAAAAAAGATCATCTTCCACGAAGAGATGCCCAGGATATAGAATGTGTGTTCAGCTCTTTTTGGTGCTTGATATGAGGGGAAGAGGAGAGGGAAAGGCTGTTTCATTCCTACTGAAATGCAGCTCAGAACAGATTGTGCATGTATGTGATTTTTCATGCTGGTGCAGACGTGAACAGGTGTAAGCAAGAAGGAATCATTTGTGCCCTGTTATGAGAAATTCTTTATTCCTCTCATTTCTGACACTGAAGATCAGGAAAGGAAAGTTCATTTGGTGTCCCAGCAGGGAGGGATGGGCTGTCTCACTGATGGGAAGACAGTAGGAAATATTTCTTTCAGAGTGGGAAGCTCCTGTTTTAAACACCATCAGTTTTTATGAGGCTGCTTAGTGACGATGGACTGTTTCTTGCTCAAAGAAGTAAAAACATTTAACATGAAGGCCTACACAGCCTGGACATGAGCAGCTGTTCTTTTGTGTATTCCTAAAGAAAGATTGGAGCAAGGTCATCTTTACTCTGGGCCACAGCTATGAGGAGGAGCAAAGTTACACTGTGGAGAATATTTCTGTACCAGAAGTGTCTCCATGAATCCAATTTGCATCTGATGGTGAACATTTTTTGCAATACAATCATTTAATGTCTTATTTTACAAACAGCTGAGACAGCCTTACAAGACAACTTTTTTCTTTTAATTGAGAATAGACACAATGTCCTCTTTTTGCTAGTCAGACCGTTCCCACACTGTCGCAAAAGCATGGTCACAGGCTAAACCTCCAACTGTGACTCTGACCTCTGTCCTTCCTGGACAGTAAAATCATCAGTCAATACTTGAGACCCCTGCAAACAACGGGCTTTGGTGAGAGTACCCTAAAGCCTCTAATGCTCCAAAATTCTGATCACTGGGAAAAAAAGAAGGCATCCCTCGGTGAATCGCTGCACAATATGAGTCTCAAAAATGACCACTTAACCTATTTCTTTGGTAATTAAGGTGACTGAAATGTTAGCAAAATGCTCTTTCAGTCACTTCACTTCCTTCTTGGATCTCTCCCTGGCTTCAGATTTACGTACAGCACAGACAGAAAATCTTTTGTGGAAATTCAGACCTTGCAAAGATTTTGGGATACTTATCAGGGAAAACTAACATAACATTTTGGGATTAAGCAATTTGAACTGGAACTGCAGCATTTAAATCTGGACAGGTTTTACTTTTGCTTATGTTCAATTGACCTGCCAAGTTACCTGCTCAAAATTTTGTTTCGGATATCTTGGAATCTTGAGATTCATGGTAGAAAATAAAACATGAGGAATACAGGATACTGCAGTAAGTAGTCCAGATAATGCCAATTCTTAAATGGAGCAAAAATGTAACATGATGATTCGGTTCAACAAACTGAAGTTAAAAATTGCAGTAAACTAATATTTTTGTAGTGTATTTTGAATTTTTAAAATTATGCCATTTCCATTCCCTTAGAGAGCAGTTTTCACAATTTGCATCCATCACAGAAAGATAAATGTTCCACAGAAGAAAAATTCCCATTTCTATTTGTCATTTGCAGACCTGGCAACAATTATGTGTACTTTTTGACTTCTCAGGATTAATTTATTGCGTTTAAAAATGAAACAGTCAGCCTGATTAAACTCTACTTAATAGAATAAACCAGCATGCATAAAAAACATCTGAAAAAATTTATCTGAATTATTGTATTTTTTAATAGATCTTGACATTAGTCAGCAAAGTGTAAATGTATTGTGTTTACTCAGCTAGCCACGTGCTTACTTTCCCACTAGATAAATAGTAGATGACACTGGTTCTGTAGAGCAAGTGGCAAAATAGAGTGAGGGCTGAGTTGTCCTGAGAGGGGGGCCACAGGGTCTCTTAACGAAATTACAAACCTAATTGGATGCTATTCTCCCTATGTTCAATCAATATAAGCATGGAACAGATATTGGTGCTTGCAAGTATTCTATTCTGCTGGCGACTTTTTCAGTGCCTCCAGAAAAGCTCAAAGTAACCACACTCTTAATCCAGCTGTCTCAGAGCCTTCACACAGATGAACAATTCCAGATTGCCATCTGCCTAAAATTGAATATAGAGCTGCTATTCTGTTCTAGTAAAATTCTGCAGACATATTTCTGTATTTTCACTCTCCTTTGGGATGATCAGGGAGCTCATAAAGTTTTTTGGTGGAGAACAGAAGGGAAAAAAAATGAGGCATGAGGTAAGGGATTTTTGTTCAAATCCCTGCTCTGAAAAGCACATTGTGACTGAAAAAAAACATTGATTTGGGAATTAGTGAAAGGTGGTTCATGAGCCAGCGTGAACATGTTGCTTTCCTGCTTCATTCTATGCCAGCTCCCTAGGACTTCAAAGTTTGAATCAAAGTTTCTGCCTTCTGTTAAAATTTTCTGTGAGCTGTTTTTCTCTTTCTGAGGGTTTACATCTCCTCCATGGTGATCAGAGAATTTGGTAGGTACTTTTCACCAGAGAAGGTGCTCCTGCCTAAGAACAAGCTGGTGAACAATTCCTTGTGCCCAAATATTAGTTCCTGTTCTCTAAAAGAGCCCTGCTGAGACTTCCACAACAAAATAATTTTGTAGGGTACACGGTATGACTTCACTGAAAGAAACTTACACATGCAGAACTCTTCACAAAGTTAAAAAAATAATTAAAAGTTAAAGACTGTACATACATCCTAAGTTTAGTGTTAGGAAAGATTTATTGCTGGTTTCAGTGGGTATATTTAAAGTGAGTCTGGTATGTGTGTTTAAAGTAATAAGGTAGACATCAGAAAGTTAACAATTTAATAACAGGTTGCCTAAGAATGCCAGGGCCCTTACTGTGATCTGAATGTAATTGACAGCTATTATTCTTCACTTAGGAGCAATGGCCCACCCCAGGAGCAATGAACAGACAAATCACAAAGTATCATGTTCCTTCTTGATTGAACAACTTCAGGGGCCCATGGTTAACTGCATGGCCTCTTGTTCAGCGGCAAGAGTGTCTTTTTATTTGTTTGAGGAAGTGCCCTATTGAATATGGAGGTGAAAGAGAGGCCATTTCTCTTTTCTTTTTTTTTCCCTTTTCCCCCTCAGCCTCAGAAGGGTCAGGAGCCTGCTTCATCTGTCATGCTTAATCAGCTGATGAAAACTCTGCTGATGCATGAGGTTGTGGCTCCTCTATTTTAAGCATAAATCTTAATGGAAGAATCATTCTGTAATGTGTTACTTCCTGAAATGTGGAGCTGCTCTTTTAGGAGTGTGCTGCAGGCTTGTGGTAGCATGGTTGTACAGTGTTTCTGGAGCTCTCCCAGGGCACCACGCTTTTGTTGGGTGATATATGTGACAGCTTCCCAATTGCATATGATAAGGCATGTCGCCTCAGACTCCAGCAAAAGGCTGTAACAAAAGGACTAGACGTCCCAAATGGAATGTGAAACAAGTCATCATGACTACAGTTAACAGGATGCTGCAGGCTGAGGAACAAAGATGGGAGTACATTTCAATTGCCAAAATGAAATTTTTCATTCCCCTCCAACCCATCATATAGCTGATTCAAAGTGTTTGTGGAACAGTTGAAAAATGCTGTGTGTCTAGTTAAGGTTGGCAAGAGATGTGCAAGCATTGATCTAGAGAGGGAGATAGAATTATGCAATGTTGGCACAGGTGGTCTTTTGTCCTGGGTGGTGGGTCTGGCTAAACATGCTGAGGGACAGATATTGTGTCACACCGTGTCAGAAGGGCATGTGTCTTAAAAAACCCTTCTGAAATCCTTGCGGTACTATTTCTCTATCTACCTGACATGTTCTAGTTCTTAGTCTTTAGATATGACATATTTTGTGTATATATACATTCCTGGAAGGTCCAAGAATTTTTCTCGGGAAGAAGACCCTACAAAGAAAAAGTGGAAGGATGCAGTGCCTTTTTTACTGTCATAGAAGACACTCAGAAAGCAAAATGGGAATGAGTTGCAACATAGAAATATGAAATCCATGATAGTGATAGATACTGCATTTTGCCACAGGATGGAGGAAAAGAATAACCAGCCTCACACAAAATGAAAGTAGTCGACAGAACTTCTCCTTTTTAATGAGCTTAATCTCCCAGAAACACATGCTTGAAAAAAAGAAAAGAAAAGAAAAGAAAAGAAAAGAAAAGAAAAGAAAAGAAAAGAAAAGAAAAGAAAAAAGAAAAGAAAAGAAAAGAAAAGAAAAGAAAAGAAAAGAAAAGAAAAGAAAAGAAAAGAAAAGAAAAGAAAAGAAAAGAAAAGAAAAGAAAAGAAAAGAAAAGAAAAGAAAAGAAAAGAAAAGAAAAGAAATATGTGGGGACTTTGTGTGGGCTCAGAAATGGAGAGGCCTTGATGTGGCCTGTGTCAGTTATTCTGACAGGAAAATGTTTGCTACAGAACTAGCTGAATTTCATAAAAGTTTTCTCCCATAGGTTGATGTGCAATTAAATTGTTCATCATTGTATTCATGTATGGATTGAATTTTTGAAATCCAGCACTAAGAAAGAGTGGACTGCAACAAAGTACCTCACACCTGCCCTCTACTCCAGTTTTATCTCATTAAATTGGGAGGTATTTCTCAGTGTATCACATTATAAAAGAAAATGCAAGTGAATGTGCGGACCAGAGATGTATTAAATGCATGGAGCATTCATCAGCTCTTTTCTGACATACACAGAATGTCAGATAAGGTCTGTGCTTGTCAGAATGTCTTAAATACTGCCAATACTTTCTTGTTTTTTTGAACATGGAAATACTACCTTGAGCATAACATACGTGATGCACCTTCAGAGAACCTGCAGACCATTTAAATATACAACTAGTGCAGATGGTCATTGGCTTCTGTGGAGGCTACATCAAGGCTCTAATGCAGCTTTTCCAAACGTACAAGCTACAACCTCAAGAAGAGTCATGATGGTGGTTCTTATTTCTGGAGCTAAGCCAGCAGCTCAGTTTTCAACTACATGTTAAGTTGCAGCTGGGAAGGACTTGGGAACTGGTATCCTAGTGACAAAATGCAATTCTGCATGTTACAGCAATTTCCCAAGATTGAGTGCGTGTGTATTCATGCACATGATTCATGTTGCTTGTTCTCCACCTACTGGTGGCGTTTTTAAGGCCTAGAAGCCCTAATGCCCCTCCTATAAGTGCTGTGGAGGTTACCCCTACTTAACCCCTTAAAAATGTGCAATCAGCTAATTGGAAAATTCTAATTAAGCCTGTGCTCATGGTGCAGACATCCATATATGAAAGGCACTCGTCTTTACGACCAGCCTGCTTGCTGCTGGAGAGCAGCAATGGGTTTGGACAAGCTTTCCTTTCCCAGCCACTGGAGCATGATGGCCCCGGATGACTGTGTTGATGGCTGGCTTGCTGAGGGCCGATTTTTCTCATGCAGACACCCATGGTTCCTTAGTTTCAGCTGCCTATTCATTATTCATCCATGTTCCCTGTTCTCAATAATCGCCATTTCAGAAACAAAATGAACAGGGGTGAACACAGTTATCATTAGGAAAAACGATGACAATTAAATATAATTAATAAACACTCCTATTACAGGGCATATGCATGCTGTGTGTCCAAACTGGACTGAGTCTAAAAATTAGTACACCTCATTACCCAAATGAATTGGAATTACACAGCACAACTTCCACTATTAATATAGCTTAAAGAAATCCTCCATTTTTTCTCATGTATATCTGTTTCCAGAAAACTATGTGTTTTTTAGTCAAAAAATATTAGAATGAACATTGCTAATCACATCAGTCCAGATGGTTGGCTCTCTTCTTGCCAAGTGGAAGTATTGTAACCTATTTAATGTGCAATTTACATAAGCTCCATGTTAATAAAGATCCATGAGCTTGTGGACTTTTTCTCTACTCTTTTCTATGTCACGGGTTCAGTCCACAGAGGCAGAGCACAGTGCTCATGACTGCCACTGGTGCTGGCTGCTGAAGCCAGAACTGCTCAGTACATTGCCCCCAACCTTTTGTCCCTGTCTCCTCACAGCAGTATGGGATCCTATAATTGATCATTATCCACTTTTGAAGTTAAGAGTAAAGTTAGGAGCATATATGCCAAGCCCACATAAATCTGTGGTAAAGGCTGCAGTGAAATATATCTCAAAATAAAATTATCCTGTTACTGTGTGCATTCAGCCTGCATTCTCAGACCAGCTGGAATGTATTAGTACTGTTTTGTGTTTATGGGCTTTTCATCTAAACCTTACACAATTTAATTTTCTCTGGAAATTTACTAACTTTGAGGCTACTGTGCACCCTGTCCTTCAGTCCAACCAGCATTTCTTGTATGGCAGGTCACACTATGCTGGCAATCACAACATATTTTTCTGATGGGTGGAATTATGTGCTTATAAATTCCTGTTGGTATCTCTGTAACCCACACGAGAAAATTTTTTGTTGCTGAGAGCACATCTGCAGTAGGTTTGGCAGGTCATACACTTTTCTGTTATCCAACTGTAATGTGGCAAGAAATCATAAACCCAAAGATCATCTAACATTAAATCATGGGCTTGGCTGTCCATCCCCCGCTTTTTCTGGATCAGTAGATACCTATGGAAGGCAGAGAATACTTTTTTCAAGTCACTCTAAGAGTACTTGTGCTTCAAAAAACTTGTTGTGTGTACAAATGGGACAGACACCAGCTGAAGATGGGAAACAGGCAAAATTGTTTCCAAGGCCGTACAGGAGTTTAAAGGCAGAATTGCACAGCTCCTTCTACAATGGTGTTCTACCTACATTAACAGTAAAATCTGACCAAAATCCGGAAAGGAGACCACCTGTGCCTGAATATTTTGCCTTTTGGTATGCTGTTGGACTATATGGGCTTGTTCTGCTAAAAGCACTAGAACCTGATTAATTATTCATTTCATGTTTAATACTTTGATATTGAATTTGACAATTTACATTTCTAAATGTATTAAAGCCTATTGGGAGTATTCCCACTGGTATGGATGTAATGGTGGAGGGTGCACATCTAAGTCTCTTTTGTGTAATAGCACACAATAAGATGCTGAGGGCTTAATGCTTTTTGGTTTTGAATTCAGTCTTTGATGCAGCTGGGGAAAGGTTGGAGCTAATGAGATTAAAGATCAGATGCACCAGGATGAGTTTGGCTCAGTCAGATTTCTCCTACCAAAAAGCTGACTACAAAACTAAATACTTTCTGGAGAAACATCACACAGCCCAGAGCTGTCTGAATCTGCTGTTCTTATGTGTTTCCTTGCCATTTCAGAGAAACACAGAATTTTGAATTCATGAAACTTCAGACGTCTTTGTGATGTCTTATTCCTCTACCTTTCACTAACAGGTCATCAACTTCCCCGGGAGTATGAGCATAGAAACCTGTGTTTTATGTGACCAAAGGACAAGCATGCTCCTCTCTTCTCCACACAGGGACTCTTTTAAGGGAAGTCTCCACCCCCAAGGTGGTGCACCCTATTCACTGATGATGTCCTGGCACTGGAAAAAGAACCAAAAACATCTGTGAGAGAAGGAAGAGATTATCCACTCCAAAAATTCACTTGTACTTGTGGTAGGACAGGGCATCAGACAATCTCTTACTCCATTTCACGGTAATTATAGGGAGGGCTGGGCTGTACTGGATGCTTCCCCTGGATAAGCCCAAATTTTTACTAATATAATTTCCAATGTCCAAATGGCACAATGTAATCTGTAATAAGCAGGTAACAGGACTCTGATCCCAGAATAAGAAAGCAGGAAGAAAAGCAGGCAAATTAAAATATAGAGAAATAAAAACTCAGCTGACTGGCAGGGCTATGTGATCTTTTAAACTGGTGGCTTTTAAGTAGGGCTTGCACTTACATCCAGTGGTCTTTCTAATGCTTCTCAGCTGCTGGAGATCTCAACTGAAATTTTTGTAATAACTTGTGTGTATGTGTGTGTTCATGTGTATGTATGCACACGATGGGGGTTTAAGAGAACAAATTCTTATAAAGCAAGAACATCCTAGATTACCCATTACCAAGACAATACTGCTTATGGGAATATTTAGTGGTTACACGCTAGAAAACATTAAAATCAAACAATTAGTTTGTAAAGGACCTTACAGATTTGTCCTGTGCACAGCTTCTTACACAGAGGTCAAGGTGTTACTTTGTCTTTACAAGCCTGGGGACAGCCAGTAAAATCTGCCCCAAGGGCTGCTCCAAAGGCACAGGATGCTTTCTGCTCTGTGCCTTCTTGTGCCAGGGCTGGAGTGAGCATGTGTTCTGCCTGTACTTTACCACAGCAGGTGAGGCTCACGTGGTTTTACCGAGAGCTGCAAAGTTCTGGTTGAGATTCTCCTGCCTCAGTGTAGCAGCTGCTCTCGCAAGTCCTTGTCAGGGCTGATGGAGCTAGAGTAGCTCTTAGTTTTGGACAGAGGGAAGAGAATGGATAAGATGACTCTCTACTGTGTCCCTTTCTGCCTAGTTTTCTATGGGTCCTTGAAAACAAACACTTCAAATGCTGAGAGAGACTATTTTCAAACATCACCAGTCTCCAAGACCCCAAGCACGAAAATTCAGGGAATGTTTTGTTGACACGAAATTGTCACTTGCATATCCAATGGTTGTTGTCTTGTTTGGTTGTTATTTTGGTTTTTTGCCTGTTTCAACTGAAATGTCAAAATATCAAAATATCCTTTACATGTGTATGGGGAAGATAGAATTACTCACGACTGATTTCTTCTAACCTTTAGAAAACACCCCCATAGTCTTCCATTGGCTGCTTCTAGTGTCTCCTGCTGCTTTAACCTCTGTTTTCTTACAGAAGTGTGTGTTTATGGCATTTTATTCGAGTCTCCTTATTAAATGTGTGAGCACCATTTTATGTGAGGTGAAGGCTTGAGTACAATCTACATCAACACCTCACAGAGCCTGGTGATTATACATAACCTACATAACAGCTTTTCTGTTACACTTTCGACTAAGTTCTCACTCACTTCCTAAACCTTGACAAGACAGGCAATCTGCCTTCCCATTAGAATCTCATGCCCATTGCCCACCATTACATTCAGCTATTAATGAATGAGGTGACAGCAAACTAAGCTACATTTACTGGTACCTGCTAGTACCAGCTAAATCCTCTTTATCTCTTAATATATTATAAAAAACCAAAACCCAAAAAAAGCCCTGGTGAATACATGTGCTTACAAGATTTACAAGAGGGATTAGAAATTGGAAGAAAAATTTTCCTTCCCATTTCACATACACAACCTATTGCCAGGTCAGGATGCATTCCGTCACTTAACACAAGGGAAAGCTCTGGCATGAAAACCAGGATGTGTTTTAACCTATTCATCAAGACTGGTGTAAACCTATCTTTAGACCTTGTCCAGACAAGAAAGAAAAATCCTGTCCAAACAGAAATAACTAAAACAATTCTTATGTGCTTTATTTCCATTGGTCTTTTTCCCCTCCTTTTTTTCCCTTTTCCTTTTTTTTGTCTTTTTTTTCTTAATGTCTGAGAGCTAGTTGAAGTTTTATTCCTGAAAGATGAATGGGGCCCCCTCAAAGGACTTATTTCAGGTCTGTATTGATTATGAGCATTTGTATTAATGATAAAATGGCCACAAGAATCTCCAAGCACGTTTTCATTTGTACTGGATGTTATGCCAACAACTAGAAAGACTTTTTTCCTACAAAGACTTTTAAAATGTTTAAGAACCTAAATGTATTAAAACTTTACCAAAGCAAATCTTCAGTGCTGGACATGGCTGCAGAACTCTAGCAAATATATTACATGAATGACTGAATTGTCACTTCAGTAACTACTGATGCCTGTTTTGGACATTCAGATTACTTTTATTCCCTGTTTCTGGATTTGATCCTGACCTTACAGTTTGTTTAAGTGACCAAATCACCTGGTTATTGTGATGGTAGGAACTAGTCCTTTCATTACTTCTGTATATTGGTGTTCTCATGAGGCAGTCTTACTCACTCTTAAAAATGATTTCTCTAAACAAAGTAGAATCTCATTGCAACCATTCCTTGTTAAACTATTTTCCGATTGAAAAATCAGGTAAATAGAAGTAGAAACACATTTCTGTTCCATTTGCTCCATCTGTTCTATCAGATTCTCCCCTAGCAGATAAGAACATTGCAACACCAGAATTTATCAACTGCCTCTCAAATTCAAGAAAGCTAATTTTTAACCTGCTCCTTTATAGCCAGCCGCAGGCTTTAAATCTCCCCATATGACCTCAAGTAATAATTACAGCAATTAGTCCCTACCCCTCTGGGATAATTACTAGCATAAATTGAGCTAACTTTCCTCAAAGTTCCTCTAAAAAGCCATGAAGAAAAAGGAGAAAAAAGAAAGAAAAAACCAAACCCCACCAAACAGCTGAGGGAGGAAAAGGACTGTAGACACAAGCAGGTGAAAGTAAATGGGAAAAGGAAAAGCAAGACAAGACAATTTTCCACATTCCATTCCTGTGTGCTGCCTCTCTCCCAAGCACCACATACATAACATTCCTTCTTGCAGGCAACAGGCCTCCCTACCCCAGGTGCCATCAAAAATTATAGGAGTGGAAAAAAAGAAAAGCTCATATCTTAAAAGGAACCCTGTTTTTCATCAAAATAGATTGCTTTAAGGCAGCCATCTGACTGGAAAGAGGAAAAAAAGAATTAAAAGATTCTTGTGCTCTAAGTTTCTACGTAATGCTCAGCCAAAGGAATAACTGAACAGTAATGAGCAGGAACTTGAATTTACCAAACTTAAGGGAGAAATAGGGCAGGGGAATAATTTGCTAAAGGGGATTAGATTGAGGTCAACATAGCCCTCTGTGGTCAGCAACAACAAAAGCAGAATCAAGCTGAAATTCATTACAAATCCAGTACCAGGAGTAGAAATGCCATGTCCAATGATTTCAAAACTTGTCTGTGTGCAGAATCAGTGCAAAAACTGATGATTTCAAATTTCTTTTTAAAAGAAATAGAACAAGCTGTTATTTCTTTAAAAGCCTTCTGTTTAAACAACATTAAAATACTTCTATTTTATTTTAGTTTTCTTTTTGCACAGTGCAACATAAAAAAATATTTAAAGTAGACAAATAAGAAGCTCTCATAGAAGCACACAGAAATGGAATTGTTTAAATAGTCATAGTTTCTGCCACCTCCTTTTTCTTAGTAAAAATGAAATACTGGTGAATTTCAAGAAGTACTTGAGTAGACCCACATGAACACAGAGTATATTCTCTCAATAATATTAAAGCCAGCTCTGCTTCAGAACTTTATTGTCCACTGTTGCTTTACTGCAAATCTATAAGTGCACTCAATCTAGTAAGAAATAAAATGAAATTAATTTATATAAAAAATATTTTCCCCGTGAAGGAGGGAAAAATAATTGATAAAAGAACCTTGAAATTATTTAACGTCATTTCTCTAATTGTATTATGCCCTAATTCATTCTGATTTTCTTCTCTCAATGGGGAGATCCTGGTGTCTCCTATTACTGCCCCCGTTTTCTTAAGAAATGTGTTGAGTCTGTGTTCTGAGTAACAAATATCAATACAGGCACTGACCAATTACTCACCTTTCCACATCTGCATGAATTTGGAGCAATCACAACAAAGGAGAGAAACTAGTGCTATAAAATATTGGTTTACTGTACTGCTACAAAAAGAAGGATAAGCAACACCTAAATCCTCACATAATGCACTCCTCACATATGGTTAATGCAGTGTGAATTCAAATGAAATATAGAAGTCTAAATCAGGGAGAGCAGATCATGGCTGACATCAGACACTGCAGGCATATTTATATTTTTTTCAGTATTTCCTCAGAGATCAGGGAGCACAGCTGACATACATTCAAAGGAGGTAATTTCCGTATCCTTGAAGTCAGTGTGACATGCACTCGGTCACTTCGGCTGGATGAAGTGATATACATAAGAACTGCCAGCTTCATTAAACAGAGTCAGATATAAAACCTCATGAACCTTTGAGCATTTGCACCTTTCTCACTACTGGTACAAAATATAAGTGGTAGAACATGCAGTTGGTGAATCAAAATATTAGGGTACAAATACTCATCAGCCAAGAATCATGGAGGGCATCAGGTCTTGTAAGGAGTCTGCTCTAAACAAAAGGATTATGGAAAAACTCACGCAGTATCTCTTGTGATATACCACTCTGAGCTTCAGGGCAGCATTTAAAGCTTCAGAGAAATACAAATGAATCTGTCCAGTGTAGAAGTACCAAGGATAAAGCTAGAAGGGACAACAAAAAGATAAGCATAAATTTAGAAATATATTCATTAGATAACATCCAGCCAAGTTAACACAATTCTGCTTAATAAATAAAAAATATTCCATTTTATTTATTTAGATTATGTTTCTGTTGTATCTGGGTCAAGGGGAAATGCCCTGCATTGCAGATGAATCCTAATGAGAATGCACACTAAACCACTACATTAAAGCTATTTCAGTGTTTGAAACATAGTCAAGTCCTTCTGTGAAGGTGCAAAAAATGTTAAAAATGTAGAAATTGAAGGAGGTAATAGGGTACATGGTGGCACTGCTAAGCTGAGTGAGTGTGGGTACATGTCACATACCCACGTGGGTGTGAAGAAGACTATGTGTGGGAGGACATGGGAAGAATTTGACTTCTATAAGGGGATTAAAACTTAACATCCCATCTAAGAAAGATTTTTTTAGCTTTGAATCTAAAAATGTGGCCTTGAAATAAAGTCTGTACATCACCTCTGTAAATCTGATTATTTTGTAGCATAAACAGAAGAATCTTCCACTCTTAGTTTTCATTGTCAGGAGTACTCAGAATTAATATTAAGGGAACTAATGTGTAAAGTCTCAGGGACATGCTGACTTCTCAGTCAAACCTACCAAGAAAACACCAATATGCTGAGTAGTGGCACAGCACTTCAAGAGGCATGATTTCTAGCACAAATTTGATGGCAAAAGTATAAATTTTGCTACCTGTTTCCAAGTGCATTTCTTACCTTTTACACTAAAAAAAGTACGGTTTTGATCAGTCCTGAAGGCAAAGAGCCTGACTGCAAGCAAGTAAATGTATGTATGCATGAGAGTTCAAAGGAGGATTCTGCCTAGCAAACACCCTTCCAATACACAGTATTTTCACTCGAGGTTGTGAAGCTGGGAATATAATTGTACTGGGAGTATAATCTGTACTTCCCTATGTTGAAGCAGTGTGGATTTTAACATACCTAGAGAAGAGTGTGGGTAAGTGGAGAAATTCTAGGAGGGAATGTGTCAGATCTATAGCTACACACAGTGTTAACACATGCTTGGACTCCCACTCTCTTCATTCTCTCCTTTACATCACCTGCCTGCTGAGTTAAACATCTTGGAGGTGGTGAGACAACCCGACAAGGAAGGATTATTTTCCCAGCTCTGGGAGAAAACAGAAAAAGTGTAAATGGGGCAGCTGATACAAGGGGTGTTAAAATTTTAGCTTAGGACATAACTTCTGCATTTGATTTGCAGCATTCAGCAATGAGTTATGCAGACACAGTATACTGCCAACTCCTCTCCCAGGCACAAGGAAAGTTTAAAACATATTGGAATATAGATAACCCACTGAAGATATTTCCCAGTTGAGCATGACTTTTGTTGCCTACACAATGAAGTACATTCCTGGGTTGTGCATGTATCATTTCTTAGCATTTGTTCAGTTTGATACGGTGTGGAATCTCCAAATGCGGAGTCTTCTGAGTTCAGTGGTAATTGCAAGGGCTTAGCACCTTTTAAAACATGGGTAAAATTACTGTTGGTGATTAGATTCCCTAAAATTATAATTCTGGATCAGGCATTCAGTCATTTGACCAAAACTCCTGTCTTTGAAAGCAATTGCTTCTAAGTACACTCCAAGACAATTACAGACAGAATATAGTACGTGCTATATTAAGGCCTTCTAATCAATTTTAAAGATTATATAAGGCTCTGAAGAAGTAATTAGCTATGATTTCAATAACTGCATTAGTTGTCCTGGCTCTAGATTCTTGCCATCCATGTAAACATATATTTTCCCTTTGAGTCTTACCACTCACAAAACTCAACTATTTACAAACAGTGAGAAGTAGGTCACTCCCACTTCTTCAGATCCTGAAGCTGTAATGAAGTACAAACATAAATGCATTCATGTTGAGTCAACTTTTATTCTCACATCTATCTGTGGAACTGAAGCCTAAATAGGGAATGTATGCAAAACTATAGACAGAAAGGGTTGGAGAGAAATGTACTACAAGCCCACTATTAATCTATCCTTTTTTTCTTGTCCTCTCCACTTTGTAGTCTTTAAGACATTATTAATTTTATATCTATTTCCCCTTCCATATCACTGCTCTTACTTAGCAAATTTCTTTCCTGTTCACTAGTTAATTCTTGTTCAGTAACTAATAATTCCTGTCTTCAATAATACAATATTTCCAAATAATCACCTTTAAATGGGATTTTTATCATGCTTGGCCTCTCCTGGATCATTACTCTCTTTAGGAATTTGAAAATTACTGAAAAACTATAGTTATTTTAAAGTATGAACACAATAGAAGAATAAAAAATTGTTTCATGTTATAAAAGTAACATAGCTGTAACATTTCTTGTGGCAGTAAAATATAATTAATTAGAGCTCAGAGCAGGTATCTGAAGTGGTAAGATCCCTGAGTCTCATATGAGGCACATTTTGACTGCTTTAAATTCTGATATTAATCTGACAAGACATATGGATCTACAACTGAGGCAGTCTCTTTGTGTTCCCTCTTTAATCAAAACAGTGAGAAATGCTTTGCAGTACAAGTTCTCAAGTTTATTTTGGATTCTCCCTTTAGGACAAGAAGTGGTATATATTTAAGTCGTATACATTTAAAAGAAGTGGTATACATCTAAAAACTTGAAATATCTACAACTCCTTTAATCAGATAAATCTGATTTTTGTCCCTGGTTCTCCTCAGTACATGGACTGCCACATCAATGCAGTGTGAAAGGGATGTTTCATGATTAAGAGGTAATGCAATGATGACTCAAGCTGAAGAGGGAGTCTCAGGGAATGTATGCCCTAGGTAGCTGTGCCGTTAGGGGAGGCCTGTGGTCACTTTCTGTATCCCCATGGTAAATTTTCATCTGTGCAGAATTTAAAAGCTTCTGAAGAATTGGTGGCAGCCCTATGTAGAGAGATAGGAGCAGCCTCACATCCGCAAGCACCTCATGGAGAACTTCAACCACCCTGATATCTGTTGGAGGGACAGTTCGGCAGGGAATAAGCAAGCCAGGAGGTCTCTGGAATGTGCTGATGAAAATGTCTTTCTCCAAGTGATAGAAAAGCCAACAAGGACACGTGGTATGCTGGACCCTATTCTCACCAACAAGCAGGGGCTGGTGGGCAATGTGAAGATTGAGGGAAGCCTTGGTGGAGTTTGAGATCCTAATGGCAGCAAAGAGGGCATGCAGCAAACTCACTACCCTGGACTTCAGGAGAGCAGACTTTGGCCTCTTCAGGAAACTGCTTGATAAAGTACCATGGGATAATGCCCCAGAGAGAATAGGGACCCAAGAAAGCTGGCAGTATTCAAGCATCACTTCCTCCAAGAGCCAGGTGCATCCCTTATGAGTAAGAAATCAAGCAAAGGGAGAAGGAGAACTGCATGGATGCCCAAGGAGCTTCTGGCAAAACTCAGACAGAAGAAAGAAATGTATATAGAACATGGGGAAAGGGGCAGACCACTTGGGAAGCGTATAGGAATGTTGTCAGAGTATGAAAGGATGCAACAAGGAAGACTAAGGTCCATTCAGAATTAAATCTGTCAGGGGAAGTCAAGGACAACAAGAAGGGCTTCATCAAGCACATTGGAAGCAAAGGGAAGACTAGGGAAAATGTGGGCCTCATGCTGAATGAGGTGGATACCCTGGTGACAAAGGATACAGAGAAGGTGGGGTTACCGAGTATCTTCTTTGTTTCAGTCTTTACTCCTACGGCCAGTCCGCAGGAATCCCAGACCTTGGAGGTAAGAGAGAAAGTCTGGAGAAAGGGAAGACTTTCATTTGGTCTAGGAGGATCAAATTAGAAGTCATTTAGACAAAATCAACACCCACAAATCCATGGGCCCTAATGGGTTGCACCCATGAATGCTGAAAGAGCTGGCAGATGTTATTGCCAAGCCACTCTCCATCATCTTTAAAAGGTCATGGAGAACAGCAAAAGTGCCTGAGGAGTGGAGGAAAACCAGTGTCACTCCAATCTTCAAAACGGGCAAAAAGAAGGACCCAGGAAACTACAAGCCAGTCAGCCTCACCTTCACCCTGCGTGTCGTGTCTAAGCATGTAGGTGGCATCTCTAAGCACGTGGAGGAAAAGAAGGTCATCAGGAGCAGTCAGCATGGATTCATAAAGGGAGATCATGCTTAACCAATCTGATAGCCTTCTATGATGGAATGACTGGCTGGATAGATGAGGAAAGCACAGAGAAAGTTGTTCACCTTGACTACAGCAAGGCTTTTGACACCGTCTCCCACAACTTCCTCATAGGTAAGCTAAGGAAATACGCATTAGATAAATGGACAGCGAGCTGTAGTGAGTGGCAGAGCTCAGAGGGTTGTGGCCCGAGGTGCAGAGCATAGTTGGAGGCCTGCAGCTAACAGTGTTCCCCAGGTGTCAGCGCTAGGCCAAGTTGGAAGCGGGGACAGAGTGCACTCTCATCAAATTTGCTGGTGATACAAAACTGGGAGGAGTGGCTGATACACGAGAAGGCTGTGCCACCATTCAGCATGACCTGGTCAGGCTGCGGAGCTGGGCAGAAAGGAACTGATGCAGTTCAGCAAAGGCAAATGCAAGGTCCTGTGCCTGGGGAGGAATAACCATGGACCTGTACAGGCTAGAGCTGAACTGCTGGGAAGCAGCTCTGCGGAGAAGGTCCTGGTGGTCATGCTGGACAACAAGCTGTCCATGAGCCAGCAGTGTGTCCTTGCAGCCAAGAAGGCCAAAGGTATCCTGGGGTGCATTGGGAAAAGCATTGCCAGTAGGTCACAGGAGGTGAACCTGCCCCTCTGCTCAGCCCTGGTGAGGCTGCATCTGGAGTGCTGTGTACAGTTCTGGGATCCCCAGCTCAAGAAAGACAAAAAAGTCTTAGGGTCCAGAGAAGGGCTATGAAGATGATGAGGGGACTAGAGACTCTGTCTTATGAGGAAAGGCTGAGACTGGCTGTTTAGCCTTGAGAAGAGATGACTGAGAGGGGATTTTATCGACACGTACAAATATTTGAAGGTGGGTGTCAAGAGGATGGGCGAGACTCTTTTCAATAATGCTGAGTCAGAACAAAGGGTAATGGATGCAAAATGATGCACAGGAAGATCCATCTGAATATGAGGAAAAGCTTTACTGTGAGGCTGGTAGCAGTGAAACAGGCTGCCCAGAGATGCTGTGGAGTGTCCTCCTCTAGAGACAGTCAAAACACACCAGGATGCTATCCTGTGCAAGCTGCTTTAAAGGTCTCCAAAGGTACCTATCAATTCTGTTAACCCTAATAATTCTGTGATTCTCTGTAATTAGGCCCGGAAATCTTTTGCACCTTAATTCATGGACATACACACTCATGCATCTCCCATGAATGTCAATAAGAGTAACCATTTGCACCAAAGAGTAATAATACGCCCTTACTGATCTTATTTCTCCTTGATTTTCTCATTTCCTATCCATTTCCTTCAGGCTTAGATGGTTCACAGTTTCCCTTCACTGTCGGTCTAGTAGAAAGTCATTTCAAGCACTGCAGGTCTGCCTGTGGTAATGACCATGCTAAATGCCATTGTGTGGTTTGGATCTTCACAAATCGATGCTGCTTTGTTACCTTCTTTCTTTCCTTCTCAAAGGTTATAGGTCTAATAATTAGAGTGGCCCCTTGATGAGCACATTGAGACCCAGTTTTCATGCCTTAACGGCAGTGATAAGAATAAAATTATAGCTCTTCGCAGCAATCTTTTTTTGATACAGTGTTAACTCTGCATTGTGTAAAGTTAAAGTGTGGTTATTATACCCTTATATGCCAGAAGAATGTCACTTATGAGAGAAATGAGGAAGGTTTTGCCTCTTGAGACATTCTAACACTCTGTTGAAAGAAGAAAACTTAGATGCATAAGCCACCTGGACAAAAGACCTCTTTATTTTCAGTTTTAATCAGCAACGGGATTATTAGCTAGGCTACTAGACTAGCAGGACAACCTTCCCTTAACCAGTGACCCATAGAAACATCTGAACACAGGGCTGTACCTTATGGCTTCAGTGGGATTTTTGAGTGTGCTAAACACATATACTTATCTGCCATTCTGCAGTAGTTATATTTTCCTGAAAAAGGACGCAATTCTAGCAGTGCTGTCAAAACAACTGCTGTAGGAATAAATGCAAACAATACCAACTTTAAAAATGCAGACACACATATCTACGAGCAAAAAGGGAAAATGATGGTGACTGATCTAAGGGCAGCCAAAAGCAGTGGCGTTGAACCATCTACAAGTCCTTAAATCACAGAAGAGCAGATTCTTCTCATTTTGAAAAGGCTGAATTCCTGTGTGGTTGAGACCACAGGGGTGTCTGTGAGGAGAGGTCAGGAGTGACACATGCCAGACACAGCTGGTTCCAGCTGGTTCCAGCCAGCTCCAATGGCCCCACCAGAGGCCACAGCTGATCCCATCAGCCCCTGCTGGGGAAACAGAGTTGTAGAATCTTTTCGTTTGGAAAAGACATCTAAGATTATCCTGTCCAGGCATTGATGCAGCTCTGCCAAGTCCACCACTAATTTTCCTCAAGTCATGTCTGTTTTACCATAACAGTAACCAGTAAGCAATCTCCCTGATTTTGTCTCATCCCAGGTGCTTCCTCTTTTGATTTTTTCCCTGGTCCTGATGTGAGAGGTGAGGTGGGGAGTGGGCAAGTGGCTGATGGAGAGTTTAGCTCCTAGCCAAAGTTAACCCACCACACTGGGTGTAGTTTTCAATACTGTGCCCTTTGCAGTTTGAATACCTGAAATACTTGTCTAATTTTAGTCTACAATTTTTCGCTTGGATGTACTGTGAAATGAGACTGTGAACTTGCAAAGCATTAATTAATACATATTCAAAGTTTTTCTCTAACTTATAAAAAAGCATTACTAGTTGGTCTTTAATCTCAGAAATTTAAGGAGATTTAAAAAAAATAATAACAACAGCAGCAATTAAAAAGCCCCACACCCCCACCAAACAAAACAGAAAGGAATGAGACAATTACCAATGAGAAAGAGTGGTTGAAACACGATTGCTCTTCTTTTCAAAATGTTCCATGTAAAAATGGAAAAATATTGCTTGCATAGCAGAAACAGACTCCAGAAATCGCTGTAAATGACTTGAGGATCTGAGGGGACTGTTCTGGCCAGAGATAAAGTGAAATATGAATAATCTTAATTTATCTTTGGGCAGTTCTTGATATACAACTTAAAATTCTTTGAAGTGTCTAAAGAAGTTTAGTACATAAAGGAAATAGTCTCCAAACAGACTTTTTTTTCAGAACAATTATAATTCCATAGATTCAAGTTCCTCCCTTTTTACAAGTTTAAACAATAAAATGGAGCATATAAAAGCTTTTTTCATGGTATCTTTTGGATATAAAATCAGTCCTTTAAGTCAATTTCACATTTTTCATATGTTTTGAACTTTCTAAAAGGAATATCTTCTGAAATTATATTACATGAAACCCTGTGTTGCAAAAAAATTCTCATTAATGTCGGTTTTGTGTTACTGCTAAATTGCTTCTACTACATTAGATTAGTTTCTTGCATGTCGTTGCACTCTGTTATTAGTATTGTTGTTGTTACTGTTCATTTTCTTATCTCATTGCTGTTTCCAGTAAATTGTTCTTATGTCCACCCATGATCTTTAACTTTTTGTGCCAGTTCTCCTCTCCATCCTGCTACAGGGGCTGTGGGGGGCAAGTGAGAGAGCAGTACGTGATCTGGGGTGTTTCAGTGGGAGCACTAAATGGGGGAACACCACTTCTAAACTATGACAACATCATAAAAGAAAAGGTTCAGAAGTGAAGCAGGATTAGGCCAGAGAGACTGCTGGTCATTCCTCTATCTTATTTCTCATGAATATTCATCCTTTCAGTAAGGTTCTACAGTTTCGGCAGTTAAAAGCCACCTTTCAAGTGAAAAAAGAAGGTGAAAATACAGGGAGGCAGGCAGGCAGGGAGAAGGGAAATTCCTAGAAGCATTCTGGCCTTTTTGTGATTTTTTATATTTTCCAAATATGGCAAAACAATCAATAGACTAAATGCAACTGTATAGAGGAAACCTAAATATTCTCAAACACATACTTAGGAGATGCATATAAATTATGTCCAGTCATAGATACAGACATTGTTCAACTCTAAGGAATGAACGTCTGTGAGGCTAGCAGAGAAAACAAAGGAGCAACACTTGTTACCTTCTAAAAGGTATTTTAAGGTCTACCTTACCAATGACTCAATATAATTGAAATTATGGCAGGTTTTATGTAGCGTCACTTACGATAGAATTTGTTGAGTTTGTTTATCTAATGGATTTAGATAACATTCTTTGGCGCTGACTGTGTTCATTTGGCATAGATGAAAAATCATGAAAGTAGTGGATTAGATTACTAGTATCTCAAGGGTTACTTGAGAGGGTTACAAAGGAAGGGATCACTTACTCTGTGATCCATCATGAAAATAAATAAAAATGAGAAGTATTGAAGAAAAAAGAAGGATTTACTTCATGATATCTTCCAAAAGTGAATGGGAAGAAGCACTGGGAACTGTGAATCTTATTTTTTTCTTGATGTATGGAGATATCCAAATTGGACAATTTCATATTTTCCTTCATCACTGGATCTTTCTGTTACTGACCACTGAATCGGTGTCCGCACTATGAAAGGTTATTAAAATAAGCCAAACTGCATGTTCGTGGAAGTAGTCTTGTTATACACTCGTAATGTGTACACAGGCTTCTTATGGAAGTAACGTGTGTGTTTCAGTACACATTCACAGCACACACCTGCGCAAGAATATGGTAGCAAAGAATCATTCAAAATGAAGACGGCTAGTTCCCTGCATGTTTGTATATGTGTACTGGTAATGATGAATGAATCATGAATGGAGTGCTTCTGTGTGTATTTTGGCAGTGCAGGAGTTGCTTTGCTCCCTGTTCCTACTGCCTGTGTGTTTTGGCATGCTGGTTTTGTGCATATTCCTAAATAGGATAGAGATTTGTAATGCCGAGCCTGGGTTTGCATGTTCTATTCTTTCATAGCACTAGGCGGGACAAAAATAATTGAAAGGGGAAATGGGATATTGTTTTTTTAATTTAATGATATCAGATGTCAGGAGGGAAACTGGGAAAGTGTAAAAAAACTTTGTATCACTATTGGCTGAGAATTGCAAAACCAAACTGTGTGTGATTTAAGTTGTGTAGCTGAAGAAACAAAGTAAAATGTTTGAAAATTTGCCAAAAAGAACACAAAAATGTCAACCCCTGCTTGTCCCTCAAAGTCCTTGAATCCTTATATATGAGGTGTAAGGTTGGTTTATAGTGACTTTAAAAGTGTATTTGAAATATCCTTATCCTAACTGTGTCTGATTCTTCTATTAGCTGCATCAGGACGAACTAAGAATAACTTCTACAAGTAAATGGCCTTAAACTAGCTTGACAGGGAATCTGGCCCACTAAAACCAGTTCTGCTTTACTCCCTGCCATGCCAGTGACTACTGAATTAAGCAGTGAGAAACATCACCTTCTATTTTGGCCACCTAGTACATGTAAGAGTGAATATGTGGCTAAAGAAAAGTGCTGGCTGTTGAGAGGTCTGGTTTATATTCCAAGCTCTACCACTAAGTGCTAGTTTCTGACTTGGCATGAGTGTTTTAGCCCCTGTGTTCACACCTTTTTCCTCATTATAAAGTTAGACTGGTATCACCTCACAGGGATGACAGAAAAATATATATTTTAATAATTGTAAATTTCGTTTTTAAATAATTTAATAAATATTCCTATTAAGCAAATATTAATTATGAATCAAGGTTTCTTGAGGCTTAGGATAAGAGCAGGACAAACTTACTGAAATACAATTTATAATCTTTACATATCTGTGAATTTTTGTGTGGTCCTAAAAACTTGTAATATAGTTTTACATTTTTCAGGTGAAGTTAATGGGATCAGGACTGACCTTTCCCAAAAGGGAACAGGGGACCCCTCCTTCTCTCCTGTCCCTTTGTGCTGAGATTCAAAATGCTACACTGGAAGTTCAGTCTGTGTCTCAGCACAGATATGTTGAAACTTTCTGAAAAACTGTGTCTGTGAGAGGTGTGTTTTTTTTCTTCTCCACATTTATTCTTTGTACTGCTTGAAAGATTATGAAGGTATGTGCAACTTGCTAATAAAAGTACAGAAGTTTGGTGTGGGAGTAATGTCTCCATCCCAACTCTGTGCCATAATAACAGGGCCATGCTATTCTCTTTTAAGAATAAGTAAGAAGGAATACTGTCCCATTGCTCACTAACGGCTATTACAAAACTTCCTTATGTTCAACAACAATAGGCAAAACCTTTCTCTCCCTTCCCTATTTATGTACAATAAGAGCGCAGGAAACCCTGAGAACTTCAGGAAATTAGGTCAGTAGGTGCTTGTGGCAGACACATCCTTCAGCCTATTTACAATTAAATTATTTCCTTCAGCCTATTTAAAATTAAATAAGGTTGCAAAAGAAAATAAGACTTTGTAGTGTTTCAAAGTATTATTAGTTGAAAATACATATAAGAGAACATGTCTGGAGAGAAAGTGAATGGTAGTGTAGTTAGACAAAGCCATTTGCCTGTCTAAACTATTGAAGTCTCCCTTTGTTTAGGACATCTGTATCTTGGCACAAATTCTCATAACACCATTAATTCCATCTCTTCTCCCTGACAAGGGTATCCCCATGATAGATTTGGCACCCTAGCAAGTATCAGTCACAAATCCTGAGATAAAGCAGCAGGAACTGTTCCAGGAAGAAGGCAGTGGGTGTCTCTGAAGATTTGTAACACTGATGTTTTATTCCTTTATGCAAAAGGTTCTCTATTTTTCATAAATGTCTCGCAAGATATTACTCTTTAGGTCAGCTATTTAATTAGCTATCTTCTAACACTCTTGAAA
Organism: Lycocorax pyrrhopterus obiensis; assembly: GCA_014706295.1. Classification (NCBI taxonomy): domain Eukaryota; kingdom Metazoa; phylum Chordata; class Aves; order Passeriformes; family Paradisaeidae; genus Lycocorax; species Lycocorax pyrrhopterus. The sequence goes on along the minus strand of JACSVZ010000004.1, from coordinate 95,336,739 downwards.
AAAAGGTTGCCTACCTGTGGGACATTTTCCCTTCATTGTATTGACTCAGTTGCACTGATGTATATTCAGAGCACCTCATTTGGCATCAGGAAACTCAGATTTACACCAGATAAGAGAGAAATGGGATTTATATGTCTTTGTTGTCTCTGCTGGACACCAAGCAAACAAAAAACTCCTCCAGAAGGCTGACATTTCAGGGCTCTAGAGCCAGGTGCCTGCAGCATCCAGGTGGAATGTGGGAATGTGCTGCTCTGAGGTTGCCCCTGTTATTCTGTGTCAGGTATCACAGCCACGTGGTCCACTCTGCCAGTCCAGTAAATTTGTTCCTTGTCCAGCCTTTTACTCCTCTTTGCTATGACAGGAAAATGAATATGAATTATAGTGGAAGTCTATAATTTGCAATCGTACAAGGCCCAGACCCACAAGCCAGATCTGGATGTGAAGATCTGTGAACAACAGCTCTGCTGTGTGAGACAGGTGTTAAGGATATATGGGACTGAGGAAACTGGGAGAGGAGATCAGAACAGGGTCTGTGGCTAAAGAGAGGCTTTGAATTTCTAAGACCCATTATCTTCTGTCTAAATCAGAGAGGGTAAAATTATACATCTGTTATTTCCTATTTGGCTGCTAAATCATCTCTAAGATTCTTTGCCAAGGCTAGGGCTTTTACAGAAAACACAGCTCCCCACTCCCAACACTAAAGATAGGGTTTGAATGTATCTTTACAAATCTCTAAACTTCATAATTTGAGGACTTAATCCTAATTGCAAGCATAAAGACTGAGACCTAATACAGGAAAAAGATTATCCCATTCTGGCCTACAAGAGATATTTTACACCATGCTGAAGGCGAGGGGCCTGAGCCTGTGTCTATGACTATTTCTACATTCTTGTAAAAATGTTCAATGAAGACAAGGCTCTACGGCAAGTCTCCTGAACGTGTCTTGTAAATCAGTTAACTTTGGTCTTTAAGTTGAAGCCATAGTTAACCATAGGTGGGAGAAGGAAGATGTGGTGAAGAAATTAAGATTCAACATGGAGACAAATAAATGATATGTAACTCTGAACTAATTTTAATTTAATTAAACATAAACGGAAATTTTCTCTAGTGACACTAGTCATTTGAAGCAGTACTTTTTTTGCTTTTCTGGTTGTATGGACTATTTTTATGCTCAGAAAGGAAATATTATGAAAACAGCACTCAAAGATGTGCAGTGATATTTTTTCTATGACCTCCTTAAAAAAATATTGTATCTATGAAATATAAAATAAGCCGAGCTTTTGTGAATGTCTCCTAGACAAGTTTATTATCTGCAACAGCTGAAGTACAGAAGAATAAGAAACCCCTAAATCGTAACACACTTTGTTCTTTAGGGAACAGAGGTGGGGCTTTAGCACTTCACAGTAATCTCCTCATCAGGAAAAGTATGTCTTCTGTCTGGGCTGTGTCACGCTGCATTTGCTTTTGCAGTTGTGCCCTTCGGACCAGGTTCTGCCACTGGTTACACTCAGTGGTGCTTACAGAAGAGTACAACAGAGGGACAAATTTGGTTCTCTGTTTGTAAGCAAGCACCCAGGGAACGACACGAGTTGCCTTATTAGGCAGCACAAAAGAAAATAGCGCCGCTTGGCAATCCTCACGTGTTCCAGCCGCCCGCGTCTGTAGTTGCTCAGACCGCTCAGGCCTGTGCTTTTTCACTGTAAAACAGCAAGCCCTTGAAAATACAGTGCTGGCTTGGCAACTGACCGCTGCCAGATAACAATTGACACCAGGACTAATTTAGTAATGTGCAGTTTTAGGGAGTGACATTTACTGTATCTCCTGGCGCAACTGATACAAAGCATGCGGCCGTGGCAAGCCCTGCATGGTATTTGCAAAGTGTCAACTTGAAAGAGTCAGGCTGCTCTTATGTCTGCTCTCAGAGGCAATTGCTGCAGCCCATCAAATCAACCTTCATGTAATATAAACAGGGAGACGTTCTCCCGCCATTCAGGGTTGCTATTCTGTGCGGTTTCTGGTTATATCATATGTCAACACATTGTACAGATAATGAAAATGGGGAGTCTGAACTTGTACAGGAGATAAAGGTTTCCCCGGAGAAGCAAAATTACAGTGAACCTGTCAGGCACAGATTAAGGATTTTGCAAAATAATCAGAGACACAGAAGTTAGCCCTTTTGATATGACTGTTAGCTGTGGTATGACTTACTGTGCAGAATAATTCTATTAAATTAGTTCATTACTATGTAAGTTATAATGATCTCTGTAAAAAGGACTTTCAGCATGAAACACTGGTAGTTCTTTCAGGAATTCCAGGTGGGTGGGCTGAAAGCTATTGTGATAATGATTGCAGAACTAAAGATCTCACAAAAGAAATTTTCACCTGGATTTTTGCAGTAGATATTTTGAGGTGAAGTATAAATGAGTGTTATCAAATCCTCAGATAAGGATATTATTTTCATAATTTCTTACCTTTCATTGAAAAGGGTTGTTAAGCAATGGGAGGTTTCCAAACAGAACAATAGAAGGGGGTGTGTGTGCAGTTTTACTTTCACTCATTGACTTTTTGCCAGAGCATGCAAAATGCTTAGTTTTCAGCAATTCGGCAACGGTCTTTAATAAGAGCTGCAGTTGTGAGCTATTGCTGTGCTGAGAACAGGATATCTTGTCCTGACATCCAGCCACTTCCCCAGCCAGGATCACTGGAAAGCTGCTCTGGGGCTACCTCTGTCCAACCCTCTGCAAGCCACATGCGCTGCACGACTCTTCCTGCTGCAGAGCCCCACAGGCAGCATGCAGATGACAAATCACAAATGGCATCACAGTTTCCCCTTGGTAACTGCTTCCTGGTTAGCTCTAACCCTTGGGAAGCTGATTGATCTTAATATTAAACACCATCAAAACTTGCAAGTCTATCTCATAGAGAAGAAACACCTGTCTGGAAAAAGATGTCAAAGCTGTTACCATTACACCTGGTTGCTTTCCATGGCATGTATTTTTCTATTTTCTACTATGCTGTAAAAAGTTCTTTTCAAGCATAAGAAGTTATAAAGAAATCACTGATCAATAGCCCCAGCAATAAACAGTTTCTGCACAGGGATATTGAAGAAGTGAAGTAAAATCGATGCCAACAATTTCTGTTTAAAATTTCATGTTTGAAAATAAGAAGCATTTGTAACTAGAGAAACTTCTAGCTGTGAAGTTTTAATCAATCAAAAGATGCTTATGGCACATTTCTATTCATTCTAAAAATATCTTGATGCTTAACTGAAGCACAAACTGACCTGTGAACTGTGCCAGTCTCAGTGGTGTTTCTGCTGTATCTGTGCCCCTGTACTTCATGTTGGAACATAAAGAACACGAAATGTTAAAATGTTACGATTTCTTCTTTACTCCTCTGCATAATCCCATAACAAGAAGGCACAAAATTCACTGTGGGAAAACCATGATGTCTCCATGGTTTTATTACTCATTTCTTTTTTTCATTCTTGTAATAAGAGCATTGCTTTTGTCTTAAAGTAACAGCTCCATGTCCAGGTCGATGATTAAGCTCCTCTATTTATATCATAGCCTGTGGATCAAAACTATCCCAATTTTCAGAAGCCTTAACTGGCTAAATTCAGCATCTGCTAGAGTGAAAGCAAACTCTAGTTATTCTGGCATAAGGATGTTGTTCTCTACTGGTCTGTGTGAACTAATTGCATGGGTAATAGGACAGCTTTGAGGGAGCAGGATCATGAAGGTGTGTGGCACCCAAGGAACAACCTGCCCTTTCAGCAGCCTGGCCTGCAGACAGCGGCCAGTCTTGAGGACACAAAGGGGGAAGTAAAATGACAGAGCCTACATGTGTCCACAGCTCTACAGAACCCTGCAGGGAACAATTCAAGGCATTTCTTGATCAGTTTTATATTCCCATTGCATTGCATTTATGTTTCAGGAGCGGGATAATGCATGAGTTTTGAAAGAAATTGTGGGAATATTAGATATGATATTTGGGAGAGAAAATATTTCTGTTTAAGTGCTGTCTGTAGCTGAGAGAAGTGTAGATCTTACTGTGATAGACACAATTTTTCTTCAAATTTTTTGGTAGGTTATGATTAATCATATATTAACAATCAAAAATGGGCCCTATATGGTCTGTCTTAGTAACATAATAAATGAACCAAGAAGAACAAAGGAAAAGCAGGAATGCCATCACTGTCACAGAGCTGAATCTCAGAGAGTGCCACATTTGCCAAGAGAGCTGTGACAGGCTTTTCTGTAGGTCATGGAGGAAGAAAAGCCTGTCCAATTTTAAGGTGTGCATCAAAGCAATATTTGAAAAAATTTATTTTGGTCATCCTCATCCTTTAATTTAGGCTGGAAAAATATGTTTTGTTTGCTAATTGCCAGGTTTTCTCTTGGCAAAATCTAAAGGTAAATTTTTCTGTGGTGTTTGAAAGCAATTCACCAAATAGTTCCTAAGTCAGAGATCACTAAAAGTTTAATGGGAAATAGTAGAAAAAATAAAAAAGGTCTTTTCCATTGAGGAATGGAAAAGTACCAGTGAGGTACTTGAACTTTTAAAAAAGCTTGTTTTCTTGTTTAAAGTATGATTGTTTTTAGCTGTTAACAATTTTCTGTGCGGGCCAAGCCTTTCGGAAAACTGATTCTATTTGAAGACAATACCCTTTATGTTAATTGTTAGAATTTCTTTTGAGGCCAAATTGACTGTGATGAGGAAGACTTTTTCTTCTTGTTGTTTTTAATGACTTTCTTTTTTTGAGATGTGGGGTGTGTTGTTGCTTTGTTTTATTTCCTTAGGCAAAAGCAGAAAATAAGCAACATAAATAAAATTCAGATCAACATTAAACCCCACATTTTGTGTAAATGGCCAGATTTTTGCCGCAGTTTTTCTTTGTGTCGTTTCGTTAGATGGCTAAAAAATAGCTAATTAGCTAAAAATTATAAATCAGATTGCCCTCTTCCACTTTTATGATACTTAGTTTTAGCAACGTAAAATGTATTGCATTGTTAAGTAGTATTTTTTTGTTTGACCTAGAATTCAGAAGAAATTATTGTGTTCTTCCTTAGAGAAGATATGAAATTGCCAATTTGACAAGAAGCTGTAAATTACTCAACTTTTTTGAGCCAGTTTTGGAAAACCATTACTTTACTTGACTTTCAGTGACTTGCAGAGATGTGAGTACTCCAAAACAAACCCCTATTTGTTCTGTTTCTTTGTATTCCCTTTTACAGGGTTGATATAACCCTAATCTGTGGAGCTGGAGCTCCTGTTGCTATTCTGCTGAAATAATAGCTTTACAGACATCACAACAGTCACGGCACTTCCCTGGGATTGTTTGTTCAAGATGTTCATTTTTAGAAGACAGTGATATGTAATGCCAGACTTTTCCCTATCTCCAGGGAACAAATGTTGGGAATTGGTGCAACATTTTAAGCAATAACTTGGCATCTTTTAACACTTTACATCATTGCTGGTAGGAAGCATATTTGTACAGAGCTATAACAATGTGTGCAAGACAAACCCGATGCAAATATCTCATGAGAGAAATGTTGGCTGTTGCTGTCAGAATTAAATCATATAACTTCCTGTATTATATAAAAAAGGCATCCAATTTATAAGATTTTTTTCCTAAAGCTGTTAGCAGAAGGTTCCAGTGTGTTATCATGTGATTAAAAAGACAAAAACTTTTGTTTAATAGAGCTTTTAATCCAGACATGAAATCATTAAAATAAAATGGAGAGATGATATTTTGGATGAGAACTCAAGAAATTTGGGTGAAATCCCATCTGCACTGCAAATATTCTGCTTGAACTTTGAGAACTGATTTAATCTGCATTTGCCTTAAATCCCTCTTTATGAACTTAAGGTGATGATACTCAATTTTTCCTCCTTGGGGAACATCCTAAGAAATGCATATGTGATTTAGAGCTTACCTTCCTCATTTCCTGTAATACTGAGAGTAAAGAAAGGAACTTAAAAAGTGAATATCTGACTGGATGAATACTTGACAAGTTGGTAATTCTAATGCTATTGTACAAAGCTGGTATTGCATGTTAATGGCATGCCAGCAAATACAGCCTTTGAACTGGTATATTCTCTAAGTATCAGGTCATCATTTGAATCTAATCATTACAGCTGACATTCTGGAAAAAGATCGTTATTCTAACTCAGGTGCTCTTGGAAATTATTTCTGTTTAGATCTTTCCATCAAAAATCAGTGGAACAAAGGCTGTGTCTCTGCATTATTGAGACAGTAGGATCCTCACTGGGATCAGAACATGTTGCTGGAGTATGGATGGTAATACAGGTGCAAGTACAATAGCAGTGTGAAAACTGTTATATCAGAGTGTTTTCTGGAGAGAGGGCAAATTTACCTTCCCAAGTGCTACCACTACTGTGCACACAAAGTTGCACAGTAACCTTTGGCTGCAATGTTTGCATCACACTGTAAGCCTCAGAGTATGCATGGTTATTGAACGGAATCAGGAGACCTTCGCTACCTAATCAGTTTATCATTCCCACTCTTTTTAAAAGTGAAATTGTTTCCCCCAGAGAAATTCAAAAAAAAAACCAAACTTTTAAAATTGACAACAGAAAATAAGACCAGAGATGCTAGCAATCATTTTCCGTTTGACCATATCCCTGAACAAGATAATTCACCTATGCTTCAGGTCTGTCCTGAAAAGTGTCGCTGTTTTCAGAGATAAGCCTAAAGCTGGAAGCTCAGATCAAGAACAGATCTCATTGCTGTGGCAAATACCACTGTACACCCAGATTCATTATTACTTGTTTTCACAGGCTTTATAGTAGTTGAATTTGTGGAGCTACTTGCACTCTACAAAGGGGTTTGAATGGTTTTAATTAAATGTTGATAAAACAGAAAAGGAATCTTGGGATGTGAAAACAAATTAATTCTGGTCATTAGTCACCTGACAAGCATATTACAGTACAGATTTTTTATAGCTCCATGGATGCTTGTGAAAGTGGAAAGATGGTATTCTAAATGGATTCCTTGTTAGCTGCTTTGAGTCACTGTGAATATCACTTTAGTTACCTACTAAATTACCAAAGCAGTTATGTAAAGTGCTTTCAAGGCAGTACATTACCATGCCTGTATCTGATTTTGAAAATGAATTCTGAAAGCTTAGCTGTAAAAAATATAGGATCAGCTTAGCACAGTTCAGAAACTGCTGTAAAATCTTGAAATGAACATGGTAGAATATTTTGGTGATGTACAGCTGCCAGATGCAGTATGTCCCACATCTCCCCTTCTGCCCTGCTTTGCTCTTTTCTGGTTGTTACATGTCACATGAAGTTAACATTTGTCCCCTGCTTTTTGCATCCTATATAGTAGTCCTGTCAGCTGAGAATAAAATGAGCCAAGTAATAAAATAGGCTAGCCCTGCCTTAGCTAAACCATGGGGAATCACTCTGATTTCATACACTGGTCAAGCCTGTTGGATAAGGAAACCAGTCTGTGTAAATACAAGAGTGTCATGTATATGGAAAAAACTCCTCCAGGTTCCCTAAAAACCTGCCAGTGAGGTGTGTTTTACTGGGATTATGAGGGACACATAATGCTTTCTATTTCTATACGAATTGTGTTGGCAGTTCCAGCAACGAGATGTACCAGATCTGAGAACTACTTTTACCAACATACTGCTACTTGAATTTGCTTTATTTTAGCTGTTATGCAGAAAACATCTTCTTATGTCTCAGTTTATCAGCACAGACTATTACAGAGACTGAAGGATGTTTGGATATCCAGATTATATATTAATTTGCAGTAAAGTAGCAAACTGGAAGGGAGCATAAAGTAAATGAACTAAACTAGGCCAGCAAGACTAATTTCTTTATCATAACATAGCACATTGTGATCATTAGATTTTCCACCAAGAATGAATCTTGCTTGCTTTTTGTCTGACAATAGAGCTGACAAAGAAAAAAGAAGGGAAAAGAATGAAACATTTGCATTTTCCTGGCTGACACAGATTTAGAAACCCTTGAAGAGTGAGTCTGCCTAGTGAGCAGATAGGAAATTGGTATAATTGACCTAGATCACCTTTGCTATCTGACCTTTAAGACTTTGGAGCTCATGTCAGTAGCAGGCCTGGGAAACTTTGGGAAGCCCTGAACAATCTGTGTTAAAGGCAGCTTGTCTGCATGCTTGCCCTGATATTCTGGGTCAGGGAAGGTTTGGGCTTCTCTGTTAATAGAATAAGTCTGCCCAGAAGGTAGTAGTGATACAAGTGTCTGGGTGATGCAGGGCAACCAGAATTTTAATGAAGGTCACTATTTCCAGGAAATATTGAAAGTTTAAAAGAAAGAAAAATTGTTTGATCAGAATATTTTGGCCAGCTGAACCTTCCACCATTTCTTGGGCAAACGTAAACTTTTGGCTAGGTGGGAATTTACTGTCTGAAGGTGAGTGCATTCTAGCTATCCAAATGCTACAATTGTCTGTAACATGGCCTATTATACACCTGCCAGGGTATCAGGATGGCCTCTGCATCCTAATACTCACTTGCACAGAACCAAAAAAAATCCAGTACAGAACACAGAGTGATAAACTTGCCAGTGAAATACTGTGCTCCTGAAGTACATTCCAAAGGAGATCTGCATGGCAAAACTTTGAGGGAAAGGCAGAAGAGAAACAATACCAGCAGCTAGCAATGGGAAGGCTCCTTTTGTTTCAAAACCCTGTGCCTCTGAAGTTAGTAGCTGTCACCTACAAAATGTTATTATCTCTAGCAGAGGAGCATTAAGCAGTGTTAAACAAAAGGAAGAATTAGGTTCATTATCTTAAATGGGTTTATCTTAGAACTATCTTGGAATATAATATAATTTTTAAATAGTGCATTAAGGAAATAAAATACAAATGAACAATTGTTTTAATATGATTGACCAAGAAACTGCTGTTGGTTGATCCTGACTGGATGCCAGGTGCCCACCAAAACTTCTCTATCACTGCCCTCCTCAGCTGGGCAGAGGAGAGATAGTATAGTGAAAGGCTCATGGGTCGAGATAAGGGCAGGGAGAGATCACTCACCAGGGACCGTTATGGGCAAAACAGACTCCTCTTGGAGAAATTAGTTTAATTTCTTCCCAATCAAATCAGAGGAGAGTAATGAGAAATAAACCCAAATCTTAAAACCCGTTCCCCTGACACCACCTTTATTCCTGGGCTCAACCTCACTCCTATTTTCTCTCTCTCCTGCCCTCAAATGGCACAGGGGGATGGGGTAGGGGGACTGCAATGAGTTCATCATGTCTCTGCCACTCCTTCTGCCTAAGGGACGGCACTCCACACACTCTTTCCTTGCTCCAGCCTGAGATCCCTTCTAGAGGAGACATGAACCTCCATGAACTTCTCAAATGTGAGTCCTTCCCATAGGCTGCAGTTGTTCATGAACTGTTCCAAAGTGGATCCCTTCCCATGGGGTATCCTTCAGGAACAGGCTGCTCCAGCATAGGTCCCCTGTGTGGTCACAGGTCCTGTCAGCAAACGTGCTCCAGAGAGGGCTCCTCTCTCCTTGGGGCCGCAGGTGCTGCCAGGAACAGACTGCTCCAGTTTGGGTTTCCTGCAAGGCCCCAGCCTCTTTCAGGCATCGCCCTGCTCTGGTGTGGGGCCTTCCACAGGCTGCAGGTGGATCTTTGCTCCACCATGGGCCTCCATGGGCTGCAGGGGTGCAGCTGCCTCACCACGGGCTGCACCAAGGACGGCAGGGGAATCTCTGCTCCAGTGTCTGGAGCACCTCCTCCACCTCCATCTCCACTGACCTTGGTGTCTCAGGGTTGCTCCTCTCACATGTTCTCACTTGTCTCGTCTGACTGTTGCTGTGCACCTCTTTCCCCTTCTTAATTATGTTATCCCTGAGGCTCCACCTCTGTTGCTGATGGGCTTGGCCTCGGCCAGTGGCAGGTCCATCTTGGAGTCAGCTGGCATTGGTTCTGTTGTAATCCTTTGAGCCTTTGCTACCAAATGTAATCCTTACACACATGTAATGCCATATATTAAAATCAATGGCATTGATTTTACCACATGAAGCTACTTTGTAAGAGTTTGAAGAAAACCAGAACCCTGAGAAGTTACCACTGAGAATGTAAAAGTATTTATCTTCTCTTTCTTTGTTAAAAGAAAACAGTTTTATCTCACAAAATGGCAGTTGGTTTGGCTGATTGTAGTTCTAAAAGATTGATATTGTTCAAATATTGAAATATACATCTCACTGTGAAAGACATAATGTGCAAAATAGACTTCTACCCCAAACACAGGAGGAATAAAATTTAAAAAATGGAAAAAGAGCATCAGTGTTTCAGAACATATCTAATGGAAGAATCTTTCGAGGTCAATGCTCATTTATATTCCTCCACATCTAAACTCTTTGTATTCTCTAGGCTCAGACTTCAGGTTCAGGAGCTAGCAGAGATTTGGTAGGAGAATGAGAAAAACATTTCTTTTATGAGATGGGATTGTGCTGTTAGTTCAAAATGGAGATCCAGTCAGCGAGCACTGAACTTACATCTGACTTATTCTTCAAAAACAAAAAAAAAATCTTTATAAAAGAGAGTTTCAATTTTCTAAAATCACGGTTAATAAATTCCCCAGCTGCCTTCTGGTACTATAATACATTCAAATCCACTTTTCAAAGACCTGAAGTGTTACGACGCATTGTGTTTTCCTCTATCCCTCCTACCAGTGACAATAAGACCTCTGCACCCCAGAAAGTCAGGCAGCATGGATCTCGTCTCACAGCTCTTGCCCAGTCACCTGTGACAAGACAACTCACAGCAAACCCAAGGCTTGCTGGAGCAGTAAGATAGGGCAGAAAGGTGGGTGTGATGGTAAGGAAACTGCAGATCTTTTCCCTGTAACTGAGCTGAAACAGAATGCTGGTCCCATTGTTTTTATATACATATTTTTGGCACTAAGTGAATTGGAATATGTCGTTTTCTGCTACCACAGAGAGTCATCCAGCACTTCAGTTAGTGAACACATTATTTCATTCTGAGGTTTTACAATTACTGCTTCAGATTCTGGTCTGCTTGTACCGTCTGTAAGGAGACAAAGTAAGCATGGTCTATTTAATCACACTCTATGAGAAAGAAAATAAGTATTTTTTTTCACACAGAGAAGACTTAAGATTTTGATTGTGAATTCTCAGCAAAACTAACTTTGACTTGGAGGCTTCCCATGTTCTTTACCAGGAGATAAGAGGGGAAAAATATTTTTTTTGTAATTATTCTCAGTATTTTCCTGTGTTTAGAGTGACGGTAAAGCAATTTCCATGGAAGGCATTTATGAAGCAGTTTGATTAGGCAGAAGGCACAACAAGTAGTGCTATTTGGAGGGTTAACACTTGCACCAGTTGTGGAGCATTGAGGCACAGAGCCAGAGGCCAAGTGACATTAGCTGCTCAAGAAATGCACTAATCGCCTTAGAAACGCGATGCCTGGAGAGTCTCTTAGGTATTATGTAATGGAAATTGTAAGGGAAAGGATAAAAGTCAAACTTTGTGTATTTACTGAAGATTATTGACGTAGTTGTGACATCATTGATGGACAGTCACAAGACACCTTTTGTGTACATAGTTCAACAGCCAGCTGGCAATTAGCGCAGTGCCACCCAGGCAGGTGGGAATGTGGTACTGTACCTACAAACATGCTCCAGGAGGTATTTCCCTAACAGCTGACTGCCTTTCATACACCATACACAGAAAGTGCCATAGGACTGACTGTTGGTCTTGTAGCAACCATGGCAGTGTCATCTGAAGGGTTGGCTTTCCCCCCTCACATCAAAAAGGACATTGAGGTACTGGAGTGTGTCCAAGGACGGCCAATGAAGCTGATAAAATGTCTAGAAAACATGTATTATGAGGAACAGCTGAGGGAACTGGGGTTGTTTTGTCTGGAGAAGAGGAGGCGCAGGGGGGACCTCATTGCTCTCTACAGCTGCCCGAAAGAAGGTTGTACCCAGGTGGAGGGTTGTTCTCTTCTGCCATGTCTCAAGTGACAGGATGAGATTAAATTGCCTTAAATTGCACCAGGGGAGGTTCAGATTAGACATTAAGAAAAAAATTCACTGAAAGAGTGGTCAGGAATTCAAATAAGTTTCCCAGGGACATAATGAAATCACCGTCTCTGGAAATGTTCAAGAGGTGTCTGGATGTGGCACTTTTGAATATGGTTTAGGGGTGATTATATTGATGCTGGGTTGATGGTTGGACTGCATGATCTTGAAGGTTTCTTTCAAACGTGATGATTTTGTGACTGTGATTCCCCACATCCTCTTTATGATGGCTCAGCTTGAAACACCAACGATGATTTGAGCCTGTAGAATGTTTTTGTTGGGATCCATGCAGTGTGAAGGATTCTGCAAGATGCCAGTGGACTTTGGACTTACTTGGGGTATTCAGCCATCTCTTTAATAGGTAAAGGCTAGGCAAGCATAAGGGAAATATGTTAATGAGTTAATTAAGATTGTGGTGAATCGTGACTCATCCAGAGTAGCAGAAATCCCAAAGTTAAGAAAGCAGCCCTGATCTGCATGGAGATATTTAGCATACAAAGACGGTCCCTGGGTGAAACAGTTAAGTGGCATGATATCCTGACAAATTCATAACTCCCAGAGGCCAGAAGGTGGCTGTCAGAAGCCAAAACCTGTGAAGAAAGGAGTTTGGATATCTAGACATATGATACCTAACTCCCTGATATTTGAGAGTTCCACCTCAAATCAGTTGAAAATTCTAGACTGGATTTGTAGATGTCCCCTCTATGATCAAGCAAACAACTTTGAACTGCCCCATGGAAATCTTATGATTGGTGTGGGAGGATGGAATGTAGTCCATGAGTTTAAAAGCAGTTGTTCTTACCTGCTTATATTAAGAGCTGAGAAAAGTAAGGAATTAGAAAAGGAATGCAGTAATTTTCCTACTACTGAGCAGTTCAGGTCAGGTATTAGGGCTCTGTGCAAATCTCTTAATTTAATTGAAACTCTACAGCTGCCTCTTTGCCAGAATTCATAAGCCTGATAAACAAGTCCCACAAAGCTCATAGGCTTCAGCTAGCAAGTCCACTGCTGTTCAGCTGATGGCCTCATTCTCGTATAGTTGTAGAAGCCAGGGACTCTAAACAAAAAGGAAGAAAACAAAAGAGTTACAAAATTCTCTATAATGGAGTAAAGATTCTGTTAGCAAGTCTCAAATGCTGCTACTAGGCTTTGTATTTTTATTACAGAAGAAAATGATAATGTGGTGATAAAAGATAACTTTAACTAGGGACAAGATAGAAGTAGTATTTAGGAATTGCTGAAGTGAATCAGCTTCAGTGGACTATGTGCTATGGCATCTGTTCTTTGGCTGTGGTGAGTGCTGCGGAAGTGAGGAATGGGGTAGTAAACAACCCTGGAGCAGTGTGTCATAGGAGAAACCACTAGAGAGGGGACTGCATGATTCTTCAAGACTCCAAACAGGTCTTACTGGGGCCCCTAGTCTTCGAAAAGAACAGCCTATCCTTAAAATATGCTCCTCTTCTTTATTTTATTGTCAGCCCCCACTTTTCCCTATGCTGTTACCATGCAGGCTCAGAATTAATTCAGGAATCATTCGCAGCAATCATAGCAAGATAGACACAGAATCATCTGAAAGTTTTTTCCTTTCTACAAGTCACGTTTTCGCTTCCCCTGCTCCGTTCATCAATCTTATTTGCTGAAACCAGGGCTGACATCACCTTGAAACACCACACTGTGAACAAAGGACACCGCTCTTTTCTTGTGCTGTCAGTGACCACTGCATTTGGCAAGCACAAGGATTTGAGGCACAGGAAGTAAAGGCTTGGGAGCAGATGCTCAGATGTCTTTCCTATACCAAAGAATTGGAAGATTTTTATCTTCTGAGTACCAAACTAATTAATTTGAGGTTTCATATTCTGAACAAGGACTGTGCCCTTTTGCAGATCCTAGAGACTTCTCGTCTTCATCCATGGCAACAATGAATGATGAGCTGCATTTCCACCCCCACTGCCAGCTAGCTTCATATTTCAAGTACCTCCATCAAAGCAGAAAACACTATCAAATAATTATAAAACAATGTGATTTGACGGACCTTATCTTATATCTTAAAAGAAACCATTCAGCTGAAATTTTGAAATTCAGCCTTATTTTCCCAAAGTAGGGAACTCTTAACAGCAAAGGAAATAACACACTGGTTTCAATCGTGTTACTTGTTGTTGGTAAGAGCAATACTAAATTCTAGTGACAATACTGATTCAGATTGCTTCTCTATTTTAAACTCATAAAAAGCTCAGAGAGAGTTTGCTTCTTAACTGTGAGCCATGGTGTGCGACCATAGTGATGCAATTTGCTATGGAGAAAGGATTAAATTCATTATATCTACTCGCAACATAATCTGCAAAGATTCGGTTTATACCTGCTTCCCTTTGAGCTCCAATCTTGTCCATGTGGCCCTTTGGTTCTGCATCTGCAGTGCCCTTGAAAAGGCTGCCATACAGTCAACTTGGCTGTCTGGTAGGTCTGTCAGATGAAGGTAGAGCCCTGTCTCTTCCCCAGCTCTTCACAAGCGCCCATGGACAGCGATACAACTGTGCACTGCATTCCCAGACAGAAGAGCAGGATTGTGTTCAGTCAACCAGGAGAGCCAAGCACGTTCATGCTTAAGCATTATGACCGAATAAAGTGGTTTTGCAACTTCCAACTCTGCAACAAACCATGATCACCTTAATAGACACTGATCACTGGGTGCCCTAAGCAAACACAAAAATCAGTGCTTTGTCTCCAAGGATGAACTGCAAATGGTAAAACATTTTAAAAATGAATAATATTTATTTTGCTTTACTATGTTATTTATTTAAATTACTCTTGCTTTACTATTGTTTTCAGAGATGTCATATACTACCCCACCTTTCCTATTATTAGAATGTTTCACTAGTGACTAATATTTGCAAATCAGCTAAAGAGTAATGGAAGCATCTTCACCTTTCATGCTTTCAGTTGAGAGCCCCAAAGGTATTTAGGATGCAATGACTACAGTGGCCAGCCTTGGTCAGATTGTTCTGAACTGATCTACTTTGCTTATACCTTCGTATCTCAGAAGTGGAATTTGTTGGGAAGCACATAAGAGTATTACTTGTTGAGTAACAATCAGCTCTTACTCTCTTTTGACATGTGTCTAAGTGAGGAAGGTTGATATGTAAAGCAGAAAGTTACATCATAAGGTTCAAAACCTAGAAAGGAAAGGAAAACACAAAATAATGCAAACACACACACACACACAAAAAGAGTTTGTGTTTCCAGAGTATGATATCACAGAGTTTTCTGGGACTTTCTCTATATCCCTATAATCCCTAATAGCCTTATAATTCCAAGTCAAGACTTAAAAGAAATCAGTGACAATGATTCCACTGATTTTAACATTTCCTTCTTACCAAGAGACATATATAAATAGCATCAGTTTTACCATGGAAAAAAACATTTGTCTCCACACAGAAAATAGTATTACAAAAAAGAAGAGTTAATATAACAATTGTGGGAGATTTTCCTTGCAGAAATGTGGAGGAACATTGGTGACGGCAATGTGATTTGCTATGTGCTTCAGCACAGCAAAAGATTTTGGCCATGAAATAGTGTTTAGAAAAGCTAGAGTCAGAAATGGAATATAGGGGAATGGGATCAGTGTATGGCAGCAGTTACATGTAGTGGGACCTGACCTGTCACAGGATCGCTTTGTAGGAAGAACAAGAAATAAACCTGAATTTAGAACAAGAGTTGCCATGTGTGACTTTCAGAGCACAGAGTGAGCCTTTTACATCTCCACTGTTGCCAGGCCTAAATGTTTAGATTGAGACCTTGGTGGGTAAAAGGGCTTATAGAAGTCATTTGCCATTTGAACTGACTGGCTTGATAGAATTGGATGGGGCAAATGCAGCATAACTCCTGTAGCCTGCTGGAGGCTTCCAGCCATTGAAGTAACAACTGGCAATTTTGTCACATTGTTTTCAATTAAAAGAGTATATCTAAGGAAAAAAAAAAGGCACAGTAGAAGAGTGATCTTGCACAAAACCTCACCTGCTGTTTGACAGCAAGCTCTTCCAGGGGTTACAGCAGCCCTTGGCCCGTGCTGCACACTTGTGTGAGTGTTTGCCCAGGGAGCAGCAGTCAGGGCTCTGCCACTGACAGCACCTCCAAAGGCAGATGAGCACACAGGTGTGTGCGTGGGTGGGGAGTATATAACTAAGGAAGAAGAATAGCAAATGGAGAGATAAACCACACAAAGGGACTATGTTTGAGCTTTGTTATGAAAACTCAGAGACAGCAAGAGCTGTAATAGCTACTTGCTGTTCCACATAATGAGCTAACTGGTACAAGATTCTGCAAAGGCCCAGGACTCCTCCATGTTTCTTAAGGACAAATGAATGCCTTTCATTTTGCTAGAAGAAAAGTTCTTGTCTGAATAAATATGAGTGACTTTCCTTCCCTGACATTTCTTATGTGAAATTGTGTACTGTGTTAAAATCTTTGATGCAAAAATTTCAGTCAGAGGTCATTCTGTATGTAAGGTTATATTCCCTTGGTTATTTAGTTCTGTATATTATACATTCGTAAGCTTTTTAGAAGCTCATTTGTGTGTCTCATGATTAAAAATTCTGTTTATGTTTTTTCGCTTGTCAAGACATAATCAGCTTTCATGCTGTGTCTATGTGATATCTTCAATAATCAGTTAGGTTTATGGGGAAAGCAGGAGCAGCAATGCTGTACAAAGTGCTTCTTGGGGATGAGCTGAAGCTGTGAACTCCGTTTTCATTCTGCTTCGCTTAAAATCTGAAAGCTGTGGGCTGCTGCCAAGAGAAGTTTCTCTCACAGCCTGGACTCTGTCAGCTAACTAGCTCCCCCTCTTGAAACTCCAGAAATGCTGACAGGAGCCAGGGATGGAAAGGGAAGCGAAATGAAATCCATCGGTGTTGGAGTTCTCTCATTTTTGTAACAGTTGTGTTTTTGGGTTTTTTTTCTCATGTGTAACTGACAGCTGGGGAATGTCCTTATCTTGCTGCTGCTGGTTTCTGAACTGACCTTGTAAGAATGTTAGAGGGGCTTTGGTGTCTGTTGCAAAGGAATTCAAGGCTGCAGAGGTCACCCTAGTGCCAGTGTCCAATGGAGAAAGGCAGCAGCGCTCCCCGGATGAAGGGCACTGGAGAAGGATGGTGGAGGACAAGGATGGCCGGGGAACAAGATGGTTCAGCTCCACCCCGCAGCAGCCCCAGCTCGGGACTCCAGCAAACACCAGGGCAGGAAGGGAAGCGCCCATCTGTGCAGGACACAAACATCAGCTGTGCCTCCCGGGGCATTCCTGCCTGACAATGAGCCCAGCTGACGCGGGGAGGTGGCAGCTGTGCTGCTTTGCTGGGAACGGGGCTATCAACACAGTAGGTAACGACAGCCAGGATTTTCTGTCTGGTTTTTTTGTTTTTGGTTTTTTTTCCCCCTAGAACAGATATTAGGTATATAGAGTGATTTAGTTCTATCAAATCGGCATCAAATGGCGAGGTATGTGAGTCTGCAGCTGAGAAAAAGGTGTCTTTGGTATACAACAGGCCTCATTACATGGAACTCTTTCCATGTGGGTTTTACAGAGAGCTGTCCTTGCCTGAAAATTTCCATTCTGAAAAAGTTAATATAATGTCAGGATGGATAAAGGGCAGGAGAAGGGAAGTGTTCTTGCTTTGTAGAGAGGGGTAACTGAGATATGGAGCTGCATTTAGACTTTGTACTGCACTATTCAAGCATCCAAAGACTTATTAGATGAAAAAAACATTTGCCATCCCTGCCATCCCTGAAAGAATGAACGTTAGGACTTAGTACACCTCATTTCCAGTTTTTTCCTGGCAGTGGGCTATAAATCCAGACCTTTTTTGTTTCTTCTTCCTCTCTCCAGTACCATGAATCTTTCATGCCTTTGGATAGTGGCCCACTTTCAACAGGAAGGACAGACTAAGACCTGTGTATAATCAGGTGAGACTTCTTCTGCATAGGGGCAGAAGTAATTTTAGATCTGTAGATTGAAGAGGATAAAAATCAATTGTTTAAAATGGAGAAGACTATCACTAGCTTGATTTTGGGCTGAATATGATGCCTTGTGTCATTTTCAAGGGTGTGGTAGGATCAGCTAACAGAGCTGTTTCGGTATTCAGCTGCCTGTGTGTCACTGCTGCCATTCAGTGAACCGCAGTGGAGCAGCCATCACAGCTAGGGATGCAACTGAGAGTTTATACCCTTCTCATGCAAATAAAGTGGCATTTACTCACTTCTCATATAATTCAAGCGGCTGAAGTTTTGCAGTCCTTAAAGTCAGGCTTAAACCTTTCTAATCAGCCTAAATACATCCTTGGAGATACATCTTAGTTGTATAGGTCTCTTGAATTCTATGTAAATCCACCCTAAATCTTAGCCACAAAAATATCTTTCAATATGTTATGACACCTGTCCCAAGTCATCCTGAAAATCTATAAGGACTGAAAGCATATTCTTCTCAAGAGTTCTATCCACAGTATGGTGTTTCACTTAAATTCAGTGAGCAGCACTATTTAAATAAGAGGCAAACACAAAGATCTCAATTTTTGGATATCCATTGTAGGGCGCTGTAAGTGCAACCTTATTCTTCAGATGAATATCACCTTCTGGACATCTGCAACATCTTTCTGGTAAGTCTGCGCTGTAAATTGTAAACACTGACCCAGATACAACTATTTATTTTTTTAAATCTCCCATCTCAATGCCGGATAAAAACTTGCATAAACGCTTACAGAAATAAAGAAAGTGTTTTGAGGGTACACTCTCAAATCTGCTGAGATACTTGTAGTGTTCAAGTGAACTTGTAGAGTTCAAGTGAACTGTAAAATCAGTGGAAAACAAAGAAAAAGTATTTTAGTCTCCAAATTGTGTTTCTACTTACCTACAAAGAAAACAATTGGGGTGACAGGTTGAGGTAAATTTTGTTTTAGTTCCTTCCCAAATCTTCTAATACATTATTTGCCCAAAACATAGTACATATTTTAATTTCAAATAGTAATGATCAAAACATGAAGAAAAGACTGGGTTTTGTTTTGCATCCAGTGTTTTCATATTTGCTCTTACAGTCCTCTGAAAGCTTGTTCTCTGCATGCTTTTTAAAGTAGAGCTTTAAGATTCAGCTTTTCAGCTGATAATCTTAGAGAAACTCTGCCCATTTTTATCTCTTGAAAATCTGAACTTCAAATGGTTTCACAAAAACACAAAGCAAAACAAAAAACCCTTCTCTATACCCAAATTATGCACATAGGAAACTTGCCATGGAGTGTGCTAGTATGTCTGAAAATACACCATATTATTCCTGATGTATATTTTATCAATTGCACAAATACCAGCACATATTAAATGCCTGGGTCTGCATGCAGTAGTGTTCTTTAATGCTCATCATATTTAAAGCTGGGGGTCCTCTAGGCAAAAAGTGACTGTCTGGTTTGGAGGTGATGCAAAGAAGGTCATCTACATTAAATGAACTAGACTGGGCTCAGCAATAGTGAGCCATTCTCAAATACTAATGACCATCTGGATTACAGATGCAGTAGCCAGATTGTCTGTTGTGTCCACCAAGTGAGTTGTCTTACCCTGGGAAAAAACTGTCATCTGTCTGTCTTGCCCTGTAGACATGAGCTTTCTTCCAACCTGTCCACATGGATTTACTGGTGGCAAGGTCA
The DNA here is from genome assembly GCA_014706295.1 of Lycocorax pyrrhopterus obiensis. Classification (NCBI taxonomy): domain Eukaryota; kingdom Metazoa; phylum Chordata; class Aves; order Passeriformes; family Paradisaeidae; genus Lycocorax; species Lycocorax pyrrhopterus. Next base: position 95,316,987 of record JACSVZ010000004.1, on the reverse strand, counting down.
TCCCGTTCTCTGGAACGTCACTCACTTGCATTTGCTGGCTGCTTAGCAGCTGCCAAAATTTTTGGAACAGAACAGAGTGGCAAGGGGCTGGAAATAAGATAGTAACACTGAAATATTTTCTCTTTGTTTCTGGTGTACATTCACCAGTACTTAAAGAAAACAATACCTATTTATTAGCTGAATAAAAACTCTTTTCTCAGCTCTGTTTGCTAAATAGATGATGTCGGTTTTAGGGTGTTTCTCTTCTCAACTCCCATGCTGTGAAACTCCTCTCCTTTTGTTAAGCAGAATAAGCAAATCATTGCAAGACCGAAAATCTCGTTAAAAAATGTACCAATTTGATTTGGCATTTAATTAACACACTTTTGTTTGGTATTACTGTGTGAGTCTTGACTCTACTTATAAATTTCCTTTTCATTTTATTAATGCAATTGTGCTTTGCTTTTAAGGATGCCCAGAGAGTCCATAATGTATATATTTCTGCTCTGTTTTTGTGGGTTTAGCATCATGCTACCATTTATTCAGTAGAGGATTGTAAATATTTTTCTGAGTACAAAATTTAGAAGTTAATAATTCCTGAAGACTTTATACTGCTGAATGTTATCCTTGTGTTTGGAATGCACAATTCTGAAGAAGCTCTGCAAACTTTTGCAGGCAGTGAATACATGAAGCACTTGCATTTATTTTCAAAGATTCCTTATATCCTTGTGAGCACATAGACAATTAAAACCTGAAAGGGGTTAGTGCCTCAGTTAACTTCAGATTCTGGAGAAAATAGTCCTTCCAGAAAAGGTTTCATCCCAAAATCTACAGGTAGGTAGCCTGGGGATTCATTTGTGTTTGTCATGGTGAAGTGTCTTTGCTAATTAATTTTGCTAATGAGGTGATAAACAAACTAAGGGAGTCCTCTCCTTTGTAACACTAGCTCAGATTTCATTAGTAGTAGCTTGTCCGTGACAATTGCAGGTAAATCCCAGACAGTATTCATTACAAACAGTAAACGCAAGGCACTGCGATGCTCTGGCACCAATTTTAGCCCAAAGCCTTGGATGATTCTTGTAAGTGCCAAGCTGGATGTACAGTAAGATGCAGTGTGAGCAAGGAAGGCCATACCTCCATGTTACTGCAAACACATCACATGGCTTTGATGGGAATATGTTGTGAAGAACAATGTAGATATGGTAAGAGAGGAAGGAAGGAGGGCTGCTGTTAAGGAGCTGGAAAATGTGAAATGCTGCGTGTGCTTAGGGACATGCGCTCATGCACAAGTATGTGCTCTCTCTGTGTGCTAAATGGTGTTAGTGTTAAGTGTGTGCTTAAGTACCTCCTTACACTGGGGTTGCAAGAAACATGGCTAAGAAAGCAGAGAAGAAAGGAATAGTGAAAAGGAAAGAAAAAAGGGAGAAAACCATGTATTTTTCACTCATTTACTTCATGGGCTGCTAATATAGAATATATATATGTGTGTCTCTGTGTATATATAGATGTAGACAAGTGCATATGGTTAGATATTCCGAAAACCTGTGTGCAGACAGAGCTTTTATCTTCATTATATGTAAAAGAGAACCAAGTATATGTGCTTGAAAAAAAGTCTTGTGTATGGTATTTCATCTGGCATCATCAGAAAAGGTGTTTTCCAAGCAGATCAGAAACAGTCTGTAGCTCACTGTAGCAATTCAGCTTGGAGTAAACGAGCTCTTAATTAGGTGAGGGCTGATTTCTTGGCATTTGAGACTCTCTGAAACTCTCAGACTGCTCTTCACATAAAAAAAAAAAAATGGCTGATCTTTGTAAAACTTCCTAGCAAGTGGGAGCACAGTCTATAGGAAAACAGGATCTAAAGACACATATCACTGCTAAGAGAACGATGCAAAGGTGAATCATACTCCATTTTGTACTTGATTAATTCCACTGAAACATTTGGAAAATACCAGCTAGTAATATAAAAGTAGTATCTTCTAGAGTATAGGTGTTTTGTGAGCAAGGATATGACAGCTCAGACCTAGCCTAAAAGTCATCCTCTTCTGTGGGAGGCATCACAAAACACATCAGCTTCCTTTCGAAGCTGGTTCATTTCTTGTCCTCACAGCAATGGGAAAGCTGCTTCTTAGCTTCATTCCCATGATGATTAGAAACCACATAATTTCCTTCGTTAACGTCTTCGTGGCCTTGCTATTCCTGTGGCCCTGGTATAGCCACCTACTTACAGCACCATGTCCAGCTATGCTGCTCAGCACACCCACCCCACAGAATGATCTCCAGTCTCCTGGCCCAAGTAACACAGACTGGCTGATATTCAAGACTAATCCTCTGTAGAGCAGAGGAGCAGATGAACCCAATCCACACCATAAAGCCGTATGGTACTCACATACATCTAAAACATGACTGTTTCTATCTGTGGGGGCAGTTTGGTTCATCATATTTATAAGTGTGAGGACTGTGTTGGTGTTTCCATGGCATGTAATCATAGATGTTGCATGCTCTGGGTTGTGGCATATATGTGCTGGGAATGCTTGAGAGTTCCTACATTCTGGTTTGGTGGGAACTGGTTGATTCCTTCCCAAAGAGGTCCTGGAAGTAAATAAGCAGGTGAGGAGGCAATGAGCATAAAGGAAGAAAGGAGTGAACAAAACTATCCATTTGTATTGGTACCCATCGGTTTTAGCTTCATTGACCCTTGCTGTTTATCACCTTTTCTATGGAGAGAGCAAACATATTTCATCCTAGGCTGAGTTTTACTAATCAAACAATCTTCTCTTTTTCCAGATCATTCCATTATCCCTTCTTTATGAACAGCTTTAATGTATCTTCCTGGAATGTGAATTACTAAGATTTTACACAGTATTCCAGATAAAGTTTTGCATACTGCTGAGTAAAAGAAAAAAAAATCTTTGCTTCATAGAAAGATCTAGAGTAACATAACTGAATATTGCATTTGTCTATCTCATATTGGCCTTACTTACCTAGTTCATTACAAGCGTATTCACAGTGTAGACATCTCAAACTCATGCACTCGTCTAGACTTCTTTCGTAATCAATAAAGAGAAATAAGTGATTAATCTCATTCTGAAGTAAAGGCCTGAAAAAGGTCAGCTCAATAATGTCTGGAAGTGCCTGTTTGTCTCCTTTGACTGCAAAAGCAGTCTGGGTTGAGCAGTGAGAGGAAATATGTCTATATTGTAGACATCTGAAGTTAGGTCAGATAAATCCCTGATTGATCGATACTGAGATGATCACACTCTATTTCCTCTTTGCTGTCACTAACATCTAAGAGCTCTTATATTGTAGGAATTAGTCTTGTAATGAACTTCCAATTGCAGGAGCTTCCATATGTTGTATTAATTAGGTAATTAATGAATTTCTATTAGCTCAGTCCTCAGGGTCAGTATAACATTTCTACTGTGTGGCACTCTAGTTCTCTTCCACAGTGATTGTGTCCACCCAGTTTTATGTCAGCTCCCAAACTGGACTTGTGGGTTCCTACATTTCGTCTGTGAAAGTTTTCAATCATTTGATTTCACACAGGTTTTTAAAAATCTTTAAGAATATTGTCCCTAAAATACAAATATCAGTGCAAACTGCTGCTGTCTCCTAGTTGGCTTCATTTTTTCCTTTACTGTACAATTTTAGCTAAAACTCAGCTTCTCTGTTAACTAATGGCCGGTGTAAAAGAAGATTAAATGATTTGGCAAAGTTTAGGTAGATGGGCTGCATCATCTATATCTTAGATTAAAACTGAATTTTCTTTTAAATAAAAAGTCAAGGAAGAAGTATGCTGTTAATTTAAAAAATATTTCTTGGTAATCTGCTACTACACGTATGCAATTTTCAGTATATTTCTATGGAAAATTTTTATTTCCTTCTAACTGCATTAAAAACAATGTACATTCCTTAGACTCCACCAATGGAACTCTAATTTTTCCTTCTTAAATATTACTAGTTTGTTTGCAGGTCTTTCCTCATGTGTTACTTGACTTGATCAATTCTCTAAAAATCCCAGACATCAGACTGACAATTTCTTGTGTCAGTTCTTTGGATATTTTGGATTGTTTTCGCTCCTTTCTGTACCTTCTTCAGGTTGAATTCTGAGTTCTGTGTCTGTCTGGGATATAATTTTAATTGCAATGTTTTAATTTCTCGTTGCCTTATTTTCTTCACCTCTTCCCATTCAGCATTGATTTAATTGAAAACTGGGACAAAATATTCCTTTGCTACCTGGACTTTATATAGATCATTTAATTTCTCCTCCAGTCTCAGTTTTGAGGAACACTTTTTTTTCTTTCCTTTATCTCTTCATGCTTATATGTTATTTGTCTTAATTTTGCTGCTATATGTAACTCAGTTACACTATGGCAGTTCTTATTTTGTCCCTTCAATTTCTCACCTTCCATATGTATATATCTCTCAAGGTATGTATATTCAGTCTTTTTTTCAGTTGTCTGTGGAATCTCTGCTTACTTCTAATATCCCTTCTCAGGTATATTATATGTAACAGGGTTTATCCTTGTTTGAATAATTTGATGAAGATATTCCAGGCCTCACATATGAGGCTTTGAGTTCTTCAGTCCAGTAGACATCACTCACTAATTACCTTAATTTTCCACAGTCTTCTTCTTGACTTAAAAACTGCATCCGTAGATTTGTTTCATTTAAACTGAGTCAACTTATCATTACTCAGTGCAAGGTTTCTTCTGTGATTAATTCTTCTATAAAACCCTTTAGTGATTACCAAAAATAAGCCAAAAAATGATGTGCCAGATGGCGGGCTCCTGCAGTCAGTGAGGAGGGACAGACAACTTCAGAAGATGAATCAGCCCATGAGGTCTGACTCTTGCTGTGGAAAGGCTGGTTGCAGCTTCTTGGCTTAGAGGCACTGTAGTTCAGACAGGTTGAGCATCTTCCCTGGGTCTTCCCTCTGGAGGTTTGTTTGGTGAGCTGCCACTCCCACAGACAGGAGAGCTCTTGTACGATTAGTGACATTTATTTCCCATTCTCCAAGCAGGCAGCTGGGCTCCTGTGGCCCTGTGATTCCCAGCAGTGTGCCATGGGTGTGGTCTGCATGCATGTGTGTCTAAAGTGTTCCACGGGTCTTGAGCCATACTCACATTAATTTGATCACACTGAAACTGCAGGCCTTCAGCACTGCTTCAGGATGAACAATGCTTCCTTGATGTATTTGTGACACAAGGGAAGTCCATTTCACAAGTCCCATCACTTCCTATTTCCTTGCACTATTTTGCAGAACTGATGTATTGATACAAAGATATTATTAAGGTGTGATTCTAATGACCATGCTACAGAGCTCAGTGCCTTTACCATATTCCTCCTAGGTTTGGTTTGGATTTTGCAAGGAGTCAAGGGAGACTGCAGCTTTCTCATTAACAGTACTTGGTGAAGTGCATGATCCCTTACAGGTGCTGCTGCGGAGTCTCCTCTCGCCCTTTCCCTCCTCTATACATATGCTGTAGTATACCAAATCCTTATTTTTACTTCTCTCAAGCCACCTCTATCCTTCATTCATTTCAGCCCCTAGAGCAATTAACTTAATCAAGCGCAGCTCCATTTTTTAAAAGTAAGGCATAATCTGTAGGGGTAGATGTGACTATCCTGTCAACTAGGGAGTCACAGGTAGCTGATTTACCTTATAACAGTGCTATTTTAGTTTTTCACTGGGACCCGTTTTCTCTTCTCTTTACTCTTTTTCTCTCACTTTTTCTTCTTCATGAATTCACTTTTTTATTGCTGTTGCTTTCCTTTAAATTTCACTTACCCCCAGCCCTTTTATTTTCTAATGTCTTTCTAAGAAAAAAAAAAATCTCTGTATTAGTGGTCAAATTAAGTCCCATGGAGTTTGACAGATATAAGTTGGCAGTGATTAGTTGTATTGTGAATCCTACCAGCTGCAATGATAGCTCTAAGAGCCGGTATAATGTCTCCAGGCTGATGGCTTAGGAAAACCTCGTCTGTCACTGTATGTGTATCTTTAGCAGTCCCACAAAAGCATGGAAATAAGTAAAAGTAACCCTGGCTGCCACTGGTCTCAATGCTGAAAGATATGTCACTGCCTTGAAAGTGATAAATCCCAGGAATTTGCAGATTCTTTTTGTTCTGACATATGAAAGAAGAAAAAAAAGTTGTTTTGCTACGGAAGTGCCTTGACTTTATAATGTAACTTACTATACTGCTGTAGTGTAGTGAACTATGTAATCTAGAAAACCTCATCGCTCCCAGGGTACAATATGAGGGATTTTAGCAACGTTTTTGGTTTCAGTTTATGCCCCACCAGTCAGAAAATGTATCTTTTCCTGGTCTAGAAGTAGAGGTCTTGCAAACAAAGGATTTTCATTCCTGAAGCTGAAAGAGAGAATGAGGTCCCAAGCCTACTACACTTTTGGGAAAAAAAAAAAAGTAAAAAAAAGAAAAAACAAGTTACGTTTTCACAGACATTCAAGCAACAGAAATTTTTTTTAAAGTTTAGCATGGGGCTTCTAAGATTCTGGTTCTCAATTCTGTATGAATGTTCCTTGGAAGTTTTGACATTCCTGAACTTAAACCAGTGCACATGATGGAGCTGCCTTAAAACTTCAGTCTCTGAAATTCTAAGCCAAATTCCCTTGTGCTTCAGTGGAAATTCATTGGAAGTAATATATATCTGTGATCCAATGCCTTTTCAAGAAATATACGTCCTTTCTGATAAAAACCTATTTTAGCGAGAAATTCTGTACTGGTGCTAAGTAAAATACTAGAAATAACAAATATCCCACTGAGGGAATATTTGGTAAGTATGCAAATCTGAAAGTGAACGGAATAATAGGGTGCAGCTGGCTCTTAGTCTTATATTTGACTGTTGCTGTTCACATACAGTACAACAGCCGTGCATGGGGGAGGAGTGTTAGCACGATATTCAGTGAAGGCTGCATGGCGTGGGTGTATCACAGTTCCAGGAAGAGCCTGAGGTTATGGTTTACAGAGTTCACGCCAACTCTTCATTTTAAAATGTAGTGGCACATTGTAAGTCTACTGCTGACAGAATGAAGTTTTACTGATGCTTGACATGGTGACTAAACTATTAGGCCCATCCAAGCTCAAAATATAAAGCTGTTTTCTGACAGCTTATCAGAAAACAAGACTAACTGCTCTTCAGCTGAATATTTCTAAACCTCTCATTCCTCAACCAGTATCAATTCTCGTGACACACATTTTGAAAATCCACTTATGTACTTCACTTTGTTGAGAAATTCAGGCCTGCTTTCCATACAGAGGAAGTCTGAACTGTTTTATTATTTTATCAAATAGTTCAAATAATTTGCTATTAACTATTTTTATTTTTATTTTTTAAAACTTATAAGTTTCAGGCAATCTCTAGTACCACTGCTTGAAAATTTAAAACAGAGTGACTGATGCATGAAATGTATACTAGCAAAACACATCCTGCATTGTCAGAAAGTAGGTTTTTCTCGTATCTTGCATCTTTCATTGCTAGATTTGATGATTCTTTTCTGTGAAATGCATTTAATTAGTCTTGAAGCTCTTATGCAAATCTATCACAAAACTCCTTTTTGTTATACTGCGTGAAAAAATAATCTTTTCTATTACACTTTTCTCTAGATATACTATTATATATAGTATACATAATGAAAAAATCTTACCTCTGAAACTTTATTTTCTCTGCAGATGACTTAGAATGTGTTTCTCATTCCTCCTCTTGACAAGTTTGGTGTCTTTCTAGTTTTCAGTACCTTTAAAACTCTGTGCCTTTATTTAGATCGGTAACTATACCAACACATACAATAAGACATGAAAACAGTAAATATTTTATTGCATGAATGAGACTCCTTCAATATACAGCCAGTGTTCTGTATAACCAATATGTCAACATCTATTTTGTATGGAAATACAATATTTAAAAAATCGGGGGAGGGGGAGTATTTAAATATTGAAAATTGAATTCTTTGCCTTTATTCAAAAACCATAAAATATACTTCTCCTTAGATGCCTTTTTCAGGAAAATGAATTGCAGTTATTCACACCAAAATACATTTGAACAAAAAAAAAAAAAATTAATGCATGGCATGGAAACTACACTAGGGAACTTGAGAACCTAAATACCCTACTGTTTGGCCAAAACCATATTTGGTGTCTGGAGGAGAGGCCCTTCCATAATCCAGACATCATATTTCCTTCCATGGTCTCCATTTTAGTCAAAATTCCCTATAGTACAGGTTACTCATCATGTGATCATAGGTCTTCTGATTTATTTCATTCTGAAGAATTTTGGGCAAGTATAATACGATATTTTCAAATCTCCAAGAAAGAGCAACATAGCAGCTTTCTCCCTTCTACTTTCTATAATTTTTAATTTGTTGACTATCTTTTGTTTGGCAGCAAAATTACAATCATATCTGTAGAAAGGGAGTATCTTTATAATAAATTATTTTTCTAATATTCAAATACTTAAGCATTGTCTGGCATCTTATTACCTCCCCCTCTCCCTAAAGCCCTGTATTTTTGTGAGCTCTACACCTCTGTCAGCATTCATATTCTTTCATTATCCTATATTTGAGAAAGCTGTTTATCTTGAAACATACATTTTTAATTAAAAATTTCACTTATGCTCGGAAGGCTTAGGTATGCGTCATCATGTACAAGCCTATTTTTTTAATCATAAAAGTCGTATTGAAAAGCAGGTCTGGTATAGGGAAGAGTGTGGATTTAATCAGTTAATTGTGTGGTTACACTGTTCATAATCACTTCATTTGCTTTTAATGGCAATGAGATGGATATTTCCAAAGGAGTCTTATTGTCCTCTGTGTAAATAACTAATTGCTTTGTTATTAAATACTTAAATACTCAACATGCCCTGTAAATGCAATCTGCATGTGAAACCAAATCCCCATACTCCACCCAATTCTCGTTTCATAGACAGACACGTAGTTGCATCCAAACAGTGCCCAGGATCACCTTTCGGTAAATCTGAAGTAATTCCTTTTCCTCAAGAGGTGAATACTCTAATTTTGAGTGATTATTGCAATGTTTGCTGATTACTTTAATTGATTTCATCTATCTTTCTATTCACACAGTTGAACAGTCAGCTCATCTTGGAAGGTGCCAGGACTGAATCTAGGTGGGATATAAACGCTACTGCTTGTTGCTTCATCTGAGCAACACTGATACAAGCAAGCATGAGCTGTTCCTCCTTTGATCTGAATCAGACAGAAGAAGTTAACATAGATGTCATCCAGCATATACATAACTTGGAAACTAACCCACTGATTCTCCTATTGCAGAAAACATGTTCGGAAACAGATTCGTCAGGGTTCAAGTCTCCTGTTTCTCCCCAGAAGAGCATGTACCTGAGTGCCCTTGTTTAATCTACTTTCACCCAGATCACCAGGCTTTTGTGTCGCTCTGTTAAGTGAAAATCAAGCCAGAAAAGGTGAAAACATCAGCCTGGAAAATATCAGATCATAGATGGCTGCAGTGTGGAGATCCAAATCTGATCTAGTCACACTAGGAGTTCTACATTGCCAGTAAGGAGAAGTAGGTACTTTGGAGACATGATTCATCTGACCGCTGTTCAGTGCCTACTGTAGGTTAAGGTGAATCATACCCTAGAAGTGCCTATTTCTTTCGATTGACTATGAGGAGAGCCTTGACAATGGCTCAGTTGTAGACAGATACATTCGCTTTTGTTGCTAGTCATAGATGTGCTGGGTAATTGCTAATGTATTGAATTCCTAAGATGGAAAGATTCTGTGTGGGAAAAATATAAAAGAGTGCTATTACAGGAGAAGTAATGTCAAGGGGGGTGCATGCCAAGTGGAAGCAATGGAAGAAAAGCAGAAGTAGTGAAATGATACATGAGGGCAGGAAAGTCTGAGTTCAATTGGTGTACAGATATGACTATATCTGCGTAAAACAACTTAATTCAGAACACATAGATTAAAGCAATCAATATGAGATCTTTATACCTGTTCTGTACTTAGTTTGGGCATCTTATTTCAGTCTAGATTTAACATGGTGTTCTGGACTGAACACCCCTACAATGAATAAGTTTCTGAGCTCACCAAAGAACTGATTGTTGGTTGAGACTGCCATATCCCCCTGAAGGGCAGCAACCCGTTTGGTGTGCACTGTAGCACAGCCCCAGAAAGGATTTGGTTTGTAGACACTAAAACCTTTCTGTGAATTCAGCCAATGTGCAATAAGTGGGGGTGACTGAGAGAGTTATTTCAAGAATGCACAACTGCTCTGAACCAATATGCTAATGTAAATGCAGCCTAAGACAGTTTGCATATAAAATTTAAAATTCTAATGAAACAGTCCTTTAGACATAACTGCCTAAAATCCTGATAGAATTGGTGTAAAGTACATAACTTTGCGAGCTGCCAGATCATCAATTCACTAGATGAACTGAGGAGGACAAGATTTTCCTCTAGAAGTCTTTGCTGGCACTTCTCACTCTATGTTGATTATATGGGGCACGTGAATAAAAATCTAGGAGCCTCACACCCACCCTGGCAGTACACAGGAAGGTCTGATGGGAGAAAAAACAGGGGTAGGGCTTTCTGTGGGGAAATATGTACACAGTTTGAGGTTTGGTCATGACTGGGGACTGAAGAGCACTTCATCGACAAATGTTGACCAAAACCGGAAGGCAAGTAGGAGACAGGTGCAAAGAATGAAGAGATGACATAGCAAGTGTGAACAAATTAATTTAAATTTGAAATACTCTGGAGCTGAAGTACAATTTTACATTAAGCACAGGACAAAACAATACATATGGAGAGTTCTGTTTGCATTTGTACCACATTGTCCGAACCTTCTGTTGCTATGGTTTTGCACCACCTGTCTGCTATCAAGAATTGTTTACCTCTTTCAGTACTGCGCTGGATTATTTAGATGGTTATCTTGGCATGATAGATTGAGTTACCTCTCTGGCTTCATATGCTGAGAATAAATTCTATAAAAGTCCTTGTTGGACCATTGTGATGCTCCCTTATACCTGATTTTTAAAATTAAAAATTATAAAATGTTTCTGTTTTTTTCACAAAACTAGAAGAATGGTGAATGTAAGGAAACCCATTAACATGCAAAAAAAGAGCCCAACATGAAGTAGAAGCCAGGTTTCTTTCTGACTTTGCAAAATAATATTTTGCCTCAGTTGTAACACACTAGCAATTTTTTTCATTTGTGGTTAGAGCTAGTGAAAATTGTGATCCACTTTTTCAGTTGGTGTGGAGCAATGTATTTTTATAAGCTTCAGTTTAACTTTCTTCTTCTAAATTCACTTATAGGATGACACATGCATTTCAAACAGTGTACCATTATCTTAGCCTTGGCAAGGCAATATGCCTAAGATGGAGATGGATACTTGTGCAACAGCTTAGCTGAACTGTCTGCTAAGTTCCATTCAATTATATTTGCAGAAGTCTATGGAAAGCTGTGGAAAAGCTCATCTCTTAATCAAAAACAACTTGATTGTATTCAAGGGGCTCATCGGAGCTCTGAATCACTCATAAATGTTGATAGGGTACAAATGGCAATGATCTTCCAAGTCCAGCTGGAGTTTGGAGACATAATAGTTGGAAGTAATGTTTCTTTACATGTAAGCTGAATGCATTTAAATAACAATTATTGACAGACAACAGGTGAGAAAACATATTCTGGTTTTATACATTTCATTAAAAAACAAAAGGCTGTATTCTCAGCCCTAACACTTTTCTCCTCTTAGGTATTATGAGTAGATTTCACAAAGGGAGTAAGCATGAGGAACAGGAAGCTTAGGTAGGGCTTAGTCAGAAAGAGAGCTCCTGACTGTGAGAATTCAAAACAAATAATGTGTCATCTTCAGCTCTGTATGACAGCCCTGTGAGCAATTAAACGTGTGCTGTTTATCTGATCCTCCATTCTTCTGCGTATGAACATCACTGTTTATACCTCTCCCCTTCAAAAAATCTCAGGCTGGCCTTGATATGCACAGATCTACTGCAGAGCTGAGCCTCTTCATTTGGCCAGAAGCTTATCAAATCTGCAAATCTTCCATGAGAAGAGAAACGTGATGCACGGACATCAAAGGGGTATAGAAGCTGTCTGCGGCGGTTAAGTTCTAACCTACCCGAGACAGAAACTGTGCAGAACTGGGGTAAAGGTAGCCCCGTCTCAATTCTCCTGGGGAGAGAGAGAATGCACTGGATAAAAACTCCTCTTTCACCAAACAAATCAGAAAGCTCTCCAAATTCTCCCCTTTGCAGACATCTTAATTATTTCTGAAGAGTATCTTGCCTACACATTCCCCCCAGAATTTTTAAGGTACTTCAGAAGATAATGCAAGGAAATATTTTGTGTGGAAAAGGTGTCAAACAGGGCTTTGAGAACAGACACCTCTCCTTGTCAAAAAGGGGTGGTCAGTCTGATTTTAGGACTCACTGTATCTGAAAAGGAGCAAAAACACTGATGAAGGTAAACCAGACGATAAGCCCTCTCATCCTTGTTGTTTAGTATGGCTCAATGGTTTCCCAGAATCAGAGGTAGCAAACTGCAACTGATACTGTGAAATTGAAATCATAATGCTCTACAATTAGTGCTAATAACACAGGGTCACAAGATAAGGGAAGGGTTTCTTTGTACTCTTTTATGGCAAGTGACAGAAGTTCTTCATAGTTTCAGGAGAGAGAACTGTGGAAAGCAAATGTCAAATTTAGTATATAAATCTGCATGGTGTTACAGCCTGCCCTATAGGACAAAAGCAAATGGATAAGCTCCACTGAGCTCTTGTTACCACTGAGCTACACAGAAACTTGTAGTCTGAAAAAACTCCAATCAAGCATGAAAAAAATTCATGAACTTTTCATCCAAACTTTTTTGGCTTTAACCCATTTCCTTAGAAGGTGTAGTATCTTCTGCTATTTAACAGTTCGAAGTCACCAGATCCTTGCAGAACTTAATTTATTATTTCTTTTAGCAAGAAATGGGATATAATTAAAAATAATTATTGCCATGAAGAATAATTTTGACATTTAAATACGATATAGGTCTCTAAATAAAGTATGTACAGTCACAGAACACTTCTCTCACAAAAGAAGTTTTATATTTTTTTTCTTCAGCTTTATAGAAGTTAAACTGCAGGATCAAAGCAGTCCCCTCTGGCCCTAAATTCACTGTATCTCTGCTGATTTAAATATCATTTTCCATTAAATAAACAACTGCTTACCATTGTGTTTTTTATGGCACTAATACATATGGAATGCAAGAATTATCTTAAACTAATCCCCGGACTTTAATAATTTTTAATAATTTGCAATCAGTTAATTGTTTCCTTGGGACTGAATCACAGGATTTAATTTCACCGGTTCAGATTAGTATTAATGGCTCTTCCAGAAGAATTTGAATCCTCCTTTCTTGTATTCAGTCAATGAGATTCTCAACCTTGTTTTTTTCAAAATAATCTGCTTCAATTATCTTAGTTTATTCTTTAAAATGGAATTCTGAAATAAAATTATTTTAAATGATTTTTATTTCTATAGATTTCTTTGTGACAACCCATGGGCAAAAGTAACCTCAAAAGGTTTTAATGTCACTACACCTTTTTTCTATTGAGCAGTTTTTTTGCTATCCAGCCCTCTGCTGGAGTGTTCAGATGACAGTTCTTTGTAAATAAGAATTTGAGATATAGAACATAGAACACCATCTTCCTTATCACTTTAATATTCAACATCCTATGAATCTCTGGGATGGTCATTTTTATTCACTTATCTTCAATTTTCCGTATAATACGATCATCATGAAAGAATTTGTGGGGTCTCAGGCTCAGTTTATTTAAGTTTTTTCATGGACTAAGTTTTGTACTGAAATTCTATGAGGTTCTCCACTTTTAGCAACACTTAACAAGGCTTTATCATTGCAATTTTCCAAAATCTTCTGAGAGAAAGTGAGCACTTCAGCAGACAATATCTTCAGTTCTGGCAGTGTAGGAGCATCTTGTTGCTATGCTCCAGCAGTGGATCAGACAGCAGATAAACATTTTTGCATTGTCAAGGCCTGTCTGTCATCAGGAAGTCTTGGGACAACATAATCCAAATCATGAAAGACAAGGATGGGAAGAGTAACAGACAACAATTCCATGAGGAATACCCAATCTTCTTTTAGTACTCCCGCTATGTATGGAAAGAGGTACACCAGTGGTAAAACTGATCTTTGATGGTAAACGACTCTTTGAATAAGATTTTGCCAGATTTTCATATTTCTACACTTGTGTCACAGCTCCCCTGCCTTGGTTGCAGGCATTTCTGCACTGGTGGCCATCGAGGGAGCCAGTTCACCAGAGGTTTTTTGCTATGTCCAAACCAAGGTGGTAGACTGGACCTGCTGAACATAGAGCAGAAGTATTAACACAGTGCTCTCAATGCCATCCACGTGCCATCCACATGCAGCTGGTCTGTCTCCAGAGCTGACAGATCAAAGAGTTTCTGGAAGTTATTCCTGCAGGTAGGACTGAAAATTTATAGCATTTTCTTCAGTTTGGGTTACTTTTCTAAGAAAGGTTAGAAGGAATAAGGAATTTTTTTTTTAACCTGGGACAAACTGGGATTCCTTGGCTGTTTGGTTTTTTTTTAATTTTGTGGTTTTTTCTTCCTTTTTGTCTCTTCAGACTATGGAGAAGACATTTCTTCAAGCATATGGAAAGGCAGTCAGTAATCTGGAGATTCACTGGCTTGCTCTTCTTTTATGGAGATGCATTATTGCTAGATTGTTTGTCAGATGTCTGTCTTCCTTTGCGTAATCTGTCTCCATCTGTGGCCTTAAAAGGGCTTCTGTGTGCACTTAATCTGTTCTAAATGACCCAAATAAATTATGACTGAGACTAACAAGGCCTCAATAAGGGAGGTTAGCTAAAGACTGTGACTAGACTGCTCCTCTCCTGAAATCCCTTCAGTAGGACAGATTGGTCTGTAAGCTTGTCTTTTGAGAAGACGTGGGTGCAACTGGGCAATCTCCAGTGCAGGCTGCTGACCTAAGATCTCCCTGTGGCCAGCAGTCTCTCTCTGTGGGGCTAATACGTTTCACAAACTGTACAAACAGCAAACAGTGTAACTACTTTAAAATTTTAAAATATTTTTTCTTTAGATGATAACAAGAAAGTTTTGCATTTTTTAGCACTTGGCAGCTCTCTTGACTGTGCCAGGTAGAAAAAATTAGTTTACTCTTTACTAGGCACACGTGCCAGGGGACCACTCACTATTCCTTTGCGGAGGAAAGCTCTTCAACCAGTACTGATCCTGTTTTTCACTTCCTTCTTCCAGGAGAAGAGCTGTAGTTCAGTGAGTGGAGAATGTTTGGCCAGGGATAGAAAAATGTAACAGGATGTTAGAAAATACTGTCTCTCATTTCTCTAGCATTCTCAGTTTGTGAGTGTTGGGATATGTTTCTTTGGTTGATGTATGATGTACTGTGTTCTATGAAAGTTGAGGAAAAAGAGGGGAAGGAAAGGAAACGAGACTTCTGAGTTCCATTTCTTTGCTGTTGTTTGTGAAGAAACAAGGAGAGACTAAGTACAAATTGAAGTATTTTAAGTGTCAGGTGATAGGGCAATCCAGAAATGATGTCAATTTATATGAATGAGGGAAAGGAATCATTTTTTGCAGTGGAAAAAAACAATGGAGGGAAAGTCTATACGAAAACTTTCTAAAATAGGAAAAAGGATATGGGCAGAACAGGAAAAAGGGTAATCCAGAATCTGCTGCTCTCTTATAAGCCTTGCCGTTGAAGGATAGGTGAGGAACACATGGTGAATCCTGTATGTATATACATATATATATATGTATATATATATATATATACAAACCCTTGGCAGTCTAGCAATCTGTTAGTATAGACTATACACAAACTTGCCACTGGACTGGGTAGGAATCCTCTGGCCTGTATGGTCTTATTGGAGGCTGTGTAGGTTATAATGGCTCCATTCTCCTCGTATCAAGTGTGTAGAAAGCATCTTGATGATGTTTTCCGCACAAGCAGTGAACTCTTCTCACAGACAAGGTCCTAAGCCAACCAAATGCACCGTGACAAATGTCTGTCAGAACCTGAAAATATTGGTGCATGCTGTCTAGAAGTGAAATGGTCAAAAGGGCATAAGCAGCAAGCAAAAATTCTTGGTTTGCGTTGTAAGGTTGGCTTGAGATGCAGATATTGGTATTTTCCTTCACATAAGAAGTTATGTTGATCCTTGTTAGTCACAAAAAGAGGACAGTGCCAGAGATTTGAAATAGATTGGCAATATGAGCATGACTGGTGAAGACAATGTATGCAACTGGCCTACAGTGAGGAAGCATCACTGTATGGTTTTTATAAACCCAGAGAGAGTCAATGGAAGACTGCGGGGGAGGTCTGTTCTTTTGATAGTCTTGGAGTGGCTGGATATGGTATTCTTATGGAACATGGCAATGATGCCTGAGTTGTCATAAATCTTGTCAAGGATGAAGCAGATGGAGAACAGCCTTGCAGAAGCTCCTTGATAATGAAAGCAATATGAGATTTGCTAACTTGGAATTGTAAAGCCCCATCTCTATAAATGTCTGAGGTAGCTGCATTAGTGAAGCTAATGATCCTCTGAAGGAAGGATCCAGAGAATAGCTGTCTGCTTCTCTAGATCTGTCACCCTTTCCTCGCAAAGGGCTGTCTAGGTGGCTTTTCAGAGCGAAATCAGCAGCCCTCTATGTGCATATGTGTCTATGGGAAGATGTGGTTTCATGTGTGAGCGCTCATGATATGTGTCCCGTACAAGTTTGAAAAAGATGGCTTGATCTTGGTACCAGTTTCCTGCAGTGTTTAAAATGTGCTTCTTTACTATAAAGGAGCTGAGAAGTCTCTCATGTTCATTTTGATCACAGCATTGTGACTTATGAGAAAAGGCTACATCTTGGTGATCCTGCCATGATCCAGTCCTGCTCCCTCTCTCTTCATCCCCATCCTTCCAAGATTTTGCTAATCAATTTTGCTACCACAAGATTAGAATGAATGCTTAATGGTGCAGGCGGTACATGTGTTATGGATGAGTCCAGGGTGGTGAATTCTGGAAGGGTTGTGAGGTGGTGGGTGCTGCGCCTGCAGGTGGCTCATGCTCTGTGAAACATGGACATGTTGGGACATAGTGGAAGTTCTCAAAGGTCTGCAGTACAGAGGTAAACAGAAAAGCCTGGGAAGTGGTGTCCTTGTTGGGATAGGATGTTAAGATGTATCAGTCTTAAAAGGTTTAAATCAAAGCAAAAATAATCGCATAAATTTATGCATTAACTACATAATTGTTCTTTCTTATGTTGAGCTGACTTACTCATAGATAAAACTTCGTATCTCTCAGCTGCAGTTTAAATATCATCAACATGATAATGCGGTTCCTGAAAGTGCCCACTTAGATTTCGATTAAAAAAATAAAGCACTGATCATAAAGTCAAAACCTAAATGAATATGTGAGTATGAAATATCCACCACATCTTGCTAATATTCATGTGACAACAGAGTACCTTTCAACTTTCAGTAGTCCTTGCATTCTGACAAAAAAAATTCCAAGTCTAGGACACAAATTCCTGCAAAATTATATTTATTTCAGCCCATGGCATGACACTTTTTTATCATATCAGAGATTTAAACCTCATTGTCTTTAGAACCTTTATAATATACTATCCAAAAGGGACAGTCATCTAATAAAGCAGCCTATTTTATTCTTACATTTTCTGTTACTACCAATCAGATTCAGTTTGTGTGCAGTACAGAAAACAGACCACTACTGAAAGAAAGAACAAAAGGCAAATCATTGTAAAATCTGAACTGCCAGAATTAGGCCGTCATGTTACAAAGTGGTAATTCTTTCTGACAGCCTCAGCTGTACCAATCATGACATTCGGCAAATTAGCCAGGCCAAGAACAAATAAAAAGAAGAAACAGGTGTGAAACCAACTTCCTGCCTCCCAGGATAAATACATTGTTCACTGAAGGGCAATGCACCTGCACTATTGTTTCTAGTTGGCAAAGGGGGGGGTGGGGGGGGGGAAGCTTTTAAGTGCAAATACACTTGAGACTTCATAAAGACAAGAGACTTCTCTATAATTTCAGTATAAATGGGCATTTTCTTTCATGATCGTTTTTAATAAGTTAACTCTTTGAGGAGACATTTAAACTGTAGTTTGGATAAATTATTGCTCTGCACGGGAAGATGAAGTAAAGCTGAAAACAAGCCTTTTCCGTGCTTTTCAGAAAAAAATGAGGGGGACCTCACTGTTTCCTTTCTGATTATGATCTTAAAGTCACCTTCTTGGCTGAATAGCACCTCAGTGGGGTGAGATGAAGGAGCGTGCTGCCATCATCTAGCCAAGCCCTTGAAGGAATCCCTTCCCAACTAAGTGTACTACACTAGGTTTACTTGCAGAAACTAGAAGAGATGTAGAAGAGTAGGAGACAAGAGAAGAGCAGCAAAAAGGCTGTAGTCTTCATACCTTAATTGAATAATTTTTTTGCTCTGTCCCGAAGTTGTCCTTCTGCCTTGGTACTTGGGAGCATTTTATTCATGATTATTGCAATGGGCAGACAAAGGAATGGGAAGGTGAGAAACTGTGATTTAAATTTAAGAACAGCCCATTTCTGCAAGCCAAGAATCATGACCTAGTGAGACTGCTTTCTCAGATATTTTCTCCACTGGTACAGATATGATTCTTGGACACACATTTTAATAAATCATTCTCTGCATGTGGGTAGATGCAGACCAATACCATAACCAGAAGGCTGGTATCCCCTAATATTCATGGTTGCTGTAGGAAAGAGCAAGGAATAAGAGGGTTCAGCCTCCACTGATGATTAGGGGTTTTTTGACCCTAGTGCAGATGGTTTATCACCTCCACATTTAGCTCTGCATTGGCAGAGAGGGAGTGGGTATGGAGTAACACATTGAATAGATATTTCCAAGGGGCAGGACAGCTGTGAACTGAATAGATATTTCCTGGGGCAGCTGCTGGCCCTCACTGCCTTGTGGGGCAATAGCTGCTTCGGCGCTCTGGGACAGACTGACACCTGCAACAAGGGCTGTTTTACAGCAGCACCTGTGTCTGAGGAAGTGCAACAGGTTAAATTTCTGTCATTCTCATGAATCCCTGGGAAAAGGACAGGAAACAGTGGTTTCACAATTGTGAGAATGGGAGAGGGTCCAAGAGAAGTAGATAAGAAGGCTTCTCATGTTGACCTCGGATTGTCTCCAAATTTGTTTGTAACATCACATACAACGTGTTCTGCTTGCTTTTTTTTGATGCCTGGTTTGTGATGATGTTACTCTAAGACTGACAAGGTCTGAGCAAAACTGGTTCTTCATGCACTCTTAGCACAGACCAGTGAAACTGGAGGATGAAACTATTTCATAGAAGTATTTCTGTTCCTGAACTGTAGATTTGTTAAGTGAGCATTTCTGTGCAGGATCTCAGGATGTTTTATGAAAGTTAATGGTGCCTCCTGGCAGATGAGTACCTCCTCAACCTTCTACTGCAGCCCTGTCATCCTTAACTACAAGGTTATCCCTGTGACAAAATGCTCGGGGAAATGGGCAGCTGTGTACTCTTTATGTCACATAGACCAGCCATAAATTTGAAACAATTTAGGGCCAGAGAAAGAAAGCTGTTTCTACACTGATGTAAAAGCAGTCTGTGATGCATTAGGCGATGGGACTAGTATAGGCATCACTAGTAATCAGTGCTACTATTTGAATATTTTATAGATTAGGAATTGAGTAGGAACTACAGGACACCAGTGCTAGCTACTGTGACAGTTTTCTCTAGCTAAGGAGGAGAACTGTAATTGGGGAAGTCTGTAACAGCTTTACTTGAGGTATTATTCAGAATGAGTTGTGCCCTTGCAGTGAATATTAGTGGTTTTTTGCATATGAATTTCTATTTATTTGTAATTATTTCTGTGAGAAATATGACAAGAAAAACCTTACTGAAGTTCTGTGAGTGAGCACAAGCACTTGCATCATTTTAACATCTGTCACCAAGCTCGGCTGATAATGGTGACTGCTATTATGGCATCTTCCTCCCCTCCACACAAGGCCATCTGGGATTTGTGTTATGTAACAGGATTAGCATTTTTGCTTTCCTCTGTTATTTAAAGTATTTCTCAGAACTGGTTTTTGAATAATAATAACAACAACGATAATTGGTCTGTTTTCTGTAGGGCTTTCTGAAAGGAGAAGTTGGGAATTCTAAAGCTACTGCTCTTAAGGTGAACACCTGGCCTCACCATTTAGGTTTGAATGGGATTCACTTGAAACAGGCTTTTTCAAGCTGTGGTGGATAGGACTGATGGAAGGCTGATATCACTGGATGAAATCAAGGGTAAAGCAAAAATTATTGTGAATGGATCAGTTCCATCAAGGAAACCATTGTAATTTCCGTTTCCTCTTCTCAGACATCATTATTAATCACAGTGGTTTTAGGGAAAACCTCAGCTTCAAATCCTATCTCATAAAATTATAGTAGTGGCTGGTAACAGTGCCTGTTAAGAGAGCCTGAAATGTATCATTTTCTGACCCTGGCTTGGGTTACTTAGTGATTTCCAAAGATTGAATTATTTGGGCTGAAATTTCTAATATTGAGGGTCTCCTTAAGACCAAAAATTTTGAAAAGTTCTAATCAAAGTATGTACCTATTTTTCAGAACTTGATAAAAATAAAAATAAATAATTTTTACCATGAAAAAAAAGTAGTTCTTAAGTCTTGTCAGTCAAATTCACATAAACTGGAACTAGGAGTATTGAAGGCAGGATTAAGGAAAAAGTAATTTTAGATCTGTGACAATTTCTGTGTTTTAAATAGCTGCATATTTGAAAAATATCCCGGTAATGGAACCGTAGTGTGACCACAGATTTTGGGTTTGGGTCTTCATCTTTTCCTTAGAGTAAATAAATTAAATTAAAAAAACAAAAAGTAAATTGTTACAAATGTTGTAACAATTAGCTCTTCTGACTGGAGATGTAATACAAGTAATAAGGATGGTATACGAATCCCACTATACACAGTAAAGTCATAGGCTCCGACTGGAGAAATCTTGGACTGTAGCTAAAGACCCCAAGGACTCCATGGACATTGTCTATACTCCAGCCACCCACACATCCTGACAACCCCATACATAAGAAACATCTGCATCAGAACTTACTATACACTAGGAAAGAGTGCACGACTGCTTTTGGTTGAGTTTTTTTGTGTAAATGTTGCTCTCCTGCTGGTGTGGGAGCAGTCTGGTAAAAGCAGCAAGGAAACAGTCGTGGCCTCTGGGTGCTGGAGCTACAACTGAGAGAATAAGAACGGTAGAGTGAAGACAGTGATTTTGTGCCTGGGAACTCAGTACTGGCACTACCATGCTGGTGCTGGAGCTTGGACGGGAAACCTGTGGTGGAAGCAGTGATCGACTGCAGCAGGAGATGGTAACTCAGACTAGGTGAGGTTGGAGGCTAATGCTGGAGCAAGGAGCTTGGGCAGGGGGACAGGGAGGGGGAGCAGCAGGTGGCAGCTCTGTGTGCATCAGCATTTACTCCCTTCAAGCCTGCAGAAAACCAGAGAATTCTGAGCCCAACCACTTCTCTGCTGCCAGCAACTGCCATAAAATCCACTGCTATTAATGGTAAGTACATCAGGCTGGCTGTGCTGGATCAGACCACCTAGCCCATAGACCACCAATACCCTGTCTCCTCAGCAGTGATTGCCTGGGGAAGAGTACAAGAATAGACCCACAAAGGGTAAGTTGATGCATTCTCAGCTACCACAGTTTTTTCGCTTAGAAGAAGTCTCTGCAGTAGATATAAATTTCCCCAGTAGTTGCTGACTCACAGAAAAGTCAAAAGAGTGTCACACAATGGCATTCCTTTCTTTTCAGCTGGCTTTGTAGAAGAACATTAGGGAAGCACACACATAAGCAGATGTGCTGATGGTGTGTGCTGAAGCACAGGTGAGAGGAATCCTTCCTTGCTGCTTCTCCCCGGGCTTTCTTCGCACCCGTAGCTACACAATCACACGCTTGTTTTCCAGGAGGACTCAGACCCAGTCGGTGCTGAAAGCAGACCTGACACCTGAGGTGAACTGATGCAGCAGGAGGGCCTGTCATCTGCTATGGCCATCCCCAGAGTTAGAAATTTGGAATAGAGAAAGAAAGTCTTGGGGTGAATCAGTGGAATTTTTCCTGAGTGATTGGACTCTGTCACTACCCCAAAGACCTGCAGGCCTAGGGAAGTCATTTAAAGGTAGCCCTTTAGGGGTGGACACTGTCAATTAGATTAATCTCACCTTACTTTAGAGGTCTAAGCACCTGGATGTCTAATCATAAGTTAGTCATTATTGGCACCTGCTTTACTTGATGAACACAGACACCTTCAGTGCATCTCTGTCTCTAACTTTGGGATGAAACTAATTTGGGGATGCTTGTTTCTCTCTAGTGATTGTAACAGGAACCTGAGACTCAGGGCATGTGAATGCCACCTTGCTCACCTTGCTTCAGACTATTTTGTGAAAAAATATAGAATTATTATAACTTGTTCCCTCAGAAAAAGATGGACAAAGAGATTGAAATAAAGAAGTAAAATGAACAAGGGTAAGGAGGTAAGTAAACAAGAAGAGCAAATTATTTATCAGACAGCTGTACATCAAATGATTCCTGTCCATTCCATGTGCTGCAAAATTGACTTTTGCAGCTGTAATCCTCTTTGGGTTTTGACTATATAAATAAACCTGTATAAAATAAATATAAAATTATCTGGACAAAATTAGTCATAGATTTTTCCTTTTTTAATCCTCTCAGTGTTGTAGAAATAATCTGCTAGCAACATGTCTACATACTGTACAAGGTGAATTGCTTTGTTTATGGTTCAAAGCTATTTATACAGTCATCTCATTTTTTTTTTTTCCTAACTTGGCTCTTATCTCATGAAGAATATCCCCGTGGTCCAACTTTGCTTACTCTGTGGTAAGTCTCACAAGTAAATGTGCTAAAATTTAGGCTCTTTTCTGTCTTTTAGGAAGTCATTTTCATAACTGATTAAATAGAAGAAGGAAATTAGAAACAAGGGAAAAGGAAGGACCCAATAAATTAGGTGATTACAGGACTCAGTATATGCAAGGTGTAGGCTCATATTTCTGCTTTGAATCTGTTGGAGCAGGAATCTGAATCTAGAACTGCCCAGTGCAGAGGTGTATCTTCTCTCATTTGGGTTTCTTCCACACAAAACCTTAGTCTATTTTCCTCAGATGTGGATGAAAACTGTTGTTAAAAAATAATTTAAGGTAAGAAGACATTCTTGATTGGCAGCTAGATGAGAAAGTCATTCTTCATGAAGTACAGTGTCTGATCACCACCATGTAGATACCATAGATTTTAAGAAAAATTGTCCCAGTTAAACTTCCTGTCAATTTTTGTTCAGTCTTCATGCCAGTCAGACAGGGCTGGTTTTTTTCACCCAGCCAATCTTCTGATTATGTTTTGCCAGTGCAGCAACGTACATTTCAAACATAACCTGTAACAGAATCTTACTGAGTGAACTGAAAAAAAAAAAAGAAAACAAGAAATTTATGTTAACAGCACTGCAGATATCAAAAGAATGTTATTCTTACTGCACTGTTTAGGCTGATATGCAGTTCAGTAATGCCTTCCCCTTCCCACCCTTGCTTTCTTGGAACCAAGTCACAATTCCTATTGGGCTTCAGATTTCAATTCTCTGCACTACAGAATTACATGGTTTTTCTGCACAGTGTGTTTTCAATATGAAACAGTGTATTTTTGCTGTGTGAAACTTCCAAATTCTGTCTCCATGCTGGAGGAGTCATTTCGCATTGTGTTCCTGGTTGAATGCCTGAGCAAAACCATATTCCTAGCTGAGAACTAGATTGCAAGGAAGCTAATCCTTTTATGTTTGTATGTTCCTGCTTTCTCATTTCGGACATAGCGAGTATTGTTAAGAATCTTGGCACTGCTCTTTGCCTTGACTTTCCATGCATATCCATGTGCCAAATGTCATCAGAGAGTTTTTTTTCCAGCTGTGTATTTTTCTCATATACTGATAGACCATTATAACAACGTGGTCGTGATGTGGGGTACTGGAGTTTGGGCATTATGGCTCCAGAAGCCCATCATGGCATTTTTCAGTATGGATTTGAAAGAACCTTTTATTGCCTCTCTCCATCCTCAACTGGCCTCTTTTCCTTATAATCACACGACAAAGAGTAAGGTCAGCAAAAACATGTGAGGAAGGTTTAACAAGCTGGTTCTTTGAGAATATATTCCAGGCTATAAATATGTGAAACTTTACATTTTTTGTTGTGAATGTGCTGCGGGGCTGGAGCCCAACTGCTTTTGCTGAGGTCTGAACATAAATGCTAGTATTTTTCTTAACATTTTGCACGAGACCATTGTCCAAATGCATCGTCCAAATAAGCCACAGGAGATATTAATGTGCAATCTGGTGAATTTTAGCATATATCTGTCATGCTAATATTGTATTTTAACATGCATACTCATATGTTTTTGGAAACTAAGCTTTCATCTGTAGGAGAAAAAAAAGAATATAAGATAGTATTATGGGTAAAGGATTTCTTTTAAAACAGAAAGGTATACTTAGAAACATAACCAGATGTAAAGCAATGACTGCGGCTGAAAATTTGTCGCTGAGTTTTTCCCTTTATATCCCACATAGGTTATTTATTGTTCCCTCTATGGCTGGTCAGGGTTGTGGTTTTCAGCCTGTGAAAACCATAACAGCAAGATTTTCTTTTTTGTAAGACCTAGCTCTCAATTAAAATCTATCTGATATGTTTGTGTGAGGAGTGAGAAGTGCAGGAACTAATTGAATGAAAAAGAAAGATTTTTCTTTTTATCAGTTTGTAAATATGTCAAAATAACCTTAAAAGCTTGAACGTGGTTATGGTCAAAAAAGATTTATTCTGCCAATACAAGAAATGAATCTTTTCTCTGGTTTGTTTTTTTGTTTGTTTCTTTGTTTTTTTCTTATATGACTAATATGAAATATTATTCTGAAATTTTATTCTGAAATTTGTCTTTTTCTGGTTTTGACATGCTAGCCCTTACTGATGAGAGATGTTTAAGCACATTTTTACCAAACTAAACGTGACTTGCAACATCTTCCAATCAGACAAGAAACGAAATTTCTTGCAAAACGCTATCTAAAATTTGGGTTGTTGGACACACAAATCTACTATCTAAATCCTCACTTTTAGGGAAAGTAACAATGAACTAATTTATATTTTTGGTGTTGTAAACTTGAATTTGTATTATGTCTTGCATTATGCCTTAATCAAAATGTAAAATTTCACCTGTTTATCCCTATAGAACAACAAATTGTTAAAACATAACTTCCAGGTAGTTTTGATTTCAGGATATTGACATGTGGTCATTCTTCATTTGCATGTTTATTTTTTCTCCCCCTATTGATCTGTATGTGATTTCAATCTGGAACTTGTCTGATGTGAAGTTCCAGCTACGGGGTTTTGTTCCGCCTTTCTTCTCTAAATAAATAGAACTGGATTTTCAAATCTAAAGAATACCTGGCATTTAAAGAATAATGAAAGAATAATTAAGATTATCACAGAATCACAGAATATTCTGAGTTGGAAAGGACCCACAAGGATCATCAAAGTCCAACTCCTGGCCTTGCACAGGACCAAGATGGGAATCACACTCAGAGAGCATTTTCCAAATGCTTCTTGAGCTCTGTCAGGCTGATGCTATGACCACTTTCCTGAGGAGTGCCAGTTACAGCGTTCCAATGCCCATCCACCCTTCGTGTGAATATTTTCCTGGTATCCCACCTAAACCTCCCCTGACACAATTTCAGGCCATTCTCTCAGGTCCTGCCACTGGTCACCAGAGAGAAGGGATCAGTGCCTGCCCCTCCTCCTCTCACGAGGAAATTGTAACTGCAGTGAGGTCTCCCCTCAGTCTCCTCTTGTCCAGGCTGAACAGACCAAGTGCCTTCAGCCACTCCTCACACGGCTTCCTCTCAAGGCCCTTCATCATCTTCATAGCCCTCCTTTGGACACTCTCTAACAGCTCAATGTCTTTCTTATATTGCGCACCCCAAACTGACCCCAGGACTCGAGGTGAGGCTGCACCAGCCCAGAGTAGAGCAGATCATCTTTCATCCCTTCTGAGAAATGAAAGAGAGTAAATTCTTGAATGAATCCTCTACAGTCTTTTCCGAAACCTCCTACTTCCGAAACCTCCTACTAGGACCTTATAGTCCTATAGATACTATGAAGCCCAGGAATTGATAAGTATTTGTTCATAAGCTTTGTTTTGTTTTCTATGGTAAAATAAATCCTCTAATTTGTTCATGACATCATTTTCATACTTCAAATCATCTCACTGTCTCTTGCTGTATTGGTTTCCAATATACTTAATGTATGAGTTTTTGTTTTTTATATCAGAAACTTAAATTAGAAATCCCAAATATATTAGGGAAGTATATTGCACTTATGCAGTTGTCTGTGCCAACCAAACTATAATCTCAGTCAAATAAAGGAATCCCTTTCGTTCTCATATAGTGCCTTCTATAAAAATACGTTGATGTAAAATCATAAATATTGTATAACTATGAATTAATTCTTCCTCAATTCTATCCACATATGTTTTCATTATTTAGTCCAGAATTAGATTCAGGCCAGCTAGCTTATGCTTATCCAGGTCATTTCATTTGCCCTTTTAAATATCGCCCTAACCTTTTCACTTATGATTTCTCTGCTATTCAAAGATTTATCAAAACCCAACAAGACCAGGAGTTGTTTTTCTGCTTCTTTCAGGGTTCTCGATTGCAGGACTAACAGGACAGACTTAGATTTAATCCTGCAGCCAAGTGTTTCTTCAGTGACATGCTCTATATGTGCTTCCAAATTTCTCCAAACAAGCCCCAAATGTGGTTATTGCCCTTTTGTTTTTTCTGCCTTACTAACAGCTAGTGGAAAACATTTTTGAACAGCTACCAATATAACCGAGAAAAAGTAGCAGGTGGAGGCAGACAAGCAGACAGAGGCAGAGCACAGAGAAACCACATTTGGGCACCAGGGGAGAGGGTGATCTCGGCACACTGGGCTGCTGAACCACTGCCAGTCTCTGGCAGGCATCACAGCAAAGGAGTATTTTAAGATGGATTTGAAGGACAACAAGTAACTGAAGGAATCCGGGTCCCTGACTAAACATTTGCTGCATGATATAACATCAAAGAAATACAAACTTGGACATGGAAGGGGCAGAACCAGTCCTTTTCACCTCTTCTTCAAATTGTGGATAGTATTTTTGTTGAATTGCTTAGCAACATGCTGGCTGACAAGTTTTTTTTGTTTTGGTTTTTTTGTTTTGTTTTGTTTTGTATGTTTTTGGGTTTTTTCTCTTTCTTTTTTTAAAAAAAAAGTTTAAACCTCCTTTTGTTCAATTAGCATTTTTCAAGAGGAGCTGAGTTAGTTGAAGCAGATGGTTTATCTTTTTTTTGGTAGTGCTTCTAGTTGGACAAATGAGACTTATTTCTACATCTTCCTCTCTCTTGCAGTGCCTACAAAGTCATTCCACATTTTACGCACCGTGTTTTGACTTATTTAATGCAGGCGTACTTTCCCTGCAGTAAACATGATTACCCAAATACTTTAACTAGAGAGCTTCTGCTTTCCTCTCTGGTATAATTAGTCACACTGCACTCACACTGCATTTAAAGGGGGGGAAAAACCCACACATGGAGCATCTTGCAAATGTGCCTATAATCCCATACAGCTGCTTTCTTCACTTTATTCTTTTTTGACTGCTTATAGAACAAAATTGCTGCAGCTGGGCAGAAAACCGAGCAAAGTTGCAAAGGCACCTCTCCTTTCTTTTCTTTGTGGAATCCACCCATTCAGGTGTCTAGGGATAGCTCTTGATTAGCAATTGCTTAACATGGGGCTAAGTTTTCTTGGATTCTAGCATTGAATAACTTGGCAGGATTTCTATTAGGTTTGAATTTCAAAGCCAAAAGAGTGATCTGAGATCGCATACTGGCAGTTCCACAGTGGTAATTTCCATGTAAAAAGAATACTTATCACCAGCACCACAGCGAAAGAGGCAGCTTTACACAGAAAGGGCCTCTTGTGAAATTAATTTGGTGTTTAGTTTATTAAGTAGCCGATTCCAAATGTGCTTTTTTTAGTTTCTTGTAAAGAAAACTCTTTCTAATTCTGCTGATACTTTGAAGGCAAAGATTTGGTTGCTTAAAAAAATGTTTACAAAAATTCTGCTGAACCCTTTTTTCATTTATGTGGCCAGCATGCTTTCTAATTCCTGCTTGCTAGGAATCGAGCAGGAGATGGAAAGGGAATGATCAGTGTAGATTCAGTAACATATTGGCCAGATCAGTTTGGCTACTCTACATTCAGTAGGTAGCTTGTTTGACAGATTATTGACAGATTTACCATTAGTAAGCTTAAAAGAATATCTTGCTTGGCAAAAGACATTTTAGATAAGGAAGGAAAGGTGCATTTGTTAAGAAAAGACCTCCAAAAGTTTATCCAGGTTTGATGCATGTAATATAAAAGAAGAAATCTAATATAGGTCAGCTAGTCTCTGCTTATTTCTGTCTATTGACTATAAATGAACTTTGGGCAACTTGTTCAGATGTAGTCATCTAAAGTCAACTGAGATTAATTCCACCTTTTGTTTTTCTTTTCCTCTAACATTAACTTGTTATGTTGCCTCCAAGACTCACACCCACTCATTGTCTTGTCTGTTTGGACAGAGACCTCTTCTGACATAAGGCAATCTTGTCCTGTGTGCTAGTACAGAGCCCAGTCCCCACAGAAGAAATAGGAGACCTTATCTTTCTTGAAGAGTTAGTGTGCCCTAAGGAAGCAGCAATCAACAGACATTAACTTGTGATCACAAGCGCAGGAGCTGTATCTTCGATGGATGGACGTGTTAGAGGAAGGGTAAAAGCTTCACGGAGAGCTCTCCATCTGTTACCTGAATCAGCAAGGGGACAGAGCAGAAAACATGCTAACACAGAATTCTCTCTAAGCAACATTTATTCTATGTATAAAAAAGGAAAAAGCTTAACAGAATCAAACCTGGTTTATATCAGGCCTTCAAGCTCTGGAAAAAAAAAAGCGCATATCTGACTGCATTTGTCAGTACATACCTAATTCCTCATGACCCATTTAAAAACAGGCCACTTTCTAGAGTAATAGGGACTACTGCAACACATATTACAGCCTTTTCACCTCTGAGGTGAATGTTAGTACAAAAAAGCAATACACTGGACAAAATATGCAGGGAGCTAAATAGCTCTTCATTTGCTGCAGGAGATCATTTTATTTAGTGAGAAAGGAGCACATGAAATGGCAAAAGAAGAAATGAAAGTTTAAAAGGAAGAAGGGAGTGGGGTTGGGATTGACAGTTCAAGAAAATACAGCCCTGAGAAGCGGGGTCTGAGAAAAAGTCAGTGACTGAATCCTTTGTATTAGTAAGAACAAAACCTATCACTAGATAGATAGATAGATAGATAGATAGTCTTAAGAGTTTCTGACTTTGAGGAATGAGATTGTAAAGGTTCTGAACTACCTTCTTGTCATTTAAACAAAGGGTATTTTTAATATATTTTAGAAGATAATTCAGCTAGAAGAAATGCATAGCTATGGTACAGATAAATGTTTTTATATTATGGAGTGTTCAAAAAGATAATTGCAAATACATTTAGAAGATAAAAGTTTTATTAATTTAAAAGAACTACATTCAGAACATGGCAAATGATTATTTTGTACAACTTTATTTGTAGAGTTGTATTAATGGAATTATTATTTTCCTCTTCTGGCTGGTCCATTCTTATAATCTTTCTCTATTTATCTATTTTGGAATTCTTTTCTTTTAGTTTGAAAAAGGTATCTGCTCATTCTCCACATTTTCTCCAAAGCAGAAAACAAACCAGTAAACATTAGGACTGAGATCTCAACTCAACTCTGTAAAAGTAGAATCATAATTAGGCAAAGTTAGTTTGTCTGCTGCTGTGTGTAAACAAGTTGAATAACTTCATTATTTTCAAGCTTTGCCCCTACATTAGAATAATTCACACTACTTCAGGGAAATGACACCTGCTAATTAACCACAAGCAGACAAAGCACTTTAACAGCCATAATCAGTCATTTTCTCCTGCAGTTTAAAAAAGATTAAAAAAGAACCCACCAGAAAAAAACCAAACCAAAACAAAAAATTTAAAAAAAAATAAAAGATCAAAACCTTTGTGACAAGATGTTTCCGTGAATCATCCTCTTGAGGATACCTTACTGCTTGAAGTAGATTCAAATATAATAAGTCACACATCTGTTCAGAATAGGAATTAAGTCACATATATGCTCTGCTGTATTTTACGCAGACACCTGTTTGGGACTTAGCTCCAACTAAAAGTAGATTTCTAAAGTGGTCAATATGTATAGTCAATAAGTATTTATTGAATGATTCATTCCTAGCAGAGGTTTCTATAATAATGAACTTCCCAAAGTTCCCTCCCTCTCCACGGACAGACTTTGCCTTTGCCGTACACATCAGCACTGCAGATGACTGAGGTTAAGTGGTGTGAATCACAACCTAACAATCCTGTCCCTAAATAATTTACATTCAACATGCTCAAGAGAAATAAAGTATTTAAAATAGGAAATATTATTCCTA
This sequence comes from Lycocorax pyrrhopterus obiensis, assembly GCA_014706295.1. Lineage (NCBI taxonomy): Eukaryota > Metazoa > Chordata > Aves > Passeriformes > Paradisaeidae > Lycocorax > Lycocorax pyrrhopterus. The sequence goes on along the minus strand of JACSVZ010000004.1, from coordinate 95,286,274 downwards.
TTTTGCAGTGAGAAGATGAAGCATGAAAAATGAATCTCCTACACATGGGTTTCACTGAAAGTCTGTGATGGAATGAGAAACAAATACCAAACTGCTGGTGTCCTGCTTCAGGAACACCATAGTTCTAACTATGCCTTTTTCCCCTCTGCTTTCACATTCCAAGACCCTGCAGAATTCTTTCAATTGTATTTTTAAGAGTTCCTATAAATCCAGATTTCTCAATTCATTTGCAATAATTTAGAAAGTACTTTACATGTCCTGGTGGGCTACTGCATTTAACCAAAACTGTACTGATACTCTCCAGAACTGAGTGAAAAGGTCAAAACAGCAAAATCTTCTTGTTGTTCTCTCATTCACTCAATACCTATGTTGAACAGGAAAGATCTACTTTCTGGGACATACTAGGAAGAAAAACATTAAACTAAAATTGGAGACATATAAGAAAGTGGTTTCATGGTAATTGGTAGTAGGAAAATGGAATATAAAATCACAAAAACCAGATATTGCAGTCTCAGTTCTACAGTAGTATGGAGAAAAACAATGAGCCCTGGGAAAAGTGCTGAAACAGCAAAAGAAATTGTGGAAATACATTTAAGAAATTGAGATTGTGAATGTTATTCACAAAATAGGGGACTCCAAGGACAGAGAAAAAAAGTCACAGCTTTTCCAGCCATATAGCAAGAGAAGTGCGCATGTTTGATATTTCCATTATATGAGTAAGAACCAGGTAGTCACTATGGTAAGGAGATGCTGAACAGGCTGAAGGGCTACAGTCTATTTCCCATCACGTGACTTGGAGCATGTTGGGCAATTCCAATGTTACACCTTACATCCTTTGACCTCACTGTCCATCTCCAGAGATGCACTGATCTCCATCATTGTTTTTCTAGGTATCTGCATAGCTTTTAACAATCCTTGAGCCAAATTAGTACAATCTTTATCAAAAAATTGCTATTTTCTAAACCACAGCTACAGCTATTGCCACAAAATTGTTATACACTTTGATCAGCTTCTGAAAGAGTTTACATGCTCTGCTTGCTTGAGATGACAGGATACAGGAAGTGTTCACTAATCATTAAGAAAGAAGCTGTCAGGAAATCTCACTCTTCAGACCATGTAAAGGATTCCTTGTGGTCTTTGCTTTGAGAAATTCTGATATCTCCACTCTAAGGCTTTTTAATTGGGCATGTGAAACCTCTGCAGGGGAGAGTGGTACATTTCCTTTCCACGGTGAAATTTCACACAGATTGGCTGAACTGAGTAATGTTGGGCATGGCTACACCCTTAGCTTTTCCAGGAGAAGGTTATCGATTGCTACAATCCTAGAACACTCCAGACAACCTCATGCATGACAGTACCAAAAAAGCATCATGTGAACTGAAGCCAACAGTGCTGTTCTTGGACCACTGAAAGGCATGGCTGGTTCTCATTCATGACAGAGAGTGACCCAGACTTATCTTCATGTCTTGCAATCACCATATAGTTACAAGATGACCCCTTCTTCCTTGGCTGACTTTCAGTGAAGGAAGCCCTGTTGCTGAGGGAACTGATCTCCTGGACTGATATAAGACAGTAGTGGCCTATGTTGTGGCACAGTGGATGATCAGGATTTTCTGGCATGTAAAAGTGTTGAGTTCTATCTTTTCTCTACCAAAATGTATGCAAAAGTATTCTTAAAGAAACATTGCTTAGTCTACAAAGTCCAAGTCCTGTGAATTAGGGGATCTCAACAGTAATTTGCCCCTATCTGTAAATGTATTGAAAGTTCTCATGAAAACTTGCCCAATATTTTAAAGATATGTCAGAAACAGAATCAGGGATAAATACTCTTATATTTGGCATTTCCTAACATTTAATTCATTTAACATTCAATACAATGCAAGTAACTTTCCTTTACTATTGTTGTTTTTGTTTTGTGATTTTGGGTTTTTTTTGTAATTACAGACATGTACATGCACATGTTTATGCTCATATAAATTTATAATACTGGGAAAAAGGAAGCTGTGTTTTACATTCAGTATGAAGAAATGTCTTTCTTGACTTGCTTCCCTGTAATGATTCTTGAAGGAGATAAGTAAAATAAAAAGGCTAAAGATCTCATGAACTCTATGCTACACCTGTAATTACAGTACTTTAGGGTACTTAACCACACTGCAGAAGAATAAAAGGAAACTATCTCAACATAGGCATTTCTGGGTACATGCTAAATCTGTTTACTTTTTCCTTAGCCCACCGCCTCCCACCAGCTGACCTAGTGAACAAGTCCTTTCTGACTTCAGAAGAATCTGCATTTTAGCCATTCCAGCTGGGAACAAGCAAGGTTTTATGTTGCCATGGCAGCAGTTACACTGAGAATGGGATAAGTAGAAAAGGTGGCAAAGGCAGCCAAAAATAACAAGTTATAAAGAAGCGGGATTCCGTTTATCTGCAGTTAGGTGGATGGGGTTAAGCCATCCACCTAAGCCCTGATGCTTAGGAGCCCTGGCTATGAAAGTGCTTTAAACCCCAATTGTCAGCATGGGATCTGTGGTGATGGGTTGCTAACTTAGGGGATCACAGGCATTTGACAAGATCTCATTTGTCCAGTCCACAGAGGATGCTCTGTTTCAGTTCACATACCAATTCTCCACTTATTTCTTGGCACCATATAATGCAAGCTGTGTTTCCTCTGTGATCCTCCTTGAGCGATATAAGCTCACTCAATTCCTACAGAGTAGGCATCCTTGAGTAACAAGTGAGTATTACTGTGTAACAAGAGTTCAGAGAGTTAATATTTTTCCCTTAGGTTTCCCTGAGAGTTCATCACAAAATTGTTCCAGGTCTGCTTTGATGAAAAGACTCGAGTCCTTGCAGGCAAAATGCTGGCAGCACACAGAATATTCATAGTTTCCATTTTTAATTCTGCACTTCCTGTTGCCTGTATTTGCTCTCAAGCCACTTCATTTAAATTATGAAATACAGCACATTTAAACAAAAAAGAAAAAGGTCTACAGACTTGCAATGAATACTTGCAGCCAAACAAACCATGCAGCACAAAATCCACCAAAGAGGTTATATGAGGCTGGAATCGCTGAGGGCTGTATAAAGTTTAAAGAATTGAAGAAAATGTTTGTGACAATTTGATATAGCCCATCTATTTGACATATGACCAATGTAGAATCCAAAGTGTGGTTGGTAAGGTAGATTCAATAAAGAAGTACAATTAATTATCTGCATGAATTGTTATAATTATTTCCTCTTCCATTCTTTTCTGAGAACTCTGCAGTATCTTCTTCAGCAGAAGTTTAATGTGCTATATAGGATGGGTAAGTGTTGTAGTCATGGAATGGAAATGGCTATACACTTGTGTGTTCTTTCATATAATCAGAAAAGAAATAATCAAGATTTATTTTCCTTTTGGCCATGTTAGGAGAGAGAGGTTAATGCATACAGTCCCTGAGTACTTCCATGTGTGTTCCCCTTAGCTAAAATGCAGATCACTGTTGCAAGTGACTGAACAGTGGTTACAATGTAAATTATTTAAGCCTTAAAAAATGAGATGACTTTTGAAAAGTGTCATTGTTAATTTAAAAAAATATGATTGTTTTGATGTTATTTCCACCCACACACGTCTAACTTTGTCCATCTACCTTTTTTAATCTTTTTTTTTTTTACCCTGGAGGAACTTTGTCATCCTCCTCAACTGCCATCTTCATTTAATGATGAAAGGAACGTCAGAACATGCAGGTCCAAAGAAGCTACGAAAAATGTAACCCAGGTTCTACTGCAATAAAGAAATAACAATATAATGTGGAACAATGTCTGAACACATTTCTCTGAATAACCCACTTACATCAATCAGATTACTGCAGCGATTAAAAGTATAAAAATGAGACCAATATTGTTTTAGAATTAATGTAATAATTTGGCTTTTAGAATTCTTTTGTGTTAATCTGACCAAACAGTCAGCAATGGGTTCCTTGGATTTCTGTGAAACCTGCTGACTTGATGAGTTAAACTGGCTTAGTTCTTCCAGTGCTCATGGCAGGGACTACACTTTTCTTGGTGACTATGGAGTCTGTTCTTCCCAGAGCTTTATCACCATTGGGAAAATCCTTTTCTCCTTGCTGAGCAGTGCCTGTGCTGGCAGAAAGATGAGGATGCACCAGACCAGAGGGTTACCGTGCTTGCCTGAGGAGATCCCACCTACAAAACAGCAGCAGAGCTGCCACGGCCCCACAGTTCTCGGAGACTGTAACCTAAATTACCTTAGCAGATTGCTTCAAAACTCATTGCAAATATATTATCCATGCAGAAGGCTTTAATAAAATATCCACCCTTCTCCCCGTCCCCAATCCCTGTGAAAAGAGCGCGGCACTAGAAGGGAGCTGGAGTGCTCCCAGACAGTCACACTGCAGTGCACCTCCCTTGCAGCTCCTATAGCCAGAGCTGCTGCAGGTTTGGGGTACAGTTGCTTTACTTAACTCAATGTTTCAGCTGCTTAAATCTCAGCAAGTCATACCTGCACTTTTAAGAAAATGAAAAGACTTAACTGTAATCAGAAATAAATACTTCTAGACTGCAAGATGAGAAAGGCTGCGGAAAGTAATTTGGGATGAAATCACTTTCCACCGAGAATAAATTTGGCTGCACAGAAGCTGTATGAAGAGCCAGCCAAGTGTTGGGCATGGAACTGTAAGCTGCCCTTTGTAACTTATTATAAAATATTATGAATTTGTGTAGAATATAAAACTATCTATTCTGATTATATATTATGGATGAGTGCATAAACTTTAATAGACATAGAGTTGCCTCTAATAAGACCTGAGCTTTGGCAGCTGGAACATTGTATCCTCTCATATTGTGGTTGTTTTTGAAAAACAATAATTGCCCAACAATATAGAGAGTCAGATGTGTGTGTAGCTTACCTGTTGATTCAAACAGTGCTTTACAAAGTCAAGATTCAGGTTTACAAGCACATAAGGAAATCACCAAACTTTTGCAGCCTTTTTGTATCCTTTTTGAATGCTTGGTGTTTTGCAATTTCAGCTTCTCTGTGCACCTAACAGAAATTTGGTCATAATATATATATTGTCATTTCATCTTGGAAGGATAAACTTAAATATATTTGAAAAATTAATGGGCTATAACATTACATTTCATTATTTACTGTTGAAATAGTACAATGTTGTAGGACCTAGAAATTGAAATAAACTTAGAAATACCTTACATTACTTTTTCAGATTCACTGTAATGAAGATAAAAATAAAATCAGAACATATTTCTGTGAAAAAAAACCCCAAATATAATGGACCGAGAAACATGACATCTTTTGTCTTCTCCGGTGTTGTAGAAAGGACCTCAGATTCTTGAAAACCACAATCCCTTTGCAGTTAATAATTATGCGAATAGAGCCCAAGCCATTAGAACAGTATAAACAAAGCAAGAAAGAGAAAATTCAGCAGTCACTCTCAGCCTTTGCATGGAGATAAGAGTGCAGGAAAGAAGCATTGCTTGAAAAGTATACTTGATTGATTTGCAAGAACCTTTTTTTGGTCAGGGCTTGCAGTTCTTTCAAAGAAACAGCATGTGTCTTTCTCAGGTATTTCTGGGTGCTCTGCTCTGTTGCTGAAGCATTAGCAGACTGACAACAATAAGCCCAGAGTGGATTCAAAATGCTGTTGTTTAAACATCCTCTACTCCTGTACATATTGCTCATTCTGCATGCTGGAAATGGAATACAACTCTCCTTTTCTTGAAAAGTGTGTTCTTAACATAAACTAGATGCCTGCTTTTCTGATTTGGAACATCTAAACTCTCACTTCATGAACAGTCATGAGTCAAAAACTGAAGAATATTATTGGCACGTTCTGAGTCATATTGCTATTTTAATAGCTACACATTACACTTGCACAGATTCTCACAAGAGAATGAATTACCTTCAGAAAAAAAAAAGAAAAAGGAAAAAATAAAAAAGAAAAAGAGGACAGAAAGAAAAAGGAAAAAAAACCCCATGGTAGATGTTTTCTTAATTTTCTAACTCAAACTTTATAAGAAACCTTTCTGAAAATGTATTTTTGATTTCTAGTAGTCTTTCCATGGCCATTAAAATAAATGTGTCTAAAGAATTTATAAAGGTTACAGAGAATTTCATTTATCTGAATTTACAGTGCTTGGATACCAGGAAAGATCAAGGAATTCATATTGGTTATGTATAATGAGGTAATCAGGCTTTAATGAAAAGCAACAGTTATTAGATAATCAGTTCAGCCTGGTGACTATTGGTCTGTTATTGCAGGACAAGAATAATTAAAGGGCACTTAAGGTATGGAAAAAAATGGCAGCCAGAAACTGATGTGCCTATAGGAGTCTCCAAACGACAGGCATTTAATAGCCCTTTATATGTTACTATAGCAACACACTTTGATAACTCATCTGCCCACACCATAGTAAAACAAGGGGCACAGGGCTCCTCGGAAAGTGCAATCTCCTTTAAGCAGATCTATAAGCATTGCAGATGAACAGAACTCTAAACATTCCTCCATGAATATTCATGAACTAAGTTGTTTTTTGTTGCCTGCCTAGTCAGCAGTCACAAAACACATGGTGTGTGTTGGCAGCATCTTGCCTAGGTAGAGGGCTATGGACTGAGGCAATGGCAGGAACCAGGACCTGTGAGGCTGACTGACATTTCCATCTGTAGCGAAGGCTGGTAATTAACAGGAAGGAGTGTGCCTGCAGCATTGCACCATCTGCTAGGGAAACGGCTCAATAAGAAAGGAGCTGGATATCATCTCAGTGGTGGCTCGATCTGGTTCCGACATGAGGCTGGGCATCTGTTAGCTGAGGAGATAGGCTATTAGGAAATTCGACTGGGAATGAACAACATGGAAAGAGCACTCTGACCTAGCCCATAAAAGCATCTCTTCAGAAATGGTGTCTTTTTATCTTACTTACACAAGTCTTCTGAAAATGGTTTGCTGAGGGACCATTATGGATCTGTTTGAAGTAACACAATGGTTTCAAAAATGCTGCTTAATTCCAACATGAAATTCTTGAAATCAGGATACAGCTGTCATCTTTTGACAATAGAGCTAATTTCGGGATGAGGATATGAGGTTAAATTCCTTCTTCTGTTGTTTGTTTTTTGGGGGCAGGAAAGAAAATTAACTTCTAACTATTGTACAGTTTAACTCTCGGAACACAGTAAACCTGGGATACCCAAATGGAAAATGTACAGAGATGAAAGCATAAAACCTTGCCACATTTTAAAAGCAGGATTACGCAAAACACAACAGTCAGAAAGAACATCAATGTATGTTCTCAGTGTGTATATATACATGTAGAAATGTATATATATATATGTATATAAGTTTCATAAACTCTTTGCTCTGGTAGGAATTTAAGTAGTTTCTGCTTTGCAGAAAAAGACTTTCAGGACTGAGTTTTGTACTTCAGGGCATTGAAGTAGGTTAGTTCTTTGTGCTGGGAGACTGATCTATGTACTCAATTATGAATCTAAAATATTCTGAGTGTAGATAATGTTATTAAAGGCCTCTAAAGCATAATGAATTATAATGTTTGTGGAAATGACAGTTTGATATTCCCCAGACTTCTGATAAGGTACAGATTCATCAAAATTTGGGTAAACGTCTCTGTTTTCATCTGCTGACATTCTCAAAATTCTTTTGATGAGGAATGATCTTTCCATCCTTTTCCTCTTTTGCCCACAGTATGAGAGCAAGTGTGCCCATGTATGTGCAGCAACACGCTCTGTTGACATCATCACTGACTGCATTACATCAGTGCCTGTGGACACAAATCGGTTTGTGGCTGTGTTTTTGCAACCATGAAGTGCCCAGACACCTACTCAGTTGCTGTAACTTAGTGACCCCTGTGGCTGTTCAACTTGCTGTGTGCTTTATTTGCTGTCCATGGCAAGTGCAATGCGATGTTTTAAAGCAACTCTCCCTGACTGCAGGATAAAGAAACTGCAATTCCACTGCACATGCAGACTGAAAGCCTGTACGGGTGCTGCAGCTTGGCTTTTGTTTGCTTGGACTGTGGTATCTTGGTTGTATGTCAGAGTCATGAGGGTGACCGTAGTCATCTGAGTGAGTTTTCCAGTCTTTGTCTACAGTCAGGGCACAGAGGTAGCATTTCAACAGACAATTCTGGTCTTTCATGGGTCTGATGTGGCTTCATGTTGAATTTACGCCTGCTGTCTACCTTTTAAACTCCTATACTAAGTGCCATTCCCCGTAGAGTTCGTAGGATGCACAAATAATTGCTGAGAAAATGAGTTCACATCAAGAACGCAGCCAAATAAGCTGAATATCCAGTAGAGAAAAACAATTTCTTATTATGGGAGATTAGAACATGGAAAAGAAAGATGACATGTCTCAGAAAGTGACAGAGGTGTTTCCATAATTTTAGAGATGTATCTGACAAAAAAGAACAAAGTTTTACTTCCATGCACTTAGTATTTAGTTGTTGCAGGTTTTTTCTTTTTTTTGTCTGTTCCTCTACATAGATTTTAAACTCTTCTCTTTGCAAAAATAGTTGTGTATTGTTTTCTGAAAACACTGATGAATATTTGGCTTTTCCCCATAATAGGAACCAACTTTCCCCCACAGAGATGATACAGCTGTATTTATATTTCAACTCCATCCCTTTCAAGGGGAAACAGAAACCCTTTAGGGTCTACTCTCCTAGGGACTCAGGAACCAATTACGTGTAATGCAACTTTAACAAAATTTATCAGCACCCCATATACCTTTGTCAAAATGTGTTCTGTGAAAGACTGGAAGGCCACAGTCTAGGTAGTGGTTACAGCCAGAACATGCAGGCTTTCTGCTACTGTTTCTGTCAATACCTTTTACAGGGAGAAGTGCCAGTTAGAGTGCTCATGAGTAACTCTGCTCCTACAGAGCTTCCTACTCACAGAACTACAGGCAACAATGCCCTTGTAGTAAAATCAACAGGCAACAGGAAAAAAGTGAACTCAGGGACTAATCAAGCAGAAATCACCATTGTCTGTCCTCAGCAATTGAAGGCTGACAATTGAAGGCTGATCTACAGCCAGCAAAATGGACAAAGCTTTTTGCTTTTTTTTTTTTTTCTTTTGGTTTCCCAAATATCTGTTTTCTTGACAGCAGGTTCCTCACTATTCAATCAAGGGCAATATGTCTTCAGTCAACAATTTTCCTTTTTTTCTTTTCTTTGTGTGTATGTATGTGTATAACACTGTTCTTAAAGCTCTTTGCAGCTGGTTGTCATCTGAACGACTGCCAATAGCCTCTGAGAGCACTACCCCCTCCAGAACACATCATTTGGCTCCCTGAGTTTATTTACTAGTGAAAGCTCTGCATGCACAAAGTCAGTCAGATATGACTCTCAGAGGGACGAGCTGGGTGTGGCATTTTGGGGAATTAGCTAGTAGAGTAGAGAGAAATACTGTTTGGCAAGTGAGAAGATGTGTCCTACTGTTGCCTGAAGCCACCTGCAAAGGCAGGGTAGCCCAAGAAGTCCCAGAGGAACATGAATTTCTGATCAGCGGAGTCCTAAGTCAATGAGTAGTTTAACTAAAACACAGCATAGCCTTTCAGGAAGAGGATTTTTTGGAGATGGGGGAATAGAGAGATCAGTGGTAGTGGAAACGGAATGGTGCAAATCCTTTTTAAATTCACTGAAGGGTTAATTGATTTCATTGGGCTTTTTCCTATGTCTGAAATGTTCACCTTTCAGTGAAAATGATTTTAAATATACAGCTATAATTATTTGGTTTGATATTAATTGAGAATAAGTGGATTCAATCCCAGAAGATTTCAGCAATGCACTAAATAAGAATTCATTTAGGCATCATTGCTACGAGGTTGATTCAGCGCTGAGCTATTAAGCCCGCACACACGTTCACACACAGTCCCAGCACCCAGCTCCTATCAGCAAACATGGTGTCTGACTCTGCCCATGAGGTGGTCCTGACATCCTCCTTAGTACAAAGCTTGAAAGCACTCTTCAAGGGAAAGATCAGAGGTAACTTTGGAAGGCCAAAATGTCAATTTGCACTTCCCTGAACTGACACAGGAGCCATCTAAATACAGCAGCTAGTAGTGCACTGAGTTAACCCAATAGGAAAAAAAATGTTATTATTCATTATTTAAATTGCATTTGCATGTGAAATCTTTTCAAACTTATCCAAAGATGCTGAATCAACAGGACAAATGAGAGCTGTGCTACCTCATTAATTCTATGATATAAATATAAAGAACTGGGTCTGTTATCAGATGACATTTGTAATTACAGCTGCACTGCCTGAAAGGGTTAAACACCTCTGCTGACGCAGTATGCGAGATCTGTTTTTCTAAAAACTTTCCAAAAATGGTGAGTTTAACCCAAAGGAAGGGATGTGAGGAAACTTTGGGCAGTACAGATTTGAGCTCCACGTGAAGACTCACGGCAGAATGACAGACAGGTATGATTTCCCCAGGTTTGCGCTGCACAGACAGGATGGGCACACATCCAAGACCAGGGGCTTTTCTTAAAACTCCGAAGACTGAATTCTTCTTAAGAAGAATAAAACCTTCTGAAGTCTCCTTCCAAAAGCCTGCCTGCGGTTCGGCAGGGTGGCGTGGGCAGGGCTGTGCCGGGGGAGAGCCGCGGAGGCACGGGGAGGAGGGAGCAGGCGGCATGGCAGGATGCTGCGGGTCTGCGATGCATTGGCAGGGCTGCGTGGGGAGAGTTCACACAGCACCTGCCCACATGCTGGCTGGCTCTAGCCAGTGTCATTAGCCATTCATTCCACAAGCACTAAAGTCAGCCATAAAATGATAAATTAAAAAAAAAAAAAAAGAAAAAACTGTAAGAAGCAAACCACAATGTAACAGAACAGTGAAGGGACGGGGATCGTATTGTGCAAAACTTTAAAATACTTTAACTTCAATGCTGAAGTCCAGCCCCTGCAGATGCAGAGAAACAGTCTGTGTGCATAAAGGCATTTAACTGTACAGAGAAGGTATCTATATATGTACAAAGCTTCCAGCACTAAAGAGGATGAAAAGGGGAGGAAATAGAAGCTAAAGGTTTACTGTATAGTGAGGACAAAATGCTCAAAGGCCACTGCATTTGGAACACGTTTAAGTCAGTGTGATTCTCAATATCCATAATGAAGAAGAGAGGGGGATTTGGTTTGTTTTGGGTTTTTTTAAATTTTTTTTGCTTGTCTCAGACATAGTACTAATTATTTAGTGGTCTTTCAAACCTTTTGTAATCTCAACTTGAGAAAGCACTGAAAGATATTAATTCTTAGCCATGTGTCTCATAAATGAAGGCCATTCTGCTATACTTAATGACAAGGCTGAGGCAGCAAGATGTCATTTGCTTTTTTCTCGGTTTTTAAATTGCTTTCTAAATGAACTACAGCTGTGAGGGCCAGGTGCTGTGATCCCTTTAGAAAGATCAGGAAATGATGAAATCCAAAATTTCAAAGTGTGATGGATGTCAGCTCCCGATTTGGTGTGTGTGTGAGGTCACCCCCATGCACCTGGTGCTATCTCCACAGCAGAATCACTTTATTGTGGAAAAAAAAAAAAAAAAGATGCACATGTCGAGTGTAAGAGTAACAATATGAGATGCAGTTTATAATTATCCCTTTGTTTTCTCCTCATCAAGATGGAAATGACGGATATACAGTGTGTGTGTTTCTTGTTCTAGGTGCTGCAGAGTATATTAAAACAAGTTTTGAGCAAAATAACCAACATAGCTGGATGGTGAGATGAGCAGCCACCACACGGGGAATGCTATGTTAGAAAAATAAGAGCTCACTGACTAACTTTACTCAATTAGAAATTGTAGCTGCAAGGTCAAGAACTCTATTAGCTAAATTTTATTTTATACAATATGGGCTTAGGAGGTAACTGAGGTGCACTATAGAAAACAATGCTTTTGTTGCAGCTACTCCAGGCTTTTTATGTGACTCTACAATAATTCAAGAAGATTGGTTTTTTAAACATTTTAAAGTGTACTGTTGAAATATTATTACTGTCTTAATTGAAGAGATATCTTAACCCTAGAAAATCAGCCCCAGCAAGAGGGATGTTCTGTCAGGAAAGTGCACACAAAACATGGACAACAAAAGCCAGAGTTCTTCTCTCTGATACCCTCATTTGACATGTCACTGTGCTGCAGCAGCCACTGCAGATTCTGGGGTATTTGCAGACACTGCCAACTGCTTCCCTCATTGTCTTTCTTTTTGTGCATTGGCCAAATTTCTCCTCTGAACCAGCACAAAGACTTATTCACACTGGCAATGCACCAAAACGATCCAGTCCACAATGCACGAGATGTGTCAAATTCAGCCTGTGAACTGCACAACTCCAGCACAAATTAAACCATTCAGAGGTTGTATTCTCCATTCTGTAATGACATGACATCTTCTGCTCAGTTTTAGTAACAGAGAATTAAAAAATAAAATAGCTCTATCCCAAGTTTTCCAGGGATAGGGATGCTTTTGTTGCAGATTAATCCTTCCAAAAATGCAGTTATACATTAAACACATCTAATTGCTGGACTGTATTAGAAGCTCATCCACCATTCTCAAAGCTCCTGCATTGTTAAGCTGGATTAGAGACTTTTCATGAGCAGGATTTTGACTTCCAGTACATTGTCATTCTTAGGTAAAGCATAGTCAAAGCAATGTGCAGGAATGTGAAGGAAAAATTAAATTACTGAGTATAAATGAAAACTTCAGAGCAGGGTCACTGGATTTTTGAAATGAATGATGAGGATGTTTTCCTCACAAAATACTGTATTTATTACCTGTGGTGAAAATTCTTGGTTTGTTAGGAACTTTTCTGTGTTGATTACAGTAACATCACAGCATGTCAAAGAATTGTCTGCAAAACTCCAACTCAGATAAACAGTTTTAGGATTCTTGTAACAGGCCTAAATGAAGTACATTTAGTTACTTCTTGTCTGCATTTTGAAAAGAGGAAAAGTTTTGAAACATCTATATTAGAAGTCATGTTTGCATTGTTGAGAAAGCTGAACACTCCCTTTTTGCCTGACCCCACCAATTTTTATGGTGTCAAATAGAGTGATTGTTAAAAAAATTTCACATCACCAATCTACTCAAAGATTTCAAAGGATCTATTGCCATGAACAAAGAACTATGAGAAGGTCTTCAGACTGAAGGACAGACAAAGGATTAAGTAAGAAGCTTCTTAAGTAAGAAGCAGTGAGTTATGGGTACAAATGTCTGAATTCCTGATAGAGAAGCTAAAAATTTATGATTTTTTTTTATTCAACAAAAATTTAGATCCAGACTAGCTTCAAGACCTTCAGATTTACAAAGACATCATTTGGCCACTGAGACAGATGACAAGCCTTGTCCTCAGATGCCTGTTCAAGTTTGGGAGGAAATTTTCCGTAACAATTTTGGTGGTATTGGGATCAGAGACACAAAGAGTGCATGAGGCTTTATGTCAGAGCAGTTCAACTATATCCCCATCCAGCTGATTTTTTTCAGGCAGTTGGTTCCAGAAAAAGGGATCCTTTACTTAGACTCAACTGTTCAAATACTCTAAGAAGAAGACACCACTGTCTCATTTCATGGCAAATCATACTTTTAAAAGACAATAGTGCTGTGCACAGGAATGCCTGAACAAGGCTTGAGTAGCATTTAAGAATGCTCATAAATAAATGAGAAAAATATTAAAAATTTCAAGCATATTCCCCCCTAAAATTTTCACAATACATTTTGTGGAGAGTACCCTCTGACCATAAGCTGTAACTCCTTGCTAGTGCAGAGGGCATTATTAAATATCAGCAGGTTCTGGGCTGCTATCCACTAGATTCTGATTTTTACAAAGTGTTTTGAAAGAAAAGACAAAGATAGCAAGAACAGACACTAAACGAAATCCCCGGATTGAGACGCTTCTGGATTATGGGGCTGTCAGAGTTACAAAACTAACTGCTCTGAAGATCAATTTTGGAGATGCCTTTTTTCCTGTATCAAAGTCTATATCAAAACTCCAGATTGAGATTTCATGTGTCGGAAATCCAGATACAAAGTCTGTGGTTTGAACCTATTTCTGGTTTTCTGTTGCTTCAGTATCCAGGAGACATTGTGAGAAAATAAACTCAGAGATACCTTGTGTAATGATAAAGTAATTAAAATTTTAAAAATGGAAAGAGAAACTAGAACTGCACCACCCTTCAGTCAGATTGGAGCAAATCGATTGTTAACCCCTGGGGAACCGCTAATTTTTTCAACACAGCTGCAACAAAGCAGCTTTATCCATCCTCTTGCTTCTATTATTTAACAGCTTTATTGTAATTAAAATGAAGGGATTTTTAACAGTAAAAATTTCTTTTAAATCACCTGTGTTAAATAATTTCAGCTATTTACTTTTCATTGTTAAAATATTTTTGTCATATTCCATTGTAATAGAGCTTGATGTAGTAGGAGAGAAGAATCTTTTGTAGACAGGTTTGAATATATGGTTCCACAGATCAGCTATTTGTTAATTTTATGCAGGCTGTCTCCAGTTTCTGCATCTCACAGTTTGGGCACAACAGGAGGTGACACTGTTAACTGTTACTCTTTTCACTTACTTTTTTTCCCCTAGCTGAACATAAACATATCATTACACAGTTACACTACACTATATTTAGAGTTGATTTTTAACTATCTATTAGATAAAAAGATTTGAGCTGAACTAAAATACCTGGAATGAACTAGGAAGGTCTAACAGAAAAGCATTACCCACAGAAATTCTGGTGCAAGTAAGGTATTTCAATCATGCCATCTATTTAATTTGCTCCTGAGACTTCTCTGATGTGACTGGACAAACTGGTATTGGGTCACTTCTGAGGGCTCCCAACATGGCAAAGCAACTTAGCCATCAACAGCAAGTTCCTGAGTCTTTTTTCTTCCTGAGGGCAGGGACTAGGTCTAAATTGTGAAGTCTGTCAATGCTTTCTAAGTCTGACTTGGCATCCTGGAAGCATCAGAAGGGCATCTGGGTCTGTTTTTTGCATTTGTCTCTCCAACATCTGGCTCCTAGCAGAGAAAATACATGTCTCAGACCAGCAGGGAAACTTTAGATATTCCAGCAGATCCCCCAGCTGGGATATTCATGGGATGAGACTCAAGTCCATGCTGTGGAGAACACTGGTTCTGCTGCATAATGCAACCTGGTTGCCTAAGTTTCTGCAAATGTGTCTAAATATAATCACTAAAACCTCGATGACATTAAGTTATTGCTACTTTAACCCTGACAAAAAACTTGCCAGATATCCTGTCCCACAGAATAGGGTGCTCTGAACACTAAGAATTCTTCACAGCATCTTTATGGGCTGGTATGGTAGCAAAAGGTGTAAGGAAGATGTGTTCATCCACCCCCCATTTGACAAATAAGTTAAAGAATTCACCTAAAAAGTCAATTTCTTTTCACATTTCATATGAACATGATCTGAAACACAGATTCAAGTGTCATCAGCATCTGAGCTGTGTGTTTATGAACCAGACTGGCCTATTTTTCACATGGATCTCTACCTCTGTGTCCTGCAGGAATTTCTTTGCTTTTTAAAATTATAGGATACTCGGAAGTTGACACCTGAACCCTTCCACATACCAATTCAGTGGTGTAACTGTTGGTATAAAGATCTCTTCTGTTCTATTTCTTTTTTTCATGAGAAAAAGATGTACCTGGTAAGTCATTTAACTCTGGATGGCTGAAACTGTTAAAATGTAATCCATGTGTTCAAACAGCTGTCTATGCTCTTCCACGTTTGGATGCAAATTTTCAATAAGAAATGTGCATACACCACTTAAAAATGTAGCATTTGCCAGCAGTTCCCATATCTCTGTGAATATGGGACCTTTCCCCTGTATTCTGCGTGAGAACTATTACAGACTCATTACCATTTTGTGATAGCTGGTAAGTGACTGGTTACTCAATGACTTACCCTTGGCTGCAATTCTCTGTTTATCCCTTGAGAAGGGAAACCAACTTTTTAATATACTTAGCAAATTTATTTTTTTGGTAGCCCATTTCTTAGAGTGCAGAGGTTTTCTACGTAAAACCAGAAAGCTATAAATAAATACATGGAACAAAGTAATCTCTAAAGTAATTGCATTAATTCAAATGAGGTCAGTTAAAACATTAATTGGACTCTGTGATGCTTCAGTAATGTACCAGACTGGTTCAAAAGGCAAGTCAAACACCCAAGATTAAATATCTTTCTCTGGGAAACAGAGACTAAATGGGGAAGCACCTATCCTGGTGGTAGCTGTTCTTCATGTGTATCCAAGTTGTTATATGCTGTTTTCTGCATACTTGGTCTCAAATACAGCATGGAAAGGAAGTGCTACAAACATTGCCTGTCTTAGACATCTGTGCTCCACTCAAAGTATCTGAGCGTCCTTACACTGATCCTAAGACACCCTGAGCAAAAAAAAGAAATGCAGGCATTTCCTTCTTATGTACAGGTAACATGGTGCCTACTTTTAAGAATGAGTTTAAGAATTGTTCCGCTTGTGAAAATGAACATCCAATTTCAAGTCATTACTTGCACTTTAATTTCAATGCTGGATGCTGCTTCCCAAGTGTATTGCCTTCAGTGAGTTGTGCTGTCCCCATTCTAACATTATAATTAAGATATATATAGGAGATACAGCCCTGAACTCCATCTGTGTTACAGCATTGGTTTGTCTGGGTTTTTTTTAAGGCAGAACTTGTCCATTATTTGAGTCATGGGCTACAAATGAATGACAGGTGTGCTGTGTACAGGGGCAAATCTTTGTACAATGAGCCAAGTTCTTGATGCAAAAAACACCATCAAACCATTGACTGATCTTTGTAGGAAAAGAAAAGGATGGCTGGATGCATGGCTGGCTGGCTAGCTGGGTAAGAAATGGACTAACATATTACTGATACTCTCACACTATACTGAACAGGAAATCAGTGCTCAAAGGTCTTCTGGTTTTCTAGATTCTTTTTGTTCTTATTTCATTCTATGGAATCAAAGCAATAGGAAAGTCTTGAAAGAAAGGAAATGAATATTTGCATCAGATTTAGCTGTCTTAAAGGATGAACAAGTAAGCGAAGAGGTGCTGAACCATGAGGTCTGATTACACCCTGGTGAAGGGTCTCCACTGCCACCCTGAAAGGAGGCCTGTTTGACAATTAAATCTACAGCGTAGAGCTAGTTGATTCCCAAGAGTAGTGAGGGTGTTAGAATGCAGATACAAACTTAAACCATCTGATTTTCAGTGTAATAGTTGCAGGTCACATGCGTAGTAGATGCCAGTAGTCAGGGTAATAATTCTAGTCAATGTTTTAGTTATTACTGGGGAAAACCCACAAACTTTGAAAGTATTTCTGGTTGTATTCGTACCTTGAATGTTGGCATATCATGTTCAAGGAATGCCAGGAAAGAAGAATGCTTCATCTGGAAATAGACATCCGCAGGGAACATACATCTGATTTGTAGAACTCTTGCGTGATCAGAAAGTTTGATAAGAAAGATTAATATGTTTCATTTTGGCACAGAAACATTGCTGAGCAGAGAATAGGAGGTATATCCTACTCTACATTGGCATAAAAGCTGCTATCCTGCAGGATCCCATAATATCCCACTACGAACAGAGGCAGTAAGATCCATAGATGTAGAAATAATTGAGGTGTGACTTCTGTTTTGTGCCGGAGCTCGCAGTCTTCTGATCCTTGGATTATGATTTCTCAGAGCAGAGCTCCAGCAATACGCAGCACAAAGCAACCAGGAACAACCACCCTCACCTTTGGCTCCTCCCAGGGCTTGATTCATAGGGCTTGTGCCTGCCCTGCAGCCACAGCTGTTTGTAGGAGGTTAATGAGTACTTTAGATTGAGGTGGTCTTAATTAATAATTGGATCCTGGTGTGCATCCTGGTCTTGAGTGAGAGTTCGGCTAGTGCATACCAACAGGGTTTAAATACATCATACAACAATTCCCCCTTTTTGTTTTGCACTAGCCAAACTATATTTAATATATTTTTTAATCTTTTTTAATAAATAACAATTAAATTAATATTTTTTGGACTCAATTTCTTTTCAAGACCTTTAGTTTTTCTCAGTCCCTGGTTTCTCACCTCTGCAGGTGTTTTTTATTTAATTCTTTTTTAAAGATTTTGAGAGGATATGCTGGAGGGCTTTAAATGTGGCCTGTTCTTTGTTGACAGACTCTTTTCCCTCCAGCCCCTGGTCTTCACCTCTTCTGGTGATGGTCGGGAGCTCTTTTCTGGGAGCCTTTTCTCGGCCTCCTGAGCTCCAAGAGAAGCCGTCTCGCGACTTCCCCCCGCTGTGGACTGCAGTCCACACCTCTCTGGGCATGAACCACTAAAGTCCCACTGCGGCAGTTCTCACCCGGGTATAGATCTGGGAAGACCCCTTTTCTGGGTGTTTTGCCACGGCGGTTCTCACACTGCGTGTTGGTATCACGTCGGGGTCACCACTTGTGCCGGCGCTCGCAGTCTTCTGATCCTTGGATTATAATTTCTCAGCACAGAGCTCCAGCAGCGCACAGCAACCAGAAACAACCACCTCAACCCTTGGCTCCTCCCAGGGCTTGATTTATAGGGCTTGTGCCTGCCCTGCAGCCACAGCTGTTTGTAGGAGCTTAATGAGTACTTTAGGTTGAGGTGGTCTTAATTAATAATTGGATCCTGGAGTGGATCCTGGTCTTGAGTGAGATTTGGCTAGTGCATACCAACAGGTAATGTACCAACAGTAAATACATTATACAACACTGTTTATGAGCCTGGATTTTTTTAAACATCTCACGTTTTGGAAGTAAAGAAACCTAGCAGGGGAGGAGAATGTAAGATTTATCAGCTCAGGTTTCAAATATACAAGTCATTTTAGTCATCCTGAATACCTTAGTACCAACAAGGGCTCCATTATTTCCCATCACAAATTTTGGAAGCAGCACCTCTAGGAACTTTCAAGAATCTCTTGCGCCTTTTGTGTGATGAAGCAATTGTAAAAATACCACTGCATTTCTGTTTTGCTACAGCAATTATTTGCCCTAAATCCACACCTCCCACAACACTGGTGTTGTGGCTACCTCATGTCCACAAATTGAAGGTTCTGTGTTTACCCATGAGACACAGTGTCAAATAAAGAGCAGTCATACCAGTATTAGGAAAATGATGACAGAAACCATAGTGGAGACACTGTGTTTCAGAACAAATGAAAATGTTTTGACAATGCATAATTCAACTATCTTCCTCTTTAACTATTATGCTGCTGTGGAAAAAAGCCCAAAACAACATGCTAGCTAAAAAAAGTCCAAGATACTATAGACAGTATAGTAGTTGCCATGGTGTGTACACTGCTGAAACTTCCTGTTCAGTGATGGCCTTCTTTATAACCGAGATTTTAAATGGAGTTAGGTATGGAATAAAAAATAATCTACTGTAGGATCTCCTGTGTGGGCGGATAGTGACGAGAGATCTCTGAAGTCAGGTCTTAGAGTATGTGGTTTATTGCAAAGGGCGTGGATGCAGGGGCCTTGCTTGGAGCTGCCAGCCGCAGCTTGAAGCAGGCCAGAAAAGCAAAAGAGAGCAAGAGAAGCAAGAGAGAGAGAGAGCAAGAGAGTGAGGTTCTCGTTTACAATACAATAAATCATCTTCTGTGCTGAATATTCTAATTATCATGAACCAATCTAGTACAAGATACAAATCCTATAGCATCTACATACAGCCTATAAGAATCATTACATTACCATACTGCGTTACATTTTAAACTCTAAAACTACTCTTTGGACCCCTTCTGCCAAGCTAGCAGGGTCTGCTCTGACCCTTGGACCTGTCTGCAAGCAGAGGGTATTGTTCAATCAAAAGGGGATTACCTTCAGCTGGCCATACCATTGTTTTCCAGTTGTTCAATAACTAAGGCCTGGTATCTCAAAGCTTGCTTTCATTTAAATCTCGCTTATAGTTTCCATATTCTCAGCATCTTTTGCCAGGTAATCATATTTATAAGGCTTTCCTGTTTCATCTTCTCCAACAATCTACGGCCAATTTAGCCACTCAGGCAGGGCTAGAAATCTCCTGTTTCAGGCTGCAGTGAAAGATAACTTGCCACAATACAAGCTGATTGGAACTCTGCAAAGTCTCTGCTTCAGTGACTCCTGGAAGAGGCAATAGCTGTGTGGAAATTCAGAGGGGAGCACAAAGCAGGCAAAAGGGAGGGGAGGAGAGCACAAAAACACACTTGCCAGCAGGAACAGACTGGAATTTAATAGAGGATTGTTCTCTTCCCACTGTTCGAAAGGAACTCTTGGAATTTGTGTTAGCTGCTTTAAAACCCAGCTGCTGTCTCAGCATATAGGAAGAAGACCAGAACTCAGGTGATGGAGGACCAGCACTCCCTGTATGCTTTTTGGCTGGCTGCAGAGGTCTGAAACAATGAAATATATATCAGTACAAACAGTCAAATCACGGTGTGCTGCCTTGGGACACTGCAAGACTGTTTTCATAGGTTTTGTCACCAAAGAAGAGTTCACGCTAGGCATTTGATGCTTAAACAAACATTCAGAAAACTAATTTGAAGTGCAGTATTTTATTAAACAAATAAGCAGACAGATCAATCCAAAACCTGTGCCGCATTCTGCTGACCCTGAAGAAATGAGAGAGTAGCCCTTCCCCAGAATGCAAGCTTTGCTGCCTGCCTACTAGTACCTTTCAGGACATGGCAGAGGCAGGAATGAGCTGAAAAGAAAACAAGCTTAAAGCAGAAACTGAATTATTCTAGGATGCAGCTGAGACTGGGATGTAGTTATGTGCCGTCCCAAGCCCCAGCCTGAGAATAATATGCAGGTATGTGCATATGTACCCTCTGTGTGAAATCTTTACTTCCAAACTACCATAATGGCTCTCCCATTTTCACAAAACATCTAACAGCTGCCCAGTGTTTGGAGCTATAACTCTTTGCATCAGGAAATGGCAAAACCAAACTCATGCAAATGAGGATTACAAGTACCTGAGCACAGGGAGAACTCAGAGCTGGGGGCAGGAGAGAAAGATAGAGCATGATAATTTCTTTACATTTTTTACCCATTTTATATGATGCTTCAAGTAGGTTTGCTTGCTATAAATTTATAAGGAAATTGCTGATCTTAAACTGATTGTTACCACAGTGAAAAAAACGAAAAGGCCCAAAAACCAAAAAAGTGAGGCTTTGCCGTCTCAAAGATGGTTTGTTTCATTTATGGCAATATAGGCTAGTTGTGCTTTTCATACTACTCTTCTGCACTCTTCTGCAAGTTTTTAACAGATCTGTAACTCTGATAATAAATTGTCTATTCAGTGTGTATTGAGAAATATATGATATGTTGCAACTTTATACATATCTAAAAATATATTTTTGCATATAGGATAAAAATAGTATTTTTCATTTTCCATTTCTTTTTCCTTGACCTGATTACATTAATTTCTAAATGGTTTTTAAATTTTTTTAAATGATAAAAATTCAGAAGAATATACCGATTTGAAATCTGGAAGATGAAATTCATTTATCATTATAGAAAATAGCAATCGGCTCAACTGAACAAAAATAACTCAGGCAGTTAGCTCTCACCAGCTTGCACACTCTACTGATATATTCCGTTTACTACTTTATATCCATCTGCCAAACCCACCTGGGTTTCAGATGGGACATATTCTAGCTCTGTTAATGATAAGCTTCACTCTATTCCCTGTGTCATCCCCTCAACACTTTCTAAAAAAAAAAGACAAAAATTATACAGCGCGTATTGTGCCATGGTGTATTGATCTAAATGTTACATTAAGTGAAAAGCATATTAAGAAATATGTCAGAGAGTGTTTTCTTCTTGTTATGACCCCCACAATGAGTCAGGCAGAAGTCATATACTCTACAGTTAAAAGGCAAAAGTAGGTGGGTTCTGGGTAAAGCAGAGTCATATTTGTTTTTATGAGATACCTTTCACAATGAGATTATCTCTAAGCACTTTCAGAAATGCTGCAAATGCTACTATTTCAGTGGCTGAGCTGTAGAAATATATAAGGCCTGCTGGAACTGGAAATAACAATTACCTGTTTAAGAAGCTTCTTTGTGGGGTTTACAGGGAGCTTCAGATCTGTACAGAGGCCGTACAGAGACAGTGACATCTCACAGTGTGAAGGTTTATTTTGTCCTCACCTTTCTTAAAGGCCCTAATGATCCAGAAGCCTTAACCCAAACAGGTGACATTACTGCACACTCCAGAGAGGTCTCCTGATGAGCAGAGCACACAATCAGTATTTGTCAGGGAGTGGGTAGGTGAGAAATGCACCCTCACTGCTCTGGGGAAAAAAATCTATGTAGTCTTCCTCCTCTCTGTGGCATGTTGCATCTCCAGTCTTTTTGCAGGAAACAGAACTTGATGAGCTATTGATATGCCTGTCACAGTCTATAGCAGAATGAAGATAACCAGCTGGTGGCACTACCTTAAGGACACAGGTAAATTGGCAAGGAACTGAGTGGCTCCTTAATCATTGTTACAGAAACACAGACAGCAAGGCACTGTTTTGTTTAAAAGAAACCCTGCTCAGTGGTGGAAAACACCCTCTTGCACTTTTGAACACTGCAACACACAGCGTGGACACAGGAAAACCATGTCCCCTAAACACCCCAGCCCTGCATGGGAGATAATGAGTCAGTCTAATGACAGCAGGGTAATATACTTAATGGTTCAACTGAGTTATTCTCACTGTGTGTTTTCATACATTAGTGAACATCATGGGTGATATTTTTTTCAAGAAATAAGCAGGCTTGGTGCAACTTTCACAAGTTGTCCCCTTCTTCAGGCGAAGGTTGCTTTTTGTCAGCCCTCAGTGACGGAAAGATCTCACCAGCCTCAGTCCGACACTTTCCCATAGCTAACAGTCAGACTTCCTTCACAAACGCAAGGACTGAAATGGCATTATTTTTAGATATTTCAGGTAATTGACTTTTGGCCTTTTTAATTTGCATTCTGACACTGACCTGAGCATTAAGTAGTTCTAGAAACCATTTCTGTGTTAAATGAAGAGTGAAAGAAGGCAACAGTATTTTTACTAGGTCCCCAAATCCATCTCAGTGCAAAGGAGACATCTCTAACAGCTGAAGATGAGTGGTATTATTAACTGCAAACTTCTCTGTTAGAGCTAATTTTCCAGTCTTCCTGGAGAAGATCAGTTGTATATGCATCCCTCTCCAAGCACCTGCACAGGATGTGGGCACACTCAAGGACAGGAAGGCTTTCTGTTCCCCTAATATGCAGGTGTGCGCAATGTCAAGCATCAGCTCTACTTTTTCAGGATCATTTCATAATGCATACACAGTACAGTTTTGCTGGATGTCAGCAGTCTGAAACAGTTTTCTCACTGACAGAGATGGGGAAATACAAAAGTATGTGGACAGCTCTGGTGGACAGTTACTCCACAGATCTTTCAAGATGGGGATTATTTGTGTTCTTGCTGCACTCTCCAAACCACATCCAAAAAGTCTCCTGCAAAGAAAGGAGAGTTATCTGAGAAAACTATATATTGCATTTAAATGTGGCTGAGGAAGAAGTTATTTTTCTTTAATTCATAGAAACATGACCCTAATAATGAGAAAAAAGGCAGCAGTTGATGGCTCATGATTTTCCAGGTCACTGCTTATTTTTGGTATTTCATATGATAATTGTGGACTTCCCTCCATGAGCAAAATGAAGTGAGTTGCAGAGAGATGTAAGATCAGGTTAATACCCAAATAAATAGAGGGAAGTGAAACAGTGAAAAATATGAGGCAGAGAACTTAAGCACATTTAAAGTCATATGCAATTTGTAATTATAAGATACAATAAAACAGAAGTAAGGATTTTACCATATAATATTTATGTGGTTATATGTAATTTCTTCTAATCGTGGTACTAGTGTTTGGGGTCTACTTATTTCTTTAATCCTGCAAAAATGCAATTTCATCCTGTCCAATGGCTCATATCCAATCTTCTACATGTGAGGACCCTTAAGTAAATATAGCTGTATATTAGAAAAAATAATGCATTTAGGAGTGAAATATAATGCTATTTAGACATTCATTTTCTGCTATATTTATGATGCTTCTGTATTTGTTTACTTATATCTTAATTATGTAAGTCAAGGGTGGTCTAATCCTAGCAGCAATGAGGGCCAGATGGAGATTTTTTGCCCTCCAACTGAGCATGTGACATTCCTCCCCTCACAGCTGCAGCCTGACACAGGCGTTTGGCTGGTGCTGCTGCTGCCAGAGAAAGGAGATATTTTTGAGGAGGTGAGGGAGAGTGTCCACACTCCCTCCCACAGGTGACATTGGCAGTTTTGCTCCATGTGTTGAGTGTGTCGTGAGCAGGAGATGGCTGTCAGCTGTTTGCACTGCTTTTGATGCATGAATAGCTACCTTTCCTCCTTTCCAGGGGAAATGCTCTGCGCTGGAAGGGGGTGTTCAGTGGTCCACCATATAACCAAGACAATAAGACCAGAAGTCTTTCCTAAAAATATTGCATTTGAAGACTGGGGGCTGAGTGTATTTTGCTGAGAGCTACACTGAAACTGAGGAAGCTCTCTCAGAACAAAGCAAACCAAAACAATATAAATATCACTTTTCTTGAGGAAATCAGTTTTCTTCCAACAAGGTATAACACAGCAAAGTTGTGATACGGTATTGAAGTTTTAAAATAGGAATTTCCAACTGAGAACCCCAGGTTTATTCAGATTTTAATACTACGTTAAGAAGGAGGAATTTTTCCACCTGTGTCAAAAGAGAGGAAATACTATGAATTTTGTATTTTTCTTCCTGGTTCAACAAAACTGCTTTGCCCTGACAATGTGGAGGAAAGAGTGAACAGCAGTTGTCAGAGACGCTTTACAGCTTTAAGTCCCTACTTGGAGAAAAGTCTGCTTTAGATCTACCATGTATATATTTTGATATATATTTATGGAATAGCTCAATCTCTCCAGTTGTAAAGCTTGAACAGGGATGAGAATAAAACCAGATGAAGGGTTCCAGATATAACTCCCTCCAAAATGCTTTGAAAATGCCTGTCAAAAATGTGAAACAATCCATTCATAAGTCCTGAGAAGGTTCTTGAGCATCATTTCATCTCCATGAGAGGTGACTCATCTCTGGCATAGATTAACTACTACTACCTAGAAAAAGGTAGAATTTTATCAGAGGAAGGGGAATCATCCCAATTTTACCTTTGGTTTGGTAGTGAAACTGTGACAACCATAAATCACTCCCAGCTGTCCCTGGGATGTCCCCTTCAGCACATCACTGTAGGGAAGGCAACAAGTTCTGCAGCAATCAATCGCTTTTATAGCCCTCCACAGACACATAGACATCATGTTGGAGCTCAAACTGTTCTGCTGGCTGAAAAAGATAATTGGTAAATCAAATACTAAATGAAATCACTCAAATGATATCCACTGCCCTCACTTTTGCTGAAATCCTTCGTTCATCTCTTAACCCATGCGTGTATGTAACCCAGCAGCTTCTTCCTAATCTTCCTAACCTCTTTCCACCTCCAACATTCACTCCTGTGGGTGCCATCACTCTCATTGCATGACCCGTAAATTGCCTCTGCATACTTCTTTTTTATCTGTGGTCCTCTATATGGTCTTTGTTGGGTGTAGCCTCTGTTCAGGGTGTGTTTACCTCAGGCATTGGACATGCTCATTTGCAGGGTCGTTATTTCCTTGCTCTGTGACTGCTTTTTCTGATTCCTACCCTACGGTACTTTCTGGGCTGAATGGATCTCTGGCTCTCAGTGATCAAAGCTGTCAGTTGCTGTTTATTTCCTCACCTCTTCAATTTGGCTCCTGGGAGGATGTTTCAACAGACGTTTTAGAGAGACAGAAAAAACCAATATCCTATTAAACTAATGACCCTTGGCTATGCCGTCTACAAATGAATGCAGGCACAGACAATTGCCCAGTTTTCTACTGAGGGTCTGTGCACAACAGTCTTATGTGTGTTTTCTAGCTATAGAATGTATGTGTGTATAACTTCTAGAAAAAATGTATAATTTCCATTTAACAGTAATTATTCCAGTGTAAGTATGGCACTCCACTAATTGCTTTCTGGTTATTAAGAATATTAATAAAGTTCATGTTCAGATTTTCTGGTAGAGAGCACTGCTGGCTCTTCTGTTTATTCTTTTCTGAGGGCTTCTGTAAAGAACATCTGAAGCCTTTTTATAACAGTTGCTTTTTAATAAAATCAAAAGTCTGGAATAAATTTGTTGTGACTAGCTATTAGCAAAAAAGATTTTCTATTCAGAGCAGCAATGGCTTCTTTCTTTAGATAAACATAGCTGTAATGTGTCACAGATTGAAGTGTATCTTCATGTCCTATGACCATGGTGATAATCACAAATATTCCTGGTGTTGGTACCAAGAAATGTTTTTCCTGCTACCAGCCTGTTATTGAATTCCTCATATTTAATATGCTTGAATTAAGCACACTTTCTGGGAGGAAATCTTTGAAGTTTTTATTTTATTGTATTGGTTGAGGGATCATGGAGACCATGACTGAGGAAAAAAATAAAAGTGGAGAGACCTTGTGGGCATTGGAAAGAGAAAATTGAAGAACTTTGTTTCGTCCGCACTGAACAGAATAGATGAGCAGGGATACACGAAGAGCTGTTCAGGATGAGGTTTTAGTGTGAACAGGAGAGGGGTCTGAAGCAAAGAAGTGGTCTTCGCATACGAAGAGCTGTTGAATGTGTGTTTGAATTAGGAGGTGAGGTGAGGTGAGGTGAGGTGAGGTGAGGTGAGGTAAGGTGAGGTGAGGTGAGGTGAGGTGAGGTGAGGTGAGGTAGGTGAGGGAAGAAAAGGGGATCCATACTGATTTGTTGGACTCCACAGTAGTATGAAGGTGGCAGCACTGGGAGTCTCTAGGGGAAAAAAAACTAACACAGGAAGAATAAAAAGTTTAAGAGGAGAAATATAAGAAATGCACTAATGGAAGCCCAGCAATGTTAAGATTTAAAGAAAGAGAATCATCAGTTAATAGAAAGGTAAGGGCTGACACGAGGTCAAGGGCAGGCTGTGAACAAAATACTACAGTGGAGTTTTGGCTACAAAGTTGACACAACTAGAAACTTTGTTTAGGCCAGATGTGGTAGAATGCAAGAAATGAGGGGAGGAGAAAAGGAGAAAGGAACCTGGAAGTAAAAGAAAATATAGTGAGAACAAATCTTCTCAATTAACTTTAAGAATATATTCTGCAATTTTAAAAATAAAATGAGGCAGCAAGAATAGCATTTGGAGAAGGAAGGGAGTTCACTTGACAGTTTTTAAAAATTTATTAAGCAAGGAGAAACGGAAGAATGTTTTTATTGTGAAGGGGAAGAAGTACAAGGCAGAGAGAAAGAGACTATCATGAAGTAGTGAAGGATGAGAATAGCTATGCTGGAAGATATAGCCATGTTCAAAACCTTGCTGATTCTATGATTCTGAAAAATGATCATGCAGAGGCACAGGAAGGGAAATGTGAAGAGTTGAGGTAGAAGAGGTTGAGAGCACACAAAACAAAGTTTTCTATCTGTGGCTGAAAAAAACCGTAGGGATTGTGATTGAAGAGAAAAGGAAAGGAAGGAGGAGCTCAAGTCGTACAGTGTTTGTAGATTTTGCAAATCATCCAACAATCACTGGGCAAGGAAGGCAAGGAAGGCACAAGGCAAGAAAGCTTTCTTGTGAGAGCTCATTCCTCACAGCTCTAATTGTGTAATACACACAGCACAGAAACTAAGCAAAACACTGTGAACTCTAATAACTCGTAGGAACATGGAGAAAACAGCAGGTTGATAAAACCTATCAAAAGCTTGGGAAGGTGATCTGACTATTATCCTTGTTTGGATAAATGTGCTACTAAAATATGTATTAAAGTATAAAACACAGGCCATTATTCACTGTTTTCAAGGCACTCTTCATATGGAAAAGTAAATGAGAGATCATGAGAATGGTTCTAACATTATTGTTGATTCATGCCAAATTAGCTTTCTAATCTGTGCGTAGAGCTATTGTTATTAAAAAAAATCATTTATCCTCTCGAGCACAGTACTGCTTTGTTTAACTTCAAATTATGTCATTTACCTACCACTGTTGTGCACCCTTCTTTTAACAAGGTTTCTTTTGGCACAGTTCCTTGTTTGTTGAGCAATAGATTGATATGCTTGCAGGGAATGGAAGAAAGATGTGCTGCTGTACAGTACTAGCATCCACCCTGTGGTATTTTGAACACACTGGAAATACCAGCTAATGATAAAAGGCTGTGATTAAATCTTTCAGGGCTGCAAGGGTGAATGACATCACTGAAAATAAAAAAAAACAACCTTCCTCTAAATCAGAACAGAAAACTACAAGGGAGGAGTATGGTAAAAGATTCTGTACCGTGGTCTGTTTGTATGCATTGTATGTATAGGAGGTAATGTTTAAAATGTTAGTAGCATTTGGCCTAAGCATTTACCAACCAAAGATGCTTCTGAGACTTTCTGCAGCTGGTTACCATTTTAACAGGGGAATATTTGATATGATAGCCTTGTGTTCCTCACACAAAGGGCACTAATTATGCAGCAGAGATAAATAAAGCAGCTCAGATAAGGAACGTATTAAATTCATATCCTGTGCTACCTCAGAAATCTGATAGGAGATTGAATTTGTTTCCATGATGCAGATCATGGTTACAAAAAGCTTTTACCTCTTTTCTAAACAGGGTTACGGCACTAGTACATGAGAAAAGTTACAGCAAGGCAAGCTATGGCATTATTTTAAAGCCATTGTCTTCCATGGTTGTTGTTTCAGTGAATGCTTTGGTGCAAAATATTGCAGCAGAGCAGATGAAAGAGACTATCCAGCTTTACTGAAGGGTAGGGGTAAGACCTCTTGTACACAGGTAATTCCCACAGATTAGATGAATTTTATGAGCTTCTTCTCAGGAACATAGTGGTTTGCCCATACCATCAGACTCTTCTGCTAAGTGTCAACATTACATCTGCATTTTCTTTCCGTGTTGAAAATAAAAGAGAATCCAAAAGGGAATAAAGTTATAACACCCTTTAGATTAACACAGTTGTGAATACTCATTTAAGCAATGAAACTGTAGAAGATGGGCTCATTAGGATCTCAGACTACATGGCTATTCTGTTACCAAAGACACTCCTAATTAGCAAAATGTTTCTTCTGAAGTGGCCTGTTGGGCTGCAGAAGAGGATTAATCCACAGGCTTTCTGAGCTCATTCTGGGCTGTGTTTGCTTGTTTGATCTGGGTCTTGATGACACAAAGATCCAATGAGGTACTTGCTTCATCTGGGACTCACCACTCTAGGCCTCCTATAAGATACGTAGTGTGGATATGAACCATGATCTGTCTGTAATTTGAGAATCTTTCTGCAAACTGATTGCAAATAGAGTTTGTCAAAGAACTCTTACAGTGCAGATTTAATATTTCCAAATCCCAGGGAAGAAAGTTTGCTTTGGGATACAATGAAGCACTGATAAGAGTGATTTAGAGCAATATAAAGCTTTCCAAGTTCCATCAGGCTTGTGGCAGTGTTCACTCTGTCCCTGCTCTCCATGGCCCAACATCCAGAGAACAGCACAACAAGCCCCACAGTGGGCAGCAAATCATCCACATACTTATGAAATTCTCTTATCTTCATCCTTAATAGGTGAAAGTTGGCTTAATTTCCTGAACATGAGGTTTACATTCCTTCCCATCATCTATTTTTAGCATTTATTATTATAACTCCATATTCTTGGTACTCATATAAATGTCCAGTTCCCCACTAACTTTTGGTAAAGTCCTGGCCTTAGTAGTATCTATTGTCAGTGATTTATGAAGTTTAATTGCACATTGTCTGTTTTTCTTCCTTTCATACATTTTCAATTGGCGCAATTCAAATTTAATCAAGAGTGCTAATCTGCCACTGTATTATTTTAGGGCGGTTCATCCTTTATGAAATTCTTCACTGTCCCTCTGGATTTGAATAAAACCTAAATAAATTCATGCTATCTGCAAATGTTACTGTCTTGCTGCTTGACTCCATTTCTAGATAATTAATAGATACATGAAATTATCTCTGTGTGTCTGATGCAGCCTTAATACTTTCTTTTACTAATGTTTTATTATCATGCCTCTCCTTTCTGACTCTTGGCTAGTTTGGGGAAAGTAACAGTACTGTGCATGCTTTTCCTTTTTGACCGTAACTGAATTGAATCCAATAAATTCCCTTATGCAGAAGTGAACATATTTCCTTGAAAAATATAGATTCACCTGAGAGATGGCCTTTCACTATAACAGGATAAATTAACTGGTAGCTTATCCTTGTTTTGGACTTTGAGTGTAAAACCACTGATGTATGTCTCATAAACACACATATACAGCAGCCCTGGTATTGTGCTCTCACGTGGCTGCCTAGATGTTCAGAAATTTCTATAGAACTGGTACAAATATTTTTCCCCAGCAAACTGAAGAAAGGGAATATGTTGAGGTGTTTTTAATTATTTTGAAAAGTGGCCCTGTGCATCCACTTTGTGAAAGAGCATCTTAAAGCCTCCGTCCAATGCCTGAGGTAAGAACATTCCACCATCAAAATCCTTTTAAACAAGCAAATTGTAAATATCTGTCTTCTAAAGTTGTTTTATTTTTCTTTTTAGTTTCTCTGAGCCTTCCTTTTGTATTTTTCCTTTGAGCAAGCATTCTGTGAACCCCAGTCTCTGATGCACAGTTACAGGTTCCACCTGTGCACCCATTAGCAGAGTGGAGGGATGGTGTATGAATTTTGAGTGGTACACTTATATGGAATCATAAATGCCCTCATGATAATCACTTAATAAGATATTAAATCTATGTGACACTAGAAAAAGAAGCAGAGTTGAGTTTCATTATTATTCTTTTAAAAATTTCTGATGTTTTGTGTTCCTTTCAGAAAGAATGCCTCTCCGGTATATTCCCAGCATTTTAAAAACCATTGTCTTTTCAGACAATTCTCAAATAAATGGAAAATAAAACGTGGTTTTGCTCTTTATTATTCCACTTGTGCAAAATATTACTAAACCTTTTTTAAAAGTGTATAAAGAATGACAGGAAAACCGGGAAAGAATTGAAAAAGTATCTGTGATCTAAAAAGCCATTTTTTCTCCTTTAGTTTAAAATGCTCACACAAAACCTGTATTAATTTTAAATTACTAACTTGAGAGAGAAATGTAATAAAATGTTTTTCTAATGCTTTGTTATCCTTATGGCTTCAACTCCAGCTCAAAAATGCAATTAATTCTGTAACTTACACTCTGTGGCGGATGTCATTCAAGCTGCGACAGCTTATTGGGTAGTTAAAAGGATAAAATCAAGTAGTCATTCTACTAATCCCTTTACAAGGAAACAGCTTTATGCATAAAAGCTGGAACTTATGTGGTCATTAGCAGATGCTACATCAAGCAACCAAAAATACACACATTTAAATTCTTAAGCACAATCTATGAACACTACACAGATGGTTTCCAAGAAACTGTACCTAAATTGATTACGATAAAAATGATCTGCTGCAATTGTTTCTGTCAAAAGGGAGAACAGAATTTGTCCCAATGTGTCGCTCTGCCCACTCATGCAGAGAACCCAGCTGCTGAGACAGATGTTGCTCTAAGCACTTTATTTTAGGGTCATTAAAATGGTTACAGGGGTTAGTCATTCATTGTTTTATAAATTGTGCTTACTAGCTGAGCTCCATAGATGCTGGAAAACTTCTTTGTGGTTGATCAAAAAAGTTACATGTCATATCACATTTACCTTATGCTGGCAGTAAAAATGGGTGAAGCATTGTGCAGGACAGGAAGAGAGAAAAACAGTTACTTTTTCTGTTTTATTTAGAAGAGCATTTATTTACTCAGACCTGACATGGCCTAATGTAATAACCTGAAATGCAAAACCTGACTCCAAGGCCTTCTATCTCTCATTTTAGTTCCTTCCAATCATTAAAGAACAAGATTTTTCAATACAACTCATTCCTGTACACTCCTCCTTCTGTGGTATTATGAGCAAGAAGTGTCAGACAAGCAAAGGTTTAAGATCAGTTGATTAGATCAGTGCAGAGTGGGTCCGTCTACCTCCCCGCTGTCTTTGCAAATGCTGCTCTTTGGCAGTTTGAGCATACTCAGGCTTTACTTAGAAATATTTGGCTAAATCTCTTCTCTGTTGGCAGGTTCTATGGTTTTCCATGGCTCATCTAATTCAGGATTGACTTAGCCATGTGCATGTGATGTATTGGTGCAGCAGCTAATGTGTCAATGAGAAACAGAACAGTAAAAAGATGAGGCTCAGTGAAAAACAGCAAGGTTGGCAGATCCAACTCCTTTTCAGATCATACTGTAGCCTTTTATAGCCTCCACTACAAAATGTAGCCAACTTCCGCTTTTTTATTTCATCTTGGTCCCTGTGTACTTGTTATTATGTCGATGGTTCGATTCATCTTCCCTAATTGGTTACGGAACTTTGGCAGCCAAATCCTAAATTCTAGGTGGTTTCCTGACTTCATAGACACACTCTAAATGATATTTTTCCACCTTTCCTTTGCACATTTAGGATAAAGTCATTCATCTAGAAAAAAATAGTGAAACATTTAATGTCATTTTACCTGACTCCTTAAAACATGGCTGCTTTGGCAGTGGGTTGTTTTCCTCCACTTCTGCAGGACATTAATTTATCTCCCCTGGTTTTATTTAGATAATTATGGCCTGTTCAAATGTATATCCTCGTAAATAAATAACCTAGCATGCCTCTCGCTTTGAAAATGCACTAAAGTTACAATTTTTAAATTAAAATCAATATATCCTCAGGAAATTCAAAAGCTAGAGGAACAAAGTTACCCTCTGTCCCCAAATCTATCCATTCCTGAGATCAAATACCTCAAAAAAATTCCCCTGCTAGGTTAGGATCCAGACAGAAAACATTTTCAGAAAACACAATCCCTGAAAATGCATGAGACTTTTAGAAGCAGGCGCATTTCATCCATTTCAGCATTCAGTTCAAACAAAGCCACCAGTACAAAAAGTAATTCAGTCAAGAGAGCCACATTTTTACCTGACTGTATGTTAAAATATATAAATTATCTTAGTTTCACATAATTTTGAGTTGAATTTTATCCAATCTGTATTTTGATCTTGCAAAATCCCTTAGACAGGAAATCTTTTTTTCCCAGAATTTGATGATATTGTTCACCCATCAACTTTATTTGTATCTGAAGCAAAGACGGTGCCTTTCATAAGTAATACAGGTTTATTATAGTTTCATGACCAGAAATTTCTTATTGCCTAAGTAAGATGTTAAGATTTGTTGTAACTAGTAGCTGATTTGTCTGCAAAATAAATGTAATAAGATGAGGATTGCATTACAAGCTTGGGGTCTCACAGAGTGCACTGAACTTCACAAAAAAATCACTTTTCCCCTTTGCTTTTGTCTCCCAGTATTGTAAGGTCTTCAGGATAACAGCTGTCACTTATTCTGCTTATGAGCAATATTGGCTGTAAAGATGCTTCCCTTTTCAGGAAGAGCTTCTGAAAGGTAATGCAACATTAAATAGTAAAGGACTCTCTCATCATCTGACGTGTTTTGAGGCGAGATTTAGCACAAAAATGCAAGGCCAGAATAGAGGAAGAGATGCACTTGCAGGACAAATGTCCTTTTTAGTGTTCGTGGTTCATACAGTGCTCGCAGAAGAACAGAAAGAGAAACATCCTGATGAAAAGCAAGCTTGAGTTCTTAAGAGAGTTTTTGATATTCTGCACACCAGGCATGACAACATAAGGCTGCTCACAGCCCGGGTGTCACTCCAAATTCCATTATACTTACATTAGATGCTGTTTGTTCCTCCTGCAAATGCACTGACAGATTTTTGCAGCCCTGTGCATGGTTTTTTTTTTTAGTGTATGAAAGGTTTGTAGTTATTTTAGCTGTGGAGTTGCTAAAAAATTATTAAAATCAAAGTTCGCTCTCATCTACCCTGAACAAAGCCAAACAACATGTTCTTCTTTTAGAAACAAATGAATGGGAATTGGCTAGTACACAACTCACACTAAGATGGCTGGGGCTGAAAAAAAGGGTGTGATGGCTTGATACACGTTATAGAAATGAAAGCATTTCTACTTGAAAAGCCATCATGATACCTAGCTCTAATTCCCTTTTTTTCTTGCATCCTCTTTTTGTTATGTAGCATCTGAGCAACAGCTGAGATGGAAAAAAAATAACATTATTTGTACCGTTGTGGAATAGCACTTATCTTGAAAAGTATTGATTTTATACAGATCAGGAAGAAACACAGCATATGCAATTGGAAGGAAAAAAGGACAAAACCTGATAACAGAAAGCCAGTCTGCTGGCACATTACAGCTTTTCTCAAGGTGACATTGTCTAGTGTTAAGATGGACAGGTTTTGCTGGTTTAGAGCATTATTGAATATAACATTGATCATGTTTATACTTGGTCACACTGAGTCCTTCTAGTCCAGCCTACAGTCTTCAAAAGTGCATGCTTGATGTGAATGTAAGAACAAGAACAACTTTGCCCTTGCTCTGAACACTCACTCAGTCTTCAACAATTTGTGGCTCATGGACTTCCTCTGGTCCACATATCCTGCCTTCTGTGGCATCCACAAGCCAGAAACACTCTTTCTGCAGTATCAAGGGAGAAAACTTGGGTCCATTAACATTCCTGTCATAACTGCCTTAGTTTGAACAGAACAGGGTTTTACCCAGGTGCACACACTTTTGTCTGCCATTATCCTTCACCCTCTACAGAAACCACTTACAGTGGCAAAAGCCAAGGGACAGAGGGGAGATTTGAATCTTGAAACTGCAGTTTGGGCACTGACTCAGATTTGTCCCCTGAGGCTTCTCTACAGCCTCACATTCACCTTCAGTGCAAAAGCCTGTGCCCTCTTGTACTGTTCCCCTACACGTTCTCCAGCATTTTGTGTCTGTATGGCTGACCCAAGGTGTTTCCCCTCTGCTTTCTACTGAGGATCTTGACTCTCCTTTTCCTCCCCCCCCCAATTTACTCTGCTGGGAAACCCTGCCTATACTACTGTGATCCTCAAGAAAGCAGCATTGTGCGAAGATATGGGATGTTCCACTTTGGCAATACTACTTAATCCTTCCTTCACTTGATTCAGGTCTGGCACCATTGTTCATCATTCCACTTGATCGATGCCAGGCAGCTGTGCTTTTGACCAACCATGTGGGGTACAGCCACTTTACTAAGTTTTTGAGCTCTTAAGAGAGCGTGAAGCAGCCTAGACGTGCCAATGTATGCAGTAACTTTCTGAAGAGAGCAGCATTTCAGACAGAAGTGTTTTTCGGGAGCATAGTTCGGGAAAAATAAAGTCAAAGTTGGGTGATCAGTGGGATATAATATATCGAGGTGATTTTCCACAAAACAGAAGACACATCCGTCCTCTGAGTATTACCATGGTAAGTAATCTCAAATTTACCATCTAGAAATAAAGACTATAATAATTAGGACATGATTATTGATATTAGAAGTTCTCAGCCAAAGATAAGAAAACTAGAAGACATTTAGGTGATCTACAGGAGATCCCACACATACGTATCTTCAGTTTGGAGCAATACAAGCATGGAGCTACATAAAGTGTCAACCTATCACCAAACCATGGAATACTGTATTTTTATGGAAGAGAATTCATTTAAGTCATGTGATAGCCAGAAGGTGAGAAGTAGAAATCTTCTACTCTAGCTTTTGTATCTCAAGTATCTTCACCATTGTGCATTCTCTCACTTAAAACCCCCAAAACTAACAGCTCAAATGTCTGTTTTAACTTAATTCATAGAGTAATAGAAAAGTGAGAACATTAATACATTTGGGCTACTCATTCACCATTGACTGGAGGATCTGAAAGCACCTGTGGCTGTGTAGGTGTGTTTTTCTGCTCTTGTTGATTATCTTCTAAAGGTTTCTGATAGAAACCACATCCTCTTACCCAGTATTGGGTGGTGTTTATTAAAGATGCTGAGAGCATAAAAAGAGCAGCCCTCCCCCCCAAATTATCTGGTACAGACATGCATGTCTATAACTTTCTCTGTAACTGAACTGTAAACATGACCTTTGCAAACCAACAGTACTTTTCCAACTGAAAAGGTGTGTCAGCTGCATGACAGTGTGGTGTATGATTTTGCAGAGCTTTGCACTTTCACCTGTGGGTAAAGTGAATTCAAAACACGATTGTCTTGATTTAGTAATAGACAGACCCTTTTTTTGCCAGTGAAGATAACTCTCCACAGAGCTAAGCATGTGACAACCAGAGCCTACTACTTTTAAATAACAACTTTAATATTCTGGCATTGAAGGAGTGATTATCTTCAACATCAGCTAGAAATGCCAAGAAAATTAATAGTTAAAATTCCCATTAATTCTGTCATTCTTCTCATTATCTGTCTTAGAGGGATGTCATGTAAGTGCTATTAATGCTGAAGACTGTGAAATTTGAGGTGAGGGAAGGAGTAAAAAAGCAAATCAGACAACGCATCTTTTTTTCTCATTCTGAGAAAACAGGACTTGTTTACTCAAGAATTACTTTTTTCTCAATGTTATCACTAGAATTGGTACTAAAGCTCCATAAATGCAGCAGTATGTGAAGACACACTTTATAAGCAACCCTTACATAGTTAAATGTCCAGGAAAAGAACAGCATGGTCAGTTCATTTAACCACAAGGATTTGCATCACGAGCACAGAACATTTCTGTTTAGTTGCGAATCTACTGGAATGTGTCTTTTTCTATTAAACACATGAAACTATTATAAAAGCAGCATGTGAAGAGTGTTTTGTCAAGACCTAATCACTCTCTCATGGATACTCTTAGGAAGTCCACTGCCTTTTCTTTAGGTTGATCTTGCATAGGTGATATATGTATGAAAAGACAGTTAATGTTCTCTTTTGAAGTAGTGTCCAGCTGCCTCCAGCTGCCTTCCAACCCTGTGCGAGGGTGAGCTGTGCCGTAAAATGACAGACAAGACACATAAGCCAGAAGGAAGCCATCCACTAACCTGTCCACAAACTTTCCAGTTTGCCTGGCTGGGGCTGAGTCCCTCTGGCCCTGATAGGATATGTACATTCTGTCTACAACCCTGAGGTTGCAGCTGGAATATTCATATCCTAGCAAGTTTGTTAAAACATAAGTTTTAAAAAAAACAAACACCCCCTCTTCCCCTTCCCCCCCGCCAGTTCTTTAGTCTTAATTCACTGGCATTATTGCTTACTGTGATCACATCTAAATCTTGAGGACAAGAGGCCCAGCTTCACGAAAGACTTAGGAGTTTAAGTCTGAGGAAAGTGCCAAGCAGCTTTTATATTGCTGAATGTCTCTGCAACTTGATTTCTGTATAACAGTTCCACAATTTTGCTGTTTCTATTCAGAAGGATGTCACTTCATGACAAGCTGGGGTTAACTATTCCCCTCCACCATCCCATCTGGGTTCTCTTCATGTACAGTAAAAGCAAATACATTTGTTACATTTTGAAAGTGAAGTTATATACCTTGACTTTACTGGGACGTAGTCATGAAGAGAGATAGCAAAGAGTAGTAAATGCACTGTCAAATCTCACCTTAATGTATTTTTCAGATGTTTTGTTGGTTTTTTTTCCTCTGAAAATAATCTTTCAAAAACTTACTGGCTATTTTGGTCCCTAAGATTTGAACTCTTCACATCCAGCTTTAAGATCCCACCTGAAGCAGCTAAGGCAGGAGACTGATATGCCCTTGGCTCACTGGCAGTTGGGGAAGAGGAGCTTTCAAAGAGCAAATGACTTTAGGTAGACTGAAATATGAGCTGAGGTACCCTTCCACTGTTTCTGGAGTGGAGATTTTACTCTCCTTCTGCCATCGCAGAAGAACGATTTTGCTCTCTTTCACTTTTTCTCTCTCATTATTTCTAACAAGACACCAGAGAAAGTGACTGTTTGACCAGCTTCTGGATATGTAATGTGCCTAATTCTATGAAGGTGGTGATCTATTCCAAAAATAGCCTTAAAAATTTTACAACAGGTGCTCCTGATAAGTTAATCAAATAAAGCTTCAAATATGTTTGTTGGAAGACAAGCAGTCTAGTGTTGGTCCAGCAGTGGGTATTTAGGGTAATAATAATTAGAAAGCCTTCAAATGATACAAGGATAATAACGTTGCTTTGATCAATTGCAAAAACAAGGTGGTACAAAGAAGCCTAACCCAGCACATTATATGAAATGATGAAGAAGGGGAAAAAAGGAATACATACTAAAATGTACAAACTAAAAAATCCAGATGAAACAAAGAACTGGAGTAGCAGGTCAGCTTTGCTTATAAAGAGAATACTCAGCTTTGCTTCTACAGGGCTACAACTCTGTTTCCCTGAGATGCTCTGCTGTCATTCATGCCAGAGTTAAACAGGTCAATAGTTTTATCTGATGAGAGAATATACCTGCCATCTGCCTTTAACCCCCAGCTCACTGAGGGGGAGTGGGCACTGTTGTACCCTATGGGAGGAAACTTAAAGGAAGCACCAGAAGAAGTTTTCCTCTCAGCTTTTCTCTATTTCCTCAATAGCATCCAGGGTATGGCACAAGCCCTGCACAAAGCCTCCTGTTCCCAGAAAGCACTTCTAAAGTCATGTAAAACAAAACAATTCAGTGCGAGAATGGTGTACCCCCTTGTCATCCGAGCTCCACAGCCCTGCATCTTTCCTGTACAATGTTTCTCCAGCTGCAGCGGGCACGAGGTTATAGATCAGGTTATTATTACTTTCATGATATAGTTAACAAGGTCTAATGAAAGCTGGGTCGTAATATTTGCTTAATAACGTTATCAGGTTGAAGTTTATTACAAAGAGGAGAGTGAGCAGGCTGATAAAGCACCTTTGGAATTAAGACTTATAGGTAGCTTGACAGAAGGGATATGGTAATGCCGCCTAAATCTTGCTCTGAACTTTTCATCCAGAGATCTTAAAGCACTTGTAAAACATATCAAGGTCACATATGGAGATTTTGGAATCAGCAGACTGAAAAGCAGACTGAGCTATATCACTGATGTGATGAGACTGCAGTGTTGAGACCCCAGATTACCTTTGTTATGCTGATATATCTGATAGCAATGGGAGGTACCGGGAATGAACTATGCCCTGAAAACACCTTCACCATGCACTTATGGAAGATGGGGCATAGCCAAATTCTTTTCCTTCAGCAGTACTAAATCTACCTCTCCCAGCCCTTGGTCCTGTGATGTTGTGGTCAGACTAGCAGCACTCTCTTTTGAAGTATATTCAGAATTATTATATGGGCATTACAGAGATTTTCTAATATAAAAATAGTTGATATACAACTTAGATACTAAAGGAGATTTTCACCTGGTCTAAATGGATGGAACTCTTTGAATCTTAAGTTTTAAAAAGTAAGTCCAACAAGGAGCTATGGAAGAACTGGCCCATTTGTTTATGTACTCTACCTGGTCTATGTTCCGTGATAACAGCATTCAAAGGACAAAAGTTGTTATAACCCAAAAAATCGTATTCAAAATTATTTGATTAAAATGGATCACCTCTTACGGGATATGGTTTGAACTTTGTGTAGAAATATTTCTGAAACCGCTAAGTACATTCTGGACCGGAAGTCTGCATATCCTTTTTCTTTGTGAAGTGGAGGTGATGGCTTTGTAACGTACTCCAGTACTGAGGCACACAAACATTGCTGTTTGAATTTTAATCAGTGAGACAGCACCAGATGGCAAGACAAGCTAAACAAATTGTGTCCCACCAAAGAATCCAAGGAAGTTGCTCCATTTCATAGGAATTTACTTAGTTTTATAGGAACTCTGTGAAAAATTTTCTGTTTTTACCTTTTTAATTAACATCCTATATCTTTCCATCCTAGTAGTGTTCTGTGGCCCTTTCAGTGTTTTTACATGTGGGGTCTGTCCTGTCCTCATGGAAATCTATCTTAAATCACCATAGTAGGAACATGATTGAGATTCAGTGCAAGTTATAAAATGCCTGCCATTATATGGTTTCCTCCATGATATTAAAGGAGTCAGTCCTGCAACACTTCCCAGGGATGGAAAGTTTACTAGCAGAGCACAACGTGGAAGGTCTTCAGTATTCTCACTGCAACTTTACTGTGATGATATCGAAGGATAGAAAGGCAACTTAGGTGAAATAATCACCAGTCTATTGGCTTTTCTTCAGGAACTTTTAAAAGGGTAAATATTGATGATTTGGTTTTGCTGTTTTAAATCATAGTACCATTTGGAGATTATTCTGCTGCCATTGAAGTCAATGGTGAATCTTGGACAGAGCCTGCCTGCTTACTTCATATCAGCTATCAAACAGCTGTCGGATGATAATAGCTGTCAGAAAACAACAACCTGAGCTGAATTTGAACCAGCAAAATTTTATGCAGTTGGTTTCCAATGCCACAAGTTGTTTTTTTACCATGTCAAATTGTGGATTTTAGTGTATAACTCCAGAAAACTGTCCTTTCTACATCCATTTTCCTGGGTAACAAATTTACATGCTTATTGCTGCCATCCTAATATTAGCAAGGGGACTAATGACTAGTAATTGATTCCCTCCACTTGGGAATAGATATGCCTGTTGGCTGAACCCTCAGTGTCTTGTAGTAAAGCATCAGAGAGGAAAACAAATCACTCTGTAAAATTACAGAATGAGAAATTTGTCACCCAAAATGTCATGTCTGGTTTCAGTTTTTCTCTCTGTTTGTACTACCAAGATGTTAACAGCAGTGGGAACACTATTAGAGCAGTTGTTTTCTTCTGAAAGTGAGTTTCTGTACCAAGACATTATTTATGTGTAAATGGATA
Organism: Lycocorax pyrrhopterus obiensis; assembly: GCA_014706295.1. Lineage (NCBI taxonomy): Eukaryota > Metazoa > Chordata > Aves > Passeriformes > Paradisaeidae > Lycocorax > Lycocorax pyrrhopterus. The sequence continues at coordinate 95,245,395 of JACSVZ010000004.1, read as the reverse complement.
ATACAGTTTCTGTATATAGATAAGTAAAAGAAATCTTCTCAAATTGTCTCTATAAATTAAAAAATAAATAGTTATATTAGAACCCTGGAGTAATATTGAATAGGTAAATGTCCTAATACAGTTAAAGATATTGAAATCACATGGATCAAAATGGTAATTAGAGCAGGTCTTGTGTCAGCTTGATAAAGTATTTAATGTCTGACTTTTGGTAGTGTTTTCCATAGTGACTGTCCCCTACAATGAACAGAATAAGGAGCCTTTGAGAAAACAGTAGTGGTTAGTGTTTACTGCTTTGATCATAGCAAGCTGACTGCACTGAGTTCAGTGCCCTCAAAAATTTATTAATCAAATATTTTATGTTGTACATTTACAGGGCAATTTAGCCCTCAGATAATAAAACATCTAAAACAAAATGGAGATTTGCAGTAACAAGTAGAATGTCAATATATTCACAATCAAGCTGTCTTCCCAGCAAGATTCTCAATGGGAAAAGCATTTATAAAAGGGGTGCCATAGGCAAAATTCTCATTAATGAGGTTAATTCAGTTCATGTGCTGAAATTTAAATTATGTGGAATATTCAGATTAATTCAAACAAACATTAATACAGAAAGCAAAATGCAATGTAAATACAAGAGAGTCAATATTAGTTTCATTTTGATGGAACAAATATCACAAATATTGGAAAATCAAACTGGCAATCCTTGCCTTACAGGGTTTTTTCTAAGCAATATGTTGAAAGACTGCATTGTCTCCACAAAAGTCTGTTATACTTTTTAAAGAAAAGCATGCAATTTGCCACATCATTTTTGTTGTCTTTTTTAAAAATTTGCATATATTCAGTAATCCTCTGACATGTCTCAGCTAAAATTATAGCCATATTGTTGTCAAATTGAAAGAAATTAGACATGTTATAAATTAGAAATGTCTCTCGCACCAGTTCTCTTCTTAATGGGATTCAGCTGAAGCTTTCCATGTACATGAAAATGGTGTGTGAGGCAGACAGCAAATATGGCTGAGCAGAACTTATTCTGCTTCTACCTTTTGCAAAGGTCCAATGGGCCTGATTTTAGGCTGAGAGTTTGGGGAACGCTTTGCCATTTGGCATTTTGCAGTTTGTCCTGTGGGACACTGGAAAACTAAATGTACCTCCCCTTTAGGCTAGATGGATTTTAGAGGATGACTGACATCTGGTGTTGAGGGAATGGACACTTGGTTTTCCATGTTCATGGTAAGCTGTTCCAGCTGGAAACGTTTTTGGGTCGGATGGCAAGGAGCAGCAGATAAATTCCAAGGCTGGCTGATCATTTTACAGCTGAGTGAGCAGTGAGTACTCTGCTGGACATTTTGAGGTCTTTTCTAAGAATGCTAGGGAGGATTTACATGCTGTGAATGACAAACACCTTAAAATATCACAGGGTATGGACTTGAGAGAATAGTGAGCAATCAATTATTATTGATCCTGTATTCTATGATTCCATGATTCCAAATATCACAGCATGAGGCATTCGAGTAAGCCTGAGCTTTCTAGAGGATAACATTTTGAAGCATATTTGCTGATTAGTTATCCTTGCTATCAATCTGAGTCGAGAACTCAGGAGGTATTATTCCCTTCACCTCCAGGCCACATGCATCACAGCATCAAGGTGAAATATCAGATGTCAGTCACCAGTTATTAGGTATAGGCTATGGCCATATTGAATCTCCTGTCAAACAGCAGGTTTGTTTTGGAGGGTTATGGGCATAGGACAGCAGATGGTGTAGACATAAATATGTCCAAACTGCCCTTCCAGCAACTGATATGTACTAAACCACTTTGTTAACAGGGCTGCAACAAGAGTATTCTCTTCTGGTTTATTATCCATGTGCATTTGTTTAACTCAGCCTTTGTTTTAAAATGTGCATGTTATCATTTTCAGTACTTTCCTTGTTTCCCCTGGAAGAGGAGCACGTCATCTCTGAAGACTGCTCAAGTCTGAAGTGTCACTGTAGAAATGCATTTCTTCAACACTACAGCACAGGTCAGACACCTCTGAACTAGCCACTCAAGTGACAGAAATTATCTGAAAGTTCAGAAATGTGCTTTCATTATCATCCTCATAATATGCAGATACAAAAAGCAAGTGATACTGCAGCAATTGAATAGTCCACTTCTTTATATGTATACACACAGTGAAAATATATGTAGAATGGTATACAGACATTTGAAAATGTGCCATGTAATAAGAAAATAGCTTAAATACCAGATACAGAAAAACAGAATAGCAATTCAGAAACAATGACCAAAAGCAATTGCTAAAAGTTAAACCAATGAATTGCAGAATAGGGAAGAATCCAGCTACAGATGTATGTTTTTAAAATGAAGATGAAAGTATAATTTAACACCAAAATTGGAAGGAGAGAAATACAAGAGAAAAGACTGAAATGTGTCTTTAAGTGTCTTTAAGTGTCCAAGAAACATTTGAAAAGTAGGTTACTTTCAACACATTGTAGAATCAATATCTGGAAGTGAAGAAGAGGAGAATTCATCTAAAAACTGCGCATCTGCTCTAAGACAGTCTCCTGGACTTTGTCCTTAAGGCAATGGAGATAAGGACAGGAACTTTCGAAGGACTGATTATCCTTTCCTAAGACAGGTTTTCCAATAGGTGAAAATAATCTTTCTCTGGGGGTGTCCATATATGTCTATTGACGATAGAAGATTACATAGGTAGTCAGACTAAATACTGTTCTTTCTGTGAAATTTGACTCAAGTCAGAGAATACAAACAGTAAATAATGAAACATAAACATCTAAAAGAAAATCCATGTTTTGGCCATGCCAGATCTTCCAGTCCAACTTTTGACTGAATATTTTAATGATATGTTTACAAGCAAGCTTTCATGTGCTCTTTGAGTCTTCCTCCTGTAATTTCTATATTCTAATTATTGTAATTATAGTCAGTATGCACACTAATGCAATCCCAAAAGTGCTTTTGATGTGCTTTTATTTCACAGCATTTCTAAGATTTTATACTTCTCTGAGGCAAATGGTTGTGGGACTAACATCAATTTGCATTACTATGGACAATTGAATCAGAACCAAGCTCAATGTCAAATTCTTCTCCTTGTGTCTGAGAAATGACTACTGTTCTTGATGTGTCTAACACCTGCTACCTCCAGCTTGAGGGGAAAAGGATAAGTGAATGGACTTGATTTCATTTCTCACCCTGCAGTATATCGAAGCAAAAATTAATGCAGACTTTGAGGGGGATGTCTGCTGTGACTTTCATTTTCTAAATTAAACTTAGTAAGCCATCATTTTGATAATGAGTGATTTAGGAGACCACACAGGAAGGATAAGCAGCAATAATATGATGAACTGCAGTTTTACATTGTCCATCTAAAGAGTGAGATTGACAAAACTTCAATCTTCCAAACACAGAAATCTGAACACATGGAATTGCATCCACTGTCCTGTAAATATTTTGTCTTGTTACAGGAAGTAGCTCAGTTTGAATTCATTCTGGGGACATGAAAACCTCTTGGCCTATACAATCAGTACCTCTTGCTCTTTATTTTCATAGAATCATATGATGATTTAGTTGGAAGGGATTTTGGCTGTTCAAAGCAGAGAAAGCGATGAGACCAGGCCAGGTGGCACAAGGCTTTACCTACTCAGGTCTTTAAAACTTCCAAAACATTCCAGACAATCTGCTTGACGATTTGATTGTCCTTGTGGTGAATATCCTTATATCCATATATCTTGTCCTTATATCCATACAGAATCTCTTTTATTGCAATTTGGGCTTGTTGTTTTTTTAGACTTCCACCATCCAGTTCAGGACTTCTTGACAACCTCCCAGTAGGTACTGGGGGGGGGGGGGGGGGGGGTGCTGTTAGGCCCCCCTGAAGCTCTGTCTTTTCAAGGGTCCATGATGCACAAACCCAGTACCCTCGACCTCACTCACAAGGTCAGTGCTCCAGACCTGGCCAGGTTGGTTGTGTTGACTGAACTCACTCCAGTTTTACAATATCTTCCTTGTATTCAGGGCCCTAAACTAAATGCAGTGTCTAGATGCAGTGTAAGCAGCAGTGATCAGAGCAGGATAACCCTTTTCTCCAGGTCGTGCTTCTTCTCACAGAGCCCGGGATGCTGTTGGTGGTCTTTGCTGCCGGGGTACCCAGCTGGCCAACATCCACCTTGTGCTCACCAGCACCTCCAGGTCCTGTTAACACAGACTTTTCAAGGTCTTGAGTACATCAAGAGTTTAATTGCCCAGCTTCCTTTGAGACCCCCAGCCACTCTTCCTGTCCAGGACCTGATTTCAGCCCAGCCAGGCTCTGTCAGTCCCTGTAGTGAGGCCACAGCCGTGCCAGGCTCCAGCCTTGCCTCTGCTGCTTTGCTGCCTGGCTGGAGCCCCCAGCTGTGCCCTGGCCCCCGTGCATCCCTTGCTGTGTCAGAGTCTGTCAGTGTCTCACCAACCCCATTACCATCTCCACGGGACTGTTCCCCATGGGAGACGGCACGGCCAGTACTGGTTCTCCCTCAGCTCCAGCTCCCAGGCCCTGGGGTTGCTGCTGGGCCACACTGCTCCTTGACAAGACACATCCCTGCCAGGCAGCCCTGGCTTGTATTCCTACCAAGGTTTCTTCCTTCCCAGATCCAGGACTTTGCGTTTGTCCTCGCTGAATTTCACAAGGCTCCTGGTGGCCCACTCCTCCAACCTGGCTAGATCTCTCTGAACAGCAGCCTTGTCATTTTCTTCATAATATATGCATGCAAACGATACACATATATACATAAATGCATCACTGCCCTACATTTTAGAGTATCAAAATGGTTTAAAGGATCTGTCACCCTGCCTGACTATATATGCTTCTAAAAGAAGTACAGTGCTAATGAAATTCTGTACAATAACTGTGCTGTCTACTGTGTTTGACATGTAAAAAATAACTCTCCTAATTCTCAAGTGAATAATGCCCTCCCAGTTCTCAGTTCTGTAAAGGAGAACAAAAACTACTACAACGTTACATTGGCTCACACTTTTTAAAAGCAGAATAAATAATAAAGCAGTTGCAATGTTCACTGATATTTGTAGATGTCTTGTAGGTATATTAAATTGTTGAGGCTAAATTTAATTTCAGCATTTGGTTAAGAATCTGGTGAATTTTTACTTTATGGCAATGAACTTGCTGCACCATTTTGGCAGTATGCTCTTCTGCTTGAAAAATGATATGTGACTCCTGTGGCAGGAGATGTTCCCCAGTGATATCAAACAAGTCCTGTTTTAGAGTTTCTGGATGCAGCTGAAGCATTATTTTTAGAAAGATCATATTCTGGGCAGAGAGTGTTGTTTAACTTTATATATATATTCTTTTTAGTTATCTAGAAAGATCAGATCTAAGACATAGAGTTGAATTCACTTTTCTAAAGATTTATTACTTCCTTGTAATATGAAAATTTTTTTAATATTCTTTGTAAATATCTGAAATATCAACATTGTATTTGTTTTTTTTTTGCTGGATTGCAAATGAAATTTTTCTAAATGGTCATAAGTACTGGTGAACTTCTCACAAAACAAATATTACAGAATCACAGAATATGCTGAGTTGGAAGGGACCCACAAGGAACAACTATGGTTAGACTGTGCCTTGATGGTGTAAAAGATTCAGGATTAATGCCTTATTCCAAACAGAAAAAAACCAAAAGACATCAAAAAGGGCTTAAAACAGTCCAAGAGGCTTTTGCCTTTTTTGCACAATATACAGGATACCAGGCTATTAATTGGGGAAGCTCAGTTACGTTCCTGAAATAAGTCATGGTGAATTGGACGTTTCTTATCCACAGAATACTTAACTAAATGATATCAAACACTTGCAGAACATGAGATAAAGTACTTTGAGACTAGGAAAAAACACTTTCCTACTATGAGACCTAAGTTCAGATCCTGACTTTGAATGAATTAAGTGTGAACCCTGCATTCCAGATGAGTTTTATCTCTCCATGAAGTGGGTTCTGACCCTGAGGTATGTTAATAATAACATAAAGCACTAAGTTCCTACGAAATGTTTTGCTTCAGGTGAAAACACATTGTCCAGTTAGCAAACATCTAGCTGTATTTTTTTTCTGCTAATTAGCTACTAATCAGCTACTGTTGTGAGGGACACCATGCAAGCACACATGGAAAGGGTAAGTCTCTGCCCAAAAGATAAGAAACAAGGTTCTAAAAAGGCAATATTATCCCTCTTTTTACTGAGATAGAAAAGAGAGATAGAAAGTGCAAGCAAGCTGGCTAGAGATAACGCAAGCAGCCTGTGGTTGAACCTGGTGCTCAGTCCAGTTATTCAGTATCTCCACTCTCTGCAGCAACTCCAAGGCTGTTCCTAATATTAACATTTGTTTAATTGTCTTGCAACTAGCTTACACTGAGCTTGTCAACTATAAAGATTAAAGAAATGTATGCCAGCCACACTAAAAACAGAATACTGTGTCCACTCAGCAAAATAAGTGTAGATATATCTTTGTGGACATAAAATGATACAAGATGTAAAAACAGAGGAGTTATAACAGCTTTAAATCCACTACTCACATTTATTTTTAGAAATGCCTCTCTTCATAAAGTCAAGCTGCAAGCTTGATTTTACATTAGCATCTGATCTCACTCTGGTGTAAATATCTTTAGAAATAAAGGAAAAGGAAAAATTAAAATACAGAGGCACAACGAAAACTCACAAAGTACTTTGAAGAGTCCTGTACAAGAAATGTACCATTTTGAGTGGCTTCTCATCCCTTTTCAGTGGGTTTGTGAAAATTATCTAAGGTTTATGCATGCTGCTTCTATATCTTCTGTAACAGTTTGAGAGACTTTATGATGCGGCAATTTAAAAGAAAGTGTCTGTCTTTTTACAAACATTTTCCCCATTTCCCAACTGTCTTGTTATTTCTAGGGAACACTCAGCAGTACTTGCAACTGCATATAAATTCCTGTTCTTGTAATGGATAAGGCCTGCTACACTGAAAGCAACATTCAAGTTGGAGGGACACAAAGAAGCCAAATGTTGTTCATTGGGTTTGGTTTTTTTTTCCTGTTATTCTTTACAAGCAGCTCCTAAAAAATTCAGTGATTCTGTAGTAGTCCAAAGCTCTTCAGTAATCACAAGCCTAGTGTGGCAGCATTGCACAGAATAGGCCAGGCATTTTCCAGCAAAGTAGGTTTTCATGTTGGACGGACATGCAGTAATGTCGACAAGATTCCAACTAGCTTGTCTCAGAAACCTGACTCGTCTCTTTCCAGTTTACTTTTGCCTGCAGATGTCCAGGACTTTGTGGGGACTGTCCTGGGTTAAAATGCTTTGTAGTGTCCCAGCTTTGTAGCCTCAGGCATCCTTGGCACTGAGACAGCTGGTTCCAGGCTTGCTGGACCTACAACTCCCCGTTGTCCCAGTGTGGTACAGACTGCACGTGAGGCTGCATCTGATGCATTAACGTGCCTTATCTTGAAACGCTTACATGAGGCACCTAAATTAGAAACTGTCAGTATGGGAGATAGGGACCTACAGGCTGCAGCTGAAATTGTTGCTGGATCAGATCTCCAGATTTCAATTTAAATTAAAAAAAAGTATATAATCCATGTGTATATATATATATATATATTACCATCTACAATAAGATTTCCTAGGCCTCTGCTCCAAATTTTGTATTTCACTTTCTGAAAAAATTGCATCCTCCCTCCCAAATTTCCACTAAAACATTTCTAAATGTCAACCCCTTTCTTTTCTGTTCTGTGACTTAAGAAGATAAATTTTGAGGTTCTAGATTAAAGCATTTAATTTCATTTAAAAGAAAAATGGGACAGAACTGTGTCACCTCCATAGAGAGACAGAAGGGACAGGTAGTTATTTTTGCTACTTAAAGGCAACACTATCCTAAAATGCAAGTGTGTAAGAGGATAGTAAGGACAGCTTTCACTGTTATTTTCATATTGTTCCTTCTACTGGCTTTTTTTGGGGTGGATCAGAAGTTCTAATGGATTTGTTCAAGAAACCATCTCTCTATTCCCCTTAACAGCTGGAAGAAGAGCTTTAAAATGGCATATGTTTCTGATTGATTTTTCCCTGTTTTTGATGCCTTGGATGTTTGATTCAGATAATTCATCCAAACTACAAAAACACAGAAGTACATGTACAAGTACTATGGATACTGATTTTAATCTGTGGTTTGTAGTTGTCCAGAATTGAGGATTATTATTTTGGACTTGTCTATAACATACTTAGCTAGCCTGGGAAGTCTAGAAAATTGACTACAAATCTTGAGAGTACAAACTCTTTTCTACTATCTCCAGAATTCTGAGGTATGGTGAGACCACAAACACTGCACAAATTACCACATCTCCGAATTTTGATCCTTCTGTTCCTCAACATAATTGAAAGACATTAAAAATACAGTCACGACAATAAAAGCTCAGTTGCTTAAACAGCATTTTCTAGTGTTTGAGAACTTTTCTAGTCATGCATTAGGTAGAAAAAAAATAAAGGTGTTTGCTTTCAGTTGATGTTTAATCCAAATATTATAACAGTTTTCTTCCTCCAAGTTTAACCACTGTGTATAAGTTTTAATCAATGTGTTTTGAATCTGCAGTCTCTGGGCCAGACTCCCTGGTACCGTTTTTCTTCTTTGTGCCACTTCAACAATGAAAAGCATTTGGAAACCTGGTTAAATTTGCAATCCAGCTCAGATTCATAATTCTTCTGCACAGACAACATGGCTCAAGATATCTGGACAGTTACAGCGTGCTCGACCTGTCTGCACTCTGCTGCTCTTGTGCATTGACAATACGGCCCCTGCTTAGACTTTGAAGAGAGAAGCACGAGCTTTAAGTAAATGATGATTCCAAGTAAAAAAGGCTTAAATCCTTTCGTTTGAGAGCTTGGCCAAAGCACGCCTAAGAGGCCAACCTATAATTTAAAAAATAAGGAAAGCTCTGGAATGGGTCAGCAGGGCCCCTTTATAGTTTAAATATTATGCTGGTTTGGATTTTGGCATTCTTTGGGATTTCATATATCACTCCGTGCCAACTGATAGCCTGCAAGTTGAATCAGTATGTAGCTGACTTGTGGTCCCATCCTTTTTTTCCACTAGATTGCTGTGGAACTTATGGTTCTCATTTGAGCTTGTTTTTATACTTTTGCCAGTTGTTGAATATTTCCCCATCCTCCTTTGTCAATAGGATTTAATACATTTTATATTTGGGTTTTTTTTAATGAATATCTCTTTTGTTTAGCAATTTTCCAACACTGTAGGCAGATTCCTTACGGCTTTTAATGTTTCTGAAATAGGGTTGTACTTGAAGTAAGATCTCTTAAACTGATTACTGGTCTTCATCTTTTTTATAAATGTCTTACGGGTTTAGTCTTCATGGCTTTTCCTGATTTTTTAGACAAATATACCATACCTCTTACACAAGCATTCAATCACAGATTCTTTACTTCTCCATGGGTTTCCTGTATGTATTATCCCATTGGTCTAAATCATGTAAAGCAGAAAACCAGAGATGAATATTATTGAATATTATTCCTGCAACATAAGTAACTCATGCCACATCTTTATCTTAAGATGTATTGTGGTTTATCCCTGGCAAGGAGCTCAGCCTCACACCGTTACTTACTTGCTCCACTCAATGGGATGGGGGAAAGAATCAGAAGAGTAAAGATGAGACAACTCGTGGGGTGACTAAAAAGCAATTTAGTAGGTAAAGAGAGAGCTGTGCATGCAAGGCAAGAAAAAAAACATTAATTCACTATTTCCCATGAGCAGGCAGGAAAACAGGGCTCCATCACATGTAAACATACCTTGGGAAGACAAACGCCGTAACCTTGAATAGTGTCTCTGTTTTCTTCTTTTTCTGGCAGCTCTATATGTTGAGCATGATGCCATGTGGTATGGGATACCAGCTGGGGTCAGCTGTCCTCACTCTGTCGCCTCCCAACTCCTTGTGCACCCAAAGCCTCCTTCATGGTGAGGGATGGTGAGAAGCAGAAAAGGCCTTGGCTCTATGCAAGAGTTGCTCAGCAATCACTAAAGCATCCCTGGGTTTTCAATACTGTTTCCAGCACTAATCCAAAACCATACCAGCCCCATCCAAAGCCCCATACCAGCTACTGTGAAAAAAATTATCCCATCCAAACCCAGTACAATCTGTCACCTATTTTCATAAACAGTGCTGTGATCCTGTCCTGAGAAGCATAAGGTTTAAGTGGGAAGTAAAGCATATATAACTTGGTTAACTATGAAAAAAGTTTTATCCTCACACATCACATTTCAAGTTTTCCTCCTCGTTGTCGCAAATGAATGTTTTAAGATTGCTTAAGGAATCACACACAAAAGTATCAGCAAAACCAGGTTTAATATAAAAGTAAAAGCAGAACAAAGTTTGTTGTCAAGATTCACTGTACTGCTTACCAGATTGTTAAAGCACACAGAGAAAAAGCCAACAAAAATCCAAAATAAATCAATCCAAACCAAAGTAACCCCAAAACTATCTAGCTGGAAGCTGGAGGGGCAGGGGGAGGGTTGAGGGGTACAGAAGTGGGTAGGAAAAGGTAAGGACGAAAAGGAATACGAAAGATCCTCCTGTTGAGTCACAAGGTTCAGAGTAGACTCCTGTGCTACATTGAGCCTAAACTGACCAAGAGTTTATGCTTAAAGGCCCAACTGCACTTAGCAGCACTTAATTGACAGCTTAAGTTAAATGATTTAGCCAAGGATTCATGTAGAATTTATGGTATCACAGCAGTACCTTACTTACAGGCCTGACTTACTACAAAGTTAAACTACTTAAAAATCTATGAGAACAATATTCCTAAGTACATTTGCTATAGCATATTCACACTCACATACACACAGTCATAAAGAGTCTGTACACATGTGAAACACTCCCCTCAACTTCAGTGAAATTTGAATGCCTTTGCATCTTCTCAAGGGGTAAAGCACCAATCCTTGAGGATTGAGGGTATCAGCCCAGGATCTGTTGTCATTTGGCGATTCTCCGAGTACAGGAAACATGAGAGTTCACTGGCCCTGAGAGGGAGATGTTGGTCACAGCCCACTGTGGTCCAGGAGAGTTCCAAGGGTCTCACTTTGGACTGCTGTTCATAGGGTCACACGAGATTTGGCTTTAGTCAAAATAATTTTCCATCCTGCCTGCAATTCAGGTCAGTAACTTTCTTTGATAGTTTGATAACAAAAATATTATTCTACTTGGGTTGCTATTCGGGCAAGAATAATAAGTTTCCAAGGCTGTTCATTATAACACAGGAGCTTGTTATGATGCCCTGGAGGGGCTACCTGAAAACAGAGTCTAGACAAGATTAAGAGAATAAAAGTGGGTATGTATTGAAGGGCCTTAGTACACTATGGGCTAGGGCTACACCCAAAATGGACAACAGGTCACGGGTTCTTCACACTTTTATAAGTTTGGTCCATTTGCATATCAGGGTTAATTCTCCAATTACAATTTCAGGTAATGATGTCATTACCCCAAGTTTGTTCCCGCTTTTGGAGGCTTAGTCTACATATACCGCGGCCTGGGACAACAAGGTGTTGTTGAAGTGCAAACCTAGAGAGGGTTTGTTACGTCTAACCAGCATGAGAGAACAGTAGCTAACAGGCTGTATGGAGTTTTAGAGTTACACACTAAAGCAGTACAGGATCTAAAAAATATAAAAGCTAAATCCTAAGGCATCAGTTAGACAGCACAGTTTCCTGGGAGCAGACAGTGTTTCTGATAAGCTCAAGAGGACCTGAGCCCAGCTGCTGCTCATCAAGGCCAAGGACTAGGAAGCATTTCTCAGACCATAGTGTGGCCTGGGCAGGGAGGTAGATGCACCACCACACTCATTTAGTTTATTTGGAAATGTTTTTTATATTTGAAGTGGGATTTCAAAGAAAGCAGTCCAGAGATATTGTGACAAGATGATAATTATAATTATTATTGCAATTTTACTAATACAATTCCACAAAATGTTCTGCTATTTCTCCTTAATTATTTTCTCAGGAAGAAACTGTCATGGGATAAAAACATTATCTGTACCTTGATGACTTTTCCAGCCTTTAGCTTTTCTAATGAGAAATGTTTCTTCACTAATACTAATTATTAAAAATAGATAAATAGATGACTTAGACTGAGTTATAAGTCATTGGGGAAGTGAGATTTAAAAAAAAAGAAAATGGTTTGTTTTAGTCAGTCTGTTTCTACTATATATTCTAATTAATTAACTTGATTAGTAACAATAATGAACATTAATTTTTATTTTGAGATGGTGGCTTGGTTGCTCACTGGTATCCATTTTTTCCACACGGGTGATCCAAAATTCTGTCTCTGATTACAATATGTAATTGTAACTTAGTTATTTATTCAATATGTCACTCTTAATTCATGTCATGTTCTAAGTGGAAATTTTTAAGTTTTCTACTTTAGAAGTTATAATATTGGAAAAGTCATATTGATTCTGGATCTTCTGCTGGGTTTGGCATAAGATTTTGGTGTGCTTTGTTGAGTTTGGAAAGTTTATTTGAATATATCTCTGAAAAAGCTCTTAGCATATTTGGGGGTAAATTTTGGCCCTACTGACACTGATGGCAGGACTCCAACTGAACATTAGCAGAGTAGGACTTCATTCTTTCTATATACCAAGTTTTGACATCCATATTAAGAGGAAGCGAATCACATTCTAGAAGTACTTATTTTCTCTATTGACTGTAAAAGAAATCCACCACAGACGTAGCTGAAGTTAGGTGAGGTGGGCTCATTCAAAGTAACTGAGCCACCTATCTTTTCATTGCACTACAGCCATATAAAATATATATAAAACAAAGCCCTCAGAAATGCTACTTATGCTTGTGTTTTTATATTAACTATGAGTTTGGTTATGAACCATAATTTTTTTTTCCAGAAGGTGGAAAAATACAATACAACAGGAGGCTTTTTAATAGAAAGAGCTTAAGAAGACTTAAGCACAAACTTTGAGCCAGCAGTTAACACACACACACACATATACACACACATAAAACTGTGTAGGGAAATTACAATACACTATTGTCAGTAGATAGAGAGTGCTCTTGTGTCCTTTGGTCATTCTGTTGTTGCACATCTTCATATAAAAAAGTTTTAAAGGTAGAGTTGAAGGGGGATGTTTCAGTTTTGAGGGAATATTTATAATAATATCAGTGTAAAAATTAAGCCTGAAATAAAATGTGAGATTTAGGAACTGAAGGTAAGTCTGGTCTCTTAACACTTGGAAGTGGTAGGATGAATGAGCAAGACCAGGAGCTTGTTTCTTGAGCTGTTTTATGAAATAGCAAATGGAAAGATGCAAAAAGAGAAATAGTAGAAATAAAGTGGATGAACCAAGAGCTGCATTATTCTGAACATAACAAGTTGTGCTGAATCAGAGTACAAGATATCATTACATTTAAGACATAAGTCTTACCTTCAGATATGGGCTGCAAAGGCTGTATTTTATATTTTAGGCGTATTATTTGGGCGTAATCTTGAAGACAGGGGAGAGAAAGTGGAGCAGAGAATGAAACCTCAGAGTGATATTGAAGTCATCTAAAAATTTGGAATATAAGTGCAGATCTGTGAAACAACAGAATAGTAATGCTACTAGAATTTGTTTCTGTTGCGGTGAGCCATGGCCAGAGCCATGGTCAGCTGGACCAAGCAGATCAAAAGGTCCAGTGGTTTGATGCCTCCACAGCACAAGGACTTGAAGGCACAGCAAGCACCCAGACAGCTGTGTGAAGCATGCTGGCCATTGGCTGCTGCCTCCCCCCTCCCTTTATGGTTCATATTTGGTTATTCCTCTAGAAAGTTCCATGTTCCTCGGTTGGTAAGTGGCTCATGTTGTTCCTCTACCCCCCGCTCCGTCTCCCATTCGCCCTGGTCCCATCTCCCCCCTTTTGTAAGACCCCATAACTGATATTTTATTGGTTATTGTACCGTCTCCACGCCTATTACGCAGGGGTATAAAACCCTGTGCCCACCTAATTTTATCGGCTCTCCTCGTGGCTTCTCCCTCGAATAAACCCTTCCCTGTCCCACGAGGAAGTCCCTCCTCTTTTCCCTTCTCCTTTGCGCACGTTGCCGTTGGTGGGCACGGTGACCCCGAGCAGGTGCTTCGCCTGCCCTCCAGCGCGGCGCTCGGCTTCCGCCCCCCACCCGAAGCAGGAGGAGCATTGCCCGGCGCCCAGGCAGCCTGCTAGGCGGCACAGCACCGCGGCATGTTTCCCTAGGGCCATGAAAAAGGGCAAGAGAAAGGAATGAGAGACAATAAACGATGATTACAAATAACAAACAAACAACAAAAACCGAGAGGAGAGAAAAGTGAAAAGAGAAGAAACAGAAGAGATCAGAAAAAAGCCAAGAAAGATAGAACTGGTGATGGTGTTCTATGAACTCACAGGTCCGGCAAAATGAAAGTTCAGAAGGTGCTCAAAAAAATTGCTAAAAGTGATCACTTCTTAATTACAAGGAAATTCATAATGGGGAAAGGCAAGGTGAGTATAAAAAAGGACATTTTAAGTGGTAAATGTTGAAAACTACTGAACCTTTGAAGTAGGCCAGAAATTAGGAGGGATTTTTTTTTAAAAATGAGAAAGGCACAGACTTCTGTATCTATAAGAAGAAAGTAGGACAAAAAAACAAACTGAGGAGAGAGCTGAGTGGAGGATTTTAAAAGCTTTATGTCTTTGGAAAAGACAAAGAGGATCCACGCAAAATAAGAAGTTGAGTCAGAAGAAAGGAGAGGGTCAGACATGGTGTCCAACACGAACAATCTTTAGAAAATTCTAGCTATGCCCTTGCATCTGATTCATTTAATTACAGATGTTAATGTACCTACGCAGCAAAAGTAAAATATTTCATCTTACTACACTGTAAGTGGAAACTTTTTTCCTATGAAAGGAGAAAATTCATTATTTTGCTTGGCACACACTTTAATAACATTAATCATGGTGAAATCTTTTAGTATTACTGCAAGTATAATATAATCCACCAGGAATTCCACCATAATTAAACTAATTTCATCCATATTTGTTACTTTATATTGACATTTCTTTTTCTTTTCTTTCTGATCTGCTTGCAGCATGCTTTACATATTCATCACAAAGGTCAGCATAGCTTAATGTATTCAATATAAAATTTTTAATGGGAAATCAGACAGTTTAGAAAATAAAAGGATCTTGTCTCTATTGGCTGGCAATGACATTTCAAATTTAAATATCCTCTATTTCTTCTTCATGGCTGTGCAGAGTTGCCTCAGCTCCACAGAGACTTGGTGCTGCTATCCAGATTGTGCTAGTGACTATAGAAAATTAGGCTCCGCCTAGTCTGGACAAAAAACCCCAAGAACATCCATATTTCTATTTGATATCTATTCAGTCATCTCAGAAGTGAATTGAATTGAAGTGTCTGTTTACCACTTCTAACATACCTTTTAAGAAGCCAGACTCTGTCTTTCAGCACCAAGTAAACTGTATTTCTATGGTTTTACATCTCACCTCTGTGATTGCTAAACACAAGTCACACCTTGCACATCAATTTAAATTCCAGCTTTGGTTCTGTGTCCACATAAATAAGGGATGTGATCGTGGATTTGGTAGCTGAAATCCTTTTAGGGTAGAAAAATTATTGCTGTCATATGATAGGCAAAAAACTCCATAGATCTCCAGCATGTTATTGCAAATTCGGTGGCATGGGGGTTACCATTCTAGTTGCAGAGCTCTGGATAAGTGGTGCCTTACAGTAAGGATTTAGAAAGGTCTCTGAACATTAAATCAGCTATCAAGCAGAGAGAATGCAGCCTTGAATTGAAGAATAAGCAGCCCCCTGAGACTAAATGTTCTGTGTCTTGGAGATAATAAAATTGAACTTCCTCATGATCTAATGTAAATAAAAAATATTTTAGAATCAAAATTACTCCAAAACATCATGATATGCCTTGTATTTTAGTTTAGCCGTGTCAGCTGACATGGAAAAGTATCAACAACAGTTACATAAATTTGTGGAAACAACTGCTATCCAAATATCTCTGTTTGGAAATCTAGGTCATACAGTCACGGTTATAAGCTGCATTAGAAATATAATAATCTTCAACCTGCAGCAACCCAGAACAGTCTTTTTTCAAAGGTGCAGCAGTGACCTACTTCTTTCCTACAATAACTGAGTAGCTAGAGAACACTGGGAAAAGGAAATTTGGGTTGTAACTCTTCTCGAACAGGTTGGGCGGTTTAACTCATACCTCTTAGATCTCAAGAGCGTGACCTAATCACCTCTACATGAGCTTTTGGGAAATGGAAGAAGTCTCTTCTGTTGACAATGGGATGGACATGGAATGAGTAAAAGAAGGCCGTATTCTCATGAGAAGGAACAGATTCAAGTCCTTGATCTTGGTCCTTGAACCATTTTCTCTAATATGATTTTCAAATAAAGTAGAAATGGTATGCTTCAGATCTTGGGTTAAGATGCCTGCATTTATTGGTCCTCATGTAGGTGTCTATAAGCAATCTAGATAAGAAAACTTTCCCTAAAGCTGTTGGAATTGTAGTCAGCACAGTCAGCGGGACCCCGGGCACAGCTGGTGAAATGCCTACTCTAGAATGGAGCAAATCACTCCCCAGGGTTCTGTGATCCAAGCTCTTCTGTCCATCTCATAATCTGTAAACTGGCTGCCTCACGTTCCCCTGAGGCACTCAGAAGCAGGACACTTCCCTGCCCTAGGCTCAAGAGCCCTGTGGCTACTTTGGGTTTCCTTCCTGCCCTGCCTCTTTATGTCCTATGTCTCTCATGCACCAAACTCCTCTGCAGTAATGGTTTGAGGGAAAGCAAACATGGGGCTCTCAGGCAGGCAAAAAGCCAGTCTGGTGGCTGGGGAAAGTGGGAACTGCATATAGAAATCTGCTCAGGCTGAGGAGGATCATGATCCTTGACTCCAAGACTCATTTTTCCCAGGTAACTGTTGATTGCTAAATAAAGGAGTGAGTTTGGCTTCTCCTTTAGTCAGTGAGCAGATACACCAAGAGTGTGCACCATAATGAGGAGGTTTGGTGCATAGCTAACAACTCAGTCTTGGAAGCTGGGCATGGTGCCAGCACTGATCTGCCTAAACTTGAAGTACAGAAAAGCTTGGAAAGAAAATATCCCTTTTTGCATTTCTTTTTCCTTTTCCTTTTGAAATCTTACAGTCTATATTGTAGAATGAGTGGTCATTTACTAAATCACTTTTCATGGAAGTCAGGTACTTGCACTGTAACTTAGACAGGATTTAGGAGAGCTCATCTATCCTAGAATGTACAGACTTGGTAGACCTGATTTATAAATAGAATTTTTTTGTGCATTTTTTTCTGGAAAGTCGATATACACATAAATACATATCTACATCTATATAAAAATAATTATCTTTTCAGAAAGGTCCACTGAAGATCCAGCTTCTTTCTTTGTTTTCCATTCAAAAAACAACAACCACAACAACAAAAACAACAACAAAAAGCAACAAAATAATTATGTGGAAGAATAGTTCATATTTATTTTGGTAGGTGTTTCAGCATCCAAAGGCTGCAATCATGCCTTACTTAGACTGCAGCTGTGATGGGGTACCTCTGCTACAAGCCGGGTACCTGGCAATCTGGAAGTGGAGCAAATAGAATGAAAGGACCAGAGAGCTCGGCATATAACTAACAGGGGGAAAAAAAACCCCAAAGAAAACTATCAAGAATTATTTCAGCATTGGAATTGAACCTTTGAAGATGAATGCCAATGAAAACATCAGTGCGAAAGATTTTTTAAGCATTTCTAGAAGATTAGAAGCAGAAGGATTTGATGTGCCCGTAAGGATAATAAAGCAATGCCTTATTCCAGCAGAGTTTAGGAAATACTGTTCCTGTGCTTCATGCTGGTGAAAGGCATATACGATTTGCCCCATTTACTATATCTACTTTAAAAAGTCATTCTTTCAAAGTGTTTTTTGAATTCAGTAGAATTTCTTATATCACTGACTTGTCAAAGAAAAATCATAGATGAAAATACTTCTTTTTCAGGCTAGGCAATGTGTAGAACTAACACTTCAGGCAATGTAAATCCCAAGAACTGTGTCTCCATGCCCTGAGACTCGGGCATTTTAAAATTAATGGGGTTTTTTTTTTGGTTGCATTTACTCTTCACGTAGACTTCTAGATATGCTCTCTCCTGAGTATTTGCAGTCTCACTTCAAATAAGGATGCCTACACCCTACCATATCTTTATGTTATGCCCACAAGGTATCAGTCAGATAATTTAGGCCAAGTAGCCAAGCCCACAGAGAGCCAATATACAGACAGATAAAAAATGGAACTGGAAACAATCAAATGAGTTTACTGCAAAGCACATGCTTTTATCATCAGAGAACCAACAGAGCTGGACTCTCATATCTTTGTGTTCTGTGACTGGGTTTTCTGTTGTCCAGGGAGGTGAGTAATGTAGAAAATATCTTCTTTTGATGAAGATGTCTCTTTTCTATGTGTGTTTTCTGGCTTAACGTAGCAGCCTAATTCTCTCAGTTAAGATCAATAACAGAATCTATAGATTTTTCATTAAACTTACTATTTTTGAACTTTCAACCTTCTGTCAACATTTGTTCAATCTGAACAATGACTTTAAAAATTATTAACGGGGACATGTAGGTGAGTAGACATGTATGCTCACGCACAGAGGAAACCAAATGAATTTACTGTAATAATTAGGATGTTAAAAGGCACAAAATCTACGAAAGAATTGTTTAAATAAAAAAACCCAAACCAATAACAGCAACAACAACAACAAACACCCCAGAAAACCAACCACAATGTAATGCACAGAAATCCTAGGAGACAAGAAAGAAGAAAGCAGTAATTCTCATAGAAGGCTATGCATGACAAGCCATGGCAAAATTCCCATAAGAATGGCAATGTTAAACCAACACAGTTTAAGGCAGTGTAGAAAAATGTGCACAAACCAAACAACTTCCCTGCAATACCTCAAGGCCTCCTCAAGACAGACAAAACCCAAATATTTTTGCTTTCGTAGTCTTATGAAAATAAAGCTAAAATACAACATTTTGCTAATATCAGGGATGGAAAATGTGACAACAAAGAGAAGAAAATTCAATTATACTAAAAAAATAAGGGAAAAGTGAGAAAGAAGAAAAATTAAATAAATTCTATAGAGCACAGAGAACAGTGACAAAGATATGAGAAGAATATTCATCAAAGTGAGATACAGGTAAACAAGGAGAAACAAGACCTTTTTAGGCTTCATAAGCAGCATTAATTGGATTAAAAGCAAAGGGATGTGTAGTTTGAATGTCCATACGCAATTCTGAAGAGTAAATTCTAGTGGGCTACACAATAATCTCCTCTGAGGAAATGAGTTTAATATTCAGGTGGTTTACAAGGATCCTGTCCAAAATTACTAAAATGCTAGTGCAGGAATAACATAATCTGAAAGTGATTCCACCAAATGAATAAGCTGCTTAAAGAAGGCAAAGTGCCTGAAAACATACCATAGGGAACAGCACTGCAATCTAATATATTAAAGGATAGATGGGAACGGTAAAGACTGTTTTCCAGCAATCATTTCTACATTACAATATTAGTAAAAGTTTAATGTTTCAAGTACAGTAAGATTCATGGATAAAAGCATCTTTGACTGAAAGACTTAGTTTAATTTACTGTTGCCTATATATGTGCTGAAGATTTACTCCTAGTTTTCGGTGTGGAAGCTGAAAGGTGCACTTTGAATGATTTGTAATTAAACCTAAATCTTACACACAGTGTATCTGATATAGTTCAGACAGTTCCTAGGGCAAAAAATGGTGTTAAACAACTCCCCACATCAACATCCCAGAGCTGCAGTTTTTCTGCCTTCCTATTCCACACGGTTGCATTACTTTATAGAGTCATAGTGACATCTTTGCCCTGGTTTTAGAGGGAGGTTGGAAAGTTCTGAACTGTGGACAGCAGCCCTCCACAGGCAGCAGAAGGACGACTCTGCTTCTGTCGGTGAAAGCTTTCTGCAGATATAAAGTCGATATTGCTAAACCCAAAACTCTCTTCTTATAAGAGTCTCTGGATGAAACATGCTGCAGATAGGAGGAAGCCTTTATCAGAGCTTTTTGTCATTTACAAGTTCCAGGAAATTTAGATTCAACCTGCAAGCCCAGGAACAACTTTGAGTTCTTCAGCACCATGTTGGAGCTTAGATGGTATAATACTCATCTCTGGATTCAGGACCCAAAGACAGGTCCTGTGCAATATCCTGAAGTGCGTGGTAAAAAATTGATTCAGCCAAGAAACATGCCCTTGATATTTCTCTAGCAGTTTATCTGTATTATCTTGGAGAAGTCCAAATTGATAAAATTAGAGAGTAATATACTTTTGCATTACAAAGGTGATGTAAAAGTGATGTGTTTGTGATAATGAGCACTATAAAATGTTTATAATAAAAAGATTGAAACAGTCATATGTTTTCAGAAATCAGTGTTGGGCCTAGGCATTTTGGATCTTTATAAGATCAAAAGCAATATATTCTCCATATTATACCAGCTACTGTCTCTGAGATGTCATGCTGTTTGCTTATCATAAATTGGAAAGTAATAAGATATATTCTATTTAGTATATCCACTCCCTTCAGCAGAGGCTCAGATCAGCAAAAACCCCCAAAAATATAAAAAACAAGCAAACAGAAAAAACACTCCTTTTTTTTTTCTCAGCAGATGTAATTTCCAGAATCAGGTACTTGACTGTCTGTGTGTGATTCTAGATGAAACTAGTTACCACAAGTGGTGGCAGCTATTATGCATATGAACAGCCTATTTTTGTCAGATCATTGGTGTAAGAAGCCCTATAACAAAAGACCCCCTTTTGTCTAATTGGTAGCAAAAGACCCAATTAGGAGGATGTTTCCCAGGATTTTATCATTAAATGGCAATGATACAGGTACTAGTTACATGTTACTGAAATCGAATGGGAAGGTGAATAATTTTAACTTTAAAAACATGACTTAGAAAAAAGATTTTGGAAGGCTGATGAGTCTTTCAGTCACAGAAGTAGCCTGTCTCTTGCACCATTAAAATGTTTGGCTAAAAATACAAAACTCTGTAAAGCACAGGTATTGTTTTACAAGGAGGAAATTAAATTGTAGAGTCTTCAAAAGGCTACAACACACACATCCCATGTCTTAAAAGTGATTGCAAATTGTCTTTTTTAAGTGTAAAACGATTTTCCAATTAATTTACAAAGTCATAAATGAGTACTTAACACTTAGATTTGTGCTTTGAAACTCAGCCACTGAATGTCCTAAACAGTAAATAAGTACCCGTTGCACATTCTTAAGATGAAATTCTATAATTCCTTGTAGAGGTGTCTTTGCCCTGCCAAATTGAACATCCTATCTGTGATGACGATTAAGTGGAAAATTCATTGTCCAGGTGCTGAGTTGTGCTTGCTAAAAAAATTAAGGAAATCAGTAATCTGCTGCTGCTATTGTAGTCTAATTGGTTTCCGACAGTAAATGACAAGTCTGTTTTCCTGCAAGTGGCGGCAGCAGTGGCTTGCTTTCTTCCTTTGTGCCTCCACGAGGTTTAACTGTTCCCGTGTTCTGACAATAGTAAGAACTCCACACAACTGTTTGGATTGAACAGTTAAGGATGGTATCACATTTTTATAGTGACACAGGTAAAAATTAACAAAGTCTGCGCGTGGTGCACCAGAATTTTATGCCTGTGTTGTGTTTATTGAAACAGAAAATTTATTTTAAACAGGTATTTACTACTCAGAAAATAGCAAGAAAGAGATTAATATTTTCAATCTGGTAAATCCAGAGTGGGATCAGGCAACTCCAAATGATATTAGCAAATCATGTCTCCTGAGAACTTCTGATTGTTACCATGTGACACATCCTTGGCCGCTCAACATGGTAAAAGATAAATTTATTTCAGCTTAAGTTGCAAGTGAATAGTTCTTACACCACTTAAAATGGTGGCTCAGACTCTCTGTAGGATGTCAAACACAACATAATCACACAAAGAATGAGAATTTTGAGCATAATATTTTATGTTCTCATGGAAGACTTAGACACGAAGCAGAAATTCCTTCAACAATATGGTGTGGACATTGCCCTCTCTCACTGGTGCTCCATCTTGGTTTGAATATTAAACAGGCAGGAGAGGAGGGCTGCAACCACTGTACAATTTATCCCTTGAAGAAAAATTAGTTTAGTGGCATGTTGTGGCCTGTGACCTTGTGGGATAACATTTGCACATTTCCAGTGCTTGTTTATATCCATCTATGTTTCGGTTGTCTGTGTCCAAAGAATGCTGAGAAACACAAGACAGACTGAGGACAATTTGTACTTACAATGAAGCCTTAGCATAATGTAGTCTCCTGCTTTTAGGCAGCCAGTCCTAAATGTCCTCTAAGTTTATCTCTTTTAAATAATGACATTTAACCTGTCTATATTGCAAAAGACTTGTATATCACATAAGAATTGTATAAGAATTGAAAGCATCTGGAATTTGCTTGGAAAATATAAAAATGTTTAAAAGCTGACTAAGAGAAAACTAACAAGGAATTTAACAGAAATAAAGCCAAAACCCAGAAATTTCTCTGACAAGGTGCAGCGAAGGAATATCACTCCAGTTTTCAAAACAAAGGAGTTATTTTGTGTGGGATAGGAGGCAGCACAAACTGGAATCTGCCTGTCTGCTAGTCAGTCCCTCCCTAATAACTTCTGACTGAGCTACTAATTGCAACCAAATTGCACGGAGGGACAGTTCTTTCGAGCATATTAGGTTCCTTCATGTTTCAGTGACCAATACCACAGAAAGATTTAATCAGAGAGATCCCTGTTGGAGTCCACAGAATTAAAACCTAGGTCTGTAAGAGAACAGGATATGTTTGTTCAGTTACACAGAAACCAAAACATTTTCTGGGCTATATAACCAAATTGTACAGCAGAAATTAATTTGATGTGAATTCAAATTCTGTAGGAAAGTAAAATAATAATTTACAAGGTTTATTTTTTTTTATTTATTTTTGAGTCTCTTTCTTCTGTTCATAATAGTGGGACAATATAACCCTGTTGATAACATGAAATTTGCTGTCATTACTTCCTCCCTTTAAAATAATTTGTGGTGGAATAGTTTTTGAATCTAGCTATTGTGATACACTACTTGCAAGTTTTTGCAACCAAAGAAGCAAGGATCAGAGAACAACAAAAAAGTGTCAACAATAACTTTTCTCCTTTTTATTCCCCCACCACTAAAATATAATTTCAACTCAAATGAGAACTTTTAGCGGAATTTTACCAGTTTTGATGAAAGTTCACTAGGAAGACTGCTCAAGATAGAGAGTTCATACTGATGGGACCGTTAACATAGGAGCCAATGCAAAGAACGTTTTGTGTTAAATGCAAATTCAGACACTTGTTCTTGCCTATTGACTATCCTCAGGCTGATTCATTAAACACATTGAAAAGACTCAGTTCTGCCTCTTGCAGAAAAAAGATACCCTCAGAATTTTTGCATTATTTATGAGATTGAGTTGTTCCTTTTTTTGTCCAGCCCTAATAATGACTCTGGCTTTAGGAAAAAATTATTTGCTGTGAAGCTGCCATATGATGCTGCAGATGACTGACAATGTCATATATAAATGGCCTTGAAAAAAAATACAGCTTAAAGTAAACCACTTTCTTTTTGAGCACTCTAAAACTCTATAAAGAAATTTTAGCTGAGGCATTGCAAGCAGCCTAAATCCATTCTTCCTATGAGCTCATGGTTCAAAGGACACTTTCATGTTTTTATATTAAGCACTTAGAATTTTTTGTAGTGAAAACTTGTGTAAAGATTTTCAGTTTTTAAAGAGAGCCTTTCCAAGATTTCTCAGAGATTGAATAAGCAACATATCTAGTCCTCAGAACAATCCCATAAAATGAATAAACTTTGACATACAAGTGTCTGTCACATCTTGAATGTGTTTAGCTTTTGAGAATGATTTGTAGAAGATTTTTTCTTCTATGAAATTTTTTCCATCAAAGGAAGTGACAAATTTTACTGTTAGACAAACTTGTGCAGCCCTCACAAAATAAAAATGAAGGTGTTTTGGAAGGTGAAAGTTTAGTTCTGTATGTTGGCATCAGTGTGAAAACTGAGTTCAGAAGAAAAATTTGCTGAAACTCCTGTTAGGATTGAAAAAAAAGACCTATGGGGCCCAAGAAACTTGTATTTAATAAATGAGTGTTCCCAAATCACTATTCATCTACTTTCAAATCTGTACAGAAACACTAAGATAGAACACATTTACAAACAGAAAATTGCATTTACTTGCAACAGATAATCTGAGACAAAAACGCTCAGTTCAAGTGTTATCCTTACAAAAATCAAGAAGCATCTATTTTGTGAAAATGTGTGTTTTGCAAATGACCCTTGGAGGTCTGAAACCCTATCTTACCATGCTAGATCATGTCAATATCCTTGAGTCCCTGAACCTATTTCTCACATTGAATGAGCATAATAGTCCACTTGGACTTCCTAATAGTCTACAAGAGAGTTTGCTTTCACAGGGTCACAACCCTATATACCTAAGATATTTTCCAGAACCTCAATTTAATAAAGATCAGGGACTGGATAAGGTCAGCGTGTACTGAGAGCAAAAGGGAAGCACACCTGGGAAGTACCTGGTTCCTTATGCTCTGTGATTTTATTGTATAAAGTCATTACACTTTATATTTTCATTTTTCTTTATACTGTGAGACTCCTGGAGCGCTAAACAAAGACGCTTGAAGATATCAGCATTGTTATAGAATCACATAATTGTTAAGGCTGGAAAAGACCTCTAAGATCATCACAACCTCTAAGATTATCTACTCAGTTATAAAGAAAACAATCCAGAAAACAATTCTATAAATATATGATTTTCTTTATATTGCTTTCATTAATTCAGACTCACAGATTAGGAACCTATTGCATGTGAAGACACCTAAAACAATATTTTTAGTTCTTCTGTCATGGAACATTCTGGCCATTTCAGACTTTTGACTTGCAAGGTACTTTAAAACAAGTGCTACATCTCTCTCTTCACAAATGTGACTGCTCATTCAAGTGACCCCCTTAAATATTACTTGCTTCAGGATGTATCTAGGAAATGTCACACAGTACCTTGCCCCAAAATAAAATAATTTGCTAGTCATTTAAAGTTTTCTTAAACAATGTGAGCATTTAATAATACGTAGAATATCAAAAAGTAAACAAATAAACCATAAATTATTAAACATCTAAGCACAGACTTCATATTCAATCTAGAAGTCTGGCAGAACTCCTTTGCTGTATTAGTTACAGAGAGAACAAATGATTTAAACCAGTCCTGATAGTTAGAAGCAGATTTTAGGTAATTCTATGCTTTTTTTCTCATGACAGTCTAGTGTTACTAGGCCTATGGCATTTCTCTAAACAACTCTTTTCCCACCTATAAATATTATCTGGGCAGAAGTGACAATTTCTGGTATTTTTCAAGGAAACTCCTGTGTAACACAACAGCCCAGTCAGGGCAGAGGCTATAAATCCCTGGACTCTGGATCCTAGTATGTGTTCAGAGCAGCTCTGCTGGACTTTTAGGGACAGGAAGACATCAGGACAAGAAGCTGCCTATGTTTCATTGGCTGCTCAGATTTTCACACAGTGCCTGCATAACAAAATTGCCAATTCTGGATATGTTGGAACCGTTGCACATCACTGTGTAGCTGATGTGTCGAATGCATATGGAACATATTTGGATGCACAGAACAAAGACAGGCTTCTCATAAAGCAATGCCCAGTGTGTTAGATGAACCCAAACATGTCAGATATGATGCTTTGAGTGTGTGCACCTATCTGTAGCCAAGAAATTCTGACATAAATATTCAAACCCTTGTGTATACAAAATAAATGGCAGTCATGGTCATTGTAAATTTGACATCCATTGATGCATAGTATGGGCTTCTGCTAAAGCAAGTAGTCTTTCTATATTTTTCTTTTTTTTCCCTTTTTTTCCCTTTATTTTTCTTCTGCACCTAGAGCACTATATCTTATTTGGATTCTAACAGGTTTACTTCTGTGTGAAATTTCAGTAAGAAATATTTGCTCAATTCACAAATAGAACGCTTGGAGTTCTGGGGTGTTATTTGATAGTATTAAAAACAAATGAGAGATTAATAACTAAACCAAAGATTTTCTTAAGAAAAACAATGAGAATGTAGAAAAGGAAATGATACTCTATACAAAGAGATGACTTAAATTCAGCTAAAGAAATCCCCGTAATAGAATTTTCTCTAAAGTGAAGAAAATTCTCCAGTCCCTGTGCCTACTGTTGCAAGTTTAGAAGAATAAACTAGTTGCAAGATGAGGGTCAAATATGTAATAGGGATTCAAGTGTCAAGAAGATGTTCAAAAGTTTGAGAGTTGAAATAGAAGGTAGCACTGAGTTTAAAGTGATTTTTTTTATTCTATTTGTCTATGTCAAGAAAACAGTTTACCAAAACACTATTAGATTCTCACATGATGGTTTTCAAAAGAATTAAAAAATAAAAAACCCAATGAATTAGCTAGTGTAACACATTTGGCACATATAATTAAGTTTCTTTCCACTAGGAAAACAACTAGAGATTTGAATCAAAAAACTCTCCAAGTTGTTTCTGCAGGGCTCTGGCTATTTATTCTGACTACCAAGGGACAGTTTCCTCTATGGGCTAAAGGACTGAAATCTGCTTTATAGAATTCAGGCTTTACCTTTAATTTTGATCTGCCTTAATCTTACATCTCTGCTAGAAAAAAAATCTTCAAAATAAAAAATAAAAGCACAAACCAGAATTATTTTTTGAACCACAGCTCACTGTAGATTGGAAACAAGTAGTAGGCATGAAATAAAGACTTGTGCTCAGTTGTGCATGAAGTCAGTATGGCTCAGATCGCAATCTCCCTGACTGTACAATTGTATCCCAAAACTGCTCCCCGTTTGCCGCAGCATTTTCCCAAAGCAAACACCTCAAGACTAGAAGTGTTTTCAGTGTTCAATGGCTTTTGTAGATTTTTCTGGTTTCAGTCTCATTTAAGGCAGCATCCTTTTCTGAATAACTGACTTAGTGATATCAACAATGTCTTTGAGACTGTTTTAGTGTATTTAGGAGGTATCCAGAGCATGAACAGCTTGCTGTTTAACCTGGAAAACTGGTTCATACCTATCTATATATGATATGGAAGTTCAGGACCAATATATGGGAATAAAATGGACAGAATTATGGGATACAAACTCCTCTGAGCCTTGGCAGCTGCATTTGATGCCAGCAAAAACACCACCATACATTCAGGGTTAGTAAAAGCATATTTTGGGAAATCGATCAGGGAGAAACCAACATGTGGTATCCCCATGGTCCTAGCTGCTTCTGTGAGCAGGGGATGGAGTTTGTCAGTAACTTGTTGAAGGAAAGGACTTTTTCATCAGACGGGCTACTAATTCCAGGATTCATGATGAGTCAACGGGACTCCAAGGATCCAAACTACTTTGAAGATTATGGGTCAGGAGGGAGTAGAAAGACAAGGTTTTAAGCCAAAAGAAAAAAAAAAAGAAGAAAGAAAGAGTACAAAGCTCTAGCTAGTTGTTTTCTGGCTAGAATTATGTTGTGGGCTTCTTCTCTATGTGAATTCTTCTGTTTTCATCCAGGGGAAGCTTTTTGGCTTCATTATGATGGGACTAACTGGTTTGGAAAACAGGAGGTACATAAGGGTGTTACTGCCATTCTCAGGGCAGCTAAAACTTCACACTTGAGCCAGCTATCCATCCTGCGTCAGCTCTAAAAAAGGAGGGTAGCAGCATGGATAAGCATGCTATCTGATAGATTGGGGTTTCTGGGAAAACATGCATTTTGAAATACCTGGCTCAGTGACAGTATTTCTAAGAATTCCATATGTATATAAAGGCTCACTTCTCGGCCCAACAAAGCATTTCCACGGTGAACACAAGGAAGCCTGACATTACAAATGGGAACAAAATACTCCAAAATGAGACTATGGGATGGAATTTCCGCTGGAGCCTTTTGTCATTTATTTTGTATGGTCTAAATTAACCAATTAAACATTTCAGAAATAAAATTATTTGGCCTGTAAATTGTGCAGAATAAAATGTTTGAATAGCTGGGTTCTATAAATCGACCTATGTAATATAAGACACTAGTCCTGTTTTTACCTACCCTTTCAGAGGATTAACAAGGAACTGGCAAGAAGAACAGTAATGTTGATATGAGCTTCCAGCTGGGATTGATTACAGGATACAGCCTAATGCAGTAATGTTTTGTGCTAGCACAACAGTTTAACTGGAGAGTGCTCACAATACATATCCCCCACCTTCTGCCTCATAAGTGCTGATATAAAGAAACCAGCTAATTTTGTTGTGATTCTGACCTTTGGTCTGTCAAATCCCCAAATTAATTATCTAGCATGCACGTGACCTTCTACTGCTTAAATTAGGGTATGTTTGTAAAACACATCTCACGTTAATAGCTTGTTTCTAGGCAAGTCTTTTGCCCAGCCCCCATCCTTATCCAAGCGTGAAGTGGAGCGTGAAGTGGAGCATGAAGTGGGTGGTATGGGCATAGAGAGATTGTAGGTGTTATTTCCTTACCAGTACTATAAAGGTCAAAACAATATCGTGGAATTTAAAATCAAGAATTTCAGGAAGTAATGAGGCTACTCTTTCTACAGATTACCCAAAGTAAACAGAGAAAATTAAACATAATATCAGAAATACAATTAATGGTTTGCTCAGTGGGCTAAAATATTTGACAGTGGTTTTCATCATCAGAGAAATTCCTGGGATGGAATGCAGGAGGTGTGTTGTAAGATGTTTCAACAGAAGCAGCAGTCTAGGACAACTGATTCTGTTCTTGTGGAGTTATTAATATTTCTGGATGTATTTTTTATAGATATTTTCAAGTAGCTGAGCCTGAAATGGTTTGTTTGTGAATATTTCTGATTTGGAGAAATTGCATGCTGTCCAGAAAATCACAGAAAATGCAGAACTCACATGAAAGTGCCAAAATAAAATTCAGCATACCAGCAACAAAGTGCTTTTCACTATCGTCACTATGGGCACTGTGGAAATTAAAGGTCATTTTAGGGTCAGTGCTGATCTGAAGTCTTGGGCCACTGTAACTGAGTCTAGATGTAATAGCAGCAGAAACAAAATGCAACTTTTTCTTCTGGAACTTACGGAGGATACAGAGTGCAGAAAAGGGTTGGAATCCATATGGAAAAAAATACAAAAAGTGTAATGCTTCATATTAATACCTTTCTGGCTGTAAAATACATTATTTTACTGTTAAAATTTCTCAAAAGAAAGTGCCCATGGCTTAAATTTGAACCAGTTCTGTCAATCCTGTCCACATATGTTACATACATTTAAGAACACCTGTGGAATCAGGGCAGTCAGGCAATAAGGATGGCTGAGCCCTGGGTTTATCTTTTCTTGAAGGGCCGGGAGCAGAGCTGAGATATTCAGAGATTTCTGGGGACGTGCAGAGGTGGAATTGCAATGCAAAGTGAAATACAGAAGCAGAAAACTAGAGTTAGACTATGGGTTGGATGTTTTGGTCTTGGCTGTATTTCTGTTAAAGGACCGCCTCACATAACTGAATCCACGGGATGCAATCCTACCCAAACAGGACCATGAGCAGTGTTACAGAGACATTCTAACAATCAAGTTTTTCCAGCTCATTAATAGACTTAAGCATTTACAACAGATAACCATTAAAACTTTTTCATGCAAATATGCAAATTTGAATCTTTTGTGGAGGAGACCAAAATTCAGCTATTAATGCCTCACAAACTGCATATATGACTTAGATGTGATTGTAGATTTTTCTGCATATTGTCTACCAATACAGGTGTGTTTGCTCAGAAAAGTTTTATTTGCCAAGCTATTCATGAAGGCTGACTTGAAGCAGAAGAAACAGCAAAGAAGAAAAATCATAGATTTCTATGCTACCTCCAAGAAATGTGAGGACCCTCATCCTGTACAGAGGTCCATTTACAATGACTGCAGTGACACAGTGCTCTTAATTGAATTTCTTAAGGTGAATTGTGGGCCAAAAGAATTTTGAACATACTAGTTCTGAAATATTGTGTATAGGGTGACCTTCTTATCACAGCTTGACCAAGCTCTGGTATTGAACATTTATCAGCATATGTGGTCATAACCTTCGCAAATATGATGATTCTGCACAAATGGAAAAGCCTGGTGTTCTCTTTAATAGTGGTAAAAGAAAATTGAATGGATAAATGTAACCTTTATCACTAATAATGAGTATCTGAGAACACATGTTGATTGTTGTAAACAACTATTCAGAATAAGGAAACTATTCACATGATTACATGCAGTTCTTCAGCTGAGACATTTTAAAACTGGAAGAAATCACTTGATATCTATTCTGACTTTCTACATGAAACACATTTTATGAAGTTTTGAATTAATTCTTGATTTGAGGCTGATAGCTGAAACTGCATTGGAGACTATATTCTTAGGGGGAAATGCAAGACAAAGCCTTATAATAAGGGGACCATGACCCACGATAAATTTTTTAGCAGAATGTGCTTCTTGTCAACATGCAGGACATGACCAGACAGAAAGAGCTTCTTCCCTCTCCTCATGTCCTAACACAACCTAACGCATCAGGACAGAGTATTGGTTAAGGCCTCAACTCACTTCCAGAATGCTAGAATACCAAACATACTCTAGCTTGCTTTTCCAAGGAAATTAAGGGTTTATAATGGTATTTTCTCTTTGCTTGTCTTTCTTTCTCTGGAAGAGCTGTTTCTTTCTTCACTTTCTGTAAATGAAGGAACCTGTTATTCAGTTTCAACCAGAATTGACATGAATCCAGACCAACAGATGAGGAGAGGATTTAGGAGAAGGCGAAAGAAGAAATTTGCAGGGATGCCCGAAAGAAGCCTGTAACAAACCAGCCTTCACTAGTTGTTCTCACAGAACAGCTTTTTTTTTTTCTTGAAGTGATCTGTGGCCCCCTCTATCCTTGAATCATGTCTACATACTTGTCTGACAATAAGAGCTTTCTGTTTACTACAGCATCAGAGCCAAGATAGTTAAGGACAAGAAAATTGGATTCTATTCTTCCTTATGAGTCACTAGTAAAAATGCCAGCTATGTGACTGTACAATCTTTATTATCAAAGATAATATAAGAGAAAGAAAACAACCACATTTTCACATTCCAGGCTATGCATGCACTTCGGGAAGCTGGAAAGTTTCTCTCCAGGGCCATAAACTGAACACATTTCTACATATGGGATACAAATGGAATAAAATCCTCAGTGTCTTTTCTTTCCCTGACACTTGAAAATGCATGAAGTAGAACATTTAGCTATGCATATTAATGGCTGGACTGAACAGTCCTTTGGTGCTGTATAATAGTGGAATAATAGTCTACCTTAATAGCAACATGAAATGAGGAATATTGAAATAAGGGGGCTAGATGCCAGGCTAATATCAAGAGACTACACAGTACTAGTGCCACATGGCTTGGTCGACCACTGCAGACGTTGAGTTTTGCTGGCAGGAGCATAGCAAGACTGGGCAGTAAGATGGGACATTCCAAAGCTGAATCTGTTGCTCTCTGAATGAATCATTACTTACAACTGGAAAGCTGTTAGAGAATAACTTAGCATCCATAGCTCATTAAAAGCATCTTCAAAGTGAATATTAATTATGTCTTGGAAAATATCAGGTTTTCAACAGTTGGAATGACAAAGTAGGCTAATTCGGTGGGGAGACTTATCTTGCCCATCAGCAACCAGCCTTCCGCTTATGTTCCTTTGGACATCTCTTGCTTTACTTTCTTGTTGCTGCCAAGAAAACACTTCCATATTGCTGTACATACTGTACTGGACACTGCATGGCCATGTGCTGTTTACAGAATAAGAAAACCAGCCAATACCAAAGTAATTTTCCATACCTCTTGATTTTTTAAAAAAATTTAGAAGTTAGTTATTTGTTCAGTTGTTGAGTTTGGGTTGGCAGCACAGGAATTAGAGCTCTGCTGTGAAAAATTGGGGACCATGTGACATTTCTTAAGCAGGAGTTCAGACTAAATGATAAGACCAGATCCTTCTGGCCTTAAAAATACATCATTCTATTTTAGTGATATTTATTAACATCTGCTACATCATACTATGATATTCTGATCATGGGAAATTACTTCTATTTCACTGGTATACAATTATTCAGTGTGACAATGGAGAACAAAGAGACTTGTAGAAAAAAAAATATGCCGTGGAATGATATTTACTATTTTGGGAAAAACTGCCTTGGAGGAATATACATATATATATATATATGAGTTAACCACAATTCTTGTGGTTTGCATCTTAGATGGGATCATCTCTAGGCTGGCAGCAAAATGCAGGGCAGACACTGTTGAAAAGAAATTTTATTTTGTAGGCTACCAGAGTAGAGACTTAGAAATTTCTTCAATGTTTTTTGATTAATTTTATGATTAATAAAATATAGGATAATGCGAGCAGTTGGCTCTATACTCCTTTCACAGCCTCTCCTGCTCTCTTCTCTTCTTCATGACAAACTATTAAAACACCCTTTGTCTAACCTTTTTTCATACAAATCACCACAGACACAAAGACAAAAAACACTGGTTTATAGCAAATGTAGATTTGTTTCTTATTAGTACTTTTACTTCACAGATACACAGGAAAAAAAAGAGTAAAGAGGAATGAGAGGGAAAAGTGCACTCTTCCTAACTGGAGACAACAGTGTTACTGTTTTCAGTCAGCTCTTATTTCTATTGTACAATCTAGATGTTTCTTGGTGGTAAAACTGCTCTGCTCTGTTCCATTCCAGACCTGTCCCATGCGAGAAAGTGTAACTGTAAAGAGGTCACTCAGATACCGTAGTATTTCTAGAGATTTTTGGTCACTAACAAGATAAAAATAATTAAACCAGCTAAAAAAGCCATGATCCAGTCTTGCTTGTCAAGTTGTGAAGTTCCAGAATCCCTTTTCAAGATAGAGGTGTTATGAAGGTACCAGCTGATGGAGTAACAAGGTCTAATTTGCTAATTTGCAAGGCATGGTGTGAAACACATTCACCCCAGTGCCTAACCCTTTTTAGTTAACAGGA
Source organism: Lycocorax pyrrhopterus obiensis (assembly GCA_014706295.1). Taxonomy (NCBI): domain Eukaryota; kingdom Metazoa; phylum Chordata; class Aves; order Passeriformes; family Paradisaeidae; genus Lycocorax; species Lycocorax pyrrhopterus. Next base: position 95,212,175 of record JACSVZ010000004.1, on the reverse strand, counting down.
GGCATATATTCCACCTAGAATAGGATGGAGTGTGTATTTTCTCACACCAGCAATCACATATTCCTTACAGTTTATTTCAGACAGCATTCTCAAGGATTATTGTTCTTTCAGCCTTCAAGGCAACTACATAAGTACTTTTAAGAAACAAGGCTATTGAGTCTCAAGCCTTAAGTAGTAGTGGTTTGTTTGTTTTTTAAACAATCTGTGTAAGATAATATAGAACTATTACCATTGTCCTAAATTGCTATGGAAAGATGATCATTTTCAAAGACATTTCCAAGGAAATATATGCATTTCATATGTATCTGCATGTCTCTAATTTTCCTTTATAAGACTGTTTAAAATGCTTCATAATTTGTCATTGTCTATGCCTTAGCTTAGCAGCATCAGCATACCTGAAAATCCACAAATTCTAGGGAGTACAGAAAACAGCTGTTTGATGCAGTCTGCCTCCTTTCAGCCTGTCTCTGCTACCAAGGCACTTCTCTCCTTGCTTCCTGAGCCAAGGAGCCCATCCTGGACTCAATGCTTTTACCCCTAGTCAGACAGAGAAAATGTGTCAGAGGCAAAGAGTAGTGTTTTCCACAAATTATTCACACAGCCCAGGAGTGATCCACCACCTCAGACAGGAGCAGAACAGCTGGGGACAGTTAAGGGCAGCTCCTGCCCCAGGCATCAGCACCTCCCTGGAGGTAGGAACATCCTTAGGTGCACAGGGCTTGGGAAAAAACTGCCTCGGAAGAGTATGTCACGAGTTAAACACAGTTCTTGTGGTTAAGTCCAGTTCTTGTGGTCTCCAGTTCTCGGTGGAAAAGCCCAGATGCTATAGGGCTGGGCTGCTGGAGACCAGCCCTGCGGTAGCATCTCTGGGGCAGGGACTGATGGCCCTGGGGGGCTGACTTGCATCCTGGGACATGGTCAAGGTGGGGGACAGTTTGAGGAGTCTGGTCAGGGACACTCAGTGCTGCTTGTGTCCTCAGGGCCCCGGCACCCTGTCAAGGAAAGGTGAGAGACCATCCTAATAGCAGCTGCACAGAAAAAACAAAGAGTGCAGTCACTATTTCCAATACATTTAAATCAATGAACCAGGTAATTTGTACCTAAATAGACAGAAAAACCCATAATAAACAATAAACTATTACTAAAGACAAATGCATTCCCAATGTGGTTTTGTTCTTGCATTTTCATAACATGAAAATGCAAGCGAGGTGTACAAAAGGAAACTAACTCAACTTTCTTGCTGACAAGACTTTTCAAATAATATGGTTGTGGTTGATAACCTATCAGTAAAAGAAATGCTTCTACTCATTGCAGCTGGTTGGTTTTTTTTTGCAGCAGTTCCTTAACATGCACAGTGAAGCTCTTCATTAAAAAACAAATCAACAACAATGAAAAACACTCATCAGTCTGAAACAGTAGAAATAGTTTCAAAATCACGGTGCCACATTGAAAATGTGAGTTCTTTTGAGATATGTGATGCTGCTGTTTCTCTGAAACTGCACAAGTTCAAAACTAGTTTCACTCAATTTAACTTCCCATTGATCCTTTGGAATTACAGATATTAAACACTTGGTTTCACAACAAACTTAATGAACAATTCTGAGTCTCTTTATGCACAACCACTGGAAATGCATGGACCAGTTGGAATCAGAGATTACAGCAATGTCCCATTGGTCTGCAATTTTCTGGCAGCTGAGAGTCATTGCCTGGATATATATAATGACTTGTGCTGCAAGTTTTTCTCCTGAGAGTTGAATCGAAACTGGAAAATCCTGGCTTCAGAGGATAAACCTACTGAAATAAATAAATCTATTTCTGTGGGATGTGTAAAGCTGTAAAGGGGGGTTCAGTCCAGAGGACAGGCATTTATGTTAAGACCTTTGGGTAGATTTATGCTCTGAAGAAGAAAAAAGATGATGAAATGGAAGATTTAAAGAGGTGAGATTGAATGTGTGCACAGTGTGAAAGAAAGGGAACACTGAAGGCAGAAGGAGAGGTTCAGGCTTTCTGGAACAGCATGCTGATGATTTCTATTAAGCTAGAAATCTCTGTGATCCTTTCCTTGAGTCCAAGCCTGTGTTCCAGCTCACAATATACCCAAACTATTGAACCCGTTAAGCCAAACGTCTGTGGCCGCTGCTATGGCCAGAGGACTGTGAGAATCAGGTGGCTGCTCAGGGCTTGAAGGGCATACTGTTTGCTGGATAAAAACTGGCTGGATGGCCAAGCCCAAACACTGGTGGTGAGTGGTGTAAGATTCCATTGGCGACTGGTCACTTGTAGTGTTCCCCAGAGTTTGGTATTGGGGACAGTCCTGTTTAAAATCTTTATCAATGATCTGGACAAGGGGATCAAGGGCACCCTCAGTCAGTTTGCAGGTGACACCAATTTGGGTGCAAGTGTTGATCTGCTGAAGGATAGGAAGGCTCTGCAGAGGATTCTGGACAGGCTGGATTGATTGGCCGAGGCCAGTGGTACGAAGTTCAAGACAAACTGCTGTGTCCTTGGGTCACAACAAACCCCTGCAGCACTACAGGCTTGTGGAATAGTGTCTGGAAAGCTGCCTGGTGGAAAAGGGTCTGGGAGTGCTGGTTGAGAGCCGACTGAACCTGAGCTGGTATGTGTCCAGGTGGCCAACAAGGCCAATGGCATCCTGGCCTGTATCAGCCATAGTGTGGCCAGCAGGACCAGAGCAGTGATTGTCCCCCTGTACTTGGCACTGGTGAGGCCACACCTTGAGTCCTTTGTTCAGTTCTGGGCTCCTCAAAGACATTGAGGGGCTGGAGCGAGTCCAGAGAAGGGCAGCAGAGCTGGTGAAAGGTCTAGAGAGTAAGTCCTGTGAAGAGTGGCTGAGGGAGCTGGGGTTGTTTAGACTGGAGAAAAGGAGGCTCAGAGACGACCTTATCACTCTCTGTAACTGCCTGCAAGGAGGTTTTAGCCAGGTGAGGTTTGGTCTCTTCTCCTGGGTAACAAGCAACAGGACAAGAGGAAATGGGCTCAATTTCTGCCAGGGGAAGCTTAGGTTAGATATTAGGAAACATTTCTTCACAGAAAGGGTGGCCAAACATTGGAACAGCTGATGATGGAAGTGCATTTATTATCAGTCCTGGAGGTATCTGAAAGACAAGCAGACATGGCAATTAGGGACATGGTTTAGTGATGGACTTTTCAGCATTGGTTTAACAGTTGAACTCAGCAATCTTAGAGGTAGTTTCCAATCTAAATGATTCTATAATTCCCATCCACGGAGTGTGGATGACAGTCCACAGAGCTGCAGTTGAGGAGTGATTACAGAAGGTGCTTCCATCGTTCTTTCACAAAATGAGTGTCTGACTGACTCAGAGCCCCTTTGCAAGAAAGCTCTTCCTTTCCTCTGTTTCTGACAGGCAGCACAGGAAGCTCAGAAATTTATTACTAGTAACTGTCTTTTACTGAAAACTTCACTAGGCATGAGAAACTCCTCTCTGCACCAACTACCTCTCCCAAGGTCAGGTCCTTTCAGAGAGAAACATTTAACACACAGGCAGAACCTGATCTCAGATGTGAGAATCTAGTTCTGCAGATGAGGTTGATCACTAATCAGGCCAGCCTGCTAAACTGTTGAAGAAGATGTTCCAGCTTTGGCATGGGTCCATTAAACATAGAATATTCATCACAGAAATGTAAATTTCAGCTGAATATCCTGATATACAGATGTGGTTTTATGATTACATGGCAGGAGAACAACAACAGTGGGAGTTGTGGGGTGTGAGCTGTCTAAGCTCTTCTGTGGTCCTGGAGCTGCATGTGTGTTACCTAAATCCCTGCTGGTGAAGTACTGTTTCCAATTCTATTGGCAGTGTTGGACCTACCTGGGATGAACCTTGCTTCCACAGTTTAGGTGTGACTTGGGTTCAGGAAGAGAGGAATACTTTGTAGTTAGAGGTAACCTTTTGGGATTAAAAGAAAAAAAAAGAGTCAGTCATATTAGTCTAGTTTAAATTATCTAAACTGCTTTGAAATGGTCTAGTAAAACCAGAAAATTTGGGAGGAACCAAAGAGCAGAAGATCATGATATATCAGAACAAATTGTCTCAGAAAGCCACCAAAGTCCCAACTCTGGATGTTTTGAAAGGCAAGTCAGAAAAACAATTGTCAGGGACAGTTGAGGTATATGTCCTCCTTTTTTCAAATAAAGAAAAATCTAGATAATATCTCAAGGTCTCAGGGGTAGCCCTGTCTTCTACAATTCCAACTACTGGCTGCTATCAGAATTGCAAGATGCCTGTGTTATCTGCTATTGACTTCAACGTAAGAAAAAAAGTCTGCATTGGGGGGAAACACATTACCCCAATTTATTTGACTGATAAAAGTAGGTTTATTTTTGTGAGATTCCTTGGGTTTCTTCATGTACTTGTTGCTATTGAGTCACTTGTGTGTACTGTAAGTCAATTTGCTATAAAGGAAATGTTAATATTACATATTCACTACAGAAATCCAGATTCCACAACGAACTACCTGTGGTGAATGTGTAGTTTAACAGACCTGCAATGACATCTGTGGTTTCCTTCACTGGAGAGGATGAAGGTTGGTGGCAGGAGATTGTGCTTTCAGAGCTCACTGGATGACAAGGAACTAAAACTCATAGATAAGTTAAATAAAGTCCTAGAGTGGTGCTCTATAGGAGTATTTATCCCAATTTAAGGCAATGTAACTGCACCTAGAATCTTATAGAAAATATATACACAAATCCTAAACATTAGGAACAGACTTTTCTAGCATGATGTCATGATACATCCTTAATTTATTCTTCTGGTAACCTTAGCCCAAGAGAGGACTAAAATTATTTGGGCAGATTCTAATACCCTTACCTGAAACCTCATGGTGCTTTTCTTCAAGCAGTTCTGCTTACATGAGTGGGACAGTTGTGGATTTTGTTGCACCTTAACTGCTATGAAAAAAACATGGTGCGGTTAAAATAGGCTCAAGTAGTAACTGATTAGGAGACCAGATTTTTTTTTAAAGAAGAACTGATGATCAGAGAACAGAGTGAGTTAACAGTGATGCCTCCTACCTGCACAAGCTGCAATGGGACTCAGCTCCATTTATTATTCTGAAATAGCAGGTGCACCAACGCCAACCAGAGAATACCTAGTATATGTACTGCTTTTCATGTACTTTTTGTATAAAGAACAGATTGCCTTTATTGCTCCTGACCTTACATTTCTTTGTCAAACATATCAATCACTCTCCCTAACCTTTAATAGGAAAGGCTAAAGTTGTTTACTGCAGCAGTTCCTATTCACCACAAGGACACCACCTCCATTCTGAACCAGGCAGATTTGCATACCTACCACTGATTATCCAAAAAGATTGCTTCTTCCCCTAAAATATTTGTCAATTTTATAATTTTTTTCCCAAGGAGGTCATTCATTGCCAGTGAGGTTAAATCTAAAAGTCAGCAGTATTTGGCAGAGATTTATGTGGGAATAGATATGAGTCTGTACAGCTCTCAGACTGATTAAATAAAGAATGTCATGGGAGTAGTATGATAGTATATGCATACTCCAGTAAATGAAAGTAATGCATTAGAATGCAGCTTTAGGGTCTAATTTAAAAACATAATTCAGACACAGGCAGAAGCCTTTAAAATATTGGCAGATGTCTTCATACTGTATTTCATATAGAGGACAAAGTGGATTAAAGATAAATGTAATCCAAATAATGGTGCTGTTTCATTTATTTTTTCACTTATGTTTTATTTCTTTTAAAGAAATTCAATTTGTAGAGGATTGTTTTCTGGGTTTTCATATTTTTATGCAGATCCGCTTAAAAATGTGAGCAGGGGAAAAAACCCCATTCATTACAAATTGCTGCTTTTCCTGAGACAGCCTACGGTAAGTCACGGTTTTTACTCAGCCTAGGTGAAATAAATACTGTTGTTAAAAGGAGCATTTCAATAAGCAGGAACTTTGATTCCCCTCTTTCTGTCTCCCATCCCCTTTCAATCTCATTATATGTCAAGGTGATTAGGCTTAAATGGTTATTCTCACTTAGGATTCTCAACTTTTATTGTAGCCCATTGCTGAAGGACAGACAGGCTATTATTATCTCTGCTCCATGTTATATTTTTCCCTAGTGACATTCTATCAGGTTGGTGCTTTTACAACATTCTTTTTCTTCCACCTCCCATGCACTGCTTTAGAAGTCAGGAGAAAATGAATAAAAATTCAAATGTGACTCAAGTACATTGTTAAATAAAGTGAAAGATTTGGGAAAAGTTGGCTGGGGGTTGTGACACACGTTTATGTTCTCATATGTCTGAAGAAGCATACAATCGATCCTAAGTGGAGACTTTCTAATTTTCTCACCCATTTAAATGCTTTTAATTGATGGCTTTGATTTTCACTTGGACATTGCAGCATCCCCTTCACCGAGCATTTTTTTCTAAATCCAGGCTTGTGAGGGGATGCAAAGGAAAGCCATTTGTGTTTGTTTTGAGCTTCAGACAGTTGAACAAAGTGAATACAAATGTAATGTTAAAAGAGTATTGCCTGTATTCAGCATTTCAATTCCATTTTGTGTTTGTCCAATCCCTTTAATATCAGTCTTGCCATTAAAATCATGGGGAATCTCTGAATCTCCTCAATGGAAATAGGACTGGATTCTCCCAGCCTTTCACACTCATTGCACATGTGATTGGCTCAATTTTTTGGAGGTAATGGACAAGTTGGGCTTTCTTGGGATGTAATTCAGCTGCCAATATTCTCTGCTTTAAAAGAACAAACCCACGGCTAACTTACAACTTAAGTTTTCCACACAAAATTAAGACAAAATTAAGACATTTTGTCCTTGAAGAAAGTTTGTTAATGCTGTTTAATCTGAACACCATTCATATTCATTGCCTTTATTAAGTCAGAGTGGTCTTGGAGGCACACCAGCAGTCAGTGAAACCAACTCTAATAAACCACAGGAGATCAGAATTGCACCCATTGTTTTCTGCCTTTGTTCAGAGGCCTTCAGCATTTACTATAAATGCTAATTGGTGAAATCTTAGAACTCACTGCAAGTAATGACAAACCCCATCATCTTTACCACTGTTTCTTATCAAGCTCATACAAGCATACTAGACAAAATATCTGAGGGAGAAGGGATGCAAGATTGGACATAATCCCACTACACTTGCTATAATTTGGAACCAAAAATGGCAATCATATTTTGAACTGTGAGGTGAACTAAACTTTAAAGTAATTTTCTCATTCAGAAAATAATTTCTTTTCCAGATATGTTTAAATAGAGACAGACTGGGATTTTTAGAAAGTAAAGCCCAACTCAGGAAGAAATTTGGATGTTAAAGAAAGAAATTCTGCTTGAAGTTTTCTGCTGCCTGTTCTGCAGAAGGTCCAGCAGAGAGCTCCTTGAATCTTAAAGTCATGGAAACGTTGACTGGAAGGAAGCTTTGTAAGCCCTCTTCTCTTCTTTTGCCTGTAGCAGAACTTTTGCTATGTAGATCAGATCTGTCATGGCCTTGCCTAGCAGAGCCTTGAAAACCTCCAGAACAGAGAACTGATCCATCATGAACTTAATAATTTAAAATGCCCATTAAGATAGGTACATTTGATCAGCTGAGTTGACTGTGTTTATAGTTCCAAATAACCAGGAACAATCCATAAACCTTCAGCCAGAAGAGGCAAAGCATCTGTTTCTCAGACTAGAAATAAGGAAGATGTTACTATGGGGGTGGTGAAAGACTGGCACAGGTTTCCCAGAGAGGTGGTAGATGTGCCATCTCCAGAACCATTCAAAGTCCCATTGGACAGGGCTCTGAATGATGGGATCTAGTGGAAGATGACCGGGCTCATGGCAGGGAAGTTGGAATAAATGGCTTAAAAGGTCACTTCCAACCCAAACTATGCTGTGATTCTATGATGCTTAGGCTGACTGGTACTGTGACTGCTTCTCTCCTTCAGCTGTACAAGGTGCTACAGATTGACAGCCTGAAACAGAGACTGGTACAGATCTGCCACTGTTGAATTTAAGGAGGTGACCTGTACATAGCTCTGTAAAATGTGTGAAAGTAACTAAAAGTCAGCAATTTCATGAAACTGTTATGCTGTGCATTTTTTTATATATATATTTCCTACTATGTATTTATATAATGCTGGTATTGCATATATTTATATATGATAAAAGATATCATTATATATATAGGTATATGTATACATATATATAATATATAGGTTAAATATATAAGTATATAATATAATTCTATGTTTTTATATATAAGTTTATAAGTATTATAAGGTAATTTTAAGAGATATTTTCTCTACCATCCTAAAATTTTTCAGCAAAAGTAGAAAGGATTTTTAAAATTATCTTGTAAAACTGGAGAAAGTGAAGAAAGAAGCCACAGAATAACGACAGGACTGGAACAAAAGCTTTAGAGTGAGAGACGTGGGGGAACTTGATTTGTTTATCTCATCAAATGCATCAGGTGTTGATTTAGATTGTAGAAAAGTCTAAATACTTTCATGTGGAGAAAATGTTGCATATTTCAGACTTCCTTAATATAACTTAAAAGACTCGACAAAAAAAAAAGGCTGTACGTAAAGGCAGATTAGTTCAACTTGTGAAAAGGCCACACACTTATAATAGCGAAAGTGATTAATCCTTTAAAATAATAAACAGAAGAGATGGTATAGCCTTCATTTTTGGTTACTGTCACTGCCCTGGGAGATGGGTCGGCCTTGGGGGGTGTTCATCCCTGCACCGGAGGCTACAGTGACCTTCCCGCAGACAGGCACTGAAAAGTGTCGCGTCTCGGCGGCCGCTTGGATGGGCTGCACTGGCTCTGTGTCAGCAGGGCACCCAAAAGCGAGGGGACCCGAAGGTCTCAGTCTCTCAGGAATCCCGGGGGCGAAACAAGCAAGGGAGAGGACCAGTCCATGAAATCTTCCAAGGGTTTATTACCCTGAAAGCAAAGGGGAGGAACTGGCCGACGAGAGCCAGGGGTACCGAGGTTTTCTACAGGGGAGGTACAGAACAAACAACCAATAAAAGGTAAGCCCGGAGGAGGATCCCAGGGACACAGAACCAATGGCCAGGTTACAGAGGAGGGAATTTACAGAACAAACCTATGAACAACCGAACTTATCAGAACTTTCTGGAGAAGTGGTACGGGCTCAGAACCGGGTCTTGCCCACGGACTGGTCTTCGCTCTTCTAGTCGTCTGCCCATTGGGTAGGCATGGCGTGACAGACAGCGGGCGGACCCCAAGTGGTCCGAGGCACCCCAACAGTTTACCCTTCAGAAAAGGTTATGGACAGAGATAGCTCTAGTCTCAGGGATGAATGAGGTTTAATGCAGTAGTGTAGATGTTTTTAACTTTAAAAAAGGAACGGCAGAAAATGTGCATCTCAGAAATACATTTTTGTGATGTTCAAGATTTGATCTATGACAAAAGAGAACAACCTTCATTGCTGTCCAGATTTTGCAATAACCCTTTTTACTTTCAATGTCTAATTTATATCTTTCCATAATTACATCACGACAAGTTAAAAAAAAGTTTTCAGAAGCTCCCAATTTGGGTGAATGCCCTATATGCCACCATTGCATGTTAAGTATCCCTACAGATTCCTGGATTTATTTTACTGTGTACATGACATCCCTTTTAAAACACCTGGAGCTGTATACCTCCATGACTGCAGATGAAATCCGACTGCTGGCCAAGACCAAATCCCTTACGTTATCCCATGATGAAGCAAGGGCTTTCCTATCTTCAAAACATCAGTGGACTCTCAGTGCGAGAGTGAAAGAGAGGGACATGCTCAAGTGAATATGGTCCTCCAAGCCTGTTTTCCCTCTCTCATGAGCAGTCTACTATGGCCATAAACAGAGTACAAAACGGTCCTTCAACTTTTACAGCTTAGATTTGTGTGGGGTTTTTTCGTTGGTGGGGGGTTTTTTGGTATTGTTTGTTTGTTTTTAATCACAAGTATTACTACATGACGTCACAGAGAAGAGTACTAGCTGAAATGGAATCATCCTGCAACTGAGAAGCATTGTGAACCAAATCTAAACACGAGGTGGTCAATCCTACAGGCTTCAGAGTAAGCCCTGATTGCATTCCAGTTACATCCCAGTTGCATTCCACCACAGCAGTGCCTGATTCTTGGATACACCCTGTGCTAAGGTGAACAAGATCCACACAATTTTGTTCCTTCATTAAAATTGAACAGGAAACACAGTGCCTGTCCCTGGTGCTAATGACCACTTCATGTGAATAGTGCTCTGGTAGGGTTGTGAAGGACAGCAACCTCTTTCCAGATTTGCCAAGAAACAAAACATAGGAAGCACAAAAAATGTAATCATAAAAAACCTCCTGAAACAAAAAAAAGAGAAAAAAATGTGGAAAATATAAAAATCCAATGTTTTTCAGTCTGCTACAAAGGCTAATTTCTGAATTTTATTTAAGTAGTAGATAATAAGTGCCTCCTAATTTACGGCAGAATACTCTGCCTTAAAATCCAAATGGTTTTGAAAACTTTTTATTTCTGTTTGTTTTATTTGGCTGACATGAAAAAAAGAAGAATATTTTTGGTTTTTAGTGTGGAATTTTCTGTGTGAAAGTTCTGGAAATGGAAGCCATATGCTGTACCAAAACTATGGTAAACAAAAGCAATTAAGAGGTAGATTTTTCTGAAACACGTACATGTGTGAGGAGAAGAGGAGAGAATGCACACTACATATGTACATATGGCAAGGGAGTGATTAAGCTGAGTACCTGGCTAATAATACTATCACAAAAGTCTGCAGTGTGGCAGAACGGAAAAATAATGGAAAAAGACAGACTGGAAGAAGCTGACTGAAGAAAACATGACTTTTGTTCCATAAAACTTGTATTTAAAATAACTGTGCCTGTTTTAAGGAAAATTTAAAAAAAACAAAACAAAACAAACCAAACCACAAAACAAAAACACGAAAAAAAAGACCATCAAATAAAAAGCAAAGCAATCATTGGAAACAGCAGATTTTACAGATTAACTCCCTTCACAGAAGATGGGAATACAAAGTTATGAACAGCAGTGCCCGCTACAGGTTTTACATTACTGTGATGTACTCCATAGTTCTGGGATTACCACTGAGCAGTGATCTTGTCTTTATTTCACTGCCTACTCTGTGCTTCTCTTCCAGGTGCCTTTTAAATCAAGTACAGAAAATTCCTTGCACTACTAATGAACAGAGAAAGGTGTTTCTGAAGGGCATGAGAGAAAGACTGAATCCACTACCTATCTTTAAATGCTTGAGCCTCATGATGAATGCTTCATCTTGGTCTATGCTGGGAAGAGTTCTTGGCTTAGTTCTTATCCATGCTGCCTGAACAGACCAGTGCAGGTAAATTGCAGCCCAGGTGTTCAAAGTGCTGCTACCCAGGCACACCATGAGCATGCTGATGCCAAGCTCTAGATGAGCTAGCAGAGAATTACAAAGCCAGAAGGCAGATCACTTAACCAAAGATCCACTTAACCAAATCTGTTCTTGAACTCTACACTTCAGAGAACATATAAAAATGTATGTACGCACACATGTAAATGTACACAGAGATATTAAGGCACACATCAGCCAAATGTCTGCTGAGAGACTGGGCTGACTTGTCAGAGCTCTAACACCATCACACAGCTATGCAGAGCTTCGATCGAGTCGTTCTTGTGTTTTGCCTCAGACCGGATGGATCATTACTGGCACTGAAATCCCTCGTTTATCCCAATCACAGCACCATGTCCAAGAATATATTTGAGAACATGAACTTTTTAGATAACATATTTTTGAACACATAGAGATATTATTTATTTGAAAATCTAGAGAGATAATATCTTTCAGGAATAGTTGGTACTTATCTCTGGTTCCTCTTGTTCTGCCTGGTAGGTCTAGTAAGTCCCAAACTAAAACACAAACTTCTGGAAATATCTGGAGCAAACATTTCTGTCAGGGCAAAAATTCTACATTAGATGTGCCTATATTCTTCTGCTTTACAAACTCACTCCTCAGATGTATGTTTTATTTAAGATTCATATTTGAATTTTGGACACTTATATATTATGATGTAAGGAATCTCAAGCATCTTTATCAGGTGGCCACAGTGGCACCACACCAGAAATTTACAATCTACATAAACTTCCCCTGCTCCATCTCTGTGTAGGGTCTATATGTTGAAAATACAGACCTTCTCTCTGAAGATTATTAGAGTCTTCATCAACATATTTTCAGGCAGGACTTTCAGATATAGTGTATTGAAAAATGTTAATGCCTACATGAAACTTCTGTGAACCACAAAACACTTCCTTCAGGGTGTGTTTCAGCATCATGTTGACAGAATAGACACTTCAGTCTGCATTGACAACAAATTTGGCTCTATTATCAGTAATGAAAAATATAAGGGATTCAACCTGGCAACAAATTAGCTGAATGTAATGCAGTTTGGCATTAACCTAACACCAAAATGACATCATCAATTAAACAACTTGAATTTTGCTCCCTTTAGGGCAAGAAAAGAAAAATAATTAGGGAGTACTTTCACTTGCAAGAACATCAATTACCCTAAGCTACATGTGAAATGCTGCTGTGCTCAGATAAGGAGTTAATCTACTTTACCAAATAAATGTGTCACCATCACATAGGTGAATTGTAAAATTATGCACTTAAATGATATGTAACCAATGTATGCTGTAAGATTTACTTTCCTAAATGCTTTGGAAATTCTTTGAACAGAGTGAATTTATATTTATTGCTGCTATAATATATTGTTCAAGCAGTTTAAAATTCAGTAAGTAAATGTAACGCCAAACAAATCTTGCATACATTTAAAAAAGGAGGTCAGTATTTACAGCATGACCTTTGTGAATAAAGAAAAGATACCAGTAATTTTTCTGATATAGAATTTAATATAAACATAGAATGAACAGAATATATCCAATTCTAGGAAAGGTAACAGGTCTAGCAGTTAAACACAGGATAACTGTTTTTAGTTACAGAACTGGTAAGACGAGAGTGATGATATGGCATACAGGTACGAAATCCCTCACATTTAATAAGACATTGAATAAAATGAGGAGGAAGTAGGAGAGGGTTACCAAAATGCACCCTTGGAAGTTTCGTGTGCAGGCAATTTGAGGAGCTTGTGTATCTGTTCAGGTTTTCAAAAAAATGTGAATCTGATTCCAACATGATCCATAGCTCTGTATCTGAGCAGGTTCACAGACATTAAAAGATCTTAGACAGGGGGTTTAGGATACTTCAAACTGTATTGTTTCATGGACAGATTAGCCTTGTAGGGCATTTCAAGTGCGTACTGCAACATTTGAAAGCATCAGTCATGGCACTTATTTTTATAGCCTATACATAATTGTTTCAAATTTAAGTTTAAAGTTAGATTGTGCTTTTAATTGATATTTCTGTTTCTGTACTGGTGGTTAGATTAACAGGTAGGCTGAAATAATTTTTTCTTTCAGATATGTAAGTCAGTTATCTGACTTTTGGCACATACATTTGGAAAAAAAATCTTGCTCTGCTTTTTCCCTTATTGACCTGTAAGGGAAAAATAGTATCTAAGGCAGAAGGATGTGGTAATGTCAATGTTTGAATGGGACTTCAGAGACTAGTGAACTTAAAGAGCTTAAGGGAAGAGAAACCATGAGCTCTTGCAGTTTGACTTGATCTTATACTGTGACTTCCAATATATCTTACAAGATCAGTGGCATTTCAGTTTCTTGAAGCCTAACACCCAGTTCTCAGCTGAAGCACTATTTATGTCTACTGAAGGTGTGCCTTGTGAAAAGATAGCCATCAGTCTGGATGGGAGCACTTTGGGAAACAGGTGGGATAGTCCGTCATTATCCTCGGTAATTTGTTCCCAAAGTTACTAACTTCCATTGATAAAAATTCAAACTAATTTTGATGTCAATTCACATGCAATTCAGAAAACTGCTGGTTCTGTTATGTTTTCCTATGTCTCCAGTGCCTGGCATTTATCCTGATTTCCACTGTATTTAAAATTAATGTATGTAAAATTAATGGCTACTTCAGTTTGCCCTCTTATTTAGAGGCATTATTTTTAAGGAGAAAGTTTGGATTATTTTGTAAGGGCGGACAATTTTTTTTCCTTCAGCGAAGAATGTAGTCATGTAGTTGTAGACTTTGGTCTCTGTGGCACATATCACAGGTACCCAGCACTCACCACTGGCAGCAGAAAGACCTAACTTTGTAGGGGTGCCTAACTCAAGTACCAAAAACTGTCTGGGATGAACACAACCAGAGATTGATGCTGAAGGACTTCCAGACTCTGGGATATTTCACTTTGCGCATAGCTACATGGAAATATTTTCTGAACAGAGCAGGTCAGTATGGAGAATCCAGGGACATACTGTATTACTGCCGAGCCACCATATTCCTGTCGAGGTTTAAGGTATTGGAAAATTTTTATTGAATTGTTTCTACATTTGCTTCCAGACTGTTGTTGAAACATGTATCAGACACATTGCAGAGCTTTGTGAATGCTCTCCAGAACACTTCACATGCATTGAAGCTTCCACCAACAGAATCTTCTTGAACTTGCAAGAAAAATGTTAGGTATTATTTTTTAAAGGAAAGGAAAATCTATTCAAAAATTAATCTTATTTTTTGATTTGCCAATGCATTATATGAGCTTTTAAAGTTTCTCAGGTTTGTTTTTAGAAATCATTTCTCCTGTAACCAGAACGAGCTATTACTATTGCAAATTCTACAGATCACATTTAATGTGTGGGTGTTCAGCAAACCACACTGCAAGGGTGGTGTATTCTGGTTGTCTTTCTTCTGTAGTTAGGTCACACTAAAAAATATGTGCGAAGTATCTTAAGAAATTTAAAAAAAAACAAAACAAAACAACAAATAGCAACTCTCCACCTCCTTCCCTCAAGTAAGTGATTAAACCTCTAGTATTTACTACATTCTCAAAGGCAAACGGCTTTCATAAAATAAACAAACAGCACAACCAAAAAGTCACAGCTGCCCACTTTCGGTGTCAGCTGTTTGAGAGATGAAGGGCTAAATGCAGTCCATTTTGTTATCTTGCAGCTGGGTTTCCTATGATGAAATATCCATTGATCCATTCCGTTTTATTGGCTTTAGATGAGTTTTTTCTGATACGGCCGTAGGAAACCTCTTGTGCTATATAATTTAATCATTGTATTGAAAAAAAATCTCATACTTCGTAGTTTTTTGTCCTTGATATTCTCCACATGTTTAGAGCATTGAACAGCTGGGGCCATAGAAAACATTTAGAAATCACATTCTTTTATGTAGATCAATCACTTTTGTATACATTGCACCAGGCAAATAAAAATTGTTCATTTACATGTCAGTGGGAGTTTGATGTCTTGAAAGAATCTTTCAGACATTAGTGTGGGCCACTCTTTGTTTTCCTTTGGAAAAAAAAAAAGGTACTATATGTTCAGGAATGAAGTTTTAAAATTGATTGAGGATTGAGAAATGAAATGCATAAACCAGTAATCTCTTTCCCCATAGCAGTATTTCTGACTTTAGACTGAGAAGCAACAATTCCTTCATCTAATGTTATTTGAGCAGACTTAAACAAGGTCAGAAAGAGTGTGACATGCAGTGTAGACTATGAATAAACAGATGCTGTGAGCTAACAAATAAACAGTAATTATAACAGAGGTTTGTGGAAGTTATGAAATGCCTCTCACCTCCCGCCATCATGGCCCCTTTTCTAGTAGAAGGACTTGTCATGAGTTGCTTCAAGAGGAGAAAAACCTTCTTCTAAATTATCTTGTATTGCAGCAATACATAATAAGAAGTCACTTCCAGATGTTTATGTTGTGTAGCTGCAGTTGTATTCAAGGCACCATTGTACTGAATAAGTTCCTTAAATGTCTTGCCAGACATACTAATGTCTTTTAGAGGCCAATTGGACAGTTTAAGTACTCCTCCACTAAGCTGTGTACCTTGAAGATCACCAGTGGCACATTCCCTGATAGCTCAAAAACGTCTGGAGAGGACTATATCTGAAGTTGGGGGAAATATCCCCCTCTCTGTATATAATTGGTGTATCCTAGTAAGCAGAATATGAAAAGATCGTATATGAAAGGGATATGAAAATGTATGGTGAAAAAAAAATAGGCAGACACAGTCAGTTTTAAGACCAACTATATTCAGAGAAATTGGTATGGTGGATACATACAGAAGTTTGGGTCAGAAGTACATATGCTTTATTTACAAATCTTAGGGACACAGGAAAAGGGTATTGAGTTCTGAGATTTTTTTTATTAGCCACAGGGAAAGGCTAATGGAAACACAAACAATAAAAATCCACAGTGAAGAATAAGTTCTGAAAAACACCCCATCTATTAAGTGTTAGAAATCCAAGGCAATAAAGATTTCATTGCAACTGAAATATATTCTCTGTTTGTCGCATTTCTAGACACTGTACAGAGAACTGCCAGCAGTGGAAACAAATAGGTTTAGTTGTCAGAATAATGGATTGTGAAAACTAGAAGTGTCAACAATCAGGGTTATTGACTCAGGATAAAACTGTGAAAATCTTCTCACTCTCTCATCATACTCATTTCTCCTGAGTTCACCCTGCTTTATCTGTGAAGTCAAAATAAATTAATTTTCCTGATTTCTGGCCTAAACAATATGACATAGGAATGGAGATTTCAAAGCCTGCCGTCCTTTTGCAAAAAAAATTCATTGCAGTCCTAGATTTTAGGTGAGAAGTAATCATTCTGTCCATCTAACCTGATCTCCTGCACAACTGCAGCTGAATTGCTGGGTCACATCTGCATTTTCCTTATAAAATCTATTAAAATTAACCTGGCTGAAATGTGAGTGTTGCAATGTGTTTCAGTGATGAGAGATCTTTCAGGATTGTGAAAAAGCCCCAAGCTAGCAGACAAAACCATGTATAGTCAGTCATGTATAGGAAGCAGTTTTCATTTTGAGTGGTCTTCATGACACTTAAAGGGACATTGAGGATGCACAGAGGTTCTTTTCCTTTGCATGGATGAAGATTTGCTGCTATTCAAGTTAGAGCAAAATCTGAATGGCTTTTGTGGTATCACTGGTGGTAGGTTTCTAGATTTTTTTCACAGCTGAATGCCCTCTACATATTCAGAATATAAATGTAGCTGCCTTCAGATATTTGTAGTCCTGGGAAGAATATGAATGGTTTATCAAACACTTGGAATGGGTTCAAGGAAACTGAAACCAAATTTTGGTGAAAAAGGCTTCTACAGCATTTTTAACTATCTAAGTCTATGTGGACAGATACAGCCAGGTCCACTCTACACTGCTTGTGTCCCACATGCGCCGAGCAAGAAAGAACTCCAGTTCAGGAGACAGGTACCAATGTTAAAAAAATACTATGTTTAAACTGGTATGTCCTCCTACATGACTTAGCTAGAAAACCATGAGAAGTTGCTCAGCAGAGTAGTGCAAGGGAGGGCACATTTGCCAGGTGGATAGCATGGCTGTGTGCAATCCAGACTGGAACTGGCATCTGTCTAGTCTGGTTGCAGCAGAGGAGACCAGGCTTGTCTGCACTAGCCTGGGCAAACATTCCCACAGTTGCATTGCTTTTGAGAGGCAATTGGTGCTCTCATGACTACCCAGAAGGTTTGTATGTCATGCTTCACTATGTCTTCAAACTGACACCAAAACTTGGGCAGAATAACATAATTCTCTGACTCCCATTTTGTAGGCACTCCTGGTTTCCTCTGCTGCTTGTGCTTAACTCATGTGAGTTGGTACTATCTCAAACCTCACGTATCTACAACCCCAATAAAAGAGGATAAAGTGGGAAGATGGGCTGGAGTTTGCAGAATACGCCTAATGAACAATGATTTATGATAATGAGATACTACTTCTTGAACTAGTTGAAAGCAGAGTTTAAGCAATCCCTGGCTTTTAAAAAAATTCAATTCTTGTGGTAAAAATGTTTATGTTTTCAAGAACTAAAAATACGTTGATTGACCTCAAGACTTAATGTGAAAGCATGTCTTGCCTGACAACAAATCATAAAGCTCTTGCTGATCCCAGACTATTGAAGAGAGTATTTATTTTCCTCAGCCCATAAAAGCTAGCAAAATATTGCAGGCAGCATATATGCAGCATATATGGTGTAAAAGAAGACTGAATGACATCAAGGTCTTTGCAATTTCTAATCACTATAATTCTATGATTTGATTTAAGATCGGTTGCCACATAAATACCAACGAGCTTAGTATTTTTTCCATTTTGGGACACCATGAAAAACATTTTAGTTTTAATACCTATGCAAGCACTGATTTTTACAGATGTCTTATAAGTTGTATAATACATACAGTAGCTACAAATTAGCATATTGTGCATACGTTGCTTTGTGAGCTTTCTGGAAGGGGTCCAAGGATGACTGACTAACACATGGGATGTTTCCTCTTCACAACATCAATGCGAAGGCAACACCTGCAGTGATGTAAGCCCATGACTCACCTGCCTGAATGGAGGTCTCTTTAGGATCAACTGTTGTGTGCAGAATACATCTGCAACATCCAAATAAATGAGCCCTTCTAAAGTAAGTCAGCACTACCCCTGTTTAGAATGCAAGGCCCTTGTGAAGGCTGAGGTGAAGCAGCTGGCTAGCAGCTTTTGTGAGTCATTTTAAAAAGCCACTCTCACAGCTGGAGAGAAAATAGCCCTGGCAGTACTGGCAATCCATTATGAAATGCAAAAAGTCCTTCTCTGGGCGGAAGGAAAACTTCACCCAGCTGTCAAGTGTTTGAAATGTTGGGGGGAAAGTGCGCACACACACGCACATGGCCCTGCTTGCAATGCAAGGCATACAGGGGCCACATTACATAAAATTATATCTCCCCTGAGAATGAAAAAAAAAGCATGGGCATGAGTTTGCATTGAGAAATGAGTAAGGGTTTTGATGAATGGATGTATCAAGCACTTTCTATAAGCCAGGAAAGACTGATCTGCAAGTGTCTTTTCTGATTCAAATTCCACTTTTCAGCATACCTGTATCAAAAAGACACTTGACCTCTGTTTACATTTTGTCCAGCCATATCGATCTGAAAGTTTAGTATTGCAGAGAAAGGAAAATTTAAGTGGCAGAATAATCAATCCCTAATCTCATCTTTATCCATTTGGCAAATGTGAAATGCAGTTAGTGAATGGCTTCTAAATGTAAATCAATTTAAACCAAAAGTTGCTGATGCTGCAAATTTGCAGCATAATAAAAGACTAATTTAGAAGAGTCTGGAGAATGAAGCAACAATGAATTCAAGTATAAAGATGTGGAGAAAGATGACTTGCATAGATGTGAAGCCTGAAGGGATTCCATGGGAAAGTAATTTGCAGACCAATGAGAAAGGGGATCTTTAGAAGTGGGGTGCAAACATAGGTTTTCAGAACTTCTTTCTGCAGTTCACCTTATTTACAGCCACACAAAAGGCAGCCTGGGGAGTATTTTCACGGACCAGTAGTGACATCTAGTGTCAATTCGGACTGATCCTGCCCAGCTGTCCCACCGGGAAGCCAAAATAACCTGCCTCTGGAGCAGTCCTGACTATGGCCCCATCCCATGATTAGACAGCAACACCACATCACTTCACTTATGCACTCCTGTGATGACAAATGTAGGCCCAACTGAGGTCTCAAAACTTGTAAAAATTCTTTGGAATTTTTGAGAAACAATTTTCAAGTTTCTTGTGTCTTTCTGTTTGACAAGGATTAGCACACAGAGCCAGCCAAGAACTTTCCATTTTAACTTAAGGTGCAAATTATCTGTAACCAAATGGTAGTTCTTGGATAACATGTCATCAGAGACAATTATCAAATTACTGTGTTTAAATGGGAATTAATGAGTAGAAAAATAGCTTTATTATCTGTGTAACTGGAAGTGCTGTATGATTGTTTCTGAAAAATTTATTAATTTTATGTTTTTACTGTTCCAAAAGGGTGATAACCTGGAGGAGATATAGAGAAGAATTTCTATCAAGACAAAGCACTGAAAAACAGATCTTATACTGAAAGACCTAGAGAGACCAGTTGGTTTCCTTTAATAAAGGAAGAGAAGAAGCCCAAATTTTGACAACGTATATATATACATATATATATAAAGAAAAACAACATGATAGCAAAGTATTCTTTAAACTGCTAGACAGAAATATACAAAGATGTAGTGACTGGCAATTAAAAGGAAAAAAATTTAGAGTTGAAATGAAGCAGAACTTTTTTTACTCATAAAAGAAATCAATCCTTGAAGAATTGATGAAGGCCTGTGGTCGAGTTTCAATTTCTAGGGCATTTTAATTCAGAATAGGAAGTTTTCTGAGAGAAAACATTCCTTCAAATGGAAGAGCAACCATAAGAACAGCCAGCTATCAGGGCAGATTGTGTCCACTCTTGGAGCTTTTCAAGCCCTATGGAACTTTGTTTGATCTCATAGATTGCCTTGCTTTGAGCAGGTGGTTAGACTAGAAATCTCCTCAGGATCGTTCCAACGTGATTTTTTCTTCAATGCTATGATCTTATGACTTAAGGAAGTCTGGAATCCTATGGCAAGTCATTCTAGACAACTTTAAGATTCTAACCTCCACAGTCTATAAAATGATCCAAGAAGGAAATACTGATTCACAAAAATTACTCTTGAACTTTTTCCAAATAAATTTTTTAAAATTTAAATTTTGCTTTTTAATTAAAAAAAAAAAGATTGACATAAGGAGAATACTGTAATTTCCTAATGCAAATTCAAAATCAAAAAGAACTTGTCAAGATAAAGATTGCCAATGCAGTCACAGAATACAGGATGTTTGAGCTTGGAAGGGACCTCCGTGATGTTGGAAGGGACCAGAAGTCACCTGTTTCAACCCTTTTGCTCGAGGAGGGCCACCTAGGGCCAGTTGCCCATATCTGTGTCCAGAAAGTTCTTGACTGTGTCCAGGGATGGAGCCTCCACAATCTCTTTGGACAACCTGTACTGGTGCTCAGTCACCATCACAGTAACAAAATACTTGCTGACGTTAAGCCCCTAATATTCCTGGAACTGGCTTCCAGAATTAGCAGCTCCATCACCTTCCCAGGGACTGAGATGAGGCTGACCAGCCTGTAGTTCTCTGGGTCCTTCTTCATGCCTTTTTTAAGATGGAGTGACATTAGCTTCTGTTTATATTCAAGCACAGGGGAAGACGACATTTCCATAGGTGTTACAGCAGGAGGGTTAAAAGGCCATTAATATCGCAGCAAAAATGCAGCAAAAAATGAGTCAAGACAAGAAAAAAAGAACAAATTAAAGGTTCAATTTAAACATCAGCAGAAAGAATTGAAAATTATATGAAGTTATAGGAAAAGAAATGTCTCATGAAGACACCAAAGGCAGATTTAGTCCAATCAAATACCTTTTCTGTGTTGCTGGGACTTGAGATAGATGGGAGTATGCAGTAGGTTGCAGCTGGATAAGAGGTCTTCTAACAGGACATTTTTAAGTGGGGTTTTGATGTGTGCGATACCCAAAATTTAGTCCAAGAAGGACTAAAAAAAAGGAAATGAACCTTTTTTTTTAGGATGCTGTACTGAAGAAAAGCTGTGGTATAAAGCTGCATTAATGTATGATCTGTAGCCTTAGCATCAGAGAGCAAGTTATCTGAGTTGTGTTCTGTGGATCAAACGTGACAGGACTGTAGGCTGAGGCAGAGGGAAGAAGAGGAAGGAGAAAAAGAGGAAGATGAGTGCAAAGAAAAGATAGCATCATTTTTTTTGGTTTTTTGGTCTTCACATAGTCCAGTTGCCCAAAAATACTTGTGTTTTTCAGTATCAGTGACTGCACTTATATATACATGAATAAAAATAGGATGATCAGAAGTGAGTAAACATTAAAAATGTAGCTATTTGAGGCATATATATGTACATATACATTTATACAGTTTATTGTATGTTACCAGATGAAATATTTACATTTTTGGGGTTTTTTTAAAGTGTCTTTCTTAACAGCAGAACAAGACACCATCCCAAACCTCAAGGAAGAAGTTTGCCATTTCAGGCTGGAAGAAGCCGTACACAGCTACACCACATCCGTTCGTTCCCCTTGAACATGTAAGGAAAACAATACTCTGAAAACCTTGACCAGAAGTGGATAATGTAATTCCTCATGGCAAAGGAGCTCCACTAACTGTCTGTTCATGATCATCTTTGTTCATGCATGTCAACCACCTGTTTTAGATCTCTCATACTTCTCCTGTGTAATATAAAGACTGATTTTTCATCTACGCCTGGTCCCAAAAAAGCACATCAGCCTTCATTATGCTCCAAACCAGCAGAAACACTACTTTGCAGTGCATTGTCCATACAAACAAGCTACCCAGCCTATAGTACAGGATCAAAGAACAGAACAAAGCAGTTTAAGAGCAGCTCTATCTCTTATTTTGTGATAGCAGATGTGTTAAAAAAATTTAATGAACAGAATAATGGCTCTGCCTTTTTCATAATGAAAACCAGACTCCCCTGACCCTTAACCCACAAAGTCTTGAACAAATGGAGTAAATATTAAGCAATACCTTCAGCCATATTTGCCCGGCGCCTTTACACAATCTTCAACACTGTTATTAGAAGAGTGAAATACACAAGTACATTTATGCCTATGGTTTCACTTGTACTTAAAGCTAGGTACAGCTTTGATAGTGCTCAACAGCTGCAAAATCATCCTAGTAAATCACTGTTTCTTTCCCTTCATCCTCTCCTTTTCATTTTCACTCTAAAACTGCGTCACTCCATTCTGTCACTCTGTTCTTTTCTACTTTGTTTTCTTCTTGATTCATTTGATTCAATAGATTATCACTATATATGATTTCCCACCCTGCTTAGTTTGATTAAGCAGATAGCAGATGCTTCAGAAGACAAAAAACCTGACAGTTCTAACAAATAATTCCTTTGGTTGCATTACTCATGGGCTGATCAATACCATAAAGCCAAAAGGATGATATTCCCAAACTCAATTATGGTAAATAAATATATATTTTTAACGGTAGATGTTTTGGTTACTGAACTGCTATTTCCATTTCCAAATCTGGATAACCTCCTCAACGCCATCTGTCAGAGAGTTTCACAGGCTCTACATATTCTGTGAGAAAAGATTATTTCTTTCTCTCTTCCTTTCTTGTGCTACCTGTGAAAGTGACACAATATTTGCCTGCTATTTCAAAATGAGACAAGGCGAAAGATCCTAATTGCACCATTTCTATATCCTTAATTATTTTTTTGCTTTATAATGAGATCAGCTACTAGTCTTCTCAAAGATAAACACTGTCAATACAATCATTCAAAACATCATGTGGATGGATAAAAACATAGCAATACTATATTTTCTCTTTTTTTTCTCCCCGTCATAAAACACGTTCAAGTTCATTGCCTTTCCCCTCATGCCACCAATACTCTTGCACTGACAGAAAATATACTGCAAAACAATGAAGTATGTTCTCAACAGTATTCTGTTGATAGAAGTGGTTTTGATCCCTCTAAATATTGTCATGAAACTGATGAAACAAATATTTTCCTTGCCACAGAATAATACAATTTTTTAGGTTGGAAAAGACCTCTAAGGTCATCAAGTCCAACCATTAACCCAGCACTGCCAAGTCCAGCATGAAACCACGTACCTGAGAGGCACGTCTACGTATCTTTTAAATTCCACCGGAGTGGTGACTCAACTACTTCCCTGGGAAGCCTCCTCCAGGACTTGGTGACCTTTTCTGTGAAGAAATTTGTCCTCATATCCAATCTAAAGCTCCTCTCACACAAGTTAAAGCTGCTTCCTCTTGTTCTATCACTTGTTACCTGGGAGAAGAGACCAACCCCCAGTTTTTTACAACCTTCTTCCGGGTGCTTGTTGAGTGCAATTGAAGGCCCCAAGGCAACATAAAGGCTTGGCTGATTTCTGTGATTAAAAAAAAAGAGAAAAAAATATGCAACTACAAATTCTAAGGCAGAAACACTTCTAAAAAACTGGTTGCACAAGTATAACTTTATTTTCTGAGAATAATTTCATGATGTGAAGAGGTTATAGACCAAAATAGCTTTGTCCACCTTTGATGATAGCTGATGTCATAACATATAATAGTGATGTAGCTAAAGCTGTATCGCTGTGTATAGAAAACTAGCACTGAAGTAAAATCACTGTGGGCAGTGCTACTCTGCTGGAATAAAATAGGCCTGAAGTCTAAACCAGGCAAAAGGATGTGAAATCAGGATTGCCTGGCTGCTAAGTTAGCATCAGACTGAAGATATGTTAGGACAGGAGCAATATCCTGTTTCTGTCTTCTGTAAATCTGACTTAACTGCAATTGTTTGACTAGCTCCAGTCATCACTTACAGTGTTTTTTTTATTATCAGCTATACCAGTGGGCTGTTGTTTGCAAAGGAATAGTTAAAAAATGAGTGGTAGTCATTTTATAGAAGATGGAAACAAGTGTGCTGAACATGAGGCAGAGAATTTTCTCTCATTTCTCTCGAAACTGAGAGATAGAACTTTTATATATCAAGACAGGTACCATCTGTGCAGGGTTGGATGCTCCAAGGCAAAGAGCATCATTTGAAATCCCAGGAAGTCCCAGTAGTTGCTGGGTTTTGTCATTTTGGGTCAAGATTGTTGCTGGGTTATATTCAGATGGATTCTTTCATGGACACAGCACCAGAAGACATGCTCATGGACCTGCTGGGACTGGGAGTCCCATCACAGCAGGAGGGTGAGCAGGATCACCTGACCAGTACTGTCTCCTGTCAGCAATGGAGAAGGAGAACTTCATCTCACTTTGTTTCTTTTTCAGGCAGCTTTTGGACCCAGCCGAATGCCACAGGGAGTGCCAGGACACAGTGTGGGCCTATGGCTCCCCAGGGCCAGAGCAGCTCAGCCCCAGGGGCAGCCCCAGCCCTGGGCATTGGGATGGGGACAGGATGAGGCTCAGTGAGGTCATGGCCAGGATGGACCAGGCAGAACTGCCTCAGGACCCTGAAACAGGAACTACCTGAAGGAGCAAGAGCGCCATCCTTTTTCCTCAGACAAGCTCATGAAAGAGGTCTAGAGGAGCTCATATGGCTGTGCTGGCTTGTACGGGGAGCAAAGTTTCAGCAAAACCTGCAGAAGATACCCTAGCTGTGCAGGTTGCTGTTTACTTCACTCAGTTTCTCTTTCTTACATTTTATTTTGTTTTATTTTATTATTTTATTTGTATTTTATTTTATTTCATTTTATATTACTTTTACTTTTATTGTAATTTTACTCCTATTTCAACAAGAACAAATATCAGTGACCCGATACAGATCTCATCACTCCCCTGAACATCCTTGGGGTCACTAGGAATAGATGACTTGTCAGGAGCCTGCAAGGTTGAGCCGAGGCAGGGAAAGGACTCAGGAAATAGCAGCATGGGACTAAATAGTTATCTAATTTCTTCTTTAAAGTGATACAATTTTTTTTAAATTTTTTTTTTTTTTTGCATTGGCATGTTTCCTCTGCCTTGAGGTCTGGAGGGGGAAAACGTAGAAGAAAAGATGAAAATAAAGTTGAATTCCAAGACTGGAAGAGAAAGATTGCAACAGGCATTTGGAAAGAGACTGGAAAAACTCATAAGTGAAACTCTTTTTGAAATATTAGAGCTTTGTCTGAAAAGATTGGCATAGAGAATGGAAATAAAATCAAAATGAAAGCCTTTGTACATGTCCTATTATTTCATATATTTAGCTGCAAGACTTCAGAAATGAAATAGCCCAAAGAAAATACGCTGGTAGAGTATTTCATACAGTTTAACAGCAACAGAAAGAATCTGAATGATTCAAAAAGCTTATATAACTGTTTTGTTTTATTCATTTACATAAATCACATTTACCGTAGGTGTTTTATTCAAAATAAAGTTTTGGGAAAATAAATTGAACAGATGAACCTAGGCAAACCTGGTGATTTTTTCATGAGTAGTGTTTGATGATAAAAGCATAAAAGCATAATGTGGTATCATTTCACCAAGGCACAATATGGATCATCCATATGGAGCAGAAGTTGATAACACTGCAAAGAAGCAAAAATAAACAGAACAGATGTACTTGTAAAATCAAGTCTGCACCCACCCTGAGTACCTGTTTCTTTGTGTAGAAACTTCTTCTGCAAGTTTGTCCCACAGTGTTGCTGGAACAGGAAATCGCTCATGGATGCTGCACTACGCGCTCGGCTTTGTGGTCTGACCGTTGTGGAGAACAGAGCTCTCACAGCCCCAGCGTGGGCAGCTTAGCTCCTCATGGTGCCAAGCAACATGGCACGGGAATACATTTTATTTTCTATCATTCCTCTGCAGCCTTCTTGCGAAAGTACAACCTGTGTCAGATTCAAACCTCTGGAGAGCTCTGGAGAGCTCAGGTACTGCATTGGTTGAGTAGAAACACGTCTCTCAAAATGCACTGTGTGGTGTGGAGCCGTGAGGAGACTCACAGGGTACAAGAAGCTCTGCTGCTTAGACTTGGTCTGGCTCTTTGGAAATGCCGTAAGTTTTCAAACCTTCCCTTTTTATATCCTAGAAAAAATGAAACAGTTTCCATTCACTTGTGGAACCTGTTTTTCCATCTCAGCAAATACAACAGCAATTACTTGCACAATGTAACTCCATCCCTCATGTCACAGTGTGTCTCCCACGCACCTAAGCAGACAGAGCAGTTCTGTTGAGCTATCTGTGTGCTGAGTAAGGATAACCAAAGCATCTGGACAAGACTCTGTTTCAGCCTGGTTGGGTCTTATCATGAATCAATATTGGCTTTGTAGTTATGGAGGTTCAATCACTGATGCCTCCTAGCTGACAGTGAGGTTTATTCCTCCACTCTTTATCAGCTGCATTACCAATAGCTGTTTACTCTTCTATACCCATTGCTTAACAAAGAGTTGAAAATGTCCTCTTCCACTCTCTTTCTTACAGGCCCATATTGCTGCTCCTTTAAATGTTAATGCATTTATAAGCATGCTGTGCCATTAAAACATACACCAGAGTACTTGAAATAAAGCGACTGCAAGCTCTGTTGTATGTTTATAAATGCATCAGAAAGTACTTAAAATTATATGAAAGGCTCTCAGTTGTTTTCTTCTTTTTTAAAGCCCATCTCCCTTATTCCATCAGTAAAACAAGACAGATGTGAATCAGCAGCTCAGCCACTTGGTGGAATGAGCACTTATGAAGCAGAATTTTAAAAAGTGGGCACACAGGAATAGGTTCTTCATGACCTAGCAAGGCAGATCATGTGGTCAACATCTGGGAGATACCATACATGGACTCTGATTTAATAAAGTAGTCACCCATCTGCTGCTTTCTCAGAGTGAGGAGAATAAATAGCATGCCACATCCCACACACTCCAGCTGTCCCCAGCATCCAGTGCTCTGCAGTTCTTCTAAAAATAAAAAAGAAACTTTACTGTATTTCAACAAAGATTGCTAGTCAAAAAGAGAGGGAGACAGTGTGCAGTAAAGAGACCTGTTTAAGATGCCTGTAAGCACTTCAAAGTGAAGAAGAAAGTTGTCTTTTGTTTATAAGCTCAATACGAGGGAACATTATGCTACAGCACCAAAGAAAGCCAACAGAGCACTGGATTGCGTCAACAAGGGCATCTCCAGCAGATATAAACTTTTTATCTCATTTTACTCAATGCTTGTCAGACCAGACCTGGAACACTGTGTGCAGTTTTGGTCCTTGTCATTCAAAAAAAGTTTGTGGACAGGCTGGAGAGGGTCCAGAGGAGGATCACAAAGATGATCAAAGCAATGGGAAGGATGGTATATGAGGAAAGGCTGAGGAAACTGGGTTTGTTCAGCCTTGAGAAAAGAAGGCTTAGGGGAGACATTACCAAGGTGTTCCAATATTTAAAGGATGGCTGCAAAGAAGATAGAAGTTCTGTTTTTCCAAGGAGTCACAAGGAAAAAACAAGTGATAATGGATGCAAGTTACTTCTGAGGAGATTTGAACTGGACACAAGAGGAAATTTTTTCAAAACGCAATCAGTCATCTCCCTAGAGAAGTGGTGGATTCCCCAAAATGGACACTTATAAGATTCAGCTGGACAGGGTGCTGGGCAATCTTGTCTGGACCATGCTTTTGCCAAGAAAGATTGGACCAGATGATCCTTGTGAATCCTTCCAGCCTGGTATTCTATGATTCTATGTTTGTGTGATTTTATGATTGTTTGAAGACTGCCTTCTCTTCGAGCACTGTCATATAGATGGGCAACGTTTATATCACATGCCATTCTGTCTTTTCCAGAAGGTATTCTAGTTATTTCTCCTGTGTTCTGGTGCTGGTGTGTTGATATGCAGTGGTATCACTACAAATGGACCACTGAGTCCACAATTAATTGATTGCGGCTCAGTAATGAACACTTTGCAGCTTTACTCACCACAAATCTCCTAGCGTGAATCAGTGAAACAGTACTCCTAACTGTGCTATAGTAGTGTGAGCAAGTTATTGCAGAACTTTAGATGTGGACCCTCCTTTCACTTAGAGAGGAGAAAGGTCTCAGGCAGTACGTCCTTCTGTGTTTCCACAGGGGAAAATTACAGGCAGATCATTAGAAAGAATCCAGACTGGAGAGTTCAATAAAAGTATTAGGCATAGTAGACAAATAATAATTTTCCACTCCAACTCGTATAGGTGCAGACTTAATTTATTTCTTTTTACTCAACCTTGACATCCTTGAAAGTCTGGAGTATAGCAGTATTCTGGCTGGAGCAAGTCAGAAGACTAAGCAAGGTATATATTTTTATGGGGTCTAGTTCTAAATTGTTTACTGATTTAACTGATTTATAGCAGAAAACCAATAAAATGATTACAAGCATATTTCTGAAATATGCTTTGGATCTGCATTGCTTTCAGAGCAAATACCATAAAGCTGACACTGCCATCTTCCTGGTGCAACACAATTTCTTGGTGAGTGTAGCAGGACCTCTTGCTTTTCAAGGTCTATCCACTCTGCAGTCAAGCGTGTAGTCACAGCCCACAGAAATATGCATGTACTTACTTCAGTTTGCTTAGCTCAGAGGTGAAAAGCCTGAAAATCAGCATAAATTCAGCCCCTGAGACCACACCCCTGATAGACTTGTGCTGCCAGGTCTGAAAATTGTTCTGTTGTGCTTTCAGTATTACTGGTGTCAGGGGGAGTTTAAATGAAATACACATTCTTTATCTTTTCTAATAATAGTGTAGATGTAACTAGAGTAGTTTCCTTTTTTTCTGCTTTACTGAAATGTGCTCATAGATTCTAATATGAAAGCCTGTTTCTATACTTTTTCTGGCTTTTTCAATGACTCATACAAGCGCAAAATAGTCCCAGCCGACTGTAACACACTACTGTTTAGACCAGTTTAGACCTGAAAACAGCCTAATTATGATAGCATGGTGCTGTCTGGAACTGGTGAGCCTCTCTGGTGCCTCACTAAACACATCTTAACTGAGTCTGAACCCACACTGTGCAAAAACTTTGGGGCTACATGGAGAGAGAAAATGAAAAATGTCACATGATGCAGGAGGGGGAAGGCACAAAAAACGACTAGTCAGTGATCACAAGGATGTGTAAACTGTATCATTCCTTCAGGGGCTTAGTACCAAAATTTCTCCAGCAAGTTTTCCTGTAATTATCTACTTATCTATTTTTATATTTTATCCAACAATGTGTGTGTTTTACATTAGATCATTATTAACTAAGATTAGTTTTCCAGGAAGTAAAGTTGTAACACAGTTTTGTCATCTAACTGCATGCATCATCAGTTCAGCTTCTGTAAAAAACTTCCTGAGAGATGGCAAGGGCTGTCACTAGCTCACACCTCTGCATAACTGCAATGCAGACTCCAACACCTTCAGAATGAAGAGAACTCAGACATGAAGGTCTTTTATTTCCTAGATAAATACTTTAGCTACTAGCTTATGCATGATAAGTAGGTAGTGCCTCCGAGAAAACAATATCACATGAAGCTGATAACAATCCAGTATGTCTATTCCCTTTGCAGCTTTACTAGGGATTGAGTTCAGATTCCTAGCTGTTTTTATCTACATCCCCATGAAGCATTGCTTGGATATTTTTCCTTTATTTCCTAGAAGAGGTGCTTTGGACAAATGTAAGCAATTAAACTTAAACACAATGGGAAGACTTGAGCTAAAGATAAGGATACGTATTAAATTCAGTGTAAAGGCAAAAAGTAGATGTCCTGGAGTGCTACATGGGCTTAAATGAGAACCAAAATCTAACACAGGTGGAATTCTAGAAATCTGTCCCCCAACACACACTCTAGAGTTATGATGATGTAATGGAAAATAGGATGGCATTATCCAAGACAACATGTAATTCCATGAAAGAATTTTACTCTAGTGGAAGCAAAACAACTAAACTTCTGACAGATGTTTAGAGGATTCTCAGCCTTGTACAAACAAGTTATTATTGGCATTGTCTAAATGTACTCATATGCCACCCTTGAAGTGTGAACACCCTTGCTAGAATTAACAATGCATTTCTCTGGAACATAAACATGAGGGTGATTAAGAGGTCCAACCTATTACAAGTCTTATTCACCTTTGAGTCTTTCTTACCAGGTCATTTATTGTTTGCTCCAGTTCTATTTAACATCAGACATATAAAAAGTATCATCTGAACTTTGTACATTCCCCATCTTCAAGGATTTCTTCTTGCAGCAAAGATATTTGCCATCTGGTGAACCTCCATACGCACAAAATTATAATTAAATTGCCCCTGGTCCCTTGCATTCTGTTTGTCAGAATGTTCTCTGAAACAGTCATGGAGTGTGTTATAAAGTTGGATTTTATTAAAGCAATTGGTTTTGTGTAAGGTTTTTTTGTTTTCTGCAATTCTGCTAAAGAAGTGGTACTATGAACAACATTCTAGTCTGTTTTTAAGTTCACAAGACTTAAATGTTACATTTGTATAAAATTCTTTTTCAGTTATTCCATTAATTCAGGTTCTATAAATCTTATTGCTAATTCTCTGTTTTGAACCTTAGCCCTGCACAAACTCCTTGCAGAGATCCCTAGAAGAGCATTACACCTCTGAAAGCAGGATATTTTTGGAAGTAATTTTCTGCCTTGAGGAAAACCTGAGACTTCTTGATGAATTATCAGTATATAATTTTGTGTGGCCCTGATATGTAAAGTAGATTATATAATGGTACCTAATGTAGAGACTTCAGTCCTGGCTATGAAAGCTGAATGACAAATTCATAGCAAATGATTTCTTCAGCTACAAGGCCCTCCATCTCTGCTCAGAGAACACAAAAGAGTAGAGAAGTATTGATTTCCCATTGTCTTTTTTTACTTTGGAGACTGATTGTGATCAGCATGAGATAACTATTTTTTCCTTAATGTTTGAAATCTGACTCATGCTGGCTTTATCAGAAAAATCATAAAGCATTGTTTCTCTCCTCCCTGAATGAATGCTGCTCTTATAACCTAGAAGGCCTCATAATGAAAAAATTTTTCTTTCTTCCAGGCAAGTAAATATAACAGCTAAGATATTTTATATTAATTCTATGTGTTTTCCTTTTGAATGCAGAGCTCTCTTGATGTGAGTATGAGCAGCCTATTGTTCTGAACCATACTGGACTCCTAGGCATCATTGGTAGGCCTAGGGAGGCAAGACAGGGAAAAGAAAGTCCATCACTATCACTTTTCTCACATTACCTCAAAATAGTTGTGCCTGTGTAGTCTTTGTGATTATACCTTGCTTAATTGCACCTGTGCCACAGCTATGATAAGAAGGAATGAGAACCTCACTCCTCTGATTTGGTTAAGCATCACTTTCTATAAAACGGAATAACTGCGTTTATGGATCACTTCCACAGACAGAGAAGTAGTTTCAGCAGTAAATGGAGAGATTTTCCTGCCAAGCAGACTTCTGTACCCCAGGTTTTGCAAGGGAGTAGCCATAACATCGATAGCAGTATAGTTTCCACGTTACAACCCAAAAGATACTCTTAGGTGAAAACCTCACAAATAAAATAGTCAATTTTCTGACCTCGGTTGTGTCCATCACACAAAAGGATGTGCTACATGTCATCTGTGTGCCAGGATTGCTACTGAGTGCATGAATGAGCACTATCCTTGCTGAGAACATAGTATGGCCTTTGCCAAGGTCATATTCCATATTCATGCCAAGGTTCTGCACTAAGAAAAGCTTTTCCTCCTATCTCCACTTCCATGCCCAGGCTACATCCCTGGGACCAACATCCAGTGCATTTTTTGTTATCATATTGTTTTTTGTTGCTTCTTTCCCATGGAGAAACTTCTGGTAAATGCAGTCAGCGCTGTCATCCTGGGCCTCCTGCTCCCACCCTGCATTAATAGACCATCAGCTTGACCCTCTCACTCTGCTTCATCCAAATGGCATCCTTTAATGTCTATAATGACCATGCTTGAACCAACCCATGGTTAGGGTTCCACAGAGTTGAAATCTTGGAAGTTTGTCAAGATTCATAGTTTATATCATGTAACCATTAACATCTATTAGTAACATTAAGGGATTTTCCAGGGACTCTGCAGTACAGACTTTGCTGCCTAAAGGCCCCCAGATGCCACGAAGAACAGAATCTCAGAACCTTTCTCTGTTCTGCAGAATGGAGCACAAGGAACTGCACACCCATAGCCGGAATAATTTCCCCTATTTCGAGGCAGAAAAAAGAAATACAGAATTGTGTATACACAAAACTTTGCCTCTTGTTCTAAGAAATGCACAAACAAAAGCTGTCCTTGCTCTGTTTTTCTCACTGGCATTAATGCATCTACCACATTAATACTGGTTTAGTTGCTAGCAATTAGCAATACATTTCAGGCACATTTCAAAAACTAGGGAAAAACAGTCTTCACATACACTGAATAAACAACTTTTGCATGAATATCCTACACTTCAGTTGCCTCAATACAGTAGAGGTTTATTGACTTACTGCAAGCTACATTTGAATGATTGCTTCATATATTATGATATGCAACATTACATCCTGTTTCTTTTCTATTTCTATAGCCCAAAGACTTATTGGAATCGGTGTGTCTCAGACTCATAAAAAATACATGACTTTAAAAAAAGATTATTATATAAAAATCCACCAACCTTGAGAAACTGCAGAGGTGGGGGATTTTTGTGCTGGAATTCATTTTACTTTGCTAACATTATCCCTATGTATCTTCAGTTTGAAAGTACAATCTGGCAATTTATAATAAAGAGCCATGAAACAGATTTCCAGAAAGGAATTAAAAAAAAAAACATTAAAAACTCCCAGAAATCTGGATGCCTGATTGCAAGCGAGAGTAATATACATCAGAGCTGGTGGAGAAAGAATTCAAATAATAATCTCTGGTATACAAGGACTCTGCTACTTAGTCAACAAAGATGGGTAATCTTTTCCCCAGAGCTTTGCAATATGAACAGAAAATAACCAAAGTAAAATGCTTTACATGATGCTATTTTGTGTTATTATTGAGCAAATCAGAGAGGTAGATGAGAAGCAGCACTCCAAAAGGGAAATATTGTCACTAAGGGAGAATTGTCAGACTACTGAGATGGATGTTTCTTCCCAGCAGCTGAGTAGTAGGGTACTGAAGAATTGGAGGGTAGAGGTAGGGCTCAGGCCAGAGCAATAATCAGAATCAGCAGTAAGGCAAAACACCGTTGCTTTACAATGTAAGATCCCCCACCCCAAAGCATTCATATTTGATACTTTAACCTAAAATTTTACTGCCAAGGAAAAAAAAAAGATGTACTTCTTTTACAAATATATATAAGTGCACCTATTTAGTGCAGGTGTTGGATTTAGAAGCTAATAAAAATCTGAACTAGCTACCTGAGAATCAGCATTACAAAATACAATCTCTGCACTAAACTAAAATATTTCATAGGTTTTGTTTTAAGTGCAAAACTCTCATTTTATTAGGGACTATACAGCTCTGTAAGAAAGTGACCTCTAAGGCTCATATTCTTTATCAAAACCCTTATAATGTTCTGATCTAGTTCTAGAGAAGTGTCAAAGCTGGATCCGTACAATCAGATGTTTGTAGAGGAGGTTGAAGCTGTAAAATTAAGAAATGGATCACTGTCTAATTTCTTGCTTTTTCAAGAGCTTCCATAAATCTTCGAAGGAAGTATGGATTGTATTTAATCTTGTATCACTCTTCAATAATAGACGTATCAAGGCAGAGTTGTGGTACATCTATGGCTTACCGTGTCTCCAACAGCCTTGCTCCCTCTTTATGCTACTGACCCATTCTGTTGGGTCAGCATCTTATGAAAATCACTGTGTAAACATAAGTTAGACCAAATTAACACCGTTGAATTAAACAGCGTACAAAATAGACATTTTCTAGAGCAGTGTGATTGAATGGGAGTTCAGGTGCACAAACAATAACCCTCAAAAGAAACTTATGAGCCAAAATAGATATGAGCCAAAAGATATGTGGCCATATCCCACAATGCCAGTTGTCTGGAGCAGACACACTCAAAGTGCATCCTGTTGAAACTGGGCTACTGTGCAATAGTCACCTACCCGGAGAACAAACTTTAAGAACCGTAATTTTGGGCTTGTGATACGCATAGTAAGAAGGGTCACAGGTGCTTTCAGTCATCTATTATTAGGTTTGCCTCATGTTTAAAGTCATCTATTTCAAAGACAAGAGACCAGAACACAGACTGGAAGTGCAGAAGGTACTTCTGCTTTAATTCTTTGTCCCTCATCCATCAAAATGAGGAATTATAATCTGAACACCTTGAAACTGTAGAAGGACGATAGATGCCTAGATGCTTAGAGGTGGACAGTAGTAAAACAGTAGGGGCCTTTTCTGATGTTGTAATATTAAAAGCTCTTGGGCACGTAGAAAATTTGGCAAAATGTGTGAGTTACTCTATTTGATTGAAAGGCAATATTCAAAAAGGCAGGTGAGTCCATTAGAGACTTCACTCACACTACTCAAAATGTCAGTATTTTAACATTTTTAATTCAACTGAGAAAATGAATGAAAATCAATGAGTCATTTCTCATTAAAAATGTATTTAAAAGCTATCAAAAAAGTTTAGTAACAGGTTGTCGTGGTTTAATCTCAGCGGGCAATTAAACCCCACACAGCCACTCAGTCACTCCCCAGCAGTGGGATTGGGAAGAGAATCAGAAGGGTAAAACATAGAAAACCTGTGGATTGAGGTAAAGACAGTTCAACTGGGAAAACCACCCACATAAGCAAAGCAAACCAAGGGATGAATTCACTGCTTCCCAGGGACAGGCAGGTGTTCAGCCATCTCCAGGAGAGAGGGGCCCCATCATAGTAAGGGTGACTTGGGAAGACAAACACACTCCCCCTGAATGTCCTCCCCTTCCTCCTTCTTATTCCCATTTTATACACTGAGCATGATGTTTTCTAGTATGGAATATCCTTCTGATCACTTTGGGTCACCTGTCCTGGTTGTGTCTCCTCCCAATATCCCATGCACTCCCAACCTCCTCACCAGCATGGAGCACAAAACCAGAAAAGCCCTTGTCTCTGCACAAGCCTTGCTCAGGAATAACAAAAACATCATGATATTATGAACCCTGTGTTCAGCACAAATCTAAAACACAGGCCCATACCAGCCACTGTGAAGACAATTCTACCCCCATTGAATCCAGCACACAGGTGTTTCATAGTTGGTGTCTTTTATTACACAAGACCCAAATACTTCCCCAAAACTGAATTAAACACAGCTTAAGACCCTCAAAAGTCATAGAAAGTATATTAGCTTTCTTAACATGGAAGCATTTTTACTCCATAAAATTACTCACATGTATACTCACTTGTATAGACTAAGTAGAAGCGCAAGCAAAATATTCAACCCGTATATCTGCACAAATTTGGTGTCTGTCAAGAAGACATCATTTCCTTGCCAAAAAAGCTGAACTTGCAGTCTAACTATTCCTCTCAGGGTTGGTATATAATGAAGTACAAACTCCTTTGGGAGTTTGTACTGCTGCTGGAATTCAAACTAGAACAAGCAGACGCTACGGCGAGATAAGGAATACTCCTGCTACGCTCCACAGCTGCATTGTATGTCTGCAGTGTGCAGTGTGAAATAGTCTTTGGCCTCCCAAGCACAGGCAATGAGCCAACAAAGCTCTTGCATGGATCTTTGTGCCTTTGCTGTCTAACGAATGTGGTTATGTGCTCTGTCAAAGAAATGGATCCGTGAGGGAATGGAACCGACTATGGGGAGCTACAGGTAAGGAGCAGAAAGGAAAGTGAGTTGTAGCCATTCGATCTGCATAGTCCTTAAAATGGAGAAGGCACACAAACAGATTGGAAATTTCAACATACGATGCTGAAAACCTCTGAACCTGGGCCTTATTCTTGTCCATGTTTAGCTATTTATCTGCAATGTTTTTGATAGCCCAAAGTTTACTTTTTGTTCATACAGCAACAACTGTAAAGGAAGATACCTCACTTTTCCAGCTCAGGAAGACAAATCTTATAAGACCTGTAGCAGCAAATATAAGCCCTAATGGCTGATGCTTTAAAAAAAAAAAAAAGTCATTGCTTTTCTTTATGTCTCTAAATTTTAATAATTGAATAATTGATTTGAATTTTATTTATGTTATTTACATGGTTTCCATTTCTCTAATATTGAATCCTTTGCAATATTTTAAGGGGATGAGGGAATTTTACAGTCAGAGAACTCAATTTCAGGTTGTTTCAGAGCTAGACTTCACAGTAAGTAACAGTGATATAGACTTACCTAAAGATATCAGACTTTTTTGTGCTAAAGAGTGTCTGCATTAAACACTTAAATGTTTTCTATAATGAAATCAACTTTCTGAAAAACCTGTTGGAGTGCCTTTATCTTGGAACCAGCACCTGTGGAGGTGAAATTAGGGAAGCCTATCTGTACCAATAACATAATTTACTGACTGAATACCAGCTTACCAGTAATAAGCAAAAACCTAGTTTCTACCTACATTGCAATTTGCATAATTTGAGTAGTCATTTATAAGCTGTTGATTATTGCTCTTGGGCTTCCACAAAAACAAAAAAAGAAAAAGAAATGACAGGAAGAGTTAAGTATGTAAAGGAATGTGGGAACATAGCTGCATTAAATAGTAATACTTTACTAGTGAGACAGCAGTAATGCACTGCAAATATAATCATGTTTCTATCAGAAGTCAAGGTCTTCAGAAAAGTGTTTTCTAAGATAAAGAATGTACTAGGTAATATTCCATTAAAAGTATAAACAGCAATTTTTTTTTCTCTTTATAACACAATCTTAGCACTCTGTAATTGTAATCTAATCATGGATGTTCTAATATTTATTCGTTTTTAAAAACTTATTATTTCTGCAAAGTATACAGAGCAGATAATGAGTCAAGTTCTTACTAAGTGGCACAG
Source organism: Lycocorax pyrrhopterus obiensis (assembly GCA_014706295.1). Lineage (NCBI taxonomy): Eukaryota > Metazoa > Chordata > Aves > Passeriformes > Paradisaeidae > Lycocorax > Lycocorax pyrrhopterus. The sequence goes on along the minus strand of JACSVZ010000004.1, from coordinate 95,174,741 downwards.
AGGAGTTCAAGTAAGTCAGTTCTGGAATTAATTAAGTGATAGAGAAAGTAAATAATAGACAGTGATTTTAAGAGAAACCAGGCCAAGAGAAGTTTGTGAAAAACAAAGAGATAGGGAATATCCTAAATGCAAAATGGAAGAAAACTAAATGAAAATGCAAGCAAGTCATAGGGAAACCTAAAAAAAAAAAAAAAGAGAGAACATGAAAATAGAAGTTATACTTGTAAGATTCACAAAGAGGACCTAGGAGGCCTAATTTTTTAAGTTCGTTCTGAAACATCTTATAATTACAACTCCTTTTAAGAAAAAAAGTTGAGGACTAACATTAGAAATCAGGCGTTTTTCAAACCACTCAGGAAGGCATCCCTATAAAACAAAAGAATGAAATTTGTTATTTAGTGGAGAGAATCTTCAACTGAGAAGTGATCTAAAGAGAAAAGTGGAAAACAAAAATCCAAAGGAATCTTTTAAGACATACAGTAAATTCAAAACAATATTGGAATATAAGGACATGAGAACATTAGATTACAAATTATATAGAGGATGGTAGAGAACATTGCTGCTAAAGTTTATCTTTGTTCAGCCCTGTATCTGAGAAGGTAACATGGCAGCCATGAAAATTGTGTGTGAGGAAAAATCCTTAAGTGAATCAAATTCACCTGATTAATGTACCTAAATTTTGACTACGCCTTATGTGTCTTAAGAATTTCCTGAATCATTAGCTTAATTTATCGATGGAAAGCATTACTCACTTTTAAAGACCTTCAGTAATAGAACCTGAGTGATCAAGCTTAAACATATAAATTAGACAATAGACTTTCTTTCTGGAAGCTTTAGATTTACCAAATTATTTTTACTTACTAGAAAAAAATAAAAAAATTGGCCAAATATTTATAGAAAAATGCTTTGTGGGGCATTTTAACTTATACATAAATCAGAGTAGGATTTCACTTTAGATTTAGGTTATACTAGTAAAAATTCTGGTGTTATTAGGCTTCTTAAACCTGTTTACATGCACAGTTGAGACAGAATTACACCAAAGACAAAATGTTTGACCATAAACAAGTGATGGAAGTGAGAGATACAGTATAACTCAAAACCATGGGAGTATTTAACAGAGAAGTAGAACAGTTCCCTCAGTTCATGTAATTGGCACTTTCGTAGATAAGGTTTTTTCTAAGCAAATGTTGATTTGTGGAGTCCAAAAGCAGCCTTAAACAAGTACATTGCAAAACAAGTAAATAGCATATAATGGCTCTGTATTGGCACCCTGACCAAGTATCTAGTAATAATTTTTTTCAGGAGATACCAACATGTAGCATTTTGCAATGTGTATTCAAAGGTATATGTACTCACGAACGTGATTTTATCAAAGAAATTGGACTGTCAAGGTATGTTAGTTTCTCAGGAAGTTCACCTTGCCAAGCTTCCAAGCAGAATTTTTTATGAGACCAGCAGGAGGAAGTGTTCCTTTTTGTCAATCCTTCCTTTTCACTGTGAACTTTAAAATTCCCTAGTGGAAGTAGAACACAAGAAAAAAAATCATCATATTCCTTGAAATGCTTTAAGCTATCAATAAACCATCAGAACATGAGTAGGCTGCTGATTACATAATCAAACTTGCTATGTATGCATTAAATCTGTTTTTAAAAAGCCCTCTTCACTGAAAAATCATAACTAATTTTTTTCAAATGTGTAAAATAAAGAGTTATACTAGGAACCCAGTTAAGTTTCTCCTCTGTAACACAGAGTAATACAGTAGTTAGCTTTAGTAAACTGAAGTAATATAGTGTCTCAAAAATTTCAGTATTTTCAATACATATTACACAAAAAGCATAGCTGGAGAGTAGAAGTAATTTAGGGTAAAATATATTCTGATAACTAGTGCGTGGCAAAGCTAACAAACAATGTTAAGCCTTTCATGTGATACATCACACAGTATCCATATGGCGATGCATAGTTATATTAGTAAGATTGAACTGATTATTACAGCCATGTTAGATTTCTTTCTTCACACAGTTTCCTAGCAATTGTTCTTGTGTTCTAAGAATACAATGGTGTCACCAGCTGGATTAGGTGTTCTCGGTCTGCTGTTCCCAAAAGAATACACTTTATGTTTTTAATTAAATTATTTCAGGATCAGGATGCCCTAAAGCATTGAGATGGAAAACAAAGAGATGAAAATAAAACAAAGGTAGAATTATACACCATTAAAAAAAAAAAAAGACAGGGTGAGGGGAAAGACCATCTTCTGATACTTAAGGAGAGGCTGGGTTAAGGTATGCTAAGAGGAGTAGATAAAGTAGCTGTAAGAAGTGGATCAAAGGTGGAGACTTTATTGAGTAAGGGTCTTAAAAAGAAGTCTAAGGTAGCTTTGAAAAATAGCAGAAGAGTTTTGTGGACTCGGCAGATTGCAGGTTGCAAATTGTTCCAAGTCTGTTTTGGTACGGAATTCCCAATGCCCTAGGAGCTCCACACACAGAACAGAATGGCTCTCTGGGCTCAAACATAGTCTTGCTCAATTTATTGTCTATGAAAGAGCATTTGCGTGAAGACCCTCAAAGTCTGTAATCTAAGAAAAAACAAACACACTTTTACTGCAGCAGCTTAGAACTTTTTAAAACATACTTTGTGCAGTTCAAGTTGAAAATTGTAAGATGAGGCAGATGCAATTTAGTTCATTTCCCTTAAAAAGAACCCTAAAAGTAAAATATATTGCTTAAGCAGCAGGCACCTTTTCCTTTTCAAGCTGCTTCTCATGCCTCAAGCAGGATGCTTATAGTCTGAGCATTTTTATTATAACAAAAAAAAATTCCAGAACAATGCCAGAGACTCCAGCAGCTGTGAGTCAAAACTAAATATCACATGGGTGGGATCGCCATAGTAACTAACTCAAATACATCAGATACACTAGAAACTAGTCCACTCTTCAGTTTATGTTTCACCTGAAGTTGTAATCACTTTCTCTTTTAAAGCTTAATAAGAATATTAATAATAATGTGATCTTATTAATAATATAATATCCAATAATATGATAATCTCTCTGCTTATAGGCATTTAGTATTCCATAGATATAAATTATATTGTACCAAGAAAGAAGAGAGGAGTTGGTGTCTGATAATAAAGAGGTACAGAAAAGAATCACAAGGTCCCTGCTTCACTGCAGAACAGGGTTAAGTTCCTCTTCTGTTTGCAGAAAGAAGTAGACCCCTTGTGGCTTCTGATAGTCAAGATGAAAAAACCAAACTAACCGCCTTCAATAGCAGGTCTTGGGAAAGCAAGGAAATCATAGTAGATGGCAAACACCACAGCTCTGGACCTTCTCAGAGGACAGTCTTTGAAGCATGTTGGCTCTGTGAGCACTAGTTAGCAATGATGCCCTCAGCCAACCTGGGACCCCCCTCCCCATTGCTCAGGACCCTGTTTCAGCCCCCCAGGGCCATAAGTCCCTGCTCGGGCAGCACTGCAGCAGTACTGGTCTCCACCCCATCTTTCCCCCATCTTCTTTTGCCAAGATTCATCACTTGCCATGCTGGGGGCTGTTGATGGACCAGCCTGAGCCCCATGGGTGAGGGCATGGCCAGTCCTGGGACAGCCTCAAGCCTGGCTGCCCAGCTCTGGGGAATTTGTTGATCCATACTGTTCTGGACAGATTGTTACAGAGAAGGTGAAAAACAGGGTGGACCACCACATTCAGCAAGTAATTAGCAATAATTCAGTGCAGAAATGGAACACGGCCTTGCATGCAGGGCTTTTACTTGGTTTAATTTTGTTCAGTGTTTTCACTAACAATCTGGTGAATGCAATAAAAGGTGTGATTATTAAAAATTTACTGGGGCTACCTAGGGGGAAGGACTACATATTGGTTGGAAAACAGCATTCAGCATTGAAAAGGGTCATAACTGCATTTTACTAATATTAGGATACAATCCACTACAAAAAAGTGAAAGGATCTGTGCTTAAGTAAAAACTACCAGATGAAGAAAAGGATATGGAACATCAGTCCCTTGGAAAAAATCTAAAGGTAAGGGTGAAAGAGAGTTCCATCGAACCACATCGGGTATAATGTTTTTGAGAAGAAGGTAATCACAGCACAGGGGTGTACCTGGCAAGACACATGAATGAATATTTTCTGCTTCATCTGGCAGAGTAGAAGACTCGAGCTGGGGTGTGGCTACAACACAGGCAGTCTAAAGGAGAGTAGTGCAAATGACCAGAGGTTTAGAACACATGATCTACGAGGAATGATTTAAAGAGTAGAAATTTCCCCCCTTAGAAGACTTGAGGGAGATCATGATAAAAAACCTTCCAGCATGAAAGTCTGTTGTAAAAAAGTGAGAAGGTATTCTGTGTCTGTAGAATAAATTGCGACAAGAAACAATGAAGCTGAAAATTTAAACTGTGAAAAGTTGAGAAAAACAGAGTGCTGAGTATTTTGTTTTGAGTCTCTCTGCCACTGAGGTCTTTAGAAATATGCTAGACAGCCATCTGTCAGCAATGATAACATGTATAGTTAATCTTGTCTTCAGGGATGGACTGTCTCTTAGAGACCCTTCCAACAGGTCTTTAACATAGTTATTGCCAAATCCCAGCAGATCTTTAATGGGAACATTGGCAAGATAGTATGTACTGCAGTATCTGTAGAAGAAATACACAACATCTAGAAATATGGTCTAGTGAATTTTCAGATTAATTGTATAAGAATCTCCGCACTTAACTCTTGTTGCTGCTACAGTTTGTGGGGGGAAAAAAAGACACAGCATATTATTGGTTTACAATGGTAGGTTATACTAAATTACCAGTACAAGGTTTTCTGGAGAAACAGAAATTCAAGGACATTTGAAGGACAAATAATGTCAGATGAAATGTTTGTTACTGCTACAAACTCCATGACAGAATTTATTTGGAAGTATCAAAGACAATTTCAATGACACATTATGAAATCTAAAGAAAGGTTCATAGCTACTCTATGCTGAATACAGCATTTCTGGGATGAAGTTTACTTTTTTGAACAGTAAAGAAAGAAAGATTTGTGGAAGGAACAGTCTTAGAAAACAAACTAAGCTTTAAAAAGGGTAAAGCATACAACCCAGGGGAGCTGAGTGTCAGTTTTTTTGAAGAGACTGACCACTGAGAATTCTCTTTCCTTTTTATGTCAAAGGCAAGAATGCAGATATCTAAGGTTGGATGCCTGTTTCTGCTCTTCTTCTGGTCCTCTGATGAAAGATTTATTAAGTTCTGAAAAACAAAACAAGGATTTTGTTTTGGTTTTTTGTTTAGGTTTTTTTTTTGGGCGGGAGGGTGTAGATAATACAAAACTGGAACTGGTTTTGGCATATATATGACTATTAAACCGTGCCCTGTTATAGCTGAGCTCAAGGGAAGATCTCAGCTTGAGAAGGTCAGTGTGTGTCCCATACAAAATGTTTTAGAGGACTGTTTCAACCACATTTGGCAAAGTGAGGTAATGTCAGAATGTAGAATAATGTAGTAATTTACCTAAAAGAAGATTTAGGTAAATTCTAAGAGGTTTTGGTGCCACACTGAAGGACAAATGGAGAAGTTACTGTTTAACAGGCATTGGACAATTCACACAGACTTCTACATCAAAAACCAATTCAACCCACGACTTGCAAAATTACTTTGAAGGCATTAGCTCCATCAGAAAGCACAGCTGCAATAGAAGTGCACAATTGTAATGGTGCTTTGTAAATGGCAGAACTGTTGAAAGATCACATACATGCCAGTCGTTGCAGCTAAAGCAGCAATTTAAGGGAAGGGATGGGCAGTAGCTATTCAGTGTGTCAAGAGTAAGACCATATGACACAGTCTATAAGGTTCAGGAATAAAGAATGCAGAAGGAAGTGGTTGGGTTAAAAAAAGACAAAACCAACAGGCCATGTGTATGGTAAATCTCATTGGAATCAGCAAGGTGGCACAAAGCCAACAGCAAGACTAAGAATGCTCTGGATACGTGCATCTGATCTGGACAGGTTGTGATTCCAGATGGCCAAAAGACAAATCACATCCAGTTTCAACATTTTAAATGTTTAATTTTATTAAAAAGTCCTAACGGAGTTTTTCTGAGCAGAAAATGGCATGATCACTGCTATGTGCAGCTCCAGGTGGGAAAGAGTGCATTATTGTCATTTTTATTTTGAGCGAAGTCCTCCTGGTGTGGAGCAGCTGCATGGTCCCTAGGCATCCTGAAAGGTGGCACTCCAACAGGATGTCTGGAAGCACGGCTGGCGTGTCCCAGAAGGGGCTGCTCAAACCAGTTCTGCACAGACGGCTGGGAAAGTGCTAGCTCCCATGTTGGTCACTAGTGTTCAGAGTGCCAGCTTGGATGCCAGTCTATCAGAATTTAAACTGCCTTTACAAAAGGTATGAACTTTATACACAAGAGGAGTAGGCAGCCTGCAAGGAACCCAGGAGGAATGCTTTCCAAAATGATCTAAGGCATTGGAAAAAAAATAAAAATAAAAAAGGTTTTATTTACTAACATGGAAGTAGTTTGAAAAATGCAAAATATAAAAACAACATCATTGGATACATTTTCTAAAAGCAACTTCCTACCATTCACAGGAGGCATGACCCAGAGTGTACCAGATATTTAAATTAGCATTATGATCGTAAAAATCCTTAGGGATTTCTTAAAGGGAAAAAGTTATTGGGAAAAACTTATTTGGACTTTTTTTCTGCTCCATTCCTTCCTACACTATCTAATCATGTTCTTCTTCCTGCTAATTAAAGGCCAATATTCTGCAGCTTAATAACTGTCCACGATTCACTGAGAAAGAGAATGAGCTGTCTTATTCTACATAAAATTGTAAAATCATCCATGAACCTCTATCTCATCATCCTTTATTTTTAGAAGCAGGCTTGACAGTTCCTCTTCTGGGCCTTGCTGGCAGAGTGTTAGATGTTGCTCCTCTGTGCATCGCACCTTGGACAACACCAGCACAGAGGATGTAGAGCACAGTACATTTAAATGGAGCAGGGCAAAAAAAGGCTAAGGGTCCAGACTATTAAACCTCACCAACTGGCCACGTCTGCCCGAGGAGATTTCTAGAATTATCTTTAATTAGTGGTAACAATTCTGTTGTCAGAAAGAAGAGATGGATATGAGATTTGAAGCCCTTAGCCCCAGATGTGCTTTGCAGCTGGCAGGTACAGCACAAAACACTTTTTTCAAAAGCCAATAGCTACCAGTGGAAGGGCTTTGACTTCTCTCTTTACAAGACCTGGCCACCAGATGCCATAGAAAATAGCTTGAGAGTTTTAAGGCAGCATGGAATACAGGCTTTGGCTTTCCTATAGGGATCTGCTTTAGCAGTTTTATCAGTCTCAAACTTAAGCAGAAGGAGATGTCAGGAGTTTGCTAGGTCTGAGGAGGAACATTGCTCTTACACATAAGCACAGTATCTCTGTGTCTTCCTGTGACATAACATTACAGACCTCTTTTTGTCTAAGCTACTCAGTGGTAGTTCATTAAATAAAGCCAAACTATCCACACCACAGGTTAGAATTTTCACTGCCAATGCTGCATAAATATAAACCCACGGGACTCCTTTGAGTACCTGGGTCAACCACTCAGTCATATCTGCTAAACAGCTGTGAAGTAGCGACTGTGATTTGCCTGCATCACCTTAGTTACTTAAACATAAGCCACGAATGTCTTACTAGAAGCTCTTTTGTAACAAGTCGACCTCTAAATTAGCTTGTAGATCCATTAGACCCAGAGCTTTGTTTATATTAGAAATGCCAGAGATGTACTTTGCTGTTCTTTTTAGCTATGAATACCGTGGATTGCAAGATGAAGTGGAACAACACCAAACAATAAATGAAATTAGGGAACAGTTAACATCGATCAGTTCATGTCTGTTGCCAAGGGCAATCTTGGTGTGCCTAATTTTAAATTCTATTGAACAAATTAATGTGTAATTTCCTTATCATGAACAGTGCCTGATCAGAAGAAGCTTCAAGAGGTAAGGAGTGCTAATGGATCTTGAAATTGGATCCTAGCCATGGCAATGAGCTTGGAGCTGAGCATCATCATTAATGGATGGTCTATAAGTACAGTGTGAAGAGACAGCACATTGGTCATAGACACTTCTCCATGCTGTATTTTCTTTATCAACATTTCTTGTCTTTAGAGCATCTCTGCCTTCTTTCAAGATTTTTTTAAAATGCCATCAGGATTGTTTATTTTCTTTACCTATGCTTTTTCTATTCCCTTGGACTCTTCTTCCTTCGGTTTATTTTTAAATGCACCTAAAATACACTTGAAGAATTTTAAGAATCAGCTGTGTCAATTTCTGTAGCAGCAGCAATCACAACTGCAATTTTTGTGTGACCAGACAAGTATGTGTTCAGGCATGCACACAAATGTACCCAACTGCTGAACTATCTTATTGCAGCTTATTTGTAATTTGGTGAAGGAAACAGAGCAAAAGGATGAAAAGGGAAGATGCTGTTAATTAGCACCTCTTGGTACAAAATCAAAATAATCTATTCCTCTTTTTTTTTTTTTTTTTAATATGGGACAGAAAGCCAATTATACTGGAAATGCACATGTACTTCAACTGCATGTTGTTATTTTTGTAGAATCTATTTAGTTGAACTGGGTTTTGTGATCGAAAATTATTTTTCTTCCACTGGCAATCTAAAGGGCTTTAAAACTTCATATGGAAGCTGGGCTTTTCATAAACCCTTCATGACAGTCAATTACACATAACATAATTTCTTCAAAGAAACTAATAAACCTGAATGACTTCCAAAATTTTTTTTAGCAAGCTTGTTTTACACCCACATTTTCACAATACCACCATAAATGTGTTTCCTACTAAGAAAAGTTAGAGTAATTTTCTTCTGGTTCTGGAGATCTTTGTTTCCTTTGTAAGGGCAAAATGCATTTCCAAATTTCTCAACAGAAGCTTAGAAAAGGCAGAGGTTTCAGCTCCAATAGAATCCAAACAGAATTATTTGATATCCTGGGTACACAAACCCACCTACCAAGAGCAAACTCTGGGAGGACAAATGGCAATTTTGACAGAAGTAATTTAAGAAATTAACTCACATAAATCCCTATCACCAGCATGTATCAGAGGGCAGAACTGTAGGATGGAGGACAAAAAGGGAGAAGAGAGAACGCACAAATGTGAATGTTGAGGGCTGAGGAGAAAAAGAGTGGTAGGGCACAGAAATGGCTTTGATGCACAACACAATGATTAGCTTTGTTTTTCATTGTTCTGTAGGTTTTGCATGATCATACCACAGAATTTGTTCTACCATTGATGTTATGTATCGAGATGACCCTATTAGCCAAGCATGATTCACAATTCTTATTGAGAAATTAATTTTTGACTTCTCCAAAGAAGGTAGATTTTGTGATAACATTTTGCTGTTGTGTTATTTTACAAATGCAGCATATAATATACAAGAGACCAAATATCTTCTTTACCACTGGTAAATACTCACTGCCATCCATCAGTATCAAAGTTGTTTTATATATGGTCATAACTGAGAAGCTGAGCAGTATTCTTTTTCACTGATTCACAATAACCATCCTTTTTGATATATTCTTTAAACACAGCCCAGAGATGTAAACTGTGTTTAAATAGAATGTGAGATCTGTTCCTTGCACAAAGGAAAAGTATATAAATGAGCCTTCATTCAGCTAAAAGCAATCTTGAAAATTTTCTTACCTGTTTTTATTACTGATCAAAATTATGCCTTCTCAATCCTTTTATTCTCTACAAATGTAATTCCTCATTGACTGTTGTTGCCAGTAATTATTGCTTCAGCTCTCTCTCCAGGACCTTCTTTTCTCATATCTTAACTTCCAGTTTTTCCCAGTTTCGCTTCATTAATAAACTATTCATATCTATATATTCTCTCTAAGGTCCTGGTTGTTCTCAATGAATAAAAATTACAGTTCTGGTTATGCATTCTTTGGTTGATTACAGATTAACACCCTTTGGTTTGAGTGAAAGAATCCAAAATGATAAAAGAGAAACTTGTAGCCCAAAAACCCCCCACATAGCTAATACGGTAGGATGATGTCCTGTTGAAAGCAAATATCTCATAGTTGGAGAAATTGAAAGCCCCTGAGGCAGAACAGCACAGTTCTGCACGGAACAGACTCCTTGAGGGAGTGGAAACTACACTTCAAAAAATTTGTGTAGACATTTTCTAGGCATCAGGGTTTATATTCCTGGTTTCCTAGAATTCTTAAAATAATGCATCTCTAGTTGTTTGACAAATAGCTCCTGAGTTCACTTGGAAAATTTTGTCTTCACAGAATCACAGAATATGCCGAGTTGAAAGGGAACCTACAAGGATCATCAAGTCCAAATCCTTGTCATGCACAAGATCATCCCTGCGTCACACCATGTGCCCAAGAGCATTGTCCAAATGCTTCTTGAGCTCTGTCCAGCTGGTGCTGTGACCACTTCCCTGGGGAGCTGCTCCAGTACCCAACCACCCCCCGGGCGAAGAACCTTTTTCTAATATCCAGCTTAAACCTCCCCTGACACAGCTTCATACCACTCTCTCAGGTCCCGTCCCTGGTCACCACAGGGAAGAGATCCGTGCCTGCTCCTCGTCTTCCCCTCACAAGGAAGTTGTTGCTGCAATGAGGTCTCCCCTCAGTCTCCTCCAGGCTGAACAGACCAAGTGACCTCAGTCATTCCTCATACAGCTTTGCCTCAAGGCCTTTCACCATCCTTGTTGTCTTCCTTTGGACACTCTCTAATAATTTAATGACTTTCTTATATTGTGACACCCAAAATGGCCCCCAGCACTTGAGGTGAGGCCACCCCAGTGCAGAGCAGAGTGGGACAATCCCCTCCCTTGCCCGGCTGGCGATGCTGTGCCTGATGCACCCAGGACAGGGTTGGCCCTCCTGGCTGCCAGGGCACTGCTGACTCATGTTCAACTTGACAGTGACCAGGACCCCCAGGGCCCTTTCCAAGGAGCTGTTTTCCAGCTTCTCATTCCACAGTCTGTCCATATATTTACAGCTGCCCCATCCCAGCTGCAGAATCAAATGCATTTTCCCTTGTTGAACTTCATCTGGTGGGTGATTGCCCAGCCCTCTAATTTGTCGAGGTCTCTCTGCAGGGCTTCCCTGCCTTCAAGGGGGTCAACAGCTCCTCCCAGTTTTCTATCATCTGCAAGCTTCCTTATTATCCCTTCCAGGCCTCCATCCAGGTCATTTATGATGATGCAGAAGAGCACAGGAGCCCTGTGGAACCCCACTAGTGACAGGTCACCAGTCTGATGTCACCCCATTCACTATAACCTTTTGTGACCAACCCATGATCCAGTTGCTCACCCCATCTTATGATGTCTTTATCCAACTGAATACTGGACATTTTGTCTGCAAGGATGCTGTGAGAGACAGTGCCAACAGCTTTACTGAAATCCAGAAACACTACATCAACTGGCTTGCCTTGATCAGCTAGGTGAGTTACCTTGCCATGAAACAAAATCAGGACTGATATGCAGGACTCTCCTCTCACAAAGCTGTGCTGGCTGTGGCCAGTTACTGTGTTGACTGGATAAGGGAAACATTAAAGTCTTAACCAAACCTAGAACAAGGTTAGAACTCAGACAAAACTCAAACTTACTGGGAGCAACCAATAGTCAGAATACTAAAGAAGGAAAAATAATTTGAACTATTTTTCCTACCTTTCCTGCCTAACTAAATGCAAGTGAATATTCTACATCTGATCCAAACACAGCAATTAATAAGTGTTCTCCCTTCATAAGAATTCAAATTGTAATTGAGTACGGATTCCTGAAATTCTTCTAACAACTTTGCACACAACATTTCACAATAATTTGGAAAAAAAATTGAATAGAAATGTATCATTCTTTGCTCCACTAATAACAAAAAGTGGTGGGCAAAATTCCATAGACCTACTACATGAATTTGTGGAATTCAGCAGTGCACAAATTTATTGTTTCTCTCCACCATCACAGCGTTTGTTACTGTGTTGGAGTTATGAGAGGCTCTGATGAACTTGTCAACTTTCTTGCACAAATGTTCATGTAGAACAGGTTTATGTACCACAGGGCCACTAATCACAGGTAACAACTTCTATATTTGATCTCACTGAAATGTTAATACCCAGAATAAAACATTCCCAAGTCCATGCTTGGGAAACTACACAGCAAAGCTATTACTCAGCATCTGTCATGAGTTTACTGCTTAATTTAAAACAAAAGGAAGAAAAGCTGTTTGTGGATGACTTACTAGTTTGGAACCTGTGCCGGAGCTCGTAGTCTTCTGATTCTTGGATTATAATTTCTCAGAGCAGAGCTCCAGCAACATGCAGCACTCAGCAACCAGGAACAACTATCTCCTTTTCTTTGGCTCCTCCCAGGGCTTGATTTATAGGGCGAATGCCCGCTCTGCAGCCACAGCTGTTTGTAGGAGGTTAATGAGCCAATAATCGGATCCAGGTGTGGATCCTGGTCTTGAGTGAGAGTTTGGCTAGTGCATACCAACAGGGTTTAAATACATTATACAACAGGAACCAACAGCTTGCCACCTGTCCTGTACAAACAGGTCTCAGTAATTTAAACCACCTTAACTCTACATTCAGGCTATTAAAAAAAAAAAAGATACTTAAGGCCTAGCTCCTCAGACAGACAGCGTTATAAAGACCTGCAGTGTCCAGAAATTGCTAGCTCCAATTTTCCATATAATGTAAACAATTAAATACCAATAATGGGATTTACAGATGCCACAATGTGGAGAGGCTTCTACTTACAGTAATTAATTGAAAATGCTGAGGACACAGGTGGGACTAAAACCTATTATTTACCAGGACCAGATTAAAAAAAGTGCTCTAGCTGCTAAATCAGCCATCATAAATAGCAATCCGTCCTTGGATTATGGTGTTTTAACAGGCATCCAAAGAGAACAGCAGCATTGTTCCTTTGAGCATTCCTGTAACATGTTGGATCCCCAGCTCAGCAGCTTCTTCAGCTGCCTAATTTGGATGTGTGGTTATGTCAACCACTTCCCCATTTTACTCAATCTCATGTCACTTTGAGATGACACAAAGAGAAGGTTTCTCTTTAAAGAGGGTGCTTCAACACTTTTGTTATTCACAAGAATTGCAACTCACATCTGCTATTGGCCCTTGCAGTGTTCCCCACTGGCCCCTGAAATTGCAAAACCGTAAGATATTTCTGAACAATGAAAATATGCTGACAGATCCTGCAGGTGAAATGTTTCAAATCCTTACACACAGGACATACAGTCCTGCCCTGAGCAGCTCACCACCATTAGCTTTGTAAAAGCCCAGCATTATAAGGTTAGGAAGTTAATTTGGGGAGGCTAAGATTACCCGGCAATTGAGTAGAGATGTTGACAATTTCAGCAGGACGGTTGCAGGTTAAAGCACTTTTAAAAATATAATATTAGAACCTTTGGGTCCTACAAACTTGTCAAAATATATTCATTGGGGGCTTTAACTGGTTGGCCAGCGTTCCTCTTTTGAGGACCCAGGCAGAAGAGTGACCAGAAGTGCATGATTCGACCCATCACTACAGGAACCCTCATATTTTGCTAGAAAAGAAGATAAACATTATAGTCCTCAGCAAAAAGGCACATCTTCTCATGTTATGTTATTTCTAATCTCCAGGAATGCTGTTTGAACATTACAAAAGAAATCATCAGAGATGAAAAAAACTTTTGCTGTGTGTTCTCCAAATATGGAAAACTCAACTGAGAAATTATCCCCACAAGATAAAACATACTAAGCAATTGTTAATTTGCTGGCTTTGGCCAGTTTCTCTGTCATTTCCAGGGCCTTGACTGTATGAATGTCATTCCTGGACAACAATTGTTCATTATTTTCTTTCATTTTACACCTGATTCCCGTACATCTACACAGCGATGCAGTTCCTCTAAAATTGCCTTTTGATGTGTATAATAGTTAATGAGTTCTCAAATAAAAACACAGGTGCATTAACCAAAGAGTTTAACAAATGCTTTTAATTATGGGGACTGGATGCAGAGCACTCAACAACTGTGACCTTTGGTTTAGGCTCTGAGAGTCTCGTTACAATAGAAATGTCCCAGCAGTGGCAGAAAACAAGAGTCAGCTTTGTGAAAGATCCCTATCAGCAGCTGCTGTCAACAAGTCAAGGTACAATTAAATACAGCAGCTAGAGTTTTAGAGTTGGTCTGACCTTGTACTCCTATCTGCATGGTCCCAGGATAAAAAAAAAATTGGTAATACCAACATTAAATCATCAACTACTTCCCTCTAAGCAGGATAGTCTTTTATGCAAACAGGAATAAAATGTGTCATTTACTAAGGTTTCACTAACATTTTAATTGGAAGAAAATTCAAACTAAAACTTCATAATGAGGTGAATTTTAAGTTCATATACATGCCATGATCAAAATTTACATCTCATAATCTTTTCTGAAGTGAGGTTTAGATTGGGTATATTTTTAGCAGGTATCAGGCAGAGCTTGACAGAAGGTGCCATGATAGAGGTGGGCATTAAAAGATTGCTTGTTATGAAGTGTTCATTTTATTGGACAGAGAAGCTTTAGAGTTTGCTGGCAGTGAGGGACTAACAGAACTAAACCTTCTGGAAGAGATGGAAATACAGCAACACAAACTTAATGGAGCAAATTCAAGTATTTTTAGCTTGGGGTAAATCTGGCTGAAGTCTGGGAAAAGTGGGACAATCCTTCAGAAGGTCAGGAGTGTGTAACATATCATTATTTGACATAGGTCTGAATGCAAAAAGGTTACTCCCTCAGAAGAACAAGAGCTCCTGGTTCCAGTCTGTCCTAGGACAGGACAACTGCCAGCAGATGCCTTCCTGGGAGCTGTTTTACCACTCTGGCTCTCATGAGCCCGATGGTTTCAGTGCAAGCAGCATGCTGGAAATGCAGGGCCTGGACTCATGAGGACCAAAGGTTCCAGTGCTTGGAAGGGTCTGAGCATGTTTACAAACTCTGGGATAGTGCAGGCTGCTTCCCTGCAGACACCTAAATCCCACTCTCCCCAGCTTCTGGGTGAGCTCCTGAGGTGTGGGTGCAGCAAGCAGCCAGTGGGGTGCACAGACATGGCACGGGTACAGCAGCTGCTGAGCTTAAACTTGGTGCGCACCTTGGTGAGTGAGCCAGGGAATTCCTTCTTCATTTGAAGACTTTGTGCTTAACCCTGAGCAACATTTAACCCATATAAGACTCAATTTCCCTGACTGTAGTGTGACTACACAGTAATACCTCCCCAGCTTTAAAGACTATCGTGCATACAAATCTCTGGAGCATGTGGAATAGTGTGCCGGAGCTCACAGTCTTCTGATCCTTAGATTATAATTTCTCAGCACAGAGCTCCAGCACATGCAGCACACAGCAACCAGGAACAAGCAGCTCAGCAGCTCTTGACCTTTGGCTCCTCCCAGGGCTTGATTTATAGGGCTAATGCCCGCCCTGCAGCCACAGCTGTTTGTGGGAGGTTAATGAGCCAATAATTGGATCCTGATGTGTGGATCCTGGTCTAACTGGATCCTGGTGTGTGGATCCTGGTCTTGAGTGAGAGTTTGGCTAGTGCATACCAACAGGGTTTAAATACATTATACAACAGAATAGTATCATTATTATTATCATAGCCATTTTTCAGATTTGGAAATCTGATAACCCCCTCATCTATGTTATTTTTTGTGGACATATGTGTTCTATTTAACCTGTGTCTTGAAGCTGCCCTACCATTTGATGATGTTTGCTTAACCAAGCATTTCTTTATTTTAAATTTATATGTTGTAAACTCCTATGGTTTATTGATGCTTGAAATACTAGCTTGATTTCTGTTCTCATCTCATACATCACAATAATTTTTTTGCTCATTCATACATCATTGCCAATAAATGTATTTGACATATGCCACCCTGGAGTATTTTAAAAAGATATTACATAGAAACATAGTCAAAGACCTACATTTGACAAAGGGGAAACACACAGGAACTAACTTTAAGGGAGTTTAAGTTTTTTCCATTCTATGGAACAAAAAGAGTAATGAGGATGCTCTGCATCAAGATGAAGATGTTCAGTGCTCAAAATCCAAGTCCTTAAATAGGAATTGGGCCTAGATCAGAAGAAGATTGCATGCTGAGTTTTGCAACAGTATTACAAATTTCTCACGTGGCATTCATTGAAAATAGATAATTATTAAAATCATAGCAAATACCTTGAAGACGGCAAAGCTAAGATGCAGATACCTTTTCTTTCACACATCTGTCACCAAATTTACATGCAGCAGAGTCAGTACTAGGTGGACAGTCTTTCATACTCTTTGGAAGAATCCAGTCCCTTAACCCTTAATCAAGAAGGTATTTTTTCTCAGTTATGATGAATGAAGCTGCACCCAACTCATTCAATATAGTAAAAACAGACACTAAAATGTAAACGTATACTTCAGCAGATATTTACCTGGCTTTCTCCCCAAAACACCATCTATATAATCACAGACCGTTTCATGAGTGCTTTGATTAGGGGTAGTTTAGGCTCTTCATTCGGTGCAAATAATTTTGCAACAGTGTTTTGAAAAAGTGGCCCAGTACTTCATACCTGAACTGTTTGTTATCTCTTGTACATAACTAAAGCTTTATGTATGCCCAAATGAAATAATCTCAAGTTTTGAGAAGTCTGTTCTTCATTCATGCCCAAAAAAATAACCAGAAGACAGCGACAGTGAATCCATGGTCACTTTTCATCATGGTAGAAGGTTAGCAGATGGGTTTTTAAAGGTTCTATATAAGGATCACCATTTAATATGTTTACAATGATCTACAAATTGCAAAGTGAGTAACAAGTCAAAAAAATGTGTCAATAACCCAAGTCATGGTCACATTTTGTTAAATCTGGAGAGGCCAGAATAGAACATAAAAAGGACTGAATCAAGTTACAAAAATTGTCAACACAATGTAAGAAAACATCCCTGTTGATAACTGGAAAGCAACTTGAAGAAAATACATTGTTGTGAATAATGTTACATGTATAATCTTGTCTTTAAATATGGGTTAAGCAGTATTCTGTGTTAGTGATCCAAAATGCAAAAATACAGACCGCTCAAATGTCTCATGGCAAAGGGAGAAAGGAAATGTTATGGACTGCTCACCATGAACTTTCACTCCATGTGCAGTTGTTCTGAAAGGAAGCAAATAAGTTCCTGAAGTACATAAAAAATTGGATGGTAAGTAACACAGAAAATGTCTTTTACATTATCACTGATACTTCTTGCCTTAGACTGGTATCTTATCAGAGAAAGCATACTGCAAAAATAGACAGGTTGAGTGAAGATAGATAAGAACAAGTTATTGGTATGGGAAAAAATCTCTACTTCAAAGACTAAAAGATTATTATGTTAAATGATTAAAGGGGAGCATGATAAAAGTGCATGAAATAAGATTGGACCGAGAAAGTAGACTTTACAGGAAATCACCCTTCAACACACTGAAAGTAAGTGTTTCTAAAGCAATAAACACAATTTCTACCCAACTTGTGATTACATAAGAGAAGTTATTTCCAGAGCATGGTTTTGACTACTGAAACTGAGAAAGCTTGAAAGCATTTGGATGAACAGGTGATGAATGGCATAATAATAACACTTGGACCTATTCACTCTCACATTTCAGGTTTCCTTTTTTTCTGCGATATTTGGGGTTTGATTCAGTCACCTGGGTCTAAGCATGCATATAACCCTAGTGCAATTTGGGATCCCGCAGGATATGCTATGTCATACTGGCTGCAGGATGATGTCTTGGTTACAGTGTGGAATCTCAGATGACTGTAGACACTCTAGACACCTACAGACCTTAAAACTTGTCACTGTCAGAGGAAAGTCTGATCTACAGCAGCCACAGGTCTACTGTAGTGTGAATGTTTCTACTGAGCATTTCCACAAGAATGAACAACAACTTGGTGAAGAAAAACCATTCATAGTGAACACCAAAAAGAAAGTGACTGAAAAGCAACTGGTAGTCAAACCACTATTTTCAACAATATACTCAACAGAGAACCCAGATTCTGCAAGACAAACTCCAAAGGAACAGGAAGATAGAAATTGTTCAGTTCTCCCCTTGGTCACCTCTATCCACCTTACACTAGGTCATGCAGCTATGGAAGTTAATGATAAACCTGTTGCCTGCTGCCTTGCAGGTCTATAAGGTCGCATCAGGTACCTGATAATTATTTTTCTGAATGTACTTCTAGGAAAAGCTATTACATTCAGGCCTGAGGGGGCATATTCTGCTCACTTCCAACCATTTTCTTGACAGATAAATTTCTTCCTTAAGTTCTGTTTAACTACTATAAGCCTGTAAGGATCAGTTTGTCTCACTTTCCAATGAAGGTGATGCTGAAAAAGGAGGGAATGGAAAATTTTGGTTTTACCTCAGTATGGAAATCTGATTTCTGCCAAACAAATGAAGAAAATATTATACTTTTTTAGAACTTAAGTGTACTATCAGGAACATAAACTCACCGCTTCTTGAATGTTACATTTATATGTGTAAAAAAAGACTGTTTTTATTTGAAGGAAATACCTTATCAACTTATTTATTTTAATTAAAAACCCAAGAGATCCTAACAAGAGCAAACAGTGGCATTCGTCATAAACAATGGAAGTATTTGAAGTTTGAAGGAGCATAAACAGATTTACTTTAAATTGGTAAGTTTTTTTCCAAACCTTCTGTCATGTATAGAAGAAGGTTTAATGGCCATGTTACCTGAAAATGCACGTCTATAACAGGGAAACAGACAACTTGTGTAGCGTCTGTTCTGAGGTAATTTTCTATCCCATTGTTATTAAGTAGAAGATGAATCCTTTAATTATACTTTAAAATTCAGTCATGCTGTTATCCCACTAGTTAATTCAATTAAAATGAACCCTTGTTAATTCAATCAAAAGGAATCAAACCAACTCTTGAACTGTTTTTCTTCCTTGTGTTTTTCTTTTGGAGGAGGTCTGAGGGGATAAAGGGATGCAGCATGAACTAACACCATAGTGCTTTTTGCTGGGCCCTGACAAAGCAAACCTCATATCCTTTCATACTTACACAGCAGCTCCCTGTAGGAAGGGGCCCTTCACTATTTCAGTAGCTTTTGCACATGCTCAGAGTTTTGTCTGTCACCCCCTTGTCCATGTGCAAGCAATAAAGATATCATCAAATTTTTAGATATAAGATTAAAAATGGTGATGGGAATGGGGGGTGATTTATTTTATGTGATGTGCATTCATGTTTATGCATTCATGAAGGCCGTGTCTGCAAGATCTGTAATGCCAGCTTGCACACACTGCACAAATATGAATAAATGAATAATTGTTTTGATAATATTAAACAGCGTGTGTGATGTAGCAGAGCAACATCTGTTATTAACGGTATAAACAAAAGGAGTTTTTACTGATTGCATGTCATTCTGCATACGGGAACAATGTAATAGGCCCAATTTGGTAACTCATTGCAGACAGCAGGAGGGATTGTGTAGGCCTGCTGTGAAAAACAGGAACAAGATTAGAGCAACAGTTCTTTCAAATGTGGAGAGCAAAAATGCTCTATAAAAGTGCTAGAGGAGGAAAGAATAAAATGTATATACACTTGCTTGAGCTCATAGAAACCATTTCCCTTTTTGAATGTTATCATCTTCTCTTTACTTTTTCCTGTGTCCTGCAGTGAGCTGAATAGCAGTAGCTAAGTAACCTGGATTTCAGAGGAATCTGTCAATGTTAAATACTTCTAGGTGCCACCTAAGATAATAACCATATAGTTATAATATCCTTTATGACACCAGGAATCAGGAATGATAAAAATCACTATTTCCTGTTCTAAATTTATTAATAAACCTTGATTTAAATAATGATAATGTATATTGGGGATTACACAAAAATGCAGAAAATTAGAATGTAGTTTTGGCTATGTGGTTGAGCAGAAATAGTATCTCACTGCTGCTTAGAGAAGTGGTGTGACTCAACAAAACCACCACTGTCCTCATTGAGGCCATCACTGGCACTTTTCTGATCCCAAGATGAATGTTTCCAAGAAAATAAGCCAAGAGAAAAGACATCTCTAAGGTTACTTTTCTATTGGTTAAGACCTGTGAGTCACTTTTCTACGGGGAGAAATGAACACAAGAGTAAATACAAGAGAAGCCAATGGAGTGCACAGATGAAGTTGCCTGTTCTGGATGCTGCTTGCTGTATAATGAACTATACGATGAAATTGGACCTCTAGTCCACCAAAGTGATTTATAAATCAGTGTGTCACAGTGTCTGTCTGGGTATTTCCTCTTTGGTTTTACTGCACTAGCACTCTTTTGCAACCACTTTTACATGATTATTTATTTCCAACTATTGATTGGAAGCCCCCAGGGGTCTCTGAAATTCACTCTGTTCTGAATCCATACCTGAGCTCCTCACTCAGCACCGCCCAGCTGCAGTATCTTTACCTGACTTATCTACAGCTACCTCGTCACTTGATTTCTAAGTCTATCATACGTTTAAAACCATTCACAAAATGAAATCTCCTTTCTTAGCTAAACATATCAAATGGCTGTCCTTCAACAGCTTTCTGAAAAATTATAGTGCAGCATCAAAACACAAGCAGCAAAGTGCTTAAGAGAAAGAGTAGTACAGCTATGTAAAAGTGGGGGACGTCACCTCCTCTGCCATGGCCAGCACTGGCTCACTCCATTTCTCACATAGAACAACAAGAATTCTGCTCCTTTCTTCCCACCTCCTGATTATACAGACTCTCAGTCCTGAGCTCGCCTTCTTTAGAAAGCAATCATGAATAGGCTTTCAGTTGCACAGTGTGTCTGAGACAACAAGTAAATGCTCATGTTCTCTGCCTTGTACAATTCTTCGCTTTCATTCAAATATATAGTTGTTTGGGTTTTTTCTAACATGCATAGAAATGTAAATGTCTCTTTCAATTATTTCATGTATAACAGAAGCTTGGAAATTTGTTGTATTTTCACTTCTGAACAAAGCAAAAAACCACACTCCATGCCCATCATTTGTCTTTTCATTGAACTTTTGAATTATTTGTGTACAAAACTGAGAGCATCATACTGAGCTCATGACATCACTGTAAATATAAGCAAACTTTTCTAGTGAGCATTCTGAGAGTTGTAGTAAATTGACAAGTGTGAGTCTTGCACAGGTATGAATATGAATGCTTCCTTTTATTCCTTCTTGATGAGCTAGAGTGGTTTATAGAGAAAGGTATAGGACACTTTCATGAATATTCCAGTATGGTAAACATAATCATTAAAAGATATAGCAACTCCAGAGAGGGATACCTTCAATAACTATCAGGAAATATTTTACCTGAATCATTAGTCAATCTTAGAAATCTTCCTAGAACAGACATCAGTAAACATTTTAATCTACTGCTTAATCCAGCATTCAGTACAGAACTGACAGGTCAAACAGAAAGCATACAGCTTGCAGGACTGGGACAGCAATCTCATTCTTGAAGCAAATCCAAAAGTATTTGAAAGAAGAGTGGAGGTGAAAGAGAGATGTTTGTTATTTTGTAAGCAATTAAAACCTGTCTCTACCTGGTGCCAAAAGGACAGTGTAGCAAATCTTTTACTGTCGATCAGAATTAAGCTAGCATGTACCATGGGAGGACCTTTAAATTATCACAGCAGGTTTTCATTCTAGTCTTGCCTATTGATTGTTAATACTTTATCTCTCAAAGATTCAATATTAGAAACAATACCCTGTACTCTACTTCATCCATTCCAGAACAAATAAAAACTACAATGCCACAGGGAGATCCTAAAATCCTCACAGATACCAAGGAGAGAACTTCTTCGGAACAACAGAAGAAATGGAAAATCTGACCACTAGCTTTTCAGTTCATTCACACCCTTCAAAGCAGGGTTTTAATGCGGCTTCTATGCACCTTAGAGGAAATGGAGCAAGACCAGTGACAGAACACATAAATTTTGTGGAAGATAAAAACCAAAATGATAGTCTGCTCTCTTCTTTCTGAAATCAGGATGCCATACAATCTTGTTGCTAAAAAAGTGCATTTTGGTCTTACTATAAAGAAGAATCTTAGTTTCTGAGAAAGGCAATACAGTCCCACTGAACATTCTCCTCTCCTGGCACAGAGGAGAAACATAAGGTATCCCCTTATGCATTCATTTCTGTGTCATTAAATGTCTTTACGGGACATAGAGGCATAGCATGATTCTTTATAAACTACCGTGGAAAAAAAGGCATTTTGACACCTGAGATGAGCGACAGAGAAGGTTATTTTCACTAGGATGTCTCACAAACCAGAGGACAGTTCAGGGCTACAACAATACTGATAAATCTTAATGCACAAGTTGATCCTTAAGATTTTTTTTTCTGAAACATTGTTGGATACAACTACCCAACACTGTGGTCACACAATTGGTATAAAGTAAATATAGCTTCAGAAAGGAGTCACAGTCCACCCTTTCTAGTCAGAATAATATTGAAAGAAAAGAATAAATAAATAGAATATGACTTGTGAAATCAAACAAACAAAAGCTCCCTCAGAAAGTACTTTCAAGATCCGATATCCAGAAAGAGAACTTTTTCGGATAAAGCACCAAATGCAAAAATAAAGCACAATTATTTTCATGCAGGTTTTGAGAAATACATTTGGTCCACTACTGCATTAAAAAATTTACAGCATTTTCACTGACATAAATGTCTGTGACCTGATTTGCATAAAAGAGAAGGACACCAGGAGTTGTTATGACAGCAGAGACCAGGAACATGGTTGCAAATCTTTCTTCCATCCTATGTTAATTAAATGTACCACAGTGTGTGAAGTAGCTCTCAGCAAACTTGTATTTTAAAATTCTTGTGTGCAATTGAAAAACTCACTGCAAAGAATGCAAACGGCTGCTGGACAGATCAAAGAGCACATGAAGAGTTATTTAGCAGGTTTGCTAATGGAAAGATAATGGCTTTTATCAAGATGATGGAACAAAAATAAAGCAGCAGACCTGAGGATAAATTAAAAGATGGAAAGAGGCCTTGTAAAATGAAGCAGTAACATAAATCCATTAGCTGTAAACACTGGGTAATATTAATCCCGTAAATGGTACTCCACGTCCATTTTGCACATCATCTTGGGTGAAAGGTGGTAGCTTGTAGCAGAAAATAGGTGCTCTTTTATTTTAATGGTCTTGAATAAGGCTGTTGGCCATATTGACAGCTGTGCCGAGTAGCAGCTGGTAGCTAGGCAAAGTTGTTTAATGTTTCTAACAATGAATAATAGATTTGGATGGCTTAGAGCTAAAAGCTTCTTTTATAAGTATCTAGAATAAATATTCTAAAATGTTGGAAAAATATTAATTCAAAGGTAATTTTTTATAAAAATGAAGTTTTATTGAAAGAAAAGACAGAAAAAGGATGAGAGCAATTTTCCACACCACATACTCAGAATCATTAATCATATGCTCACTCAGAACCGTAAAATAAAGTTTAAAAAAGTAAGGAAAAATTAAATCTTTTCTATACATAAAATATTTATATTAAATAAGGGAAATGCAAAGGAAGAGGATATTGGGCCTGATCTGGCTCCCAGATGTTTTCAGTAAGAACTGGTCTGAATCAATAGTTTGTTAAAAATATATTGAGAAACAATATTGAAAGCAGCGGAGTTCATTACTTTACAATAAAATGTTATGGGGCCAGGTTTTTGTTCTTCAATCAGTTAAAAGAATCTTAGGAAATTAATACTCCTTCCTTCCTTCCTTCCTTCCTTCCTTCCTTCCTTCCTGCCTTCCTTCCCAGATGGATGGAATATCTTAGAGACACGAGAACACCAGGTGCTTGAAGGTAGGAAGAGAGATAATCAACTGTTCTGATTTAGTGTTTAGTAAATTAATTTATTATGTCAGGCTGGTAGATCAATATAATTTAATGGTCTGTGAAGTTACTACAGCAGCATAAAAAAAAAATTACCCCCCCACCACCATGTTCAAAAGGGGTAAATTGAAAAACCTTAACCATAACAGTTTTGCATAAAATCATGCAGGTTGCTCTCAGCTACACTGATCAGTTCAGCTTTTTCAACAAAATTACCTAGTACTGGTGGTTCAAAGGAGGATTTAAAGTTTTAATGCAGAATTTCACTTCAGTTCAGTCCTGTAGACAGTGCATAACCAGTTTTTAGAACCTGCTATGTTCTTTCAGTTTCTGAAATGCATATAACAGGTCACAGACTGGGTTTCTTTTTATAGCCATCTACTACCCTCAGTGCCTTACTTTGTCAAAAACTTTAACCCATGAGGGAAGAAAACCCATTTTGTGCATTGTGTTCTGTAACGCTGACAAGAAGCAAACAATTTCTGCAAAATCTTAGAAAAGCTTTCCACTATTTCTTTTTGTGGAAGAGTGTCTCATCCACTTGACTCATCAAAGGTCCTGGAGCAAAAGGAACTGGACATTGAGGAGCCCCCTCTGTAAGTGAGGGGTCCAGTGTTCAGCAAGATGGACATCACACTGGAGTTGACAATGTACCAACCACCTGGTGCATTGACAATTCCTATTTTCTGTTTTTCAAAGGCCTTTTTAGGCAGTTGCCTCTCCACAGGTTGACTTTTATGTTCATACATGGACCATCTCAATTGATTAACATTGCATTTGGATGATCGGCCAAACCTGTGTCTTTGGGAAGGCCAACTCTGCCAGAAAAACATCTCTTTTCATTGTTTCCAGATCCAAATCAGTAATTTAGAGAAGCACATCTTCAGGAAAGTCCTGTTTTGCCCCCAAGTTTAATTCACTGTAAGCTGTAAAGTCTGGTTTTATATTTAGAACTTTAGAACACTCTTTAATGGTGTACAAAACAACTATTTCATGTTACAAAATTCGAGAAATAGAAATAGGTGAATGTTGGATTACTTGGCAATCTCAATACGTTTCAGGGCATGTCATTGCACGGAGTCAGCAATATGATGTAACATCTTGGCAATATCTTATCCAGTCTTCAAAGCGAGTTTGATAAAAAAGCTCTTCTCTAGATGAGAGATAGAACAAGGGTTAGAAAAAGAAATAATGTGATTCTCTTTAAATAAACTCTTTATTGTGAGGAGGAAAGGAAATCTCTTCAAATACTAAAATAGGTTTCTAGTTTAAAAAGACTATCAATATGAAATTATTTCTAGAGAGCAGAATTATTCTGTCAAAAACTATGATTTAAAATTACTTTGAATCAAATAAAACATCAGCAGAGATTGCCCTGTGTTTCACAAAGCTGATTTTGTGGTATTTCACAACACTTTTTCATGCTCAGACAAGTCAATAAGAAAAACTGCTTATCCAATGATGGCCAGCCACAGATACCTGGTGTGCTACTGTAGAGCTGCCAACAGTTCCAGAGTTCTCTAAAACATCACCTGGGTTTTCTATGTTGTCAAGCTATGACATGCAAAGGCATTGTAAGTGCTGTGAGTAATGAAGTTTCTAATTGTGGCTCTGAAAATGCCATCAGTCTCTACATTTTCAAGGCATGGTGGCAAAAAGAAAAAAAAAAAAGGCAGGGAAGTTTTTCCCTTTATAAAGTTGGAAAGAAAGTTCAGTGATAAGCAAAAGACATGCAGCATGCTGCTGGACATAATCTCTGTTGATATAAGTAAGTGAGAATAAATATTTTAAAATTATTATTACAGTTTTTAATAAATATAAATACCTTTCCATAAGCTTATATGGATATTTCTGGTGTAGAGGTATGGAAAGGAGCTGAAAGGAGCTGTCATTATTTTTATGTATATTGGAAAAATTGGAAACTGATATGGCATTCTGTGATCTCCCAGGGATTTGTTTCTCTAAAAAACTTGGGAAAAAGAACGTGGAGCTGTTGCGTTTGGTTTTCTGTCAGGGAAATATTTGATTTTCTGGAAAGTTTTTGATTTTTTTGACCAAAAAATAAAACCACATATGTTCATTTCCATCAATATTGACTGAATGTATGCCAGAGAATATTAATTATTAGGAATAGCATGTCTGTCAGATTCAGGCATAATGTTAATGTATGACATTAGGGGTCAGATTCAGTTAGGCAGAGAGAAGACCTGCACCAGTTCATGGCCAAAGACAGCATTTCTGCTACCCAATGACTCTACCCAGTGACTTTATCCAGCTTTGAGGAACACGTACACTTTCGCTGTCCTGTACAGTTCATGAAAAAGAGATAATCCTTTCCTAATACCTAATAAAGTGCTTCTCAGCTTTACTGTCTATGTTCACCCTGGGCTATTTTCATTTCCTATTATTGGCACCACTTAGTTTATTTTGAAGACATGGCCAATCATCAGTGTACAATGCTAAGTCATGGCCATTCTCAAGCATCCTTGGAAAGGACACAGAAATCTAAGACTTCTGATGTACTAAACTCATAGAAATTCATGTGAAGTTTAGTACTTAGCTATTAGTTATGTGGTACTTATTTAGTTACACTCATAGTAACTAAACTCATAGAAAGCATATCAAAATCTCTGGATGGGTAACAAAGAAAAAAGAAGAGATTGTCCTGTCTCTCTAAGGGAAATACATACAGAAGAACATAGTTTTCACCCACTCTGTGGGTGATAGCCTGTCGCTCTTGGACACGAAAGAACCACGCAGACACCTTGTCAGGAGAGAAGCAGAAAAGAGAGGGGGTCAGAGACCCCGAGCTTTATTATATATGTTCTTAAAGACCACCGTGGATTGGAGGGAGAAATTACCACCCCTCAATCACACTGGTCAAAGGAAAGGTCCATCAAATGTCTCCTCCTAGGAGAATGGAATGAAAAACAATAAAGTACAGTTAACAAAACATGGCTATGTTTACAGAAAGTGCGTGAGAAACTGTTACAGAAAATGAAAACATCGAAGAGCTGCAAACTCAGGGCAACAATAGCCCAAGAGCCCACAAGCATTCATGAACTGGCTGATGGGTGCCCACGCACGTAGCTCAGTACACTGCTCCACAGTGCTTGCTCTCCTGGACCCTATGTTTGTCACAGCAAGGCTTGGAAGAGGCTGCTGCTCTGATGGAGGGTGCAGAAGTTTGCAGGGCAAGGATTCAATGGAAAAAAAAGTGTTTATGAGTTTTGCTGGTACAAAACAGCCCATTTTCCTAAAAATATGTATATACTCAGGTCTTCATGCTATAGGAAGCAACTTTCTAGCAAAATTACTTTTAACTTTTGACCATGGAAGCCTTCCATTTCCAAGTGCATCAAATGGCACAGTTTTCCTGAACTCATTTAGTCTGTGCTCACTTATATTTTTCTCCATTCCTATGATGGAAAATGATGGGCTGTAAGTAAAATGTGCCATAATTCAGAGAAAATTAAACAGCTTCTTTGTATGGAAGACATGGAATGTCACATTTCCAAGGGTGGACACAGAAGAATTTCAGGTATAACGTTTCATATAGGTTTCTTGAAAGACCTCGGAACAGCAGTCATCTCACTATATTTTTCTATGAAAATCGGGTGCCTAGAGCAAGCCACTTGGCCAGATCACTCCTCTGCCATCACTGCGGAGACAGTCACTGCAGGAAAGGAATTCTTCCATTTGTCTCTCTCCATTACTTAGACAAGAGGTCTAAAAGAGCAGTGTAGACAAGATGACAAATGGTAGATGAGCTAATTCTCTCCCTGTGGGACTAATAACAATGTGCTCTAACAGTGTTGAGAAAAGTGTTCCTTGGTGAAAATCTGGAGTCACGTTTTTTTCCCTAGGGAGCCTCCTGTCTATTCTTAATGACAGAGAACACTCCAGTTGCTGTCTATTGTCTTCCTCCTGAGTACACAAAAAGGTTATGTGCACATTATAAAGCTCCAGAAAGGAATGGATCCTCTGAAATGTGGTGGCTTTTATGGCATCATGTTGCTGCTGCTTGCCATCTTCAGGTGCACCATCCGTTTCAGATCACACAGTGCTTTGCTCCAACCTCTGTAACAAAACACAGGGATAAAAAAGAAATGCCACTAACAATAAAAATCTACAGCATCAAGAACCAGTATTTATTGTTACTAATATTTACCATGGCTTTGATTTGACACAATACCCCATTTCAGAGAAATTCAAATAAATCCTAACACTTTTACCAAAAGCATGATTTTTAAAACTGTAAAAGAAAAATATTTATTCATCCCAGATATCTGCCACCTGAATTCATCACTTTGTTTTAAATTGGAATGCACACCCAGGATTTTCACATGTGATTTCCACAGAAGTTTTCTTTGTACAGAAAGAGATGTGATTTTAAAAAGTTGAGTTTGGTGTTATGAAACTTTCTTATAATTAGCTTAATGCTTTTTTTACTGGTAGCATAACTGAAGAAAAAAAAGTTATGTAAGAACACAGCTTACAGGCTTTAAATTATAGACAAACCACCTGAAGAATACTTCAAGACAAGTAGTAAAATAAAGTATTTCTCAGATGTATATGTACTGGAAAACCAATTTGTGTAGATCAAGTTCCCAGCTGATTTTATTAACTTCACACCTTTGTTTCCTTATAACTCCAGTAGACATTCATAGAAATTTGGAATTTTTATGTTGTGTGTGCATCTTATCTGGTATTTATACATCCAGAACTTGCATTCTCAAGTCAACACTGATACACGTAAAAACAATTGGAAGCTCACTGTAGATAAGATGAGACATGGAGTGTCTATTTCTACTCATACCAGAAGCCAGGTAAGGAACCGAAATCTGAAACAAAAATATCGTTCAGGTCAAAATCAGGTATGTCCATTTGGGTGAGACATATGTGGCTGGAAGAATTAAATTACGCATTTTGACTGCAATGCAAAATCACATTTATGAATTCTGTGCTTTGGACACAAGTGAACCTGTGAACTGCTGTGAACTGGATGGCAACAAGGCTGGTGGCTATAAACAAAGAGGCAGACAGAAAAATGTGAAAGAGAACTAAGAATAACACAGCAACAACAATTTATATCAAGAGTTATAATATTTATGCAAGAGATGCATTCTCAGAAAATTTACTAAAACAGTATTTTACCCACCATTGGTAACTAGTCACTTGACATTGAACTTTTTATGCTGCCATTTTGTGATAATATAGAGAATTCACAATTATTCCTACTGTCTTGTATGTGGAAATTAATGCATGCCAATATATATGGGCAAAACCCTCAATATTTGTAGCAATTATGAACGGTGTAACATCTCTTAATCTAGTCAAAGATTAAATATATTTTTTCGTGCTATTGGATTCCCAAAAAAACAGGAAGAGTTAGAAGTTCTCACAGTATTCCCCCATTCTCTGAGATCCTACATTAACACAAGTAGAAATGGTGTTGCATACAGCTCTGATTAAACCAAATTAGGAGTTATATACAGTCTTTGAACTTAGAGTAAATTGCCCATGAAAACAAGAAAATTTGTGGCTGCTAACATTAGCTATTATTTGGACTCATTCTTATAAATGCTCATTATAAAAAAACTTTAAAAAATGACTAGTAAGTTTTAAAAACTTCAATCAGTTGAACTATGTTTTTACAGCCTGGACATGTGCCTCTGACTGTTCTGTTTGTTTTCATTTGTGCATGTTTTTTTTTAATCTTTGCCAAACCAATTAGGTTATCTTGAAGAACAGAGGAATGAGGTCAGGGAAAACATTTCTTGGCAAATCTAGACAATTCTGAGCATTTGCCCAGTGAACGTCACCCATTTTGTGCACTTCAATGAAGAAGGGTTCCTATCCAGAAAATAATGAGTGTGCAATTAATGGTCATCTCATAACACATGCACACAAGGGATTATAAAAAGGCTGGCCAAACTTCTGAGTGCTTTTGGTTCAAACTTTGGATTACTTGAACTTGTAACTTAATCATGCTCCTATAACACAGCTTGTTGTTGTTGCTGTTTGCAAGTCTTCTTCATCTCCTCATTGAATTTTACTGGGAAATAATTTTTCTTGTAAGTCATTGCAGCATTCAGCTCCTAGTGAGACTAATGCAAGAATCACAATTATGTCATCTCTTCTTCACAAATCGAACAATGCCTTTCTATAACCCCAAATTCCTATTGCTGATAATGTAGTGGTTCTAGTTTTGGCTGGGTTCAGCTTTCCATGCTGCTGTCCTGCTGCTGGCTTATCGTTCTGTTGGGTTGTCTGGCTCCTGCTTCCCTCTCCTGTTGCAGCTGGGTTGGCTTCAGGCTATGATAATTTTGCCTGCAGTCTTTACCTCCTGCTGTTCTATCAAGGACAATAATGCTTGAGGCTGAACCTTAAATTTCTAAACCCTTTATTCTGCAAAGCCTTAAGGCACATTTTACTGCTTCAAGAACCAAATCATGGAGTGATGTTTTTGTAGGTTTGTATTATTTTCTAATCCCGGGACATGAACTTATTTGTGGCAAACCCCGAGCAGAGTTGCTCTAAAGACTATACAGCCTAGATGAGAGTAGACTTGTTTTTTAACACAAGAATTTCTAATTTCACCTTTCATATGCACTGGTTCTCTTACACAACTTCTTTTTGCAAAGACCAAGTTGGCTAATATTATAACATAAGAACACTGTATGCATAGTTCCTTTCTTGCAGGGAAAGTGCAGGGAGAAAATCTATAGTAGGTGATACACCATTCACAATTTTTTGACTTTGTAAATCAGGAGAGATTTTAAAACATGCACTCACCAACTTGCAACTAAATAATTAATTGTCAGAGGACTGTGCTCTACTTTACCATTTTACATTTGGAATGATAGGCTCTCAGCAATCCAAGCAATGTGTGTCATGTAAAACCAACATCAAGAAAGTCAGAATCTATCTTTGTTTCTGTATTGCATTTGTTGCACCAGATCAATAACAGCTTTGTAAACTTTAAATGAAGTGTACAGTGTTATTTACAATAATTAGAGCTTTCTGAAATGGCATTGGTTTTCTACTCTGTCCATTGTCCTTTTGTCTGACTCTCCTTTCTTTTCCCTGTGCAAGGGAGAAGAGGATATTTACAGATCCTTATAGTTCCATATATTCCCACAAAGCAGTAAATTCACTCATTAACAAATAGCTTCAGATTTAGAATAGTTCAGTGGAAATCAATCAAAGTGTTTATATGATTAATGCTAAAAGTGGTTAAGTACATTGATTGGGACCTAAATGCAATAAGCTTTTTTTATCAGCAGATTGAACATTTTGTATTTGCATTGAACTGACTTATCCTGTTTTTATTTTCATACCACTATGTCTTATTTCAGTGTTAGCAATACAATCATAGCCATTTAAAAGTACTGGAGTATTCCAAAGTATAAAAACCTTTCAAATTTCTTTTTAAAGATTCCTTTGGGCTTAAAAAGCTCAAATGATCACAAACAGGAGCAAAAGCAACACTGTTTACAGAAGAAATATATCAAGAAGAGAAAGAATGCAGCTCATTACTTAGATTTAGATTTAGATTTAGATTTAGATTTAGAGGTGGGTTAAAATAACATCTTGCCTACACATACTGAGCAACTGATACAGCCTTTTAGATATAGCATTTTTAGTACTGTAGAAGGAAGACATTTAAAGATAAAGCTCTTACATCACCTTGACTGCAAAGACAAATGTGTATGTATGTTTGTGTTACAAAATAGATGCAAGGGAACTTACGTATAGTATATGAGTTGCATTTATAATATTTAAATACAGCTTCTCCCATGTCAAGCATCTCAAAATACACGCTAAGGAACACTGTTCATAAAAGTAAATTATTTGACTTCTGGTTTATATAAAAAAACACAAAGGTTGCAAGATTAAAGCTTCATTCTTTGATTTATTGTAATTAATGGGAAAACACATATTGACCTTTGCAGAGCACTAATGTCAGTCTGTGACTTTTCCAAAGTCACTCTAGAGGTTTGTGAAATAAAGTCTGTGCTATTCCTACATACTCTGTAGGACCTTCCTACACTCTTGGTACAGATACTCAGGGCTACTAACCACTTTCTCTAACACTGATCAATAACTATTGATCAAAACTCATGTCTATAAAATGTTCCAAGTTGTCCAAGTGTTGAGTGATAAAAATAAGTTTCACATTTCTATTTGATTTATAATAAGTACCAAAAATGGTAGAAAGGACCTGTTGTTTTATCTTGAGGAAAAAAGGATCCCTTTCCTATAAATTCATAGTTCAAGGCCCTTTGAATGCTTCAAAGTTTC
Organism: Lycocorax pyrrhopterus obiensis; assembly: GCA_014706295.1. Lineage (NCBI taxonomy): Eukaryota > Metazoa > Chordata > Aves > Passeriformes > Paradisaeidae > Lycocorax > Lycocorax pyrrhopterus. The sequence goes on along the minus strand of JACSVZ010000004.1, from coordinate 95,142,534 downwards.
ACAGATAAGGTACAACAGAAGCCAATCTTTATTTGAGAGATAAAAACATATGTTTATCTCACCTTCTCTTCTTCTTCTTCTGGCTCCAGCAATACAACCTCAGCTGCCAAGCAATCTGAATGTACATCTGCCTCCAAGGTGTATCTGCCTCCAGAACTGTACGGAAAGTGGCCAGCTGTGATGACATATAAACCAAAAATACTTGGAGAAAGTGAGGAAGAAGCAGTGTCTCGATGCTTTTGCAACACATCATCTGTGAGGGGCCAACACAAGAAGTCTGGCTGCTTATCAGAGCTGGATACAAGCCATAAAGTTCAGCTACAAATGCAAACTTTTGAGAAGCCTGGGGACATTTGGCTTTGTGTGTTCAGTAAATAGAGAGGGGCTAGTACTAAGTGTAAGTATTTTAGCTTGTATAAATTAGGGATGTGTTCTGGTGCAGATGTTTTCTTCAGATTGGTGTCCATTAATACTGCTGAATGAGGACACAGCAGGAAATAATTGCAGATTGAAGGCTATTGACAGAGTTTTCCACAAACCTACTCATTCTGTTTAATAGGCTTGTTTTTTGGGATATAATTTTTGATTCAAGAAGAGAAAAAATGGGTTGGTGAAAGGAGCGAAACTGTCCCTTCTCCGGGTAGTTACAGGGCCTGATTTCACAGAAGGCTGTGGGATATATTAACAATCAGTAAGAAGAGACAGAGAAGCAATTCCGAGCTTGCAGTCCAGGCAGAGCAGCTACTGGGAGAAGAGGGCTGCCGGGAACTGTGCCTTGGCACAGAAAACCAATTTCATAATGACCAGAAGGGAATTACCGAGTTTTCTCTTACTCAGGCAATCAATATATTATCCAAAGGTCCTAACATGGACCTTCCCAGCAGACAGAGTAGTCAGTGAGATACTGAATTAAAAGCCTTTTATTTTCATTGCCTTTTGCCTAGTCACTTTGAGTTCCCTCTTCTTGAAAGTTAAAGATGTCTATTTATATTCTAATGAAAATTTAGTAGATTTTTAGGTTGATCTATCTCAAAGCTAGATAATTTGGAGCCACATACAGGCACTCAGTCACAAGAGATGGGACACAGAGGAGGTGAACTTTCTTCTCATGATAGGACAAAGAGAAAACCAAAGTGTTCATTTGTTTACTGTGCTCTGCACTTCACTCTGGAAGAATATTGTTTTTCATTGTTCATCATTCATGCCAAATCTTCATTCAACTTGCATGGACCAGTTAAAGAAGAAAGTTTTGTCTTTTACTTTTTTATTTTTTTGTTTACATTGACATTCTTTGTATGTGGATATTCTTCCAACTCACATACAGACTACTTGGGAGAAGCTGAGGTTTAGGATGTTTGGGAGCTGTTCTAACTCAGCCTCCAGAGGCAAAACAAACTTTCATTAAAAGAACCACCTGGGAACAACAAATATCTCCTTTTTCCCCCTCTCCCCCCACTCCTCTGACAATGATTTATCCAAAGCTAGAGGACTACACATCCAGCAGATGTGTTTGTCTGCACTATATAAATCCATACTCCCAAGCCTAGACTGAATATGTGTCACCTTTATGTCCGGAAAATGCCACGTCCCACAGGGCAACTTGTTTCCAATTCTTTGCCTTGTCACTGTCAAGCATCTGAACCCTGGTGCTCAAATATATCTTTACACCTTCTGTCTCTTAGCCTTCTGATCATCCAGACCCCTCACCGTTTGGTTCAGGGTGAGGTACCATACACTTCAGATATACAGCCTGATGGCTTAGCTGCAAAACTTGGCAGTGTTTCTCCCTAAGGTACACGTGCTAAGATTATAAATATCTCGCACTCAGGGAAGCTGGATGGGAAACAGTATTTGTGGTGGTCTCAGAAGAAAATTAACCCACATCTAGAAAGTCCCACTGGTGAAATACTTCCCTTTGCAGAATGGTTTAAAAACGCCTTGTTGAGCTTTGTGACCTTGGGAAAGCCAGAGCATAGGTAGGTGAACACAGCAGGTGGAGAGTAGGAAACCTGTTGACTCCATAAACGATAATTAAGACATAGAATAGCTTCCTCCAGGCTTTGTTGTCCACCAGAGAGCTGTGATATTTTCTGCCTTAGCTAGAGAAAAGGCAGGAATGTGGCACATGTCAGTCAGGCTGGTGGCAGTAAAAGACTGATGGTTGAGCAGATGTCTGCAGTAGAGTCTGAATTGCTTTGGCCTTTCAATCTGGCGGGCCCAGTGACCCAGCAAGGGGGGTTTGGTTGCATGACAAATCATGTTCAGCAGCAGGATCTCATATTTCTTCCAGTTTTCCCTGCAGGTCTACACCATAATTCTATGTGAGGCATCACAATGAAGAAGGTTAAATGAATTGTTAACTATGAAGTCTTGAATAAATAAGCCAAACTAAAACAGAAAACAAAAAAAAAAACAAACAAAAATCCTGACATTTTTGGTTTTAAAAGGGTATCTTTTCTTTAAGAGCACTTCAAGATCTGATGAAATCACTAGTGTGTATGAATTACTAAGGCACGTGATAAATACATAATAAGGTATAAAGAAGGACAACACCTGAATACTGGAGCAGTGACTACCATAAAGATCTGCTAAAAAAATTTGACCACTTCCAGATTCTGCTAGTGGCTGTTATAAGAAATATCTGATATAAGTAACTGGTGCTTGCTCTGAACAGGATATTTGTATTTTCTGTCTTAGCCTTTGGAGAACCTTGGACAGAAATGCCATTTGAACAGTTTAAGAGTAGTAGTTAAGAGAATATTTTTTTTAGGTGATTTGAAAACTCTTCCCTTTTTGTGTCTCAAACTCTTACTTTCAACAGATGTTTGAGCTCAGCTAGGTCTGTCTTCAACATTAGAAAACTTCATGTAAGATCTTGCCTTCTCAGTTACTTTCTGCAGACTGTTTTATTTTTTTTTTTAGTTTGCTCTCCCCCAACCCAGAAAGGTCTTTGAATCTACTTTATGATTTTTGCTGTTGTTTTTGTTTTTCTTCTATTAGAAAAGTCACTGACACCTTCTTTAAATCTAAGTTTCCAACTGTTGTCTTCTAAATGTAATTTGTCTACATCTGTTCATAAGATTTTATAGTTTATGCTCTTTCTCTGGAACAACCCTCAGTACTTCACAGCTCCCAGAGCTTCTTCTTTGCCAAAAAAAGTAACAACATAGGTACATAAAGGAAGATTTCTATCCCAGATCTGCAAAAAGAAACCACCCCTCCCCTGCCCTTTATCCACTTCTTGACAACTTAGTGCTCAGCTTCAACTGACTTACTTTGTGGCAAATAGGGAGCCTCTTTTTAGAGCTCACTTACTATCTGTACCTCAGTATTGAAATCACAGAACATCCCACATTCTGCACACACGGAGATCCTCAGCCCTGGCACTGATTCTCAGTGTTACCTATGAACCATGATCTACCTAACAAGACCCTTTCTGAAACATTTTGCCAGTGTATTCTGTCAAAATAGCTTTCTGGATTTACCTTTGACACCTACAAGTGAACGACATTCCTCAGGCACTGCAAGATCTATTCTTTCTCTGCTAAAGGAGCATTCCTGTCTATCTTCTGCCTCAATCACTAACAACTCAGTTTCTGATTTATTCCTGCTTCATGGGTGTGCAAACTTTACAATTTTCTGTAATAAGCAAAAGGAACATAGAAACAAATTTTTTTAATACTATCCTGCTTCTTTTTTGCTTGTTTGTGTTTAATTTTGTGAGCAAAAAATTGGTCATGCCAGGGAACTCAGCTCTTCTGTTCTGTTTCAGATCCAGGCCACCATGTCAAGAAGAATGGGAAGGGGCTCAGCAGTCCTTCCAGCTGTCCTGTTAAGAAGCTGTTCAATTACTTAGAGGAGAAAGGCATCAGTCCTGAGCAGGCCTCATATGTACATGTTAGTCATTGCCAGATGAAGCTGTTATACCATCTGTTCTTCTTTCTTATGACTGCAAATCTTTTTAAGACCCTTCCTCAGGATGACACAGGCAATGAAGATACTTATAAATGCACAAATTATTGTATAGCATACTGAGCATGGATATGATAGATCAAATTCGAATCCAGTAAATGCTTGATATTATACTTCTGAGACATGATTTCTCTGCCCTATTTTAGATACCTACTTTAGATTTAGATAAATGTACCCCAAGGTGCCCTCTATGAATTATAAAGAGAGGCTACATTGAGTACTTGTAGACATCTGTGCTGTCAACTCTAAAGTTGGGCAAGATGAATACCATCCATAAGGCCTAAGAGTAGTAGGGCTGCCTGCAAGGAGAAAAAACAGGTTTATGCACTGTTCATTTAATCTTTAACAGCTCGCTGGAACACAGAGGGCCAGCAAAACTTGGGTTTGATCCATTTCCTCACAGTCCTGCTTACAGCTGTGGCACCTCACACTCTCCTAATGCTGTTCCACACATTTTTTCCTAGCTCCTTCAAAACGGGTGAAGTTGCTGTGCTGCACCATAGTCAGAGACCACATGTACATCTCTGCTAGTCCCATTACACAACATTCCTCTTGCAGCTCCATGAAGATCTTCTGTTGGATTAACCCAACTCAAACTGTACTTGAGGCACCAATTCAGAAAAGGAGAAGGCCTTTCCTTACACTGGAAGTTCTAATATTCTGTAGTAAGTGGGGCAGAGAATGAAATTGCAGTGCTAACCATGCACGATTTTACAACGACAGTTAATTTCACACATTAGTAGACCATTGGAAAAATCTGGATTCTATGCAGATATTCAAATCAAGGCACAAGTGTCTGCAGGAAGATAATGTAAGTGAAACAGAATCTATAGAAAAGGAAACGTTTTCTGTGTTCAAGTCTTCTGCATTGTAACCATAATATTTCTTCATATTTCTATCTTCATACGAAGCTACAAGCAGTTTAGACTGAATATTGTAAACAATACTTCGAAGTATGTTTCATGTATAACAAATCACATGAAAAAGATTCAACCCAAAACCAGGACAGATGGCATTTGTACTGCCACTGTATCCTGGGAGCCTTAATTTCTTGCATTCATGGGGGCTGTAGTGATTCCTGATAAACCAAAATACTATGTAACCTCATGGCCTCTCTTCCGTGCACTCAGATTTCCCTCCCTTGGTTGGCACCACACACTTCTGGGATTGTGTCAGCTGGTCCTGCTCATATTATGAACAAATATTGCTCTGGAGGCCCCACACCCTAGGATACTCCAAGGTTGAGGTTAGGTCCAAAGGTTTATCTAAGAATACAAAAAGATGTATCATTAAACTGAATAACTTTAATAAATGTAATTTCATTTGATAGCAATTTCATTTAAATTTTTATACTAATTCACAACTGATTTCAAGTTCTTGTTTTGCCAGTATTATTCAATGCCCTATAATTTTAGACATGCAAGTGTAAGTCATTGTTTCCAACTCGCTTGATCCTGAATTCTCACAGCTATTAATCAGTTTAATATGCTTCGTGTTGCTAATTTGAAAAGCACATAAGGAAGAAGTCTGTGCAGTACAGATATGACAATTAGTGAAACAATCCTTTTTCTAAAAATTTGCTTGGGTTGTACAAATTTTACCAGAAACTTTGTCTCCTTGCACTAAAGAAGAGTAAAAGAGACAGTTGTTCTCATGCCAACTACTTTTGGTGCCAGAGGTAGCGATAGAAATATGTTGCCTCTGGAGGTTCAAGAGTATTTAATAATCCTCCCCCTCCCATCATTATTTGCCATTATTGGTCCCTCTTCTCTCTTCCTTGTTATCGTCTAGAAAACAGGCAAGTGTGCCGACGCAATATATGAAACTTAAAAAACCAACATGTCCACAAAGAACTGGTTGTCTGCCTGAAAGAAAAAAAGAGAAAATGAAAGAGGCAATGAAACTCCAGGAGAGAACAACAACATTGACTCAAATTGTGTCATGCTGAGGTGCAGTATAAGATTCTAATTGTAAATCACATCAAGTTCTGACTTCAGTTAAAATTTTAATGTATTTTTACAATATTTGTGTTTTATTTCTCTCGCAACATGTGTTTTAGAACTGATGAGATTAAAAAAAAGAAAAATGCCTTTGTGGTGGCCAGCGGGCCTGTGGTACAAGGGACAAAGAGAGTCCTCTGATGGGACAGTACTAAGTACCAAAAGATCCTCCCCAGGTTAGGGTGAACAGAAGAAGCTTCCCCCAGGACACTTTGCTTTGCTATGTTAATGTACCCCAGTTCTGCTTCCCTGGTTGGCTGTTGGCCTCTCCGCCCCTTGTTACCTTATGTGTCCCACGCCCGAGAAGGTTCTCCACTCCAGATTCCCCCCATTGCCCTTTGCCCCTCACCGCTCCCCCAGAGTTTCCCCATTGGCTCCCTTACCCTAGTCCCCCCTTTGTACCGCCCTCATGCCCTCAGATCATTGGTTTCTGATGCTCACCCTGCTCCCGTACTTAAACCTGGACCCTCTGCTGTTCCTTGTCTTCATCCCTGGACTCCTTCACGAGCGTGGCTGCAATAGACCTCCACCCCTGGAACTCTATACAGAGACCCTTCCTGCCTCTTTGCCATCGACCCATTTACTGGAGCTATCCGTGTGTGTGTGCGTGTGCATGTGTGTGTGTGTGCTGGTCCTGCTGAGCGGCTTCGCTAAGGAGACGCTTTTAGGAAGGTCGTGGCACATTGTGCTCTGGTACCACAAAAGCCGCACGGCCAGTGACAGCCCCTGAAGTGTTTGAAAGGGGGGAAATAAAGCTTCTGACCAGAGGAATTTACTACACTCAAGAAATTAAGAAAAACAACTGAACGAAGTTTTTTACCTAGGTTACGATGATGGATATTGGCTGAGCTCAGGATATAGAATCAGATCAACTAAAGACTGAATTTTTATGAGAATTTTTACAGAATCAGAGAATAAGCTAAGTTGGAAGGGACCTACAAGGATCATCAAGTCCAAATCCTTGTCATGCACAAGATCATCCCTGAGTCATACCATATGCCCAAGAGCATTGTCCAAATTCTTCTTGGATTCTGCTGTAACCACTTTCCTGGGGAGCCTGTTACGGTGCCCAACCACCCTCTGAGCGAAGAACCTTTTTCTAATATCCAGCTTAAACCTCCCCTGACACAGCTTCATATCACTCTCTCAGGTCCCGTCCCTGGTCACCACAGAGAAGAGATTGGTGCCTGCCCCTCCTTTTCCCCTCTCAAGGAAGTTGTTGCTGCAATGAGGTCTCCCCTCAGTCTCCTCCAGGCTGAACAGACCAAGTGACCTCAGTCACTCCTCATACAGCTTTGCCTCAAGGCCCTTCACCATTCTCGTTGCCCTCCTTTGGACACTCTCTAATAGCTTATTGTCTTTTTTATGTTGTGGCACCCAAAATGGCCCCTAGTACTCGAGGTGAGGGCACGCCAGTGCAGAGCAGAGCGGGACAATCCCCTCCCTTGCCCGGCTGGCGATGCTGTGCCTGATGCACCCAGGACAGGGTTGGCCCTCCTGGCTGCCAGGGCATTGCTGACTCATGTTCAACTTGCCACTGACCAGGACCCCCAGATCCCTTTCCAAGGAGCTGTTTTCCGGCACCTCATTCCACAGTCTGTTCGTACATCCAGGGCTGCCCCATCCCAGCTGCAGAATCAAATGCATTTTCCCTTGTTGAACTTGATTACCCAGCTCTCTAATTTGTTGAGGTCTCTCTGCAAGGCCTCCCTGTCTTCGAGGGAGTCAGCAGCTCCTCCCAGTTTTCTATCATCTGCAAACTTCCTTATTATCCCTTCCAGTCCTGCCTCCAAATCATTTATGAAGATGTTGAAGAAGACAGGATCAAGGATGGAGCCCTGTGGAACCCCACTAGTGACAGGTCACCAGTCTGATGTCACCCCATTCACTATAACCTTTTGTGACCAACCCATGATCCAGTTGCTCATCTGTCTTACGATGTCTTTATCCAACTGAATACTGGACATTTTGTCTGCAAGGATGCTGTGAGAGACAGTGCCAACAGCTTTACTGAAATCCAGAAACACTACATCAACTGGCTTCCCTTGATCAGTTAGGTGTTATCATAAAATGAAATCAGGCTTGATAAGAAGGACTTTCCTTGCATGAAGCTGTTCTGGCTGTGAATAATGACTGCATTGTCCCTTAGGTGTTTTTCAATACCTCCCAGAGTAATCTTCATAACCTTACCAGTCTGAGAAGTGAGACTAATTTTTCCTGTATTTTCCACGGTCATCCTTCTTGCCCTTTTTGAGAACTGGGACGTTAGCCTGCTTCCAGTCAGCTGGGAGCTTTTACCTTGCCTATCTCAATGCAGGTGCAAGCAGTCTACTTTTGAACTTTGAGACTCATGATACTAAACAAAAATTAGGTGGTTGATAATGTTATCAACAGTAGGACAATAATCCAGATGAAGATTTATCTCATCTAACTTAAATATTCTACAGTATAAATATCTATCATCTAACTTAAATATTCTACAGTATAAATATCTACCACTGTTCTAGTCCTAAAAGATTCCTTTTTCAGTCATCGGAGAGAATTTGCATATCTAAAATGGCATTTTAAGGCAGATGTCTAAAATAGACCAGACTAACAGATTTAGAGGTATGGTATTCACTAATTTATTGACTGTTAGTGGATTTGAACGAGATCTGTCATTTCCATGATCCATATGTGGCCTAGAAATCATCTTTGAATTTAAATACCCTGGTATATTTTATATCGTGTGAGCATAATTGTAGGCCCTCACACAGAGTAAGGTGAATGCCAGAGATAAATATGTCATATGTGTTTTGTCTTCAGATTATCCTTCCTCAGTTATAAATCAATACAAAACATTTTTACATAGGCAGGTGGGATGGGATGAGGGGAAATGGTTTTAAAGTAAATGAAGAAAGATTTAGACCAGGTGTTAGGAAGTTTTTTACTAATAGGGTGATGAAGCACTGGCATACATTGCCCAGAGAAGTTGTGGATACCCCATCCTTGGAAGATGGGGTCAAGGCCAGGTTGGATGGGGCTTTGAGCAACCAGGTTTAGTAGAAGGTGTCCCTTCTCATAGAAGTTGAAATGAGATGATCTTTAGGGTTCCTTTCAACCCAAGCTACCATTCTATGATCAGTGGCATGTATCACATCTGGCAGAAGTGAATTAGACATTTCTTTCTGGCTAGATGTGGTAATGTCATGTAAACTATACTTGCTACCGAGGTCTTCTATTTTATCAAGACGAGCTGATGGTTTAAAATATTAGATACTCAATTTTTAGAATAAATATGTACTGTTTTATTGTCAGCAAATACTGCTTTATTAGCAAGAAATTGCTGTTTCTCATTAAATCCCATGAGTCTGTGTAATTCACTCACCTGGCCACAGATAGGATGAATGCATATTAGCCATATTCAATGCACAGCTAGCCCCATTTAGAGCCTCTCAAAAAGGGGATTCCACAGCACTCCTAAATAAACTGATCCAATGTTTAACTTTTTCAACCTTAACAATTCTATAATTCTATGATTCTGTAATAGGTGTAGTAAAATCTTTGTCCTGACGGATAACTTACAACTCTTTTGCTGAAATGTAAGCCCATTGCCTATTGTTCTATCCCCAGCAGACAGGAGTATATGTCTTCCCATTTGCCAGCACTTTATTACATGCTTATTCCGCGTACAATAGACATTTCATGCCTACTGAAAACAACCTCTTTGTAACTGTTATCTGTGTAACTAACGTAGTTGGAAAATAACGTGAGTATTGTGTGTATCTGTGTATGTAGCAATGAGGTCAACAAAATTCTGTGCTGTTTGAGATTTAGGTATTCTATGACTAGTTACATACTGTCAATCTGTCTATTAGTCCCTTGAATCCTATTCCCATGAAGACGTCTCTCAACATGCAATCCATCAGGATTCAGACTAATGGCACATTGACACTTTTCCGTGCCTTAATTATGCCTCCCCGGATGGGGGAGATTTTCCAGAGTCCTTGCCTGAATCCAGTAGGCGAACGGGACTTTTCATCCTTCTTGCTTTCAGATAGTTTTTTATTAAGTCTTATCAGAGAAGCCGAGCCACTGACGTGACCCAGGGCAGAGAATGCAAGAGAAAAGGCGAATTATCAAGATTACGCAGCCTTTTAAAGGTAAATCACCCAATGAAAACCCAAAACGAAAGATATTTTTACTTTTCTACCAATGTTCAATAAATCTCCTTGTCACGTAGAAGGAACTGCAGAATTTTTCACCCAATCCTCTCAATCCACTTTTGCCACAGAACATGGAGTAGTAGAAGAAGAAGAAGAAAAAGGTCTGGAGAACAACAACAATCCTCCATGTTGAAGTTTTTGCTTTTTATCTATTTACTGTATTAACAAACCAAACACCTCTAAATTTTCACCCTGTGACAATATTACATAATGTTCTATCACCTAGTTAACACCAGTGTAGATTCTATTTCTTCCCAGAGGGTAGGCAACTTTCTCCATGGACGAAGGTCAAAGTCAGGGTTGTCCGGGGGGTAGAACCCTTCAAAACAGGCAGAGAAATATTCCCTGCACTTTGGATTCCCACAGCACATGAACATGAGTCCAAGTAAATTAATATTTTTTATAGTGCATCTTTGAAGAGCTGTATCTGGTGATGTTATTTTTCAATAACATGTTAAAGAAAACTAAACTTCACAAGTGCTCTAAAACATCATTTGGTTTTTTGGCATCGCTTTAGTTTTTATTACAATAAGGTATCAAAACCCCCACACTCTTCATAAATCAGTCCAATACAATCTAGTTGTAGCTAATTGTCATATCAGCTATGCCACGGTAAGAATATTAATACTAAAGGGGTTTCATAGGCAAGCAGAATTATGCCCAGGTTGTGTTTTTCCTAGGAATTTTACTTCATGTTACAAGTCAAAATTTCAGGGAGAACTGTATCAGCTGGGTGCACTATAAAGCATTATAAATAAAGTCATAGCTCTCACTGAGCTGAATTCAGAAAGAGTCCTCATGTTGTGAATTATTTTTCTCTGTCCTTTGACTGAAATATGTTCTTGGAATGATGCAATTGTTTCAGGTGTGTTATGGATAATGTGTTTAAATGTTAACACCTGTAAAGATAAAAACAAAAAGAGACATAACACCATTCTTATCCCATATATAAAATCTCCAAATCTGTATACTAAATGTGAAGCCAACATTTTATTCCCTGAACAGTTTACAGTTCATTAGCAACAGCATTCACCACCATCTGACAGTTGGCCAGAACACTGATCTAAACCAGAAGATAATGAGGTTAGAAAATATCTTAGAGCAGTATAAGAGCTATGGAGTATCATCAGAATGTACAAAGAAAAACTGAAAATTGCAAATAGATCTTTTTGTTTTAGAATGCCTCTGCAATGCCTCTGTGGTACAACAGAATGAACCCTACTCTAAAAACTTCAGTGATAAAATCTCAGGAGTAAGCAACTCTTGTGACGAAAACCCAAAGCAAAACAGGTTTCTTTCAGATCCTTTATGTGGTACTTACAGGACCAATAATGGGAAATAATGTTTTGGCCATCCAAGGGATGACATTCAGTGTTTCCTTTCTACATGGCATTTAAGACAGGGCAGCAGAGATTATCTCCCAAGTTTCTTGGGAATGCCATTGGAAGAGGAATCCAAAGTATTAGGTGTCAGGGGACATGAGCTATTTTCCAGGTACTAAAAGATCTAGGTTATTGCTGTCACGTAACAAATATTCATATACATTTCCTGTGGAATCCTATGCAACAATTGCAATTCATGACAGCTTAATAAAATAATCACATGTATGTGGCCACAATCAGTATAGTTATCAGTCATGGTCACAGATCCACAAAACCAAATAATTCCAGAAAGCTATGACTTTTGCAAACAAATATTACAGAAATTAAATGGGGAAGGATAAAGAGAAGGGCAGAAGGAGAGACAAAATGCTGAGAGGAATACAATTAAAGGCCTTAGAATGGAAAATTCTTCTAAGTGTAAGATGCAACCATAACTGTTGGATTTTAAGTGTGACTTCTTTAACAAATTGACTTTCACTTAAACCATCAATCTCATCACTTTCTTTTCCAACAGCTTTTGAACTTAAAAGTAAATATGTTTCTGAGCCCTTCTTTTTTTTTTGTATCCAAACACGACAAAATCATTCAGGAAATGATCCACTTACCTATGGCAGTAGGGAAGCACAGGCCATCTTTTTCTTTACAGGAAAGAGGGCTGTATAGGTAGTTAATAACTACCAGATATACCCTCCTTCAAAAGTCTTGGTGGTACCTAGGGGAACACTGATCAGTAGACACTTCTGCAACAAGGACTGGCAGCAATGCAGACTTTTACCCAGCACTGCACCCTGGGTTTGCTGATGACCAGGGGGATGCTTCAACAACACTAGCATAGTTTGCTAGCAGTGAGAGTTCTTCTCCACTCCATTAATTTGGGGATGCCTCAGTTGTCACAAATGAGATTAGTTAACAGCCTAAAGGAGAAGGACTTCAGAGAGTTGAATATCTAAGTCAGAGACTACACACAGTCAATTGTTGTGCTTGGACAGCTATCAAGCAGCTCTTAGTTCGTACAGTCCTTCTCACTCACAGACCTGAAGTACTTTACAAGATGACTTCTGCTGCTCTCTTTCGCAAATGGTGGACTCCAGGTGAGAAAAGTGTGTGTGGAAGCAGAGAAATTAAAACTAGAATTTCCTCTAGGTTCCACCCTTCTCTTGCCCTGGACTACCAGTAAAGATGCAAAATTTAAGCCTTAAATACATAATATTGAGTGTTATCTCCTTATATGGATGTGTATGTGCTAAAGAATTGGGAAAATAATTCTAGCAATTTTGGTACAAAAGCCATGTAGGTGGTCTGGCCTGTTGTCCAGGTTGTCTCGTAATTTTGCTAGAGATCGGGAAAATCCATCTCAAGCAGTTGTACACTGAATCATTGTAATCTTTTTGTTTGGATTATCTCATTTAAATTGGGAGCCAAGTTTTCCCTGACTGCCCAGAACCACAGGATACCTGAAAGAGAGTTTTAGTTGGTCTCTGACAGCTCCTGAACATTGTGTGTTTTCATGATCCCCTCACTGTGTTGGGGAAGGAGCTTGAAGAGCTGCGCAGGCTGGATAAGAATTTTCTTCCCAAAACATAAGTTGTTCCTTTAAGTACAAACAGAAATCAGGTAATTGTATCCCAAACTGCCAGTTAGATGACACTCTGTAATTCTTGTCTTTTCAGCAGGAATTCATGGGTAAAGAGTTACCTGCTTTATCTTGTTCTGTGGAATAGTCACACCTGCTGCGCTTCCAATACAAAGAAACACAAGGACATGTTCTGCACCAAGGTGATTATATCCCAAACTGATTTTAAAAAAACCCTGAAACAAATATATTTCATTCTGTGGATCTCATTTAAGCCTCATGTATCTCCATCCTAGACTGACATTTATGCAGCCTGATGTTCTCTTCCTCTTTAAAATAATACTCATTAAAACACATATATCATACATATTTATGTAGAGACACCTCTATCAACCATTACAAAATGTAATTAGACATTTTTGATTTGTATTATTCTGTTTCAAAGCATAGAGAAAGCTGCATATAAGTATGCAGAAAATAATCACGTACTCTCTGGGAAGCCTTACAAATTATCCCTGTTGTTTTGTGTGCCTTAAACTTGAGCTATGCCGAATATGAAGTCACAAATATGGGTTATACTAATGTGCTTTTCTTTTGCAACAATAATTACTTGGAGGGTAACTGCTTAGTGTAATGGTACTCCTTATGTGGCTTTACTTCAGTTCCATAAATCTGGTTTACAGCTCAGGGATGATGGACCACACTGAAAACACCGGATCTGATTTCTATTAATAAAAAAGAGGTGATAATCCTAATTAGAACTCAAGTTGCTTTAAATGCCAACCTTTATAAGAACAGTTCTACAAGGAAAACAGCTCTATATTCTCCAAATATTTTTCATTCATCTTTTTGGATCATCAGAATGATTCAATATTAGAAATGAATATTTTTCGGTAAGACTGCATTTGTTCTTTTTCTCTGGATCCTAAAAAACTGCAGTGAATTAAAAAAAAAAGGCACAAACAAAAAACACAAACAAAGAAAACCCCAAGAGATTTGGCTGTTTCTTTATTTAAGTACTGCTACCTTACTAATTAGCGCTACTTAACTTGCAGAGCAGAATGTGGTTATTTTCTTACAGGGCATATCTTCAAATCACTAAAAGATACTATAATTAGTATCCAATTTTGAATGTGTTTAAATTTGACCCCTCCACAGCTTGCCGCACTGTTTAAGGAAACACATTCTTCTTTTTAATCTCTTAAAGTCTGAAGTTTCTGCATAATATTTATTGAAACATGCTTGTTATGAAACATGCTGTAGCAATGATGAATTACCTAACCACTTGCTGAAGGTAACACAATAATAATTATTTTATTGATGTTTTGCTCCTTTTAACTTCTGAATGATGCATTGGAAAAGTCTGGAAGATTTTTCTTTGAGAGAAATATGAGAACGCTTTCTTTTAGGGTCCTGAACCTTACCCAAAAGTATGGAAATGCCATATCTTCAGTAGAGACATCCTTCATCTCAAATATTGGGATTTATATAGCAGTATAATGGTCATGAACATGCTCTGGGTACCCCAAACCCACAGGAAGCCCTGCTGTGGTCACTGGGCTTCTGTAGTGCAAGAGTTAATACAGGCTCATTGGGCAGTGAACCATTCCATCATCAAAACACTCTGAGGATAAATTGACCAGAAATTTTACAGTTTGAATTGGAAAAAAATGTGGTCTTTTGCATGTTATTCAATTTAACCCAGCTAGTCCAAAACCACTGCATTTCAAATGGTCTACAGATGGAGTCAGACTGAAAGGGGAACGGAAAGTTGTGAACACAATAGTGTGGTTTCCCCATTCATTTAGTTTTAAATACTGAATGTACTGCTCTTTTGCAAGTATCCTTCAGATCACTGCAGTGACAGCAGCCTTGCTGGCTGAACTGGTCTGTTTTACATCACTTTTAGACAGTGCTATTCCACTAATGCATTAGACAAAAGAATTGCCGCAGAACAGGGGGTAATAACAAATGACTTTTGAAACATGTCCAGCTAAATACAAAAATAAAGAGATATTTAAAACAGCTCTAAATAAAATGGAAACATTTAATATAATCTCCCAAAATACTAATTGCAACCATTTGTTTCATAGGATTAAATCCTTGTAGAACATTTTATCCGACTGTTTGGACTAGGATGTGAACTTTACAAATTACTACTTTTTTTGTTTTATTCGGCACCAGCTGTGTGCATGCTTCTGAAACATCACCAGTCATGCTGAGCATTTAGTAGGAATGTTGCAATGGCAATTTAGATGTTAAAGGGCATTGTGATTTTTAAGGGCTTGTTATCATGGCCAGCTGTAGCTAACAGCTTGTAAGAGATCAGGAAGAGGTATGTGATTTTCCAAGTAACAAAAGCAGCCTGTGTTTACCACGATTTCTTTTCTGCCACAGAATGTGAGGTGCTGGATATGGAAATAAATGTTTTCCCAGGAACAGAATTAATAAATGACGTTATAATTCTGTTGTCTTTATTTTACCCTCTCAAATAGTTTCAAAA
Organism: Lycocorax pyrrhopterus obiensis; assembly: GCA_014706295.1. NCBI lineage: Eukaryota > Metazoa > Chordata > Aves > Passeriformes > Paradisaeidae > Lycocorax > Lycocorax pyrrhopterus. Next base: position 95,126,899 of record JACSVZ010000004.1, on the reverse strand, counting down.
TGTTTAAAATGTATCAATTATCCTCTCCAACATGAAATATAATTTCAATGAAGTTGTTACATTGAAAGTTCTGGAAAATTAAAGGGGGTTTTGGGTCTGGTTTGGGCATTCAAACCAGGGGGTATTTGTTATAGCATCCTTTCAAAATTTCCTTGCTTAATTTTCACTAATCAGGGCCAGGACTATCATTCATGGCAGAAGATGACCATTAGTTACTAGATATGAGGAGGAGAAATTCCATAGAAGATGGTGGTCCCACAAGCTCTTGCCAGAGTATATTCTGTAGCTTCTTCTGATGCTATGGCTGGTCCACAGAGACCAGCCTGTTGAATTGTTCAGGGTAAATTATTCGGGGTAAATTAGTGTTGTTTGAAGCAAACACCACTCAAACAGTGACTTTAAGTAGCGTAGGTTTGCCAACTATTATTTGTACACAAAGACAGCATTTTCTTGATTACTTGGAAGCCTTGAAAAGATATATGTGTATTGTTCTTTTGAACATGAAGAAAATCAAATTAAGATATAGACTATTCTCTCAAAGTTATCTTTTGCTGGAGTTCTTAGTTAGAAAGATATTTATTCATCACTCAGTGAACATCTCATCTGATTTGTTTTATAAGACTATTCAACATGTTTTGAAAGATTGGTAAGGTAGATTCTCTACGATATAAATATCTGCATGACTGCAGATTAAAGTAAAAGTAAAAAAAATAAATTATATATCAGATACAGACTTACCAGGACCTCATTAGAAAGTCGGAACCATCAGCACCACACAATTAGCTTTTGTGTCTTGTAATTACGACTTACAGCTAAAGGTAAATTTGATGAAAGAAAATCATGTAACATGTTGGAGGCACTCAGTTATACTTCACTTTTCACATTCCAGGAAAGACAATGAGCCTTGTTGGACACACTAAGTGCTAATTGCACCAACTGGACAGCATTATTAAACAAGTAACTGAACTACAAAGATAAAGATAGATGCTGTCTTTTGCTGCATCTGTGAGACATTATTCTGTGTATTGCAGTAAGATATCAGTCTGTGTCATCTTTGTAATAGGCAGAAAACAGGAAAAAATGTAAGCAGGAGTGCAGAGTAACAAAAAGAAGACCTTAAATATGCATATGAAACTATGGTTATAACAAAAATCAAATACACGCTGAAGAACACATAGGTTTCAGTTAAGGAAGAGCTCTTCACTGACCTCTGCAGTAGTTAGGTCTTGGTAAAAAACTGACTCAAAATTAGTTTTTTGATCTCTGGTGATCAAACCATCTCCCACAAGGTAGTTGACATCTTATTCTCCCTTGAATTACCAAGTGTTTTGAAGGAAGAAAGTCCATTATGAGCAGTTTGAAGATAACCTGCCAAGTGATGTTCTGATCTGAGCCTTAGTTTTTGTGCATTGTTTCATCTGATTCCAGTGCTCCTTGTGTTAATGGGAACTAACATTTAAGTGCAGCATTCAATATGCTAAATATTATCCCTGAGAAAAAAGGGCCAGTCTCCCTTGGAAAGATGTTGTATTTTGGCTGTTTCAGCGTGCTCTTGCCTTTAGTTCTGCAGTCTATTAATGACACTCTATCTGCAAATTCATCCCCTTGGTTTTGATCTTGCCTCCCTTCATTTTTTGAAAGTAAAATCTTGGGAAGTAACCAGTAGAAAGAAAATTTTCCTAGGCCACTCCACTCAATCTATTCATCATCCTAATGGTGGAAGTTACCTTCTCCTGATTTCTCTGTCTCCCAGATGTGTACAGCCATCATAGGGCTAGACAACAAATACTTATCTAAAGAAGAAAGCTGCGTCTTGTTTTCCTCATCCTTCCACAAGAAACCAAAGTTAAAACCACACTTTTTACGTAGGCTTAGAATAGCAGTTATGTCAATTCTGTGGTCTAAGTCATCCTATGAATAAAATCCATGTTAAAGGAGTATGAACGAATTTCTGCATTGTAACACAGACAAGACTGAACAAGGAGTATGATTTCAATGTAATTTTGATATTCAAGATTCAGAGGGGGTTGTCAGGGCTCTGAGGGTGATACCAAGCTCTTCAGTTTGGGACACACTCTTGACTCTTCTGTGACTTCCTCATTTATAAAATGGGATGAATGCTAAATGTTCTCTGTGTGTGCTTGTACCACAGAGAAGCAGTCTCGTCCTAATCTGCAGGTACTTTGCTGATTTCTGCATGCTGTGTCTTTATTTCTCGTGGGATACATGTTTCTGCAGCACTTCCATTGCTCTGGTAAGCAGGTGAGGTAAAGGATTTGGTGCTGGCATCAGAGGTGTGGAAGATAATGGCTAAAAATGGAAAAATGGCTCTCTGAGACATTAATATCTCTCTCTCTCTCTCTCTCTCTCTCTGAGTCTCCACGCTGAGCAGTTGAGCCAGAAGGAGAAATCCTTTTCTGCTACCTTTTTTCAGAGCCAGGGGAGAATAGAGATCACAGCAGCAAATAAACCTATGCTTTTCATGATGAGGATGGGAAAACAGAAACTGTGTCCTGGTAGGAGGCCAGAAGACAGGTTTCATCACTAAATAATGATGTTAAAATGTAGTGAAGCCACTGCACAATATCACAGCAAATATCAAAGGATTTTCACAAATAGATTTTTCTCACCATCCTGAAAGCCATTTTTGATGAATCAGCTACTTGCTGTAGTTGATAAGACCTGCAAAGAATCTTTTTCTACAGTTATAGGCACCTTGATTTGCAGTTGCAATAACTGAAAGCAGAAACTGCAGGGAGTCTGGCATGTTTCAGCATCACATGTAACTTGTGATGCTATATCTTAAATTAGGATGCTGCAGATGCCCTACTTTCTGAACTATGGTTTTATTTTAAACAACTAATTATGAAAATAGCTAGTAATGATCACAAATAAATAAAATCCATTTTCTGTTAGTAAGTAATAAAATAGAGACTACTTGCTCTGAACCAGAGCAAATGCCCATTTTTCACCAAGGAAAAAAAAAAGTGGCTTTGACTTTGATGCATTTTCAAAGCTTTAGTCTGTTCAGCTAGGGAGGAAAACAAGCTTAAAATCAAGTTGCATAAATATCTGCAAAAATACTACTCATTCTGCATATGCTCTGGTTTAAAAAGCTTCTATGAACTTCTCTGAAGTCTCTTCCATTTCAAGAATAACAATAATTCTGCAAACCAATTACCCATGTTTGTGATAAAATGGCTGTCCCTCTTTGTGTCCTTTTTCAGATAAATGTGGTTTAACCATCATGTTGCTACAATCCTTTCCAGCTGTCTTTTTTTACTACGGATAGACTTTTTTCTGAGGCCCCAAACTATATCTCCCTTTGGCTGCAGCAAGTGAACAAAACAAAAGATTGTTCATGTCTGTTTGATAATGAATAGAGATGGAGACACAAATGCTCATGTTATGGGGACTTAATTTTTAGTCCTAATTCCGCAAGGCCTCAGGTCTCCTCCAGCAAAGTTAGAAGGGCTTTCTTTCTTGTCTTCACAGGAGGTTGGTTTATAACTCTTATGTCTTAAAAGTGTTTTGAAAATCCTCTTCTGATATTGACAGAATATAATATCTGCTTTCTTCTGTTCAGAAGTCATACTGCTACTGTGTCTGCCAGCACAGTCATGAACAAGGAAAGGTTCCTGCAAGTGTCCTTTGGGCTAGGCTGGGGTTTCAGTGACAGTGCTCTGCACAAAGAATTTTACTCTCAACTTTGAAAGTCACTGCCAGCTGACTTGATCCTAAAATCATTCTTTTTTTTTTTTTTTTTTTTCCTCAGAAACTTCTCAATCCTGACAAATGTTAGTGCAAACCCTATGGCATCAGCATGACCTGGCGTCTTCCCAACCTCTGCACCTGCACAATTACAGCCAAGCTTTCCTAAACACTTTTTCCCTAACAGCTTGTTTTGGTTTGGGTTTGCTGTTGTTTTGCACCGTTTTCCCCCACCTTTCTCTTTTTAATCACCAAACACTTATGGCAGGCATAATTTTTCAGGTGTTGTTTTGGAGAGTTTCTTGGAGCTAATCATATATGCCCCTTGAGAAGGTTTGCAAGAGTGGCCCACACCTGAAGCCGGAGTCAGTGAATTCCAGCAAAGATCCCAGCAAAGATCCACAGCCACCTGGCTCGCCTGAAGGGCAGCAGGCGAGGCTGCTCAAGGAGTGCGGAGCCAGCAGCTGTGTTCTGCTCGGGACACTCTGACAGTTCCCACCGTACCGATAAAAGCAGAGCTATCCATCACTAAACAAGATCAGCCAGCATTTTAGCATTTCCCTCCCCTTTCTCACTCTCTTTTGCAAATGGCCCTGAGTGTTCTGCACCGATACACAGTCAGGTGTGTTTACACACAAGTCATTTGCATGAGTGCTTGTGACCTGTCAAGACACATAAAATTAATGTCAGCTCATTATCAGAAAAAAAAAATCAAAAAATTTTCACAAGCTGGAGACCAGGAACCAGATGCTTATTTATGTTAAGTGCCCAAGCCCCTGTGATTTCAGTTGAGTTCTATCAATCAATTCAGCTGGGCATCTGGTATATGATATAAAGAAATAAGGACACTCACATGTTAGAATTTTTCCCCCCAAGGGTGAATGTAGATCTATTATGACAAGTTTGTAATATTTGAATGGATGGAATAAAGTAGGAGTCAATGGGCTGAGAATTGTTTTTATTTATGTTGATATAAATCTGGAATAAGTGTTCAGATATGTGTTGCAATGTCTACAGATGTGGTTATAATCAGAATGTGCAGACTTATAAATGTCTGATCAGATTCTAAAGGCTCATTCATTTCTAAGCAGAACCTCTCCTCTGGCAGCAATGGAAGACCTCTACCAAGAAACAGATGGTATGTAATGGGCCGTGGTTTGACCCTTCATCTGCAATCTGAGGAGTTGGTAGTGGGTCTGCATTACTGATCAGTAATTGTTAAATTCAGAAGATCCTTTTTTCAAATCACAAGGAAACCCGTAGTTCATTATGTAAAAGCTAAATAATGAAATTTGCTCCTAATTTCGTTGAGTTTTCTCTATTCAGAGCAATGAAAGAAAAAAATGCTTATTTTAGGATTTTGACCAGGCCGATTATTAGGTATAGGCTGTCATGTCAGTGTTTTCTATAGAAGATCACCTGTGTCTTGGTCACTGATCCACCCTTTTAAAAAGAAAACACAAAATCCTAAACTTGTACTTGTCTTTTACTTGCCTTAAGCTCAAAGTATTGGTCTGTAAATACTACGAAGAACTAATGTATCAGCTGATAAAAATATATGTGTATTACATTTGGTATCATATTAAGAAAATAGGAGGTAGAACAACTGAATGACAACAAAAGAATAATTTGAAATGGGAGATGATCTTTGAGCAGCTGTTGAAAAAATTAGTATGAGTGAAATTCTGAACTTGTGCAGAAGGGATCCAGTGATTTACTGTGGCCTCATACTTTGCAAATTTCTTTTTGAAAATCATGATTAAAAACTTGTATTTGAAGCTTTACAGATGTGTAGACTCATATAATGTAAAGGAGCGTATGTGGAATCATAATATGACATAAATTTTGAGAAAGGACATTTGTACTTCGTTTTTCTTAATTTTGAGCTCTTTAATTGTCTTTACTCTGTTATACTCTGAAGAAAAATTTTAAGCAGAGACATCTGTGTTTCAAAACATGCAGACATAATTATCACTTGCTTCAGATCCTGGTGTTTGCCTAGGTAGTCATTCATTATCCCTTTTAAAAAGTCAGTTATAGGGGCAATGTGCTTGCCTTTTAAAATAGTTTAAAAAATGTAATTGCTTAAATCTCCCTTTCCTGGTTGATTGAAGTATCTTTATTTATATCTTGGAAAGAATTATTTACAGACTTTCATTTCAGGCATATTACGGACAATAGGCAGTTTTAGCAAATTCAGTGCCTCTTGGCTACTACTTGTTTTGGAAAATCAAGTATGTATTGCTAGTTCAGGCTATCATCTTCTGGGATCATGACCTCTACTCTCTCCAAAAGAGATGGTAAATACAATGGGATTCACATATATATATATATATATATATATATATTTAGCAAAATGAGCACTTAGTGATTCCAATTTCTTTGCATTTTATCCAGCTGATGGGAATTGAACATCCTTATCATTTTGGTGTTACATTTGCACGCAGCTGAACATAAACCCAGACTACCTGCTGAAGAAAGGCTCCTAAAATGTAAATAATATCTTTCCCTGCACTAATCATATTTTCCTGTGTAGTTGAATTTACTCACTCTTAGTGTTACTTAAAGCATCTGAAAATCTGATTTTCATTAGTGAGAACTCTAACTCCTCCCATTCATTTTGGCCAGGGATTTTGCCATTTTTAAAAGCTTTGAGAATCTAAATCCCTGTGCTCTGGCTTTATATAGTGATTTAATTTTTCCCATAGTCTTGCTTTATCTTACATTCATAATCAAGGACTTTGCAATAAAATTGTTGGAACTTTCATTTTATGACTTGATGACTTGTAATAATTAAATTTTCTCTTTTTTTTCCTAGTTGAGGATTATTACTGCTTATTCTAGCAGAGGAGTACAGTCCTCTGTGTGTGACTTTAGCAGGCCTGCTTCCAGTGGATCCTTCCTGGTGAAACTGCCTGCCAGTGGCAGTGTTTAGACCTTCTTACTCACCCAAAGTGGTCTGTAAAGATTGCTATGGCCACAAGAAAATATTTAAACTCTTAGAAGGGGCTGGTGAATGTAAACTGTCCTGCCCTATATCAGCCCAACATCTATCTCACACTGTGCTTGTCCTACAGCTATTTAAATATGTATCAGCAGATATGACAGGGCAGACACGACAAAAGGAGGTCCCAAACTAGAAAAGTGCTTAGTGTCTAAATTCAAGCAAATAAGCAAAGGCATAATGGCTTCAGGACTTCGCTGAGTCAAAGTTTGCCTGTCTAAATTGCAACCTGAAAACCCACACGTTTGAACATGACAGATACAGCGAAACATATTAGTGTAGGTACCCAAGTGATAATTGCACATCTGCTTATGGAGCTGGATGGAGAAATGTGAAGGGGAAAAAGTACAAGATTGAACAAGTCATGCTATGTTTTGTTAGTTAAGACTGATATTTTGGTATGCAAAATATTTTTCATTTTTTTTAATTAAGATCTGATGCAAATTCCATTAGCTTCAGTGGACTTTAGATTGCATCATGTAATATAAAAGAATTTTCCTTGAACATAAAAATTCAGATAGAACAAGTGGATAAACCTACCCTCAAATACTTGTTAGATTCATGCTGAATAATGTTTAATGCCAAATCTTTTGCTCTTTTAGCAAATTAAAGGAATGTGGTTTTGCAGAGTTTATCCCAAACAAGTTTTGATCACGTTAGGGCCCTTTGAATTAATTCCATGTTTATCCACACTTACCTGTGAGCCATGGGAATAACCTGTCTTAGTTTTGGATTTGAAACAAAGCTGAGAAATGAAGGCAGATAGTTTTTTTTTTTTTTCAAATAGACTTGTAATAGAGACCTTCTGGGGTATCTTTTCAATTTAAACATTGACTATATTTGTCCAGACTGGAACAACACACTGGCTTCAGAGAAATCCAGAACTGCAAGAAATGGTTTCTCAATTCTTTTTGTCTGTTTACACAATAGGCTACATAAACACTTGTCATCTCTGATATTTATTCCACTCTCTAATGCAGTTATGAAAATCTCCAAGCAGTAACATGGACTGATTTCACCACTGAAAAAAAAGAAAAGAGTCTTGCAGAAGTTGCCTCATAAACCGCATTTGCAAGATCAATTTCAGGACATTGCACTCTAGACACAAATGAAAATAACATAAAAGCTTTAAATATTGATGTGGAATTTGCTTCTTCTGGTTTTATGACATTCACCGATTATACTCAACATAAACAAAAAAACCCTCAAAGCTTTTTGATATCTTAAGTCAGGTACAAGGTTTGCCAGAATTACCTGCAAAAGTCAATGGGAAGATTGCATACAGAAATCATGAAAATTCTTGTGTCTTGACCCCAGTACAACTCACAGAAGGAAAGACTGGCACATCAGTGATAAAGATGTACAAAATACCTGCTATCAACCCTACCCTGATTTCAAAGAGTTTGCACAAGGGAGGAAAAGAGTTGCTCATCTCAAGATATGCAAAACTCATATAACCACAGCAGGCAAAATGACAACGGAAAGAGGAACAGGCATGAAAAAATAATGTGACCCCTGACAAAGTGATCAGCAGTTCATCATCTCTGATTAACAATTGACACAGATGCACGTCAGCTGTAACAAAACAACATGGATAAGACCCATGATTCCTAAGGTCAAAGAAGCCACACAACAGATACAGCTACCATTTACACAGGCAACAATCTGTGATAATCCACTGCAACTCCCTGAATCCCTTTGGGATGACACTAGGTAAACAGGGGCAAAAATGGATGGAAAAGCCACCATTTTAAAAAGTGAAATAGATGATTTTTTAAAATCTCATATTCACAATTTCATAGTTTTACAGCAGTAAACAAAAACAGCAGGAGCACTACAGAGTAATGCAATCTGGAAGAAAAATAAGGTATATATTGCTATACACACTTCTTTTCAAATGGTATTTCAGAGTTTTTAAGAATGGGGGACAATAACGAGCACTTTTGAAATACACATATTTCATGATACCGTAAAATGCGGATTTCGATGTTGCAATGATGGCTGTAGTATTAAGAACACTTTGTACACCATACATGTACTGGAACTGCTGGTTCTGACCACTGCTTTTAGTTTTAATGGGGATATATCTCTATATATGGGGTATACATCTTCACACACACACATACGTGGACACACGTACATAACCTCTAATGGGATTAAAATAAAATTTGCCAACTATACAAATATGAGACTGTGGGAGTCCAAAGTGCAGGGAATATTTCTCTGCCTGTTTTGAAGAGTTCTACCCCCCTGGACAACCCTGTCTTTGACCTTTGTCCATGGAGAAAATTGCCTAGCCTCTGGGAAGAAGCAGAATCTGCACTGGCGTGAACTAGGTGATAGAACATTATGTAAGATTGTCACAGGGTGAAAATTTAGAGGTGTTGGGTTTGTTAATATAGTAAATAGATAAAAAGCAAAAACTTCAAAATGGAGGATTGTTGTTCTCCAGACCATCTTCTTCTTCTTCAAATACTCCATGTTCTGCGGCAAAAGTGGATTGAGAGGATTGGGTGAAAAATTCCGCAGTTCCTTTCCTGTGACAGAAAGATTTATTGAACATGGGTAGAAAAGTAAAAATATCTTTCGTTTTGGGTTTTCATTGGGTAATTTACCTTTAAAAGGACTTGATAACTTGCTAACTTGATAATCTTGATAACTCACCTTTTCCTTTGCATTCTCTGAGGGGAGTCATGCTCGCCAGCCAGCTCCTTTTGATAAGACTTAATAAACAACTATCTGAAAGCAAGAAGCGTGGAAAAGTCCCGTTTGTCTACAGAGCCCAGGCAAGGGTTCTGGAAATTCTCCCCTACCAGGGGAGGCATAATCAAGGCACGGTAAAGTATCATGAGACTGCTAGGAAGTACATACTACTCTGAACTATGACAATTGCAAAATAATTCATTAAGTGCCATACTTCCTTGTGTGGCAAATCTACCTCAGGAAACAGTATTTCCTTTGTATATCTTTATTTTGCAAGAAGAATCAAGTGACCTTAAACTGTTAGATGTCCTTAAGCTGGTTTTCCTTTGTGCAATGCAAAGCAGACCTTGGGAAATGGCTGACAAAAGACTTTATGAATGCTAAAGTTTTACCTGGAATCAAGGTAAAATAGAGCAAGCACTCAGCAGAAGAAATGGAAGAAAATCCATCAAAGTTACAAGAATTATAGAAATCCTCCTTGGTTCAGTAAATACATGGAGTCTGAAAGAAACTTGGGAGAAGAATCAAGCCTTCTTGTCCTGCTCCTGCAGACTGTGAGGTGTCCCCTTTGCAGCCCTCCAAACAAAACACAGACCCAGGCTGACTCTTGCTCCCACAATGTGTTGGTTTTGCACGGTCTGCTTCTTGGTAGCAGAGGGGCCACAGAGGTGGCTTCTGTGAGAAGCTGCTGGAAGCTTCCAGCACATCTGGCACAGCCAATCTCTGATGGTTCTGAAGATGGACATGCTGCTGGCTAATGAGAGAGGTTGATAATGCCTCTGTGATAAAATATTTAAGAAGAAAATCAAAACAAAGTGGGGCATGCACAGTTTTTCTTCTAGTCAGAGAAGAGGAGGACGTGGGAACATGTGAGGGAAACAACATGGTGAAACCAGGGTCAGTGGAGAAGGAGGGGGAGGAGGTGCTCCAGATGCTGGAGCTGCGATTTCTCTTCAGGCCGTGGTGAGGATCATGGTGAAGCAGCTGTGCCCCTGCAGCCCACGGGTCCATGGGGGATGCAGAGATCCACCCACAGCCCATGGGGATCCAAGGGGGATGCAGAGATCCACCCACAGCCCCTGGGGATCCACGGGGGATGCAGAGATCCACCCACAGCCCATGGGGGAGGTGCCTCGTGCCGGAGCGGGTGGATGCCTGGAGGAGGCTGTGATCCAGTGGAAGACCCGGTGGAGAGAGAGGGCCCTGCTTCCAGGCTGGAGCAGCCTGTCCTTGGGGGACTGCATCCCGTGGAAAGAGAGAGCCACAGCACAGCAGTTTTGGGAGGACTGTGTGCCCGTGGGAGGGGCTCACGCTGCAGCAGGTGCAGTGTGGCTGCTGCTCCTGAGAGCAGACCCACATTGGAAAGTTCACGGAGAACTGTCTCCCATGGGAGGGACCCCACGGCCTCACAGGAGAAGACTCCTCTCCCAGAGCACCGGAAGGAAATCCTCGGTGATGGACTGACCAAACCCCCATGCCCTGTCTCCCTGTGCTGTCGGTGGGAAGGAGGGAGGGGCTGGGGGGTGGAAGGTGTTCTAAGGGCTTATTTTACTTCTCATTATCCTCCTCTGACTCTGTTAGTAATAAATTCACTTTGCACCTCTAAGCTGAGCCTGTTTTGCCCTTGGAGTGTTTTCTCTCAGTCCTTATCTCAACTCATCCTTATATTAACCTCTGTTAATTTTTTTCTCTCCTCTGCCCAGCTGTGGCAGGGAAGGATGAGCAAGTGGCTTTCGTGGTGCCTGACATTGGGCCAGTGTCAAACCAAGACATACCCCCTACACCCAGTCCACTCATGTGTGTTCTTATCTTGAGACACCTAGAGGTAAAACTTAGTTAAATAAATCCAGATTATAAAGGTTCACATTCGATCAGTAAAGAGCAGATGAGTATCTGATAAACAAAAGTACAAAACATCCCTCCTTTGATTTTTTAGGCACCAAAACAGTGATTCCCTGTTTCACCTGTGATATATCTGTCATTATTCAGACGTATTTTTCTACTAATGTTTTTCTTGCTAGACACTTTTATATGTGAGGGAATTCAAGAATGCTATGGAACATATCATATAAAGCCACACAGTGAGGAATTAAGCCTTTGTCTAATTTAAGTTTTTATGATCTTAGAAGTGATAGCATTTTAAAAGCCCTTTTTAAGAAGAGGACAGTCTGCTACAGGAATGATGCCATGTTTTGGCTACAAGTCCATAGTTAAAGCACACTTTTATGCCATTGGGTTAAAGGACACCATTTCTGGTCAAGGAATAAAACCCCACATCTTACTTGAAGTGAGCTTAGCAAGCTCATTTTTTTCTGGTTTTGATTGAGATTTTTTGGGTTGGTTGTTGTTGTTTTCTGAAGACAATCAATAGCTAAAAATTAATTATAAATAACATTTGATATTCAATCCTTTCCTGTGTATTAAATATAGTGATGGTTTTTATTCAGGAACGGAATTGGTATGATAATTACCTTTAATGTATAAATGACTCTATAGTCCTAAGTCAGGCTCCTGCTTCTTGTTTAAGTGCCAGCCATCACCCCCCTCTACTCTATGTTGTGAAAATAATTGTTTACCTCAGGTCCTTAGATCAGATCAAGGCACTGATACCTTTTCTATAATTTTTTCTCATTCAAAAGTGCAATTAGAGAACATTATAGAACAAATCTCAGAGCAGATTAGGTATAGGACAGGAGCTAAGTTTATCCACAGTGTACCCATTTCCTGCCCAATGACACTGTTAGTATGGGATGCAGAACGTGATTTCACCCCTCTTTCCTCTAAGTGAAACCATTCCTAATGATTAAAAAATTTCCTCATGTCCTTTTGTGTGGGAAGGTGGGGACCATCACCCAGTCTTCCATGGTCCCAGAATTCAGCTCTCAGGGGTGGAAAGTAAATTTTGCCTGTTAGCTTGCACCTTTCCTAGAGGTTTTCATGGGTGCAAAGAAAGTCTCGCTTGTTACCCTGTAATATATCTTTTCAGGAGTGTTGCCTTGTGACATCACAATAACCAACACAGCAGAGAATCAAACACAAACTGTTACACTTCAGCTCTGACCTCACAAAACTTAGGTACACGTCTACCAAAATCCTATTTAAATATTTGCATAATGCATCAACATATCCTTCTTTTGAGAGCTTTTTTTTTCTATCGATCTCCAGAAATGTTAATCACCAGTTTTAAGCTGCAGGAGGTGAAAATAACTTGAGAGTTATTTTTGCTAAGGTAGCAGAAAATAAAGACTATCAAAAGATGTCTGCTAATGGACTTTTGTAAATGGTGTGATTCAGGTAAAAAAAAAAAAAGAAACAGAAATAGAAAATAGCAGGGATTGAAATAAAAGAAATGGAATGGAGTGTCAGCAATTTAAGGTGCATATGAGTTCCAAACACAACAAAAAATGCTTTGCTTCAGGCAATTTCTTCAAATAGAAAAACACAGCCTTCCATCATTTTTATTTGTAGAGGTTCTTTGAGTTACTAAGTAACCTCTACACTAAAACATTTCTCCTTGAAAAGGATACTAGGGGGGAAAAGTGGGAGCCATGTCTTGCAGCTCCTGAAACGGATGCTAATCTATGATGTCAGGTTTGAAAGTAGAAAAGATCATTCTTTAAATAACCTGCTTTTGCAGATTCCCCTCTGTCTTTTCTTCCATCACGGATTTCAGACGCTGAAGAGCTCTCTAAGAAAGTCTAATGCAATGGTTCCCAGCAGGTAGCTTCTTAAAAGCATCTTACCCACACAATTTTTTCCTCTACATCCGTGAATAATGTCAACTCTCACAGTTCTGACTGCGACAGTCAGTCCAGCTGGAGAGCAGGACACAGTGTCACACAATTCTTGGCTGCTGAGTGGGAGGTGACTGCAGCCAAGAATGGGTAAAATTTTGTTTTATATTACTCTACTTTTACCAATATTCTGATCATTTCAGGAGCCCCATTATTTGTCTTTTTCATATGGAACATATGCCCTCTTAAACTAAGCTGATAAGCTGTAAATGGAGAAAATCTAGGGTAAGAAAGGAAATTATTCTTTTACTTTGGATCGTTGTTTATATTTAATTCATTTCAAGTTTCATATTTTCTATTTTTAATTTTGATTTTTATTGCATTTCAGTCATGAACACCAATTAAAATGTTGAACTCCCACCACCACTGCTGAGTGATAATGTCTTTGCTACCATTTTGATTAAAAGCTGCCAAAGAGAAATAGTAGTTATCAGCACCATTCCCAGCCTGATGCCCATGTGATAAACAAAATATTCTTTTTTGGGAATAAGACTAAATAATCATTAAAATATAATAGCACTAACTCTGTTGTAAAAATAAATGTTATACTTTCACCAGGAATACAGAAAAAAATCCCAATATAATGTGAGTGACTCTTAAAGGACAGTTTTAATTTACTATTGATAATGGTAATTTCAATTCCTTAAAGACTGTCTTGTAAATTTGAGAGCTGTAAGAGCTGAATCTTTCCCTCCCACTTCATTCATCTGTCCTTTCACATCATCAGCCTGAGCAAAACACTTCCTTGCTTGCCTGCTCTAATCAATCCTGAGAGCCTGTGAACTCCCATTAACTTACTTAACTACTTCATAGGGGGTACTGTAAGAATTAATTAAACAGTTCCTGTTTGGACACTGCTTTGAATATGTATGGTGCTGTGGAAATGCTAGGCTATTATTTAAGCAAATTCATTATTTAAGCAACAAATATTGAATAAATAATTTCAATTTTTGGCAACCTCCAGCTCAGCTGCAGATCAGCTCTTTTCGGGCTTCAGAAGTCAGCTACTGGGTTTATGGATGTAAGTCCATGGATTGGGCATGTGGTTGATTTCAGTATAATTAGGCCAGAATCCATCAATTGAGTATCTGAGCCTGAAGAAGAGTGTCTGGTTTAGATTCTCCTTTATCCCTGCTGCAGGTAGCAAGTATCAAAGGAAATAACTTTACCTTTTTTCTTGGTCCCCATTTTTTTTCCAGAAGGCCTAAAGGATGCGAAAATTCTCCTTGTGGAAGCAGAAATGCAGAAAACTACGCAGACACAATAAGCACTCCACATTCTGAAGAGGAGAAGATGGGGTCCCAGAAATACGTACAAGTTGCAGTACAGAAAGCAGCTGACAAATTTGTTGTTTCTCCCTAAAGTCATACCTTATCCTCAGCCCACTCATGAGGATGCCAGAGTGCCGTGTGTTCTCTGCCAAACCTGCACCAGAATGCCTGCCAACACCACTACAAAATTCTCAGTAAAAGAAACTTAAAATCCATTAACTGAGGCACTATATGTGTTCACAAAGTCCTTTCTGAAGGTCTGTAAGCTGTTAGAGGAAAGGTGCACTATCTCTGCTTGATTTGGGACTTTTTCTTTACTTCAAGATGAGCAACTGCAATGCTCTGTGGTGAAAAAAAAATCTTTTCAAGATTTCTGTTCCATATGCTGACTTCAAAAACATTTTTGAGAGGCATCTTATCCCAGACTCCTTTCTTTCTCCTTTAGTATAGGATAGATTGGAAAATGAAGATTTAAGTACCGTTAAAGTAAAAACAGAGAATCAGTTCCTCCCAAATATGGCCAAACATCATTGGGCCTGGTTGAGTAAACTGCTAACAGTAAACAATTTGATCTGCAGATCTTATTTCCCCCATTCTTGGGAACAGTGCAGTGGGAAAGTGATGTATTCATTCTCTATCCAAAGTAAAAGTTACAGAAACACTTCAGTGTCCAGGTTACTCATGACTATCAGCTTTCACTGTTCATTTAGCTGCCTTCTCCAGGAGATTCGGCAATCACACTATTGAAATGAAGCTACTGCCAGAATAGCCCAGTTGAACTGCGGAGAAAGACACTGAGTGTCATATGCCAACCTCCTGCTTCCTAAGGCCATGTATTTGCAGCTGGAGGGCAGGTCTGAGGCACACTATTACCAAAAGATTCAAGAATTACTGAAGAGGAGGAAGTGTGAATGTGCAAAATTATAGTAAAATGGTCAAGGCACTCAAATGAAAAAAAAATTGGAGCTGTGGGAACATTAGGGAATATTATAGAGCAGTATGGCAGTGTTAAATTAATTCAAGCACATAAAGGAATGGGTGGCAGAATAAGGTAAGCTGAGCTGCTTTCCTGTGTAAGCAGGAGAGAAGCAACACAGACAGTGCCAGGTAGTCGTGGTGCCTCCACTGTTTGGACTAAGGATCACAGCACAGTTTCTCACCAGCTCCCATGGTCCTTTTTTTCCATGCAAAACTCACCACTGGGGAATGAAGAGAAGGGTGAACACCTCATTCATGTCTCGGGTCAGGGCCAAGTCGTGATCTTGGATTTGAAAAGGGAAAGATGCAGTACAAGCACACCTCAGACACCAAGGAGGACATCTGAGAGCAGTGTTTACAAGAAAACCACATATAAAATAATAATTTTTAACCTTTTTTTTTAATAGTCTTCAAACTTCAGAGGTTTTTTAAAATGACGTTTTGATTTTGACAGACTTCAACAAGAATTTAGGTATTTCTTCCCCTAACCCTTTCCAAGACTGAGACAAATCATGGAGAAATTAGCTTTAAAAACGTCAGTTGTAAAAGCACTAAGTCCAGTCCCACTAGACCCAATCACAAATACCCTTGGGCAAAGTCCTCAGAGGACAGTGCTGCCTGTCTGAGGCATGGAGCTCTGAACTGGCTAAGGGCAACTGAAACATCTCTACCTACCCCACCTCAGCTGAGGCAGCAATGGGTGGTGCCCAGTTATCCCAGATTTCAAACCTTTTTTCCTTTCCTATTTTTTCTTTTCTTCTTTTTTTTAGGGTCAAAGAACAAAAAAAAACCCACAAAAAATCAAAAGACACAGAACAGGATTCCTGCAGATCTTGTCAAGCTGGATTTCATGTAAAATGTTCATGGCAAACAACTTTATCTGGTTAATATTTGTCTTTTTTCTTCCCTTCAAAAGAAAGTTTGTCCAAAACAATTTGTAAACTGTGTGAAGCAAGCTGTATGGGAACATGGCAGACAATCAGTTATTCATGGATGACCTAATACATCACCCCATAATCTTGGTTTATTATTTCTATTGAACAAAATATTGTGTAAAACATCTTCTTGATAACAGAACGATTTACTGAAGTTTCAACTAGAGAGCTACTGCTCTAAATTGTTACATACAAGGAATTGACAGTACCTTGTTCAGATGCTTACAGAGGATGACCTAAGTTGAAAGGCTTATCTCCTATCTAGCCAGAAGGAGAGAAATAGGTTCTATGTTGAAGGTGATACAGAGCAGTCTGTTTAAAAGGATACTCTGGATTTCTCTTGAGAAAAACTTCATTTTCTCTGCTGACTGTATAGAGAGACTACAGAGACTGATCTCCCAGCTCAGTATATAAAATAGGCACTTAAAGCTAAGACGAGCACACACCTTATTGTATTCCCCTTCATAAAAGTACCAAAAGGGCACTTCCAGTCTTGTTTATATATGTATGTGCATGAAAACAGAGAAAAATATACCTTTTGTACACATATACAGGTTCCCAGATGAACGTGTTTTGCAAAAACCACAAAAAATATTATTATCATCCATTTGAGCTTTTTTGATCCCCACTTCTTTATTTTTTACATAGCAGGCTTGTAATTTCACAGTAGAATTTTAAATTTGCCTATCAATAATCAAGTAGCATTATAGGGACTCTATATGTATAAAAAGCTTACATAAATGACATAAATGAACAGGCATTTCATATTTGAGGTCTCTTATATTGAGTAGCTGTTTGCAATTGTTAGAAAAGTGTAAGTTTCCAGGTCAGTAAAATCACGTGTTTTATCAAACAGGGAGGGGAGCCCTCTGGGTATGCTGAGTAAGAACTCCATAGAATCTAGTCTTAAAACTTTATGCTTTAATTAAAATGTATACTGATGTGTAGTCATTTCCCTGAGCACAGCAATATGGTAATAAGCCTTTAAAAAATTCAGATCTCTGCAGTTTCATAGAACATTTTTCAATCTGATCAAACATTTTTTTCCTCTCACTAATCAGTACTTTTTGTGGTTTATGCATACAGTATTATATTTGATTCCATTCCCCTGTGGGTTGTTACATATCTTAAATATGTTGAGTAAAGGTTCCTTAGAAAAACCAAAAAAAAGGATACGAAGTAAAACTTCTCTGCAAAAACTTGGATACCTAAAAAGACACTCCTTCCATAAGAAAATTTTGTTGTTCTTGCTATTGTGCTCAATGTGCTGGTGTTGGCTGAGAGAGCGTTAATTTTCTTCACAGTAGCTGATATGGGGCTGTGGTTTGGATTTGTGCTGAACAGTTTTGATAGTTCAGAGATTATTTCATTACTGCTGAGCAGGGCTCACAGAGTCAAAGCCTTCTTCTCACTCCACCCTACCAGTGAGTGAACTGGGCATGCACAAGGAGCTGGAAGGGGACACAGCTGGGACATCTGACCCTGCCTGACCCAATATCTGTAACTTATTGCGTTGTTTTCAGCATCTAAAGCTAGGTGGAGAAGGATGAAGGGAACATGTTTGGAACATGATGGCATTTGTCTTCCCAAGTCACTAAGTGACATTATGTCTGATGCAGCCCTGCTTTCCTGGGGATGGCTGAACACAGAATTACAGAGTCATTTAGGTTGGAAAAGACATCTAAGGTCATCGAGTCCAACCTTTGACCAAACACTACCTTGTCAACTGGACTGTAGCAGTGTGTGCCACAGGCAATCATTTCTTGAACACCTCCAGGGACAGTGACTCCTCCTCCTGCCTGGACAGTCCGTTCCAATGCCTAACAACCCTTTCCATGAAGAAATTCCTGCTAATGTCTGACCTGAACCTCCCCTGGTGCAGCTTGAGGCTATGTGCTTTTGTCTTGTCAACACCTGCCTGCCTATGGAACACAGTGAATTAATTCCTTGTTTTGCTTTGCTTTCGCTTTACCTATTAAAATGTTTTTATTTCAGCCCATGAGTTTTCTCACTTCTGCCGTCTGATTCTCTCGCCCATCCCAGCAAGGGGAAGGTGAGCGAGCGGCTATGTGGAGTTGATCTGCCAGCTGCAGTTAAACCACAACACTTGGTAAGCTGGTGTACTCACAGCAAAACGTAAGCTGATGGCTAGATTGTTCCCAGCTCCAGGTGATGCTGCTCTTCTGCAAAAAAAGCGATTAATCCCTGGATGAAACAAAAGAAGCCAGAGGCAGCTGTGCTAGAAAGCGAAGTGGGCAGACATAGGTCTGCCTGGGAGGCACCCACAAAGAAACTGAATTTATCCACTTTTAATATCAGTAAAACAACACTTTCACATTTCTTATAACCTGTGGTTGAATTTTTCCCTTTTTAAGTTTCCAGCTGCACTACTATAATGAAGTGGCATGGAGTGAATATCTGTTGGGGAGAAAAGGAAACTTGTAGAGTTCATCAAGTTAAACAAGCAGTTTGTAACTGAAGATTATCATAATGATTCAACAAGATGTGTACTTCACCTTATGCAGGGAACTTGCATTTTAAAGTCTTTTATTTTTTTTGAATCTGAACTTAAACCTTCTGTCTTGGGGTGACTTTATGATGTGTACCCCCTATCATTGCTCTATGCCCAGAAATCAATCCTGTGCCTTTCTGTGCCTTTAAACTGGCACACCTTCTTATTTCACGCAGAATTTTATGTGTGTGTTGCATGTGGAGTTACAGTGTGGAACTCCAGTGCATATGTGTTTATCCACCTTGCTTTCCCACTAGCTGATATGCTAGAAAGAGAAAGAACTTTCCTGCAGCAGCCTGAAATGAGGAGGATTTTAGTCCCAGAATCACCTAATAATCATGTTCATTGTCTTTGCCACATGGAATTACTATAATAGAATACATTAACCTCATATTAAGGTGAAATTGTACATACAGTGTGTCTGATCAGCAATAAAATAACTTCTGATCTTGAAATCCCTTAACCCCTTGAAGTTAATTTCAGTTACTTATAATTTAATTTCAAGTTTGTTAATTGAAGCTGTACTTGTACTTTCCTTGTTTGTAAGTTGTTTAAAGAAGCCTATTCAATTTACTCTGTATAGAATAGCAGTTTTAAGAGACTGCCTGGTGAAGGGCAGAAGAGGGTGCCCTAGGCTATCAGGGTCCTAGAACACTATTACTTGCTTGGAAGTTAAGGAACTGCATGTGTCTTTGTGAAGAATCTTACTAGGTTTCCTTACTAAGAGACTTTTCCTTTTGGAAGAGAGACTGTACAATGTCATGATGTGCTACTTGGCTGCAGCTGAATGGGTGAATCGACCCTGGGTTTGCACAGTGAATTTACAAGAAGCAACTGCAGGACTGTGAAAAAAGAAAATGGCAATTATACATGAGCATTTAGACTAAATATGTTCTGGGAATTTGTATAAATAATACTTCTTTCATTTTTGTTACTTCAGAGCAGCTTAAAACCAGATTTCAGATGGAATAGAGATAGTCTGGCATAAAACATTAGTTTATCCCTTTCGTCTTGCCTGCAGTGTATGTGAAGGGTTTGAGCCTTTTATCCCTTCCTGGCTCGAAGAGGAGAACTTCACTGTACCCATTTTGTTCAATGTCCTTTGCTAGAACATGTAACAGTATTTGAAACAAATTCCACTAATCACTCACATCTCATTTCTGTTTAACATCATACAAGTCTTTGGCTTCAACGGTGACTCCACAAACCATGTCTTTACATTTATTATACCAAAATCAAATTTGTTTTATTTCACTTACATATTTAACATTTATTTTATTTACCAACTCTTCTGTTTAGTAGAGCCTCAAACAAGTTGCAGACTATCCCCGAGAGGTTCATAATTTAACTGAAGAGGGGTCAGTGGCTTTGCAGACCAGCTCTACAATGACAATGTTTATAGAGAGACTGGTACAGAGAAAAACACTGATGCAGTTGTAGTAGAAGCAGCTTCAAGGTTCATCAGAGCAGGTCTTAACATTGGAAAAGACCAGACAAACATAGGAAAGTGGGGAAAAGAATGAAACTGGTGGTTATATCACAAGGGCTCTCAGCTCCTTCAGGCAAGCACAGCACCACCAGAGACTGGATTCAGCAAATATAATTGGTGGATAATTCTGTGTGGCAGGGTCTGTCTTTATTTATGTCCATTTTATGATATCAAGTACATTTTGAACCCAAGAAACAATATGAATTATTATGTATTTTTTTATGGGACCAGTGGGGATAATAATCTGCTAGAAACTTGCACTGCTGGAGAGAGCGTTTAACTTTTCTAGACATGCCCCACGATTCTTGTGTTTTAACCTATCAAATTAATTAAAATATTGCAAATGTTTCTCCTCAAGTGGTCTCTAATTTGCACATGTATGGAATCCTAGAAGTTAGAAATAGAACAGGCACATTATTCAGTTTCATTATCTGCATATACCATATTTTCCTTAGAAAGAAATTATCATATTTAAACTCAAATATGCCCATTTGCAAGGGCAAATGTGAAAAATAGCCAAGATACACATCTATTTGCATAAAAGACCAGATATATTGAACTGTGAGAAAATTTAAGAGATTGAACTGAGAAAGACTGAAAACTGTTTTACATCTGGGATAGGCAGCTTGTAAACCACTGTGAAAACTCTCAGTGTGAGGTAGATCTTAATATGATATTAAAATAACTTTGCCTTGTCATTTTCATACACATTTTTCTAGTCAGACTTATGCAGAGATGTTTCAAATTGCTAACCTAGTTGAAGTTACAACATCCTCTACACTACATAAAATCCTCATTTTCCACCACAGTTTTGAATGTATTCAGGGGCTTTGACAGACAAAGGGAACTTTTGGACATTTACTGCAACTGAGTTTAGAAGTTCTTCTACTGGAAGATAAAGCACAAGTTGGTTTTATTTCATTAATAAAAGCCGAAAACATGGCAGTGTGAAACTCAAAGTCCATTGAACTTTAAGAGCAAATAAACTATGTTTATTAGGTAATCTGATGTGTAAGTAAGAACGGGGGGATTCAGACCTCATGTCTCAGGTTTTTTCCAAGCTTTGTTACCTTTTTCACAAAGTAACATGCATGTGTGATGCTGGAAATAACTGTTTAGGCAACCTCTATTCCTCTAGATAGGAAAATTAATAGGAAATTAATTTTCCTATGTAGAGAGTTTGGGGTTGGGGCTGGAGGGCTACATGTATTGATGCTTTCAGAAAAGCACCCTTTCTCTTACTAAGGTGACTAAAGATGAGCTTTTGCTGTTCCTCTTATTGTTACCTTGACCCTCCAGTGATGTTCGTGTCTTGGCTGATACGTCATGCGTTTTTCTGGCCTCATTTCAGCTCCCATGAGTGCATGTCAGAGGGCACTCTTTTTTCACCTCTTGATGATTTCTACCTCAAGAAACTTCAATTACCATTCCCTTGCACATGTGGCTCCACCATTTTTCAACACTGAATAAATGAGAAAAAGTTGCAGCAGGGGTGACAAACTCTACTCTAACTTCATGTTTTTAAATGGAAAGAACCCTAAAAGCTGTTGGAATAGTTGCATGTTTGTAATTTGCACCCTCACTCTACATATGGCTGACAAAAATTGGGGTTCTGGCCTATACACACGCGTTCCACCCTGACCAGTACTGTTCCCTTGCACCCAAAAACTCAGTGAAAAATAAGGATCCCCCTGACATTAGTGAGGCACCACAAAGCTGACCAGAGCCCGCCAAAGCACACGAAAGTGGGTTACTTTTCAAAAAGAAAGCTGTTATTAGAAAATAAATGAGGTTGGTTTTTAAAATGCTCCATATGAGCTAGAACAGAGTCTGTAGAGAACTCTGTGCCTTGCAGAGCCCTCAGGCACTTAGTCCAGCAGCTCCCTTCAACGACCACTTCGGACAAAACAGGCTGTGATTCAGCTCTGACTCTGCTCCCTGCTCTTGTTTCAGCCTCTCTCCTGGATGTGTTTGACTGTTTTACCTTCTCACCAGGAAGCCTGTCCTCTCTCACACTCTGAGCCACACTTGAGACAGGGGTAATCGTTACTGCAAGGGTGAATTTGACCCCATGTGCAGTGGTCGGGACAAAGTTGCCGTCAACAGTGGCCTCAGCTGCCCACCTGCAGGCTTTTAACCCGAAGCACTTTGAGGAAGCAGTGTGGATAACCCTTTTCTGCCCCTGCCCTGTCACGCTGCGGTTGCTGGCGCTGATTGCGGCTCACCCCGGTCACGGTGATTTCCATGACCGATAGATGAGGAGATTGCAGGTCAGCTGTTCAGCTGCTGCTGGTGTTAATGAGAAGACAATGTGGGTAATCAAACTAAAACACAATGCAAATGTGTTGGTCCAGGTTATAGCATCAATATTTGTTCTCCCTGCTAATTCAAGCCTCTTCCTTCCAATGTTCTCTTCCTTCAAATGAAACAGCTTGTTTTATCTGAAATGAAGTGTTTTGCATATTTCAGAGGGACAAAAGGAAGCATTTGTAAGGAACAGCCACTATTTTTTTAAAATTCCATGTAAGTACCTATGAAAAATCAGCCGATTGTTTTAAAAGCATGAGGACAAAAGTTCTAACCTTTTTGATTTTTTCTTTGTTTGTTTTTCCCCAGAACAATGTGACAAATTCAGCACATATTCACCATTCAGTACTGCCCACAAATGAACTGTAGTGCTTTCTTTACAAGACATTGTTGCTATATTTTTGCAATTAAAATTTGTCTTCTATGTCAATCCTGTTGCTGATGTTTTCTGCATAGCAAATCTTATCTGTGGTCCTGTCACCCAGTTTAAATTCTAATATGTGCGATGTCCTCCCTACTGATGCAAAGCTGGAAAAATACTTGACTCAATTTACTGGACTTTTACATCTGTGGAGCTGCATGGATAAGGCCTTTAATTACACAGTGAACATAGACACTAGCAGTCAAAACACTGATAATGTACAAGAGCCCAAATGAAATCAGCTCTTGGGAAAGATATTTAAAAATTCTTTCTTTCTGACTCTGTCATTTATAAATTTGCATATCATGCACAAAAGAAAAAGATGCCAAAAGGCCCATATACTGTTTATGCTTCTAAGTTTTCTTTATTTGTAATTTTTTATTCTTTGCCTAGAATAATACCTATCATACTCATTTTTAGAAGATGACCAATTACAACTGTCAGAAATCACCTGGAATAAAATTTCAAACTTGTTAAAATTCAAATTCATAAAATCACTTCCATGACTAATAATGGTCAAACTTGAGGCTTGTCGAGAAACACTATAATACAGAGCTGTGTAGTGACTTGAATGCAGGCAAGAAACCTCAGCTTTAAAGCCATGTTTCCTCCCTGGTACAAGTGTAGCAAAGAGCCTGTGACTTCTCTTACCAGAATCTCACATGACAGAAAATTTCTGGTCTTTCTTCTCTTTGGTACTAACCAAAGAAATTGGTCACTATTTCCTATCCTAGTACCATGGGGCAGAAGGATTCTTTTGTGGGTGATTGAATCCAATCCTCTTCATTTGCAGGGTTCGTTAGCCTTGGATTTTGTGCTTTCTGGACAGGACCATGTACCCATCAGTAGCAGGCCTTCAGTCACAACTTCTTTCTCTGTGTCCGTGCTATGTCTGATCTTCCATCATGTTCCAAAAGCTTGGTTCCTTCCCAGTGTGTTTCTTGGGTAGCTTGAAAACACATGCACGTATTTGCGTGAGACTGAGCTACATGGGCAGAAAAGTAAAGTGCCATTCATGTGCCCTGAGACCTGGCAGTATGGCGCTGCACCAGAAGGACATCATTGTCCCCCGGAGCAGCTGGAGGTCGAGACGTGCTGAGGCATCTCAGACTACACTGTATGTCTATCTTTAGGCAAGTGGAGCCCATCCATTGCAGTAGGTTCTTACCTTAAGTTCAAGACTAAAATACCCAAATGTAATATTGGCATATTGATACCTCCCACTATTTTCTATGGATGTTCAGGACTCGGTCTGGGTTCATACAAGCTGGTAGCTCATATTGCACCCAAGACATGCTGGAGTATCTTTCCCATCCTCTATCAGCTACTCCAGAAGAAAACAGGTCTCCAGAAGGCTATGGATCCCCTAACCCCACAAATACTCTCATCTGCACCAGATCTTCCCCAAGTTGCTTTTATTATCCTGCTTTCTGATTCTAAAATGTAACTGGGAACTTTTTCTCTTATGTATCAACTATTTATTTAACATCTGTACCAATATTATTATTTATTACATGTTTTTGGATCTATAGTTTCTTATTTATTGTATATTCATACTGGAAGAGGCTGTTATATCTTCATACGTTATTCTTTATTTGCCTCTGAAATATTAGACAATATATAATAATGAAATATTGAAACCTGTTAATGCTGTAGTGGAGAGGAAATGAATTAGATTGGGACCTTGAAGGTTTATTAGTTCGATAGTCTGTATTTTTTTAACACTATGCAAATGCTAAGTGTAATTGCTTTTTACCATTGATTTGCTTGATTTATAGAGTTTAGGGCCTAAAGTTCGACACTGATTATCAAGAATGACCTTTTTCATTATACAGGCTACTAAATATAATCCAGTAATTCTTTATGGAGCCCAGTATGTTCTTAGTGAGGTAATTATTATTGAAAAAATCAGATTCAATTTGGTGACTACATCTAATTTCTCAAAGCCATAAAAACCCTTATAAGTCTTTGTTTTCCTGAGGATACCCTTCAGCAAGAACTTTTGTGCTTTAGCATTTTAATATCTAATTATAATTTTAATTAAACAATGAAGATACTGCAATAATAGTTGCCTCATTAAAATATGAATCAACAGGAAAATTAAGGTATTATGGCAACCTAAAGTGGACTGTGTTGAAACTGGGTTGTATTTTATTTAGGTCTTAATTACTGTCTCTTGTCTAAAATGTATATTATAAAATGTCCAAGATAGACAAAGGGTCATTGCATACAACCATTTACATGGTGAGAAAATGACAGGCAAAATCATGCTGTCAGCTCCCACTAGGTCTTTTAGTTGTGTCCAAACTTGCCAAAATATGAGCCAAAAGTGATCTTTTAATTTCTGGTTTGGGGTTGTTTGTTTGTTTTTTCTTGCACTTTTGGGGTTATTTGAAAAGTTTGACTTGCTGAGACCTTGAACCTCTGTTGAATTTGTGGCAGCTCCCCCTGAAGTGGCAGCCACACCTGAAGTGGCTCCCTTCCCACAACAAACAGCTTCCACAGTCACAGAGATACCCTCAGGGGGAAAAGAGAAGTTAAGGAGTGGAAAGCTGTGCTGAAAATACACACCCAATGTCCTGGAAGTATTGGTGACATTTGATCTGAATTAGGTTTTCTAAAGGAACTCAAAGCATTGGTGTAGGACCCATGGAGGCTAAGGAAAACTGTGTCAAGTAACTTCAGAAATAGTATATACGCCATAATCCAGGAAGAAAATTATACAGGAGCCAGGGCTGATGTAAAAGCATGAGACATTCTTGATAAATACAGGACTGAGGGTTGAGACAGTAGTCTCCTAAGAATAAGCCCTTCTGAGGGAGCTCCCAGAAGCATCAGAGCCGCATCCTGCCTGTACCACCAGGCTGCAGCTCCATGACCACCTTGGATCACCTGGATTGCTGCTGACAGCTCTGGGACTGGCTGCTGTCACTCACAGAGGGGCACAGCAGCTACAGCAAGCTAGTCTGCAGGAAGCAGTTCAGGAATTTGGGCTGATTTGCTCCATATTATAACAGTGACAGGAGGCTTTGAGATAGACAGGGTCTTAAGAAATATTTTCATTGGTTTGTTTTCCTCTTAGTGTGGTAAATCTTGGCTTTTGCAGCATCATAAAACACTGCTAATCCCGTTTTTTTGCACCATGTAGTCAATGAAAAAAAAAATAATGGGGTGTATGGGGGAAAGCACTTTTAATTTACTTGTATGGACTAGTTCTAACTTCTCTATCAACTATAGCTGTCATTGAGTGAACGTGTGCTGCCACCCATAGGCAGCCCCAAAAATATCCCCTTGTCCTTGCAGTTTACAGCAGCACGATTTGACTCACGGAAGCATGGTCCCCTGTCCTCTCCCACCTATCCTCAGAGCTACCTACAGTATGTGTCATTAAATTAAGTATAAGCAAGGTGAGAACGAGCTAATTTTCAGTAGTTTAGTTAAAGGTAGCTCACAGAAAAAGTCTCACTGCTTGTGAATACGGTATTATAATTACTGCTGCTTTTCCTAGTTCTGTCTATGAAAGGAAGTGAGCAAAGGGTGATTTGCCCCCGTTTTCTGGTGTGTTCCTAGCAATAGTTCTCAGTTAATGTTAATAATTTTTAATAATTAAACTCAAGTATGCTTGCTTAGCAAGAGGAAGTGAAGGGTCCGGGGAGACTACAGCCTTCCAATACTTAAAGGGGTCTTATAAGACCTATAGCAACAGGACAAGGGGCAAGAATTTTAAAATAAAAGAGGGTAGATTTAGAATAGATATAAAGAAGAACTTCTTTACTCTGAGAGTGTTGAGGGACTTGAACATGTTGCCCAGAGAAGCTGTGACTGCTCCATCTCTGGAAGTGTTCCAGGCCAGGTTGGGTGGGGCTTTGAGCAACCTGGTCTAGTGGAAGATGTCCCTGACATGGCAGGGAGGTTGGAACTAGATGATCTTTAAAGATCCCTTCCAACCCAAACCACTCTATGCTTCTATGATTATATGTGAAATAAAGATTAATTAGTGCATTTTGGTAACTTAAAATTCCTGCTTTCCATGCCCCTAAATAATATGACTAATAATACTTTAGCATTAATGAAGTTAGCTGTAGCAGAGCACCAACTGATGAGTTGGTCTGAAAGAGGGAGAACAATTTCATAGTACTGAGCATTCTGACTTACTGACTTATTGCAGCCTTATTGGCTGCACACTGGAAGCCGTAAAAAGTAACAGGTTTTGTTTTTTGGGGAAAAAATCAAATTAAGATCAGCAAAATCATTTCCAAGCAAGACGTGAATTCAATAGCATAAATACTGAAAACTTTGCATGATCATGCAGGAAAAGAGACAGCTTTGTTAATATCATTGCTACGAGCACAAGTACATTGCTACATTTCAACATATGGCTTCAGCAAAACAGAAAAAAACTATTGATAACTTGACAAAAGTGTTGTGTCTCGGCCTCTTCACAGCAGGGGGAATGAAAAAATCAAGACTGTTATAATCAGTATCAAGTGTTCTTACTGTAGTTTTCCTTTTGCCTGATTTTTTAAAAAGGTGAAGAGGGAAAACACATTTAATATTTCTTTTAATTCATACACTCAAATGGTGGCCAGTTCTCAGTTTTTAATCTTCACTTTAACAAAGAGCAGTTGGGCAGCTATTGACAGTGAAACACAGCAGTCGACTACCTTGTAAATTAGAAGCTGCGGTAGTAAAAATGGATTTGTATATCACCGGGAGTAGAGAGAGTGTCTGCCTTGTAAATTTAATTAAACAGCAGGTGCAAAATCAGGTCATATGGCTTTGATGTGCCCCATGTGAGGATGACAACTAGACAATGATTCTAATATGAAGAAATTTGCATACATTTGCATTGGATTGCATAGAACATTGTAGCTCACACCTACTTTCTGTGTTTCATTTTGGGGAAGTTGGAGATTTCAATGAACAGTTCCTATTTAGTTCCTACAACTAAACACAAGAAATGCTTTTGTTCTGTCATGGTAGGGAACATATGGGTTATGATGCTATTATGTACCATTTTATAGAGTATGCTTACATGATAATCAAACATTTGAAAATGCAGCTGAGATACTTGTAATGACAGGAGAAGCAAAGCTGGAAGTAGGGGGGAACACAGAGGAAGAATGGAAACCACCTCTGTGTTTTAATCTTTCCTTGATGATCATTTGTTTACTGGAGCATTAATGCAAATCTGCATTCTGGTCTTTGTCCAAGGGGTGTTGCAAACAATTCTCTTTGCTTTTGTAGCTAATATTGTAAACAATGAAATTATGTAGGCTGGAAGTGTTTTCAAATCTGGCGATTAGCACCTCATAATGATTATTAGTTATATAAAAAAATGCATTTGCTCACATTACTGGGCTAAGCTAAAGGTAGAAATGCATAGATGATAGTTATGCTTCTTATGCTATCAGTTTAATGGGAAAACCAACTGTATAGATCCCCAGACCTTTTCTTTGCAGTTAAAAATGTTAATGAACAGTTGGTTTCATTTTTGACAGTTTGTCTGTGAGATTCTGAATCCCAATGCTGTTTTTGCTGACTGTGCTAGAAGTCTAAGTTTTAGAGGCTATTAAAACACAACTGTGAGGGCAAAACAAATCACTCTGAGAGCAGAGGATGCAGCTGAAAAAAAAGGCTAAACTTTGCTCCTTAGGTAGCACCTAAACCTGGGTCAGTGAAGACTGAAACCTGCCAAGAAAAGGCTGCTCATCAGGGAAGCTATAGGCATGAGCCTGTCTGCACTTCTGTGGTCTGATCTCCAAAGCAACAAACCCCCCCAAATTTAGAAGTTTGCAGTGGACCCAACCTGGGTGTGGTTGTCCCTGTAAACTGCCAGATCTAGCAGCTATTCTGTTATGGTTGCTATGTCCCAACTATTATCACTGAATTAAGTGCAGCAATTATCCCGGCTAGTTCAGTTCACTTAAACTAGACACAGAGATCCGATCTAAGCAGACAGCAGAGTCCCTGTCCAAAGGTCTAAATACCTCACCTGTAGGAAAGCTCCCCTGAAAGGCAGTGCCTGCTGACAGCAGTCTGGTGTATGTGGCTACTCAGGTGACCTTAATCCAAGGTGTCTATGTTGCCCTCTAGTTTATGAGACAGCCTTCAAAGAAGCACCGTGATGTACCAGGAGGTACCACTTTTAAGTGCTCGTGATGTTGATTTTCACATGTATTTCCCAGGGTAGACTTAAGCTCCCAGGGATGAAAATGCACTTTGCGCTAGGGTTACACAGTGGCTGGACAAAAGCCAAAAATAACGTGACAAAACTTCTGGTAACAAGGCTACAAAGACATTGGCCCCATGAGGAACCTCACACTGCAGAACTGCTCCAATGGGACATGTGAGGGTCTTTCTCATTTTGAGTGTTTCACTTTGTCTCTGCTGGAGCTCTTTACTGCTTCTGTGAGAACACCAACCTCCACACGACTCAGCACAGCTGGGGGTTGGTGGGGAGCAGCTGGAAAAGGAGAAAGGAAGGGAAGGAAGTGGGAGGAGAATTCAGGGAAAGGATGGGAGAAATCTGAACAGGAGCATCCTAGATAGATCTTCTACCAACATAAAGTACTTCCATTGTATCAACAGCTGATCTGCTTCAGGAGTTTTCTTTCTTTACTGTCTACAGCCTCCTCACTGAGGTTTTCTATGTCTTCAGTTGTGGTGATATCTAAATCAACTCTTTCTGTTTACCCTCTTTAGGGATAGAGACTTTCCAAGTGTCTGGCAGAATTACTATAATTTTTGTAACCATTCTCCCCAAATCAGTCATCAGTGGTACTTGCTCTGTCTGTGAGACACTGTGTGTACTTTCTCAGATAAGTACCCTGAGTTACACCAATGAACCTTATAGGGCCCTCAGGATGCATGCTCTGTAAATAAAGCAGGTTTACTGAATTTGGCCCAAAGCATTTTGTTTTAAAGTCTCATAGTCTTTGTCCTGGAGCTCCCAGATGAAGCTTATTGAAGCGGTCAATATACCAATTGCAAACATGTAAGCTCCAGCTCTAGATAAACACCAAACAATAATCTAAAACTTCTATTTGAGAGAAAAATATATTAGTTACTTCTTTTATTCAATTTCCTTTCTTTTTTTTTTTTTAAAGAAATGCTAAAAAAGCTAAGAAAAAAACCAAACATGAAGCAATTCAAATCATTTATTTAATTATATTTTAATTTTGAGGGGGTTTTGTTTGGTTTTGCTTTCTTTGTGGTTGTTTGGGGTTTTTTAATAACATGAAATGTTGCCCAGGAAAGCAAACGTCAGAAGTAACACAATTAATTATGACATCAATAAACAATTCAGCAGTTCTGAGAAAATATTCAAATTACCTTCCCAGATAAAATGCCAACAATGTATATTAAGCACCTGTAAGAACATTTTTTAAAATAGTTAGCATGCCAAATGCTTTCAAGTAGATTGGGCACCCGTGTTAATTGCACAGACAGGTTATTCCCATGGATCACAGGGCAAAAAAAAAATTAATAGAACAAAAGCAAAGCCACCTAGCAAAAGCAGCCAAGCACAGTAAGGAAGACACACAAAATAAAGAAGACTGAGCAGAGTCAAGATGTTTCATTTTACTAGCCCTTCCTGCAGTGTGAGACCAAGGAGTCAGTGCGTAGGAGGGGCAGGAGACAAGGAGCCCTGCTCAAGTCCCACAGGTAGTGGCTCCAGGTGCCCTGAGGTGGTGAAGAGAGATGAGAGGTGGAGCTGCCACGGTGCTGTCCCACAGAGTAGGGGCATTTCCACCACCAGTGGGTGCAGCCTGCGTGGTCAGTCCCTCCCGATGGCTCCAGAACAAAATTCCTGGCAGTGTCTCCAAGACAGTTTGACTTCAGACCATTCCTGCACAGGCTGGCTGATGCCAAACATGGCTTGAATGTCAGGAGAGGATCTTTGTTGCTTCCACAAGCCCTTTTTCCTCCAAGGACTGCAAGTGGTTTCAAGGACTGGGGTAGAGCGGTTCTGTATCAAACAGTTCTGCTGCTGGGCAGCAGAAATCCACCACCTGCTTGCAGTGTCAGCTTTCTCACCTTCTCCTGAGCAAAAGCAGCCGAAAAATACCCAGGAGAAGAAGTAACACTCTGGTTTATTTCACAAGTGTGTAAAAATCTCTACAAGGTATGAAAGGGATAGAGCTTTCCAAGTGAATTCTCCTAATGTGATATCAAAAGTAACATTCATGACAAGATGAAATATTAGTCCTGCCCTTTGCTAAGCTTCAAAATGTAAAATTAAGTATTGTATATGCAAATCTACTCAATTTATAAACCAGTTAGATCACATTTTCAAGTATATGTATATGGGTAGTAAAACAATAATTTAATGGTTGTTTTAGAAAACTAAGAACCTGGCTCCAAATACCTTCAACCTCACAATGATTCTCCTTACTGGATTCTTTAACTGAGCAATAACTGATATCAGGAAGTATTCTGGCCATTGAGATAATTACCTTAAGTGAATATAATTAACTTTGCTAAAACTGGTAAACTTTTTAAAGTCACCACTCCAGAGCTTTGCTTCAGTTTTTCACAGTTTGCTCTGGTTCTTCATAATTGATATGCTTTTCTTCCAAGGTTATTCAGTCAGAAATATGTCCCTCTTCACTCCCACATCAACCAGAGGAAACACCAGATGGGCGCAACTTACTGTTATTAATTTGTACTGCATTGTAAAAAAATATAGCAAACAAACCTAAACTATTTCCAGCTCACTTAGAGAAAATACAAAGGTGTAGAATGAGTATCTGTGTTCTACAGAATGACACACTGAAATCAACTTGGCTCAGGAATCATCAAGCTAGAAGTTACAATTAAGTCTTGATTCCAAGGACAGCTGGGAAAAAAAAAAAGTATTTTTCCATATCAAAAAAGTATCCAAAATCTAGACAACTCTATAATCTGATGAAACGGAGCCCTTTCAAAGTTAAAAAACCTCCATTTAACCTGGGAGTATTCCAGCATTTTAGTTGCAAGTAAGAAATGGGTTCAGGTCCTTAGGTTAAATGAAAGTGAATTTTTGTTGGGCTTTTTTTTGATAATTTGAGGTGAATCTCCTAATCTTTGGGCTAATCTGGGGTAGAATTCTTTCTAATTTTAAGCAACCATTTTATTCTCATCAAAATTACCTATCACATTATTTGGAGAAGTTTGAAATTAATAAATTAGCAATTTTCAATGAAAAATAATGAAGTCTTAATATTCTCTAATATCAATCTTTTAGGTTCTTTCAAAACCTTTTCTTTCTTTCTTTCTTTCTAGTTTCCTAACAAACACAACACAGTAGAAAAAAGACGAAATACTGCAGCCTTGCTATACAACTTAGAAATTTCATTGTGGTCTCTTACTATCCTGAGCTGCTTTAATACCTCTGGTTTAGCTGCTCATAGCTAGTACAAAAATTATCAATACTTTATCATTTTAATGCTGTCATCGTGTCTCCTTTTTAGATAAAAAACTTACGTATGTGAGGTGAGCTTCACTGTAATGTTTAAGTATGACAACCAGGCTTAGTGCTTTTCCTATTTCATATGGAGGAAACGTGTAAACACTTTATTAAAATTCAAAAAAAAAATAAAAAGAAAAAAGTGAAAGCTGTTCCCTGCTGATTGATTTTTCAAAAGCTCCCTAGACTGATTCGGCTACAGATGTTTGCAAAATGATTGGATGTAAAGTGGGCTTAATTCATAAAAGCAATAAAATGTTGCTTATTGACTGAACAGATGAACTAGCTGAGGGGACATAATTTGGAGTGTTCTTATTGGAAATGCTTTGAAGAAATGTAATGATAGTGCAGAAAAAAAGCCTTATTAGATGTGGTAGAATAAATTTACAGCAAAACATTTTACAAGATTTGAGACATTGAGAAAATTAATTCCTGAAATTTGGACTGTAC
This sequence comes from Lycocorax pyrrhopterus obiensis, assembly GCA_014706295.1. Classification (NCBI taxonomy): domain Eukaryota; kingdom Metazoa; phylum Chordata; class Aves; order Passeriformes; family Paradisaeidae; genus Lycocorax; species Lycocorax pyrrhopterus. The sequence goes on along the minus strand of JACSVZ010000004.1, from coordinate 95,093,873 downwards.
AGTTATGCATCCATATAAACTTGTTGTGCCTTCTCAGACTAGCAGTATTATTCACAGTTAGCAATGAAATGATTTAAGCCTACATTTAAGACACTGTTAGGATGAACAAGAAGAAAGAAGTGCTGGTAACTAAATTCTTTCCTGTCTACTGACGTCTACTCTGCATTTTCAAGGCTGCAAAACCTCAGACATATTAAAAAACAGTTCCTGATAACTCAGATCATCACTCCCAAAAGAGAGAGTGAAGAAATCATTGCAGGATTTCTGTGAGTTTTTCTTTCTTGAGAATCCATACATTTAACTCCATGCCTAGTAAGGATGTGCAAAGACGGGATTAAAGTCATGCTGTTGCAGGACATCAGCGTATTCTGCTGTCATGGTTCTGATCAGCTGGGCTGGATGTCTGAGGCAGCACTTCTCTACAACTTATGGTTCATTTTTGATATTATTTTAGGTAGTGCTGGTAGTCACCTGGAAATTTTGAAGTTCTTAGGGTCTCTACCTTCACTTCGTTTTTGACTCCTTAAACCTTTGCCATGGGAATTTTGAGCATTAGTCTTCATCTGAGCTTTGAAGGAATATTTAGAGCAAGATCCCATCTGAAAATTATGCTGGTAAGTCATCTTTTTGAAAACCTTATAAAGCCCTTATACCTCTGCACAAGGAGCTGAAACTCTTACTTTAGAGCTGTTTCAGACAGTGCCTGAAATTTAAGCTTAAAATTTGGTACCTAAAATGAGCAGATTGCATTCATATTCTCCAGGCCTTTCTCCAAACATGTGTTTGCAGATGTGTTAACTGCAGTGGATATGATTTTCTTCTGTTTGGCTAAAGTTTTCCCTTGGGTTGGCTCATGAACATTATTCCTGATGACAGCAGGGTGCTGTGAAGAGCACTGCTGGGCAGGATGGAAATGAAACGATCATCAGTGTGAACATCTACTTTTCTCCTGGCATGACTTACAGCACAAAGCATGGGGCTATGAAAAGAACATCCAGTCATGCTTTCAGCAGTTGCAGAAGGGCGGAGTGGCCAAATCACACAACTCTGAGCATCATTTAGATGCCAATGCTTCAAATGCCATGTGAATTACTGTGATCTGCAGTTCCCTGTATCATATACTCAGTCAGGGGCAGAAGTTTCTACCCAGGTTGGATTCTGGAAGCTGTTGGAGTCTGTAGACAGTTCACACAACCCACACTGGAGCAGTTGATGGTCTGCAGCCTTTGTGAAGGACCGATGTTGGAGAAATTTGTGGAGAACTGTTTTCCATAGGAGGGACGCCACAATGGGGAGGTGGAAGAGCGTGAGGAGTCCTGCCCCTGAGGAGGAAGCAGTGGCAGGGACAATGTGTGATGAAATGACCACAGACTCCATTTCCCAAATCCCTGCGCCACTGGCAGGGTGGAAGTACAGAAAATTAGGAGAGAAGTTGAGCTTAGGAAGAAGGGGGGCATGGGAAAAAAGGTGTTTTTAAGATTTTGTTTTCCTCATTACCATATTCTGATTTTACTGATAATAAATTAAATAAATTTCCCCAGTGGAATCTGTTTTGCCCATGCTGGTCACTGGCGAGTGATCTCTTCCTGCCCTTGTCTTGACCCACAAGCCATGCATTATACTTTCTCTCCCCTGCCCAGCTGAGTAGGACAGGGACAGAGTGGCTTTAGTGGACACCTGGCATCCAGTCAAGGTCAACCCACCACAGCCACAGAGCTTAGTATCACTTGCTATATGATTTGGGATAGCTTCTGCATTGAAAAGTATGATAATCTAAATAGAGCATGACACTCCTGTTGAATTTTACTGTTTGTGTCAGTAAGGGTTTGATACTTGTCTGTTTTAATTTTACGAGTTTAATATATGTGTGAGAAAATTGGAGTGATGGACTGCCATTTTAGTTCCTGACAGGCACCACTTGTCTGAGGGTGATCTGGCTTTAAAAACAGAAGCAAAGCTATGTGTTTTGCTTGTGTAGGAAAAATTTTGTTACTAAATGTACCTGTGCAGTCCCATTTGATATGACCAGGATGCCTGAGACATCCATGTGGGAGTAGCAGATCCCACAGAAGGTGTATAGAAGACTTCTGGACAGGCAGCTGAAGTCTGGGCAGGATTGTGTGAGGTACTAAAGGAAACAGAATCACACTGACCATTTTGGTCTGCTGAAAGAAAATACTGAGGCAAGCACAAAAACTGCACCGCTGAAAACCATGAAAAATAGTAACAGAAAGTTGTATTTTCTCCCTTTAAGTTATGGAAAGGAAAAAATCAGCCAGAATCTTTTTAAAATCCTGCAATGCAAATGATCAAAGGTTTTATTCATACAAGCACTCTCATGCTTAAATTTTAAGCCCATTTGGAGTCATCTTCTCATCAAGTTAAGCCCATGTACAGGGATTGCCAAAATCACTGTCTTTTCCTGCTGTAACTGATGACAGCAGGGTTCCATTTGCGTGTACTAGCCCACTGTTGCCTATCTAAATGGATGTAATTGTCAAATCTCTGTTCATAGTGTTTTTAAAGCTGCAGTGAACATTTAGGCAGGCACATGCACAATTGTGTGCTTACTGGTGAGGTCAAACTCTTTATAATGTGATCCTTGAGCTGAGAAGAGAGAGGTAAATAAAAGGAGAGGTATAGAGAGGGAAAACTGGGTCTAGTAATGTAATAATAGAATAACTGATCTTGATTTCTACAGCCTTCCTTTCAGCACCTGTGTATGCCTTTTTCCAATTGGAAAAAAGTCATTACCTAGTTTCAGAATTCATCATAGCTTGTGGGATAAAAACCCATGATAACTTTTTGAAAGTAAAACCAGCTCAAATGATGGTTCCTTGAATTTTAGAGCCTTTGTACTGAACTGTATTTTGCCTCACCTACATGTTGCAGTGCTGAAGAGGTTAAACAAAAGTTGCCCCTTTTTCAAAACTGTGTTAATTAAAAATGCAAAACCCAAAGAAACCACAGCTGGATAAATAAAAACAGCCCAGATGGTATAGCAACAAACTTCTGGCAGGTCTTGAAGCAGACAGTATTCCTGCATATTTTATTTCCTAGCACAGGCTATCACCAGACCGCACCAGTGATGGCTTGGGCAGCGCATCAGAATGGGAAGCACTCAGGCTGTCCTGGTGCTAAAGGCAGCACAGTTCCAGAAACACCTGACTGCATACCTGGTGTTTGTTCATCGCACAGAGCAACTCCCCAGGTTCCTACTGTAAGTCAACTGTATGTCTCATCACTGAGAGCAAATTCCTTTTGGTGATGCTCTTTCAAGTGTGCATGTTGGCAAAGTTCTACCTTTAATACGTCCATGTGTTATCAAATCCAGTGATACACTGCTGTGTGTTTGTCAGCTTGATCTGAAATGGACTCTGCCAGGGAATGCAGACCTAGTTTGGTAGCTTTAGGTCATGTTCATGTGTGCAGAATTCCAGCAAGTTCCGAATCAGGTTGCATTAACTTTTGAAAAGGAATTGGGTAGCACCAATTCTCCACAGATATGTCTGGCCAAATCCTCACGTCTTGTAGAGTGAGTCTGCCTAGGTACAGGAGGGGAGAAATGGGGAGGTGTTGTTATAGCTGTTGCTTCCTTGGGCTGCTAGCTTCAAGAAATTCTAGACATTCAATATCTAAGAGTATCTGGACAGAGCTTTTAGGATAAAAAGAAGTCATATCTGGATAACATGGACACATGGTGACCAAGACCAGGCTCAGGGCAGCAGGAATAACATCCATAGTTACTTTATATATAATGTCTTTTTAAGAGCGTTTCTCCTTAATTTGTTAGTCCTAAGAAATCATTCAGCTTATCTCAATTGATTTTCCAGCTCCCTGGTAAGAAAATAAGTTCCAGAGGAAGTGGAGTAGATGCTACATGGATTAACATCTCAGAATTAAATGAATGGGAAAGACAAAAAGTATGTCAGAGGTACGAGAGAGAGAGCGAGTAATTGAGTAGGGCTAAATTATCAGGAAGTGTACAAGGATATCAATTAAAAATAAGCGCTTCCAGAATGATCATTGTTCATCTTCTGAGTGGTCTACAGTGTGGGCTTGCATTTGTCTTTTCGAATGCAGTCTGCTCTTAGTCCATGTGGCAAACCCAGTGCTAGCACTCCACCAGGCCATTGTGCTCGTTACACACCACACAAGCTATGCAAAAGCAGGGTTGGAAATGTACAATTTGTTGTTCTTTTTGTTGGAGCTGTGGGTTGGGTTCTGCTCTCAGACCAGCCCTACTTCAGTGTGTGGTTCTGGCTTGGAGCCCCTTCCAAGGGCTTCCCACAGCTGGCAGGGGTTTCTCTGCAGGCTGGAAGGTTTATCCTCCTGTAATGGGGAACAGAGTGACCCGAACTTGAGGCTATTTCTCTAGCCTTTGTGCAGTCCTTCACAGCCTTCATTTACATTTGGCATTATGTTGAAAATCAGACTCTTTTGTTGCCATATTAACTTTAAACATATGGATATATCCACTGCAGTAACTCTCTTCAAGATGCATAAGAGGCAGGAAACAATGGATTGCTTTTTTTCATGAGGCACAATGGATATTTAGGCTTTATAATTAAATAAAGCTTTTGGTGAAGGAAAAGGTCCTGAAAGGTAACATGGCTGCTGCAGCCACAAACTTTATTATTGCTACAGCACAAATTAACGACATCCATTTTGTCTAGGAGCTCTGGGATGGCCTTATTCCAAAGATGGTCTCCTGAGTGATTCGGATTAGACTTTGACTTCATGGCCAGATTTTCATGCAATGCAAGTTGTTGTTGTTTTTCTCCTTCTTTTTGTAATAATATATGTGCTGCTCTGGCAGATGTTTTATTTTCACAATTTTTTTTCAAAATCAACACTACTGAGTGATACTGAGATGCTTTGATGGTGTAATCCTGACTGAAAAAGCCTTCTGGCACATTGGATAAAGCCTCGTGATATGCATGCTGCTGTGCTACAATAGATATACCACTGCTCAACCTCCTGTTCAGGTTGAGCCCCCACATACTTTTCTCACGTCTTCTCCCGAGCCTCCCATATGGTTTTGGGAGCTGCTGAGCTTCATGGGCTGACTCCCACCTTCTGTGGGGCAAATGCAGCAGATTGAAGATCCTACTCACACACAGACCCACCCCCCAAGCATGAGCACGAACAGAGACAAACCTGCGTTTCGACAAAAAGAAAAAGCAGCTGGCAAGAACATGACAGAATTCTTCCTTCAATAGATTTACTCCTGCTTTTTTTTCCGCCCACCCTTTTCTCTTTGGTTGCTTGTCCCTGGATCATTTTCTGCTCCAGGTGGTGTTTCCTTCTACGAGGAGAATTCGAAGACTGGGGTGCCAGCACCCTCGCTCCCTCAAGTAATAGCCTGCTCAATGTGCAAACATCTGTGTTACTGCCTGTATAGTTAATAGGCTTGAGTGGAATTTCCATTCTCTGGCAGATAGCTTGGTCGGACTGAATACTCATCCTGAAAGGGAATATTTGCTCTACCTTAATCCAGTAGGGACAGGACTCTCAGTGAGAGGCAGGTGACTTATGTTATATGTTTTAACTAGGCATTAATTCCCATGGCAGTGAGGACAATGATTCCTCTCTGGACTGGAAAACAATAGAGACTAGACTCAGTATTGAGATTAATCTTGGTCTGAGGTAGAGAACAATGACTTATCACTCACTGCAGATTGAACATGGATTTCTAATTAAGATGTAGTTAATGACTGAATTTTCATTGCAGTATGTATGTTTTAATTGCCCATGTATTTTATATTTATGTGTATAACAACATACTAGTCTGAGGTATTTCATTATTTCTCTTTTCTTTTCCTATCCTTTCCTTTTTGCTTTGGTCCTAACTCCATTTACTGGTATTTGGTTTTTCCTACTGGAATCACATTGATTTTGTTCCTCAAGAAATGTATAACAGCATGCATGTAGTGCACTTCTAAAGGGATTTGTCAATGGATATAAAAAAGGTGGAAAAGATTTTACAGGCTTTTTCAAATGTAGATAAGGATCACCTGAATGACAGGGTTGAAAAATAGTCAGAGCCCTCAACAGAGGAAAGCTGGTCCTGAACTCCTGAGCCAGGAGGCAGGGGTGAAGGGCTCTGGTTTTTTACCTGGACAAAAAGCTGGCACTCAGTTTGCCACTGCTCTTATCTCCTTCTATCACCGGGTCAATTTGTGTCGAGGAAGTTGTAACTGCATTAGGAGTTAAAGCAGCAATAAAAGTGGCATTTCAGGAGAGATCTGAGAGGCAGGTACTTGTAGTGGTCCAAGATGACCATTTCCAGAGTACAATGACAATTTTTTTTCCAGACTGATACCTCTGCTGAAGAGCCAGAACTCCATGGTCAGATTACAAAGGCTGTTTGCCTCTTGGAGTGTACTGGAGTCCTGACTGCTGGTATAGTTTTTTCCTACTCATAGAATCCCTCCTGGGCACAATGATTCTTATTTATGAAAGAATTAGAAAGGGGAAAGTATTTTCCACAGAGCAGTATAGATTCTTTAAAAACATCTGAAAAAATGTTATTGTACTCAGCACTGGACCAAATTTTCAGAAGCAGTAGCTTAATCTAATTTACTCAGGGAACCACTTTATGTATGAGTACTTAAAATTGCTCTACAAAAAGCAGAAACTGCATAAACAGGTTGCAATAATGTATCTTCAGATGTAATGCAAACAGTCCATTTGTACAACTGTTTCTTTAGCTCAAGAAATTAAATGTAAAATTAATTGTTCAAGTTCAGATGTAGCATCACCACCACAGTGACACCAGTTAATTGTATGTTTAATTTCACAAACATCAGTCAATCTAATATTAGACTCTCTCACACAATTCTATGTGCTTTTTTCTGTTGGAATTTCAAAAAGTTAATGTGTTTTACCACTTAAGAAGATCTATAGCTGCTACAAAATTTTCACTGCTTCTATAAATATATGAGTGATGGTAACTGCTGCCTGTATTTTCTACCTGGCAAATCTGAGCAGAGAGTTCAATTCATAAGAAAGGGATCAGACTGGTGCTGAACACTCATGGTTTCATTTGAAGCAAATATAACTGAAGGAAGCAAAGAATTTTCAGGAGATTTTCATCACCTTGTAGCATAGAGCCTTTAATGAACTTAGAGTGTAAAGAAGTACAGCCGAAAAGATGAGATAGTTTAGGTTTAGTAAGGGTAGTGCAATTAAAACTCTAAGACAAACTAGATTTATTATATTTTTTTGTATATGTTCTTCACAGGTCACACAAAAACATTTTCACAGTAACTAGAAATTAGTCTGCATAGTTCAAATATATTCAAAGCCACATTTCACACATCATTGTTGGTAAGAACTCAGAACAGATTGTGTTTATTCCTGTTATTTGCCTTTAGTTTGTCCAGGTGAACTCTACAGGTAAATCTTACTCATTATCAAAGATCTATGAGTCACTGGAAATCATAGACTAATTCTCACCCTGGCTTGCACATCATGCAGCCTCTTTAATTTATGAACACTGCAGAAGAGGAGGATAGCTTCCGGACTGGCTCCTTTTTGTGAGCCCTCTGACATCTCAATTTCAGCCTTGCAATGAATATGAAGTATCTACTTGTCAAGTTATATAGAGACTGAAGTCATAGCAAAGTTTGGCTTGTGAATGCCTCGAGCTGCTATTTTTTTCACCAGAATTTAGCTTTTCCTTGTATCAACAAAAATAAGTTTAATAAAATTCACATCTGACTAACCCCGAACTGAAGCAAAAGCTGGTTATGCCTTCGAGTCTGCAAAACAATGTCAGTACAGTTGCCCCCTTTAAAAGAGGTTATTGCCATGAACCAGCTGTTGCACGAGCCTGAGGAGCCACTGTGCAGTCCCACAGAGGTCGAGGACTTATTATATTTCTCAGGTCCATGGTCAAATTTCAGTTCCATTCCTGACAAATTATTAAGATACAATACTTCATTTTCCATAATGCAATCTTTGCCATCACTGGCAAATAGTTGTGATTAAAAGTGCATTCATCTGGCTCTTACTAAGAGAAATTATCACATTAATCTATTACTCTGCCTATATTTGAAATAGTTTATTTATTTTCTTTTGTGTGAGTCACCCTCTGTTTTACAAAATGGACAAGAGACATAAAAGTGGTCTGGTAAGCAGTGACAGAAATCATCCTGTGAAAAAGCTGTCTGTGAGAGGGCTCAGTGCATGTAGAGATAAGCTCAAGTCCCACCGTGAGGATATGTGCTGAGATTGGAGGATGAGTAGGACACAGCTTGAGCAAACACTTCATTAGCCATGAATAATGAATGAAGACACTGGACAAAACTGAGTGCAGTGTTTAAAAGAAAAAAAAAGAGCTGAACTGTCAATACCTTGTGGTATTTTTAAAGAGCAAAACAGTGTGCAGAGCTGCAGTAGGGACCTAACACTAGCTAACTCTCCTGCTAACCCACAGCTCAGATACCTTCCTTCTCCAAGCTTACAAGGGATCAAATTTGACTCTCTAAAGATGAATAGGATAGTATGGGGCAGCTAACTAATGATTTGTTTTTTACCAACTTTCTGAGGTCCTAACATAAAAAAACACCAGAAACTTGAAGGGAAAAGATCACTATGTAATTCTACAGCAGAACTCCTAAGAACTTTAGAGTTGTGGTACAGCTTAATAATTGTGCAGAGTTTTTATCGCTAGCCACAGTAATATAAGTATATATAAGCATATATATAGAGAGAGATAGGTATAATATAATAAGCAGTAAGATCATTCCTAGATCCTACTTGAATGTGTTTGCCATAGACTGTCAGAAACTAGAAAGAGTGTGCAAGACTTGTTTAAGGATTTCAGGTCTAAAGGAAGCAATCATAAGGGCAATTGATGGAAATATTTTTATTTTAATTTTCTTAGTTTGCTGTCTTACCTACAAAATAAATTTTCTCACCTGATGTGAATGGGATTAACTAGAATGTGGGTTTTTAAAAGTTGTTATTGAGGGTGCATTTCAGAGCTCGTGGTTCAGTTGCAAGGTAGACACCAGCCTTTGTGAGACTGTAAGGGGTGATACTTATCTCACTGACACTTATCGTGGGACATAGGACATGACAGGAACTTTGAGTACTTAATAAGAGATGTAATGAAATGAAACTCACATCACCCTTTGAAATGCTGAAGAGTAACATCAATGCTCCTTAGTTAGCCCTTTATCTTGTGTTGATGCCTAAGCCATTAGAGTAAAATCTGAGTGTCATATATGCCTTATAAATAAAAGGAAAAATAAATTAATCTAGTGAAAAAAAAAAGGAAAATAAGAGCATAGAGGTCAACAATCTTTTGAAAACCCTGATTCTTGTAAGTACACTTAGTGTGGTGCAGAGAGGATAGCTGTGAATTATTTATGGGCTGATGGTGCAGGATGGCATGTCATTTCACACACCATCAGGCTCAGAAAAATACCCCTAATTAAAAGGAAAAAAAACAAAGCAAACCATGCCATTAATAAAAACCAAATAACAGACAATTTGAAAAGTCTGTGCTGAAATCTGCAAAAGACCATTCAAATTAAAGGCTGGAAGTCTGTGTCCTTCATGTGTCCCATTATGGAGCATAAGGCGATACACATGCTGGGGAGGGTATAGAAATAGCAAACTGATGGACAGGAATGTGGAACAGGGATTTGGGAGCAGGATATCCATAAAGATCTGCCTAAACCTAAGCAGGAGAGTCTTTAGATGCTAGAGTGGTGTGTTCCTCTTGGGGCAATACAGAGCACCTAAAGTTAGTTTCCACATGGAAACCTGAAATTGTCTTCTGGAGGCACAAACTTCTCATTCTCCAAGGAGAAGTGAGAGGGCCTAGCCCAGCGACCCTTGGTTTTGGGAATGCCTGCAACGCAACCTAATCACATCTGCAATGACTGTGCCTCACTTTGAAGCCAGTTTTAAATGACCTTAATAAACTAATTCAAATCCAAAAAAAATTAAATAAAATCACTATGTGTCATGCAGCTCCTACTATAAATAATGGAGCTGCAGAGGACCCATATCCTCATCTTTTTTAGCTTGCCTATTGACCTGTTTTATTATTTGCTTGGTTGATAGCACTGCCTTTTACCAACTTTTTTTAACCTTTTGCATACCAAGAGCCCATGTCAAGCTGTTTAACCTTTAGGCACGTTCTCTAAACTGGGTGTCTTCTGTCCTCTTTTGGAAAGAATTCTGGAGGGAATTTAAGAAAAACTAGTTGAGTCTTGGTGAACTTTTCTAAAATGCATTACCTCAGAAAATACCCTTCTTGTAGGCAGCAGTGTTTGGGCCGGGCTCAACTTCCATGACATGTCAGAAAACATTTTGTTGGGCCACACCCTGGCACCGCCTTTGCAAAGCTGTAGTTCACTCATTCTCTGAGGAGAATTTTGGTTAAGCATCTTCCAGCACAGAGTGGGCACCATTCCAGGTTTTCCCCAAGGGCGCATTTCTGAACTGCCACTGAATGGGATGTATCCTATCCAGGACTGTAGAAGTAAATATGGAGCAGGGAGTTTCCTCTCTTCCGTGCTCATCAGTTGCTGCTGTAATAATAAATAACATAATCCAGGATATGCCCTCTATCTGAGAAGACAGACACTCAAAGTTAAGAGTGCATTCCCATGGGCTTTTATCATGTTATGCGGTGCTGCATGGCTGTTCTGCTCTTTAACCCTCTCAACTCAGCCACAGAAGTGTTCACCCTGAAGGCAGCTCTTTGCAGTGGGGTGGGGTATTCAGCTCTTCTAAGTAAGTGCAGAGCCACTGCCTTCAAGAGTGTTGCTTCATCTAAGATTTATGCAACCATTATGGCTCCTCCCTCTTCTCTCCATCACATTGTTCTTTGCATAAATGTAATAAATATGTGAAATTCACTGGCAATTAAAGGGCTGTTCTCTTGTCCCTTTGGGTTTCATTTAAGGAAACCTTATGAACAAACAGTAGAAGAGAATGGAACTTGTTTGTTGTGCTAGATTTGTTTAACATCACATGCACTTTATATATGAAGCAGTAAATATCCATCCTTATTCAAAGAGCAACTTTGCTCTTAAAAATGAAATATTTGATTTTTAGCACTAAGCCTTTCAAAAAAATTCAAATATTAAAGTTTTAATTTGATATTTTTGATGTAGAACTTTGATATTGTTCTACCATGAAAATATCCATGATTTAATAATGTACTGTAAGCGCTCTTAATAGAATTTTCATTGGAAACCTCATTTTTTTTCAGCAGAATTGTTCACAAAAATGCAGACTAAAGCCTGGACACATCACAGACATCTCATACTCTGATATTGAGCTACTTTTCTTTTTTTCTGGATCAGTTTACTGACCATAGGGAAAAAAAAAAAAAAAGGAAAAAATCTGCAGCTTAACATCTTTTGTAGCAGAAGTAAAGTACCTTCTTATTCCTAGGATAGGAAATGCTCCCTCCAATATAACATCTCATGTAGTGCTCTTAAATTTATGAAGAACTCTTGAAGACCTACTGATATTTAAACTATCAGTTTGTTCTACCTTCTATCTTTGATACCTTGTTTTCTGAAGAATCCACCTTTGTCATCATGAAGTATCCCTACGGTAAATATTTCTCTGTCACCCTTTGTGGTGAATGGATAAAACAAAATAGTTTAACTGCTCTACTCTGACCCTATCTTTCTGCATTTCTGTTTTATGTTCAAAGGGATTTAGTGGTTCTACTGACTTTATGAAAAAGTAATTGTTTTCTCCTTCATGATTTTGCTTAATTGTAACGGAAACATTTTCCTCACTATACTGAAGAACACACACTTCCCCAAACAAACAGGTGCTAACAGGGATGATCAGTCACCTTCTTGGATGACAGTGTATGAAAGCCCAAAGATGTTGACTACTTTTTTTCCTTGTCACTTAGTCAGTGTAAGCACTTTTTAGTCACATTTTCTACTCCTGATGAGGTGTTGCTCACTGACGTGTTACAATTTGGCAACATCGTTCTTCGCTTTGTGTTATTTTTATTTTTGCATCTTTTAACTAATTACAGTTTAAATACATAGTCTGATGGAGAGGAGGAAATTTCTTTAAGAAGTCTCAGAATTGCAGAACTAAGCACAATGGAAGGAACCTCTGGGGGTTTCTACTTTAACCACATGCTCAAAGCAGGTCTTTCAGGACATTCTGCAATCAGGTTTTGATTATCTCTGAGGACAAAGATTCCTCAGCTTCTCTAAGTTGTAGTTCCAGTATTTAGTCACCTTCAGAGTTAAAAATCTTCCCAGGTATTGCATTGAAGGTTGTGCCTGTTGATTCTCATCCCTCAGCTGTGCTTGACACTTTTTTTACCGACAAACCAGCTCAGGTACTTGCAGAATCAAAGAAGAATCAAATTATGTGAAGCATTTGAGAGAAAGCAACCATCTTCTTACAAACATCCTGAGTCTCCTCTCAGACTGAATTAACCTATGATCCTGGGCTGAATACGTTCCAGTGCTGCCATTCCTGTATTAATATTGTATCAGGCCAGTAGTTTCAGGCCATGAGATCATGACCTGCCAGAAATAATTCCTTGCTGGAATTGGGCACTTATTTTACCTAAAATATTCCCTATTTAAACAAGTAAATAGGTGGTCAATATCCAATCCATTAACACATTGAAAAATTAATATATATTAACTGAGTTTCAGATAACTAAATGATTCTGGATGTTGAGTTCCAAATTCTTTCTATTTAGTTGTATGAACTGTTCTCTTACAAAAGGAAATAATTTTCTCTGTGTCTTGTAAATTTTGCTTTGCAATTTCTGAGTAGCGGAGGAAAAAAAGACTGAGAGATAATATTTCTGGGAGGCAGTTAGTAACCACAGGACATTTCTCCTGAAGGAATAGTGAAGAATGGACAATAGCTACTTTGAAATACGTCTCACCAAAGGAACCTTTCTAAGAAACACTGGGCTTAGCTTAGACCAGTACTGGAAAAAAGAAGAAAAAAACAACCAAACAAAATCCAATTAAAACCAACAAAATACCCCAAACAAAACACCAAAACCAAACCAAACAAAAAAGCAAGCTAAACCAAAATGTGTTGCAGAACAAAACCCAGAAAAAAAAGACATTAAGGAATCATGGAAGTAAAAATTAATGTGTGGGAGCCAGAATATGCACAGTCCATGTGTGGGTGGACAAGCAAGTGTGGATATGCCAACAAGAAAAAGGCTGACATATCCTATTCTGTAAACTTAAGATATAAACAAACTTTCTGAGGTCTGTTGAGGCTTAGCTGCTCTGACCTTGCTCTTACCAAGTGGTGTGGCTAAAAGGGTAACATTTGTGGTTTCCTGTTCCTGTGAAGAGAAAAGAGGAACATGTTCTTACTGTAGCTCAGTTAATATTCAATGGATGTTTCCACTATTTTTGCCATTATGATCAATGGAAGAAAAATTCTAGCAGGATCCTGCTGACTATTGTGAGATCTCATTTTAGGAGTAGTGTTTTTTATTGTGCTCCACAATCAAGAATCCAATCAACTCCATGAACTCTGACCTTCTACTTTCTACCTAGGCAATATCCCCTTTCTCAAGCTCCATGCATTGTCCCATCCCTCCTCTCCATGTGCCTGAGTTCCAACATGCACTCAACCCTCCCTTTCCAGCTTTTCCTTCTGAGCCTGGTTCATCTCAAAGGACCATTGGATTAATTTCTACTGAGATCATCTGTCACCTCCTGCCCTCTGACAAGACTTCAACGAATTCTGGGACCATCTCCAACTGCTTATCTAGGAAATAAAACAATTAAGGGCTGCTTCAACCCTGTGGGGTGGTGCAATTTCTTCAGACCTATTCCTGCTCTCCATCCAGGATAAAGAGCTGAAGTTCCACAGAGCAGCTTCTTAACCCACCACCAGAAAACCTGAAGGAGACAGAAGAATACACAAGGACCTATCCCTATTTACTGTGTCCATCCTCACCAACCTCACTGAGCTGCTCTAAACAATGCTGAATCCTTAAATGATAATTACAAGCCAGCCAGTTCCATACTCCACAAACAGTGACACTACAGGGATGAAGCAAGGAGTTGTGCCTACAAGGTAGGGAAATAACTGTCAATAAAATCAATGAAATATACAACCAATGTATTATTCATGGTATTTTTAAAGCAATAGTTGTAACTGAGACTAACACTAACAATAATAGCACTTTTGATCCAAAAGCCATATGAAATTTGTTCAGCTAAAGTTTTAGTTACAAACTTTTAAGTAATCTAGTTGGAAAGAGATTTGAACATTTTAAGGCAACACTGGGATCGTTCATAAGTGAGTTCAGTAACCTACAATGTCTCATGGAAACAATCTGACACTCACAATTTTAGTTCAAAATATGGTATACCCTACTGTTTTCTAGAGAACCTTGCTTTCAGCTCCTGGAGAAGAAACTCATCAGGTAGGAAGGTGAACCACGGCACGTAATTCTCAGCTGAAAGCACCCGTGAAAAGTCTACCAAGGGCTGAGAGCAGAATGGTCCAAGTGTGACCATGGAGATCACACTGTGCCTCAGGGATCCCACTATCTCCAGCCTCACTCCCACAGCTCGAGAGAACCCAGAGGTTCCACAGCTGCACAGGGCTATGTGCAGGGTCAGAAGTTGTTTGGCTGATATATCTGTATCAGCTGTCTGAACACCCACTCCTCCTCCGCCCCTGGGACCAGTGATTGGATCAGATGGAAGGAATTTCTCTGCCAGATGTGACCCATGGGCCGTGTTTTGAACTGTGCTGATTTAGTTTTACAGCATTTAGAGCCTAGTCCTCTCCTCAGTAAAGATCAATCAAGATTTGGCCAGTAAGGTCAGACTCTGTGCTCCCAGATTTTTGTAACACACCTATCAATAGGAGTGTTTGGAAAGGAGGAATCTTACTGTTATTTTTGTTATAATCCATTGTGGAAATTTTCTAAGTTTCAAACTTACAGACTCTCCACATCCTGTAACTAATTCTAGTAGCTTTAGGGAGTTCCCCAGCTGGGACAAATCCAGGCTCATCTCTGTCTGGAGCATATCCAGGCTCACTTCTACTGGGGGGCCTTGAAGTTTTCCAGCATCCCTAGCCATGACGCAGACCCATTTGGGACTCGTGCCTTCAGGCTGGCCATACTGTAGCTTACAGAGTTCCCAGGACTTGGGGAGGCCTGCCAGAAACACAGTTTCTGTTGGAATCTTGCCTTGGATTTGGCAAAATTTTATCAAGCCCAAGCTGTTTAGAGTGAAATATTTCACACTCTACCAACTGGAATTTTTCATCAAACTTTGTTTCAGCAGAAAATTTCTGACCAATGCTATCTATTAACAAAACATCAGGTCCTTAGGGAATGCTATATAGTGTAATCTGAGATACTGAAACGTTAATTCCTATGAAGAATCTAGTGTAACAATGCAAGCATCCATTTGGTATCTGGATTTGTTTAATGATCATTGTGTGTGCTGTTACAGTCTCCAGAAACAATGTTCAGATTCAATGGGCTGTTGCTTCCTCAGTTTTTGCAAAATGAAGTTCTCTTGTCCTGGTGGCTGACGGCTGCATTTGGAGCCAAGGAAGCCTCCATTTTGAAGGAATCCACCCATGTGGGTGATGCCCCCGAGGGCTGTGCTGCCATTCAGAACGACCTCAACAGGTTTGAGAGATGGGCAGAGAGGAAAGTTTTGAAGCTCAACAAAGGCAAATGCAGGGTCCTGCACCTGGGGAGGAATAACCCTGGGCACCAGCACAGGCTGGGGCTGATCTGGGATGCAGCTCTATGGAGAAGGACTTGGGGGTCCTGGTGGACAACAAACTGTCCATGAGCCAGCAGTGCCCTTGTGGCCAACAAGGACACCTCTTGAGGGGCATTAGGATGAGCATTTCCAACATGTTGGGGGAGATGATCCTGCCCCTCTACTCAGCCCTGGTGAGGCCACATCTGGAGAGCTGTGTCCAGTTCTGGGCTCCTCAGGACAAGGGAGGCATGGACTTCCGGAGAGGGTCCAATTAATGGTGACAAAGTTGATTAAGGTGCTGGAACATCTCTCTTATGTGGAAAGGCTGAGGGAGTTGGCTCTGTTTAGCCTTGAGAAGAAACAACTGAGAGGGGACTTTAACAATATATACAAGTATCTGAAGGCAGGGTGTCAAGAGGACAGAGCCAAATAGGGGTGCCAGGCAATAGAACAAGACACAAAGGACAGAAACAGGCAACTAGCAACAGGATGAGGAAATGGCCTCAGGCCGTGCCAGGGGAGGTTCAGGTTGGACATTAGGAAGAATTTTTTCACTGAAAGGGTGGTTAAGCATTGGAATGGGCTACCCAGGGAGGTGGTGGAGTCACCATCCCTGGAAGTGTTCAAGAAATGGCTGGACTTGGCACTTAGTGCTGTGGTTTACTTGGCATGGTGGTGTTTAATCAAAAGTTCAACTTGATGATCTTGGAGGCCTTTTCCTACCCTAATGATCTATGACTCTATGATTCAATGAAACTGATGCACCGGGACATGAGGAATAAATTTACTGTGGGGTTAACTGAGCACTGGAACTGGCTACCTAGAGAGGTGGAAGAGTCTCCTTCCCTGGAGATATGAAAAAAACCTCTGGACACTGTCCTGAGTAACGTGCACTAGGTGATATTGCTGGAGCAGGGAGGTTGGACTAGATTACCTCCAGCAGTCCCTTCCAACCTGACCCATTCTGTGATTCCGAGATGGGATGGTGAAAAACGTGCATAATACATGGAATGGGAATGATAGATCAAAGATGGATCAGAAGAGTTATAGGCAAGATGATAACTCCCTCAGCCACTGTCTCTAGGTGCTGTGCTCCTAGAGGGTTTGAAGGCTCATCTGCCTTATGAGCTACTCCAGGAGCAGTTTTCCACACTTCTCATAAAATGGACTACAACCATTTCCTCAATATCTACAATATCTTGATGACTGAAAACAACTAGTAGTATGCAGATAGCAGAATTATAAGAAGAAGGAAGCTGTAGAGAACATGCTATCCCCAGTTTTATGCATTTTTAATCAATATTTTATCAGTATTAGGACTGAGTTTGCAGTATAAATAATGGGAAAATATCTTCTGTACCTAAACCTCACCTGTAAGATTCTTGCTAACATGACAGAAGTTGAAAGAATATGAAAACATAATAATAAGCTACAGACTATGTTCTGACTGCATTAGAATCAAGCACTACTGTATAGCAAAAATATTTTAAATGGTATTTTTCTTCTATGGATGGTGCAATATCTCTTGATATTTACAGCATATATAAAAGGATAAACAATATACATTAACCATATGATTTGCCTCATCTTTCACCATTCCATTTGTTTTATGGCTCCTATAAAACATAATTCTCTGGGCAGTTTAGATGAGTGAAGAGCGTGAAATACTGCTGGCCCCGTATCTCTCCCTTCCACAGCTGAGATATTCCTCTCTGGAGTGATGGGTCTCAGTATTCCTAGGCAGTACAGGAGTATTAAACTTTTTTTAGTGGTTTATAAATGTGCTTTTGTAGCAGTCCTCAGAACAAATCAAAGGAAAACAAAATAGAAATGGAAGCTAAGATTATTGGCTTGCAAAATCAGTTATCTGAATTTGAGCTGAGATCTAATAAATGCCATTTATATTTAGGTTTAGGTTAGAAGGCTAGAAAGGTAGTCAAAATGAAATTTGCTACCTGAAGTGTGAGAAGGAATGTAGCAATGCCCCATTCTGCTGCAGGAAAGATAAAATGTATGAAACAGTTGGGAAGGAGAACGAATTCTGAAATTCCTGGGTTGGTTGGCAGAGGTTACTGTGTGAAGTAGTGCAGCTGCTGGAGGTGTTGCTGTCCTAGCTTTCCCAAGAAAAATAAGCAGCAGGACCCCAGTATTTTGCAGTCTGTTGTCCTACATTATTTCCCCATGCCTAAAGTCAGCTAACACAGGAAACAGAACCAGCAATATTTAAATGAATAATGGCAAATAAAACATATTAAATGACAGCAAAAACAAGCACCAATATTTAAAATAGCTGTGGTTATTTCCTCAGTAGAGAAAGGACTAATGTTTCATTGCAGTGAACATATGAGGAAAAGTGCTGCATGCTTCTTTGTGCCATGCACTGTGATTTCCTGTGAGAATTCTTGTCATTTTGGTTTTTTGGCTGGTGAGACTTCAGCAGAGAGAAGGAGAGATGGAATAGAAGCAACAACTTTTTTCTTTTCTAAACCAAGTTATTCTTTACAAGGTCTTGCAAAATGAATGATTCCAGTACTAGGAGTCCGTTCCTGACTCAATTTTTTTAGCTGTATAGGCATAATTTGTGCATACGGCTGTTTTGGAGAATTCAAATAATTTATCTTGGTAGCTAATGCAAACACTCTTTCTTCCATGATAAAAATTACCTGGAGAAAAGTGATGGCAGAATTTGAATTTTAAAAGGCAGGGCAGTCTGTTCCGGGTGCTTTTACACCTTTGTATGGCAATCATCAAAGGGCAAATACTTAAGATAAATATTTCAAAAAAGAAAGCATATTTTTGTGACAAATCAGTTTTCTTGCAGATACATGTGTATGTAGCCGATGTCACTGTTTTATGCACATTGTTAAGATTCTAGCTGAATAAATGGGCTTTGAAGTGGATATATAAAAAATATATTACAGATAGCATACTTCAAAAAGGCAGCATAGTTCAGTGCCTCTCCAGAAGAGGCACTTCACTTTCAAACTTCAGAAAGTTTGAAGCAATAAAACCTTATGAAAGTAAAGACTATTGCTACAAATTATCCCAGTGTGTCTTGTTAAGTCTAACATGATTTCAAGCCAACTGATTCTGATAATGCCAAACCAGACTTTCTAAGAATTTTATTGTGTGTTTCTAGGTTTGCTTTGTTGCTATTTTTCCTTCAGTGATGAGATAGTGCCATGCAGCAGTTCTGGTCACTGAAATGACAGAAGACCTTCAGGTTATTTCAAAACCACATTTCATCCTTATCTAGCATTTTTGTTCAACATTCACAAATGTCTCTCCTTTGACCAGAAGTATCCAGCAAGTTCATCCTCTAGACAGCCATGCCAAGTGTAAGAGAAAACCCTAAAGAGCTTTAAATGGAGCTTGAACCTTTATGCAGGACACCTAGATCATTAAATTCTATATCCTTTATTAAAACTGTTGTATTATGTGTTCCCATAGGGAAGAACTTGTCTTCTGTGGGCATGGGCAAATGGTGGAGAATTGAACATCTGTTGAGCCGTGCTGAAAGCCTGCGTAGCCCTTGGTCTTTCAAAGAGTTGTCAAGATCTTTCTCCAGGAAAACAAACAAAGAAACAAAACAAAACAAAACACAAAACAAAACAAAACATAACAAAAACAACCCCCCCCCACACACAAAAACCTCCACAAACCCACCCTCCCAGATATGCCCCCCCAAAAACAAAACAAAACAAACCAACCAACCAACCAACCAACCAACCAAACAAACAAACAAAAAAAACCCCACCAGAATCCCACCAAGAGTTGCCTGGAATACAGCCTAATGCATCGTCCATGTGTTTAAATTAAAGCATCCACAAGGCCAGTATTCCAACAGAGGTACACAGCAGAGTTCACAGTTTGATATGCTCTTAGCCCAATGCAGAAATTACTCTGGATCAGGAATTCAGTCAGACATTCCCTGACCATACTGTGGTATATCAGGTCTAGACATTGACACAGAGGCCAGGTCTGCATGAAAAATTCTGGTTTGCCATTGTTAGTTAGGTGTTGTAACGAAGTGTGATTGTCAGAACTATGGCAATACAAACTGCTAGCATGGATGTGATTCTCTAGAAAAGCTTTTCGTGTGCCTGAACTGTGTCTTTAATTTAGGAAAGAGGGCGCAAACTCAGACAGCAAAATCATAGTTTTGCCAGTCTAAAATATATGGCTTCACATTCTTTCTGAGGATATATATCAGGTGGGATAGTAGGAACATTTCCAAAGGCAGATCTTTCTTCATTTGTAAATATTTTTATTAGAAATTGAGTATATCTCAAAGATTTGGTTTGTGTCATTTTTCCAAAGACAGGAAAATTCATTAGATCAACATTTGTTTGAAAAGTTGACTTTCCACCTCCTTTTACCTCCATATATTATCTGTGAAATGTGGATTAGAGTATTTGCCTGCTTGACAGTAGAGTTGTATATAGGTTTATTGGGAAAAAAAGGGTTTCTCAGGTCCCTTAAGCTCACAGAGCTTTTTCTGGAACAGAAACACTTTTTTTTTGTTCAAGTTCTATGGGAAAATACACTTTTTGACGAGTTTTTTTTTATTCAGAAGCTTCCAAATTTCCAAGCATTTTAAGACAGGAGAAGGATGGTGGGTTCAGGAATCTGACATGTCAAGATGATATATAATTTTTTACTTCTTATTATACACAATGTAGAAAAGAAAAATCTGTTCCAAACTTGGACAAATATTCAAAGTATTAAATAAGAACACGTTACCTTGATCTAGCTACCATCTCTGAAAATCTGAAACTCCATTACTTTCTGACTACAGCCTGACTAAATATTAACAGAAGGAAGTACACACAGAAGAGTTAGAAAAGTTTCTGTAGTTTTCAGTAAAACTTATTTCAAAATCAGAAAAACAGATATGAGAAAAGCATAACACATTAAAGAAGAATGTGCTTGCACCCTAAAATAAGAGACCAGAAACAGTAAATCAAGACTTGGTCTTGCCTCTGGCAAACACCAGAGTTTCTGAAATCCAGACCCCTGGCAGGTCCTGGTCCTTAGGTGGTTTTAGGTGGTGACACATATAGCAGCATCATTATGCTCCTGCCGTACAAGAGGCTGTACCACTGAGAGATCCGATGTAGTTGACCACTTAAGTACTTTTCTGAGTCCCGCTTTATTGGTGCTTTAAAGTGAAAACGCTGAACAGATTGGGTTTTGACGGAGGAATACCCACCAACAAACCAATGAACACCTTGCCTGCTACAGTGCAGGTTGCCTGTCATTCGTGCTCAGCTTCAGACAGCTACAGAAGTTATGGCCCATCCCGTGAGTTATGACATTGTTGCACTGTGTATTCTTACCCCGACCCTTTTATAAGGCAGAATGTGCTTATTTTGGTTTAAGCTGTATAAACTGGCCATACTCCAACTCAGCTAAAAAGTATATGCAGTAAGATTTAGGGTGACTGAGCTAATCAACATAACTTGGTAAACACTGCATTTGCTTGTGGACTCATACTTTATTTCTGTTGTATTGGTTTCTACTTTCACAAAATTTCCAGCAGGCATTCTGTAGATTGGTAGGTAGGAACACTTCTGTTTACTGTGGATTAAGAGTTAGACACTGGAATACAAAGAAAGAGCCTAAGTCCAGCTAAGGCAACTATGTTTCCTTCAGGAGCTGTTTTTCATGGACATCTATAAAGGATAAGACATCAGGGCATGGACTGAACTATTTATGAATACTGACATAATATTTAGCATATAAAATTCTCAAATCAGATTTTCTATTTCATGACATTTTATTTCCTGACCATTATCACAATGAATTTGTCTCTTTAGGCACTTATTCACAGCTTTGGTCTCTTTTCATTTAAGAGTGCACAAAAAGGTATTTGCATTTGCATCAATTTGATTTACAGATGTTGCCGTATAGTAGCATTAAATGTCCCTCTTTTGTGCTGAGTAATATCAAAATCATGGAGTTTTACAGAGAATCAAACATTCCTTGGGAATTTAGCTTCCCATCCCTTTTGTGAAAATGGAATAGTGAAAATGGTGATTGAAGAGAACAGATTCAAGATCATGTTACAAACTATCATGTTGTATTTCCTGAACTGTGTTTCATTGGATGACCTTCAGGACTATTAGCAGAGTGATTTCAAAACTTTACAGATTGCTTTAATGGATATGCCATTCAACTGATGTTAACATTATAATATATTGAATTTATTGTGATGTAAACACCCTAGAGTTTTTCTCTCATAAAAAACCTGAAGAACAGATAGTCAAATTACATTGGCGTGTTGCCACTTTCAATACCATGACCATGTTATGTCAAGGCATTTTGATGATGGCAGATCTTTTTATGGAAGGTAGCTTTCTGTCTATAGCTACAGTAAAAAACATGTATTGAGGAAGGAAGGAACAAAGTTCTGTAGCATTTTACCAAAAGCAACAGACCACTGACATTAGTGTGCCTTTGGATATGCAGTGGATTATCCTTGGCTACGGGCCAAACACGCATCCAGCCTCTCCCTCTTTCCCCTTCCCTAGCAGTACAGGAAAAAAAGTAGGATGAAAAAGCTTCTGGGTTGAGATAAAGTCAGGGAGACCACTTACTCATTATTTTGGTGGACAAAACAAATTCTTCTATGAGAAACTTAATTTAATTTATTGCTAATTACAGCTGAATCAGGCAGTAAGAAACAAAACCATCAAAATTTAGAAAAACACCTTTCCTCCCCCTTTTTCCAGGCTCACTAGTATTTTAATTCCCTTTGATTTATTTTTTCTATTTTTTTAACTTTTCTTTCTGTTTTATTTTTAAATGACATATTTTTATTTCTTGCTTTTTACCTTACGCTTGTTATATTTTTAAACAGACACCAGTGCAACCTTCATTCAGCAATCATTTTAGACAAAATTATTTTATACCATTCTTATTCTCCCTCAGGCATCAAAAATACCAAAACAGAGAAAACTGAAAAGTGTTTGTTCTATGAAACATTTTGTTGTTATTTCTAGAACTGGTCTAAAAATAATTTTCAGTGAAAACTATTTCTGAACAGTATTCTGTTTTTTAAAGATTCAAACCCTTTTGCAAAACACCATAAAAGTGATAAAAATAGCAAATAAATTCAATGCAAAATGTAACAGATTAGTGTTGCTAAAATTCAGTGAAACCTCTCTGACATGCTGAAGTAATCTCTGTGAAACACCGCTGTGAAATACTGCTTCCAAAGCTATTCAGAATGTATTTGATATCTACTGCAGAATTTAATCTGTATCCCCAAAACATTGGTAAATTCAGTGGGATTGTTCTTATTTCACAGCAATTTCAGTTCCAGTAAAGAATAGGTTTTTTTTCGTTTGATGAACTTGCCTACATCGTCTTGCATCATTTGATAATTGATACGGTTTAAAAGGACCTTTGTAACACTATGGACAATTGTAGAAATGGCTTAATTTACTTCTAGAGTACCCTATCAATGGTATATTACAGTAAAAGTTTTATTATCTATAACTTTGCTTTCAAAGTTATGCCAGCTACTTAATTTTTTTCCATTGTTACCCTATATCTAGAAATACTTTCTTATATTCAATAGCACATCCTGTTTTGTTAACCAGTTCAAGGAAATATTTTGAGGTTTTCTATCACTGCAGTGACACCTGGTGTTGAAAGCAAAGTTGTTAATAGCTCAAAGGTATAGGAGAATCCATTTCATAGCATGTATTGTCTGAAACCCACCAGCATCTCTGACTTTTCAGTGCCTGCTAACTTAAAAGAGAAGGAAAGGGAAACGAGGCAGGAGAAGAAAAGCAAGGGGGAAGGAAGGAAGGAAGGAAGGAAGGAAGGAAGGAAGGAAGGAAGGAAGGAAGGAAGGAAGGAAGGAAGGAAGGAAGGAAGGAAGGAAGGAAGGAAGGATGGAAGGATATTTCCACAAGTATTAAAAGATACTTAAAAGTTGCTGCATGGATAAGATTTTTCCCTGCCAAAAAAAAAAAAAAGCCAGCTTGGTTTAACTCTGATGTCCCTTGGTCATGGTCTTATATAGAAAAAAAATTGTCAGAAAACTCTCCTACACTGAAAATTGATTCAGACATTAGCACAGTTGCCAGGGTTAATTTTTCAACTTCACAATAGCAACTTTTCAAATTCACTGGATTTAGAAAAACTTGAGGTGTCTGTGACAATAAATCAAACAGAGAAGTGAAACAACTCAGTGTAATTTTTTTTTTTCCTGAGACGAAACACTGGCGTTTTGAAAAAAAAAATATAAGGAAAATTAAAGCATTCCTTTGTATGTCTGTGTATGTAGGTATATACATATGTTTCTGTTTCAACTGAAGAAATATAGTTCTGTGATTGAATATAGAAAAATGCTTCAATAAAGTCTAAGTGGAATATACAATCAATGGACTTAAATCCATATATACAGTTTGCTCTGTAACAGGATTCCTGTGTGCTAGCATACATAAAATATGAACATCTCTAATAAACAGCAGCTGGAGTATATAGCAAGCTGGATCTTTGTGTGGAATATCTTTAAGGTGTTTTTGGCACAACTTCCAGGACTGTCTTGACCAACACTTTCCCAGATGTGTAGGATTATGGGATATATCTTCTGGAATCTCTCAAGAAAGCACTTTAATTCACAGCCACACCTGGGTTGGATATTGCAATCAGCTCCCATTTTCCACTTACAATTTTCCTTCCTCGTTCATTTTAATTTCTCTGTTTTCTCCCTTATCACTTAATATATTTTCCTCATTATTGGCATCTGGGCTGTGTGTTCTAACACAAACACCGAAAGACCAAATCAAGATTAAAAAAAAAAGAGCAAAAATATTCCCATTTCAGATGGAAGAGCAGATGGAGCTCTTGGCACTTCAGAGGATTCAAATTGACCCTCTGCACCAAGCTCAGGGAAGACAGACTGTCACTGCTGACTGGAAAACACTAAAGAGACCTGTTTTCCCATCGAATATACAGTAGCATTTTCTAATTCTTTAGCTCTAAGCTGTGCATGGCCGTGAAAGAGCAGCTGAGGGGTTTTTTTTTAGATTAGACTCTTTCATATATCATGGATGCTGTTCTCTTTCTTTTATGTTGAAATGATTGTCCTGAATTTTGAGATACAAGTTTGATTCTACATTTTCTTATCAGTGCCTGAGAGAGGCTGTGATTAAGTGGTCACTGCACCCTGCTCTTTCCCCATGCCTTCTTGATAGTTTTAGAAGTTGCATCACAATCATCCAAGGATTAAAACAATCTGAAACAGAAAGGGCTAAAACTCAGGTGGTGCAAAAGAATGCAGCTCTGCACAGAGCAGTTCATGATCTGGCCTGAATTCTCAAAGTTATTATCAGGGAATAATCATCTTTCCCAGGTGCTATGTGCTATGGTGATTGCCTATCTTCAGTTATAACACACTGAGCCTTTAATGAGCTTTTCTGAATAGTTTTTGCTATTCCATTGGTTACAGCAATGTTTCATTAGACTGATTCAAACTACTCAGTATGAAATGTGATAATTTATTTCTAAATTATATAACTGCAGTTTGAACATCTTTATTTTTTTTTCCTGAAGAGGAGAACAGAGTTATACTTCGGTTAAAATTTTTCTGAAGAAATAGGGCATACACAAGAAGTATAAATCTTAACATATATCCACTTAAAAGGCATCAAAGTTTCAGCTAAATTTAGAAGCTGAAAGACAGACACAAATCAGATTCTTGCAAAATGCTCAGGTAACTCGGATTCTGACAGAGCCTGAGAGACTTCTTGGAGATCCCTCCTACTTTGGTACCTCCATGTTATTCCTTATTCTGATCAGACTGTGTCCATTATATCAAATATGCCAGTACCTGAAGGGAACTGACAGGAAGGGTGGGGAAAGACTATTTACAAGGGCATGTAGTGACAGAACAAGGGGGAATGGCTTCAAACTGAAAGCGAATAGGTTTAGATTAGACACTAGGAAAAAATTCTTTACTGTGAGGATGTGAGACACTGGAACAGGTTGCCCAGGGATGTCCCATCCCTTGAGGTGTTCCAGGCCAGGTTGGATAGGGCTCTGAGCAACCTGGTCTAGTGAAAGGTGTCCCAGACCATGGCAGGGGGGTTGGAACTTGATCATGTCCATGGTTCCCTTCCGACCCCAGCCATTCTGTGGCTCTATAATTACTTTTGTGCAGTCACATTCAGGAAAAAAAATCTGTCCAAGAAGTAAACAGGAGTTTTGAGATCATATTGTATGTGAACAAAATGGTGTCTTTGGTGCTTGGCCAGCCCTCCTTTGTTTCTCTAAACCAGAGCAGAGGAGTGAGCAAGGGAGTAAGAACTTCTACAGGTTCAGAAATAGTAATAAGTTGTCAGTATTTTACAAAGGACGTTCCACGACTTGTCCTTCATCAGGAACTGTAATGATAGGACAAGGGGGAAAGGCTTCAAAATGAAAGTGAATAGGTTTACAATAGATTTTAGGAAGAAATTCTTTGCTGTGAGGATACTGAGGCACTGGAACAGGTTTCCAAGAGAAGCTGTGGATGCCCCAAACCTGGCAGTGTTCAAAGCCAGGTTGGATGGGACTTTGAGAAACCTGATTAGTGGAAATCCCTGCCCATGGCAGGGGTTTGGAACTATATCATCTTTAAGGTCCCTTCCAGTCCAAACCATTCTGTGATTCTATGCTTCTATCCAGTGTGGTAAGAAGCACACTGTGAGCATGTGGGGATTGCCCGTGCTGAGAGAATTTTAATTCTTCTTTGACACAAAGAACAACTGAGAATGGACACATCAGGACTTGGCAATTACTTGACTATTGTTCATGGGCAGGGAATTCTTTTCTTAAAGATGGGCTGAGCACAGCAACTGTACTCAGAAACACTCTGTTCAGCACATGTCATTTTGAGGAGAACGACACAGACTGAAGAGATTTTGCTCTCCAGGTATTGTCTTCTTAACAAACATACCTTGAGAACTGGATGCAAGTTGCTGTATTAAAGGTATTACTTTTCTGAGGAATTTTTATGAACAATTCTGAAGAGAAAGTAGACTCTGAAAAATACAACAAGGCTCCTCTCCACTGTCCATGGAAGGGAACTCTACTCAGGGGATGCCAAGAATCCTCTTTCCAGACATCACAGAACCTTTCACTTTTTCCACTTTCTTTGTTTTCTGTAATGGAAGTCTAATTAATCACTGAGTTAATTTCAAGAAGAACTCTGACAAAAGGTCACCAGTTCCACTCTCTGTGCCGTTTTGCATTATGCCATGGTGGATGTATTGCAAAGGAGACTTATATGTGATGGCAATACTTCCTGGGGCAGGAGCTACAGAGCCACATCATAGAGAGCCTCCTCCAGGAGAGATGCAGGTATAACCTAAAATGTGCTGAGATCCCTCATGATTTATTTAAATCCAAAATAAAAAGTCAGAGCTGTACAGAAATATTTCTCATCATATTTTGCTGAAACTAGGATAATAAAGAAAAATCCTTCACTCTACTGAATGTATAGTAAACTAAATTTGGCCCTTTTACTAATACAGTTATAGTTGTCCCACTCTACCTCAATTTTTAAGTTAATTCATTTTTATCATGTACGCTTATTTTTCTCTATAAAACTGGCAAAAACAGATTAGCTTCAAAAAAAATTCCCTTTTAAATAGTTATTTTTCAGTTTTAAGGGAAAAGAGAAGCATCCGAAATTATGAACATCATTTGCCACTCAAATATATTTTTGTGCCAAGTTTTAGTATAAAGCAAATTTTCAGCTGAGTGACAAACCAATAAATATGTAGGCTTACAGTAGCTCTTCTGAGAAACTGAACTTCAAATAGTGTCTTTATAATACTAACAAAAATGTGCTAATTTTTGTGCTTATTTTTCTTTCTTAGTTTGTTCCTGATGGTTAGGAAGTTGATCGTTCATTTTTCTACTGCCATTCACACCAGCTGCTATAAAGCAGCTATAAAACTACTCCCAGTGCAGATCTTGACCGTAGATCACTGTACCTAGACCCAGCTGCAGATGGATGGAGCAGCTGGTCCAGAGAGGTGCTGTTCCTGACTCCCACACACACTTGGTCATGATGCATGAAGCAGCACAGTTGCTCCCCAGCCACAATTCCCATTCAGTCACAGATTTATGAAGTAATGAGCCGCCTACCAGAAAAAAACAAAACCAGCAGCTCTCCAGCACACTTTAAACAAACACCCAAGAATATTCCATAATTATAAATAACTGCAACTCAGCCATCAGATGAATTGCTAAAACTTTTTTACATAACTTGTTAAATGGGAAGCAAATAGAGTAGAGCAGGGAAAGAAGGAAATATGCCTACGTTGGGAGATAGCAACATGAAAATTGGTAAATATTTTTCAGGATATTTTTCAGGATATTTTCTCTTTTTTTAACATCAGTGTGATGGTTGATGGGGCTGTTTTCAAATGATTTATGAATATTTCATGTAACCTGGTTATTTTAATAATTATAATGTGAACGTGCCAGCTTATCCTGACTTCAGCTATAAGATATGGATTCTGTAGTAAATCCAATATACTACGAAGGGACAATAGGCAGCCTACATCTTGTGAGGATGCAAAGTCCTGGCTCCAAAGCAATTAGCATTGTTTTTTACTAGCTTGGGTATAGCAGCCTGTCAAGGATTAGTGGCCAAATGGAAATAGTCTTTCCAGAGGGGAGACGAGAATTTCTTGCAAGGTGTTCCTACAAAGTCCCTTTTTGTGGCATGTGTACAAAACAGACCTGTGCAATCCACAGGCTGAGGTGATGGGGGTTTTGGTAGGGAGGGCGTGGAGGGGGCTTGCTGTTCTAAAATTATTTTCCTCGTGGTGTTTTGCTTCCAGTTTTAAACTATTCATTCAAGAACACTAATTACTGGAGCTGCCAAAGGTGGGGTGTTTTTAAGTTCTTGAGCAGTGCATCTCCCAGCTGTATCCTGATACTGCATTAAGACATCATGCTGGTGGAGGATACATTTCTCTCCCCACGTCTAATGCCAGAGTTTTCACGCAAAAACAACCCAAGAACAGACAGAAGAAACCCAGTGCACAATCTGAGCATCAGTGTTGAGCCTTGACCTGGACACTGCAGTTCCCAGGGATGTGCTGTGGTGCAGATACTGCTCGCTTTCATCAGTGACCACAGTCTCAAACAGACAAGAACTACACTTGTCCATCCAGTTTAATCTGATGGACAAGTGTAGTGAATCTGTGGAAAAATAACTGTACATTACACATTGGACAAAGACTAGAAATAAGGCCCTGAGAATCAAAGTTTTAAAAGACTTACTTTCAAAAGAGATTTATATAACAATTATGTACCCTGCAGTACACCTTTCAAAAACTTAATGTTATTAGATGTTGCTTAGTATTATTTAGTGCTGATAAGAAATATACTCACAGCTCTAAAGAACCCAACCTCCTTTGCACTATTTGTTCCTACAAAAGCAATACTGAGCTGTATTATTTACTTTATTTTCTACCAATTTTTCTTGAAAAATCCATCACAGATCTTAAGGCTTAAAAGCAATGCAATAACAGTGGCTGATTTTATTTGATGTCAATTACCCTTGAAAGGGCGGGTTCAATCCTTTATGTCTCTCTTCTTCAATGAGCGTAAGTAATTCAATGACTTGTCCCGTATCATCAGGGAAATGGCTACATTATCTAATAGCCTTCTTCCATCTCTAACTTGTAAGATCCTATCAATGTCAATAGTTGAATTGTGTAACAAGGCTAATGTATTTACGGAAAGCCAAGATAATGGAAATAATAAAACCCAGACTGAGGAACTCTCCAATTTTAATAAGATAATATGTTGATTTTTTTTTTTACCAGACAAAGATTTTCTTTTTTGTTCTCAATAGCTCTCCTCATTGACTTCGTCCTCTTTTTTTTTGGAAAGCTCTTATATGAATGGAATCCCACAAGAAATTAACCACAGCCATATATAAACTGATTAGTTAAGCAATGCATGACAGCATAGGCTTGTATTCACAGAGACTGAAGGGAATTTGGGACACAAGTCCAAACTGTGACCTTCCCAGGTACTAACACTTAGGAAGTGAGAGTATTCACTACCCTAGAGAATCCTGGAATGAAGTTCTCTTCTGACCTTTGCCTTCTCCTGCAGAATTAATAGTCCTTGCTCATTCCATTAACACTTTATTTCAGTGAGGTCTATCCAGTGCAGTAGCACAGGAAACATAAAGGTTTTAAAACATGGGCTTATAGGCAGCTTGGGCTACCTATATCTAGGCAGAAGACAGCTAATTTCATAAGATGATTACATTCTCCAACTTCTCCTCACAACACAACAGAGTTGTAACAAGCAAGTTTGTTTTAGAAGTAACAATTGGAAAAGTCTACTTTTTGTAGCATTCATGTAAAGTGTACTCTTTGATATAAAGGAAGTCCCAGCAATAACTCAACATGGTCATACAGAATTGTAAAACACAAACTAATACAGAAAGCCCTTCCTTGCTTGCTGGCAAGTTTTATTTTATTTCCAACAAGAATGTTTGCTGAGCAAAAAGTGTATTTCTAAAGTCCACTTCGAATATCAAGATGTGAATGAAATCTAAAATATGATCAAAAATTCAGTTTGCTGTCCTGTGGCCTCTCTGTTCTCAAGCACAGTGAAACATATCTGTCCACAAACACAACATGCTTCATTTGTTTGTTTTCTGAAGTGTTAGCTCAAACTCTGTGACTTTTTCTGGAGTTTTGTGTGCTGCTCTGCATGCTAAAATGAACCCCAGCATCATTTTCTGTGAAGCTTTTTTGGACTTGAGTTTATTTTAGAGGCATTTATTTTAGAGGCATTTCATCTGAAGCAAATGGCTCCAGAGGAAAGCTTGTTAGCAGGATGGCATTTCTGAACCTGCCTTCCCACAGCTCCTGAGCAGTGTGTGTGCCTTTTGGGGAGCAGTGTCATTTTCCACTGGCTCTGAAGAATGTTTGTTTGTGCTGTAGTGGCTCACCTGCTTAATAATAGTAAATTGCTATATAATCATTAACCGACCAATGTCTGTTAAAGTAAACCTGAAATAAGGAAAAACAGATGTTGTTTTCTGTGTTTAATGAAAAAGGCTTATGCATCCTCATGCCATATTGTCTGACCTTTCTTGGGTTTGGACCTTATGTACCAGACAGAGGTATTTACCACATAATCCATGTATTTGAATGCTGTTTACGGATTACCCAGAATACATCTGGAACAGCAAAACAGCAGCCCCTGGCAAATGTGCCGATGAACACAACCTTTGAGCAAAGGGAAGTGGGACACCTGAGAGCTGCAGATCCCAGAAAGCAACTGCTCACATGCCCTGTCATCCCCTGGAGGCATATGAAAACTTCTACACTTAACAAGAAGCCAGAACATTTCACTTTCTTCAAAATTTCACAACTAGGTGAAGAGGAATAAATATCACTCCATCACCAGTGCACTTTAATTATTTCATTCTTCTGCAGGAAAAAAAATGCATCATTAAAAGTTTCCCATATAGAAACAGTTTTTGACACATCCAGAGTGAATGGCAGCTCTTCATGGTTGAATAGAATAAGTACTTAACCCATAGAGCTGACAGTAAATGTGAAATGGTGGGATGACTTCTGCAAAAATGGGGAGCACAAGCTCAAAATTCTTTTTTCAGAAAGGGTAAATCACCATAGAGATAGCATTGCCATGGCCGTAAATCAAGATGCAAGGATATCTTTAAAGGTATTTGACCCTATTTTACTGGTGTAACTCAGGTGATTTCCCTCTTCAGGCAGATTTTATAGCCTCATTGAAATAATTCTCTTATGGTAATCAAGGCTTCAACAAGGCCATCGTTCTCTGTGTGCGACCCAGTCACTACTGGAGGAAGGATATTACCCCAAAGAGGCAGGAAAAGCAGCAAGAATAACAGCTGCCACAACCTTACCTCAGCACTGAGAATGTTGCTCTAGTGCAGGAGGGCAGTGTCTCACGAGGGATTCAATCCACTGCTGTAATTTACGGTATGAAGTTGCAAAGTCATATAGATATGCTAAAATTAGTGCCTTCACTATCAGAACTGCATTGAAAACCACACCTCCACCCTCTCCCTTATTGTCCTATAGGAAACCAACACCTTTCCTCTCGGGGGAAGTCTATCTACATGATTTGGGCCCTCCTTGTATTGAGTCAGATCAAAGGTTCATCTAGTTTAGAAACTTGACTTACAGTGAGCAGCCACAGATGCTCAGGAAAGAATAAGAAGAGGTCACATGTAGAGTGATCCCTGCCCTGCAATGCACCTCTAGTTTCTGATAATCTAGATGAACTGACTTTTGTTGAATGGAATACACAACTTCTTTCTGCTGTGATGCAAAGAAATGCCTTTTATTTTCAGCTTTTTGTTTGTTCGTTTGTTTTTAATCTGCTGACAGCCAATTTCACTGTTTTCCCTCATTGTTCTTTGTCTTACCATGGTCCACAGGTACAAATGTGACAATTTTCCAACTATGCCAGTTGCTCTAGTTAAAGATACAGTCTCTCTTCCTGCAAACCTTGGTCTGCCATTGGCTGCTTTCCAGTTCTTGTGTTCTGAGATATAATGATGAATCTATCCTATACGTATTATTCAAAAAAATCCATGGTTTTATACACCTTATCATATTTTCTTTCCACTGCTCTTTTCTGAATGAGGAGTCCAGGTCTAGCCTCAATTCTAATGGAAATGAAAAGAAGGATTCACTGGTATAACAGCTGAGACTCTTTGTCAAGCTCCTCAAGAACACTTCACCAAAGTATTTATTCTTGGAAAATGTCAGTTTTTAGAAACTTAGTATTTTTCCAGGAACATTTCAGTCTTGAAAAATCTTTGGTAAGAGGTTTCTCTAGTCAGGGTAGGTTTTCTGACCAAACTGAAAGTAGAAATTAAGGAATAACTGCACAACCATTAGCTGCTGGGATGTAACAACATGGAAATGCAAACGTCATTCAACCTATCTTCAGAACCACAGTGTTTATACAAAGTTAAAGAAATGCTCACTGGATTAAGTAGTTTGCAATTAATCCAGGTCAAAGAAGGAACCAGTAGGATGGTATAGTGAACCCACAAATTTTCAGTCTTGCGGTATTACTCTAAACACTCTGATACAATGCACTCCATTCTCCTTCACCCTAGGGCTCTTTTACCAAAGCTAGCAACATAAAGAGCCCTCAAATTGTAAAGTAAAAATAAATTATTATCCATTTTCATGTAGTTCTACATAAACTGTGTGTTTCTGTCCAAGAAACACAAAATTGCTCTGAAATTATAACAGAAAGGAAAATCATTCACCAGAACTCTGAAACTTGCCTTTGTCACTGAATAGTGGCTTGAGCTGCATCTGGACATCAGGTTCTGCCTTTGGTGAGCTTTGCTCCAGTATTTTGCTTTGGAAGACAGAAGGGTAAGAACAAATTCATCATTTCTCATTCAGGAAGCTAAAGATTGAGGCATCTAAGGGTCATTTCTGGTGAAAGGCAGTTTTTGGATTGTATACCACAGTTCTCATATATTCAGCACGTTGCTTCTTGTTTTGTATGAAGTCAGCTGTAGTGTTAGTGAGCATCAGGGATGTCATAGCCAACATTTCACTTCTTGGCTCAGTTAACAATTGCAGAGTAGACGCTGCTGACTGCAAAAAGTAGGGAATGAATTATTTGTGCATGGAACTCAGTCCCGAGTAGAGGTTTTACTTAACTTTAAAAAGTTTCAAGATTTTGTTCTTTTGCCAAGTTTAATACTGATATTATTTCAAAAGTAACAAGCAAGGCTGATCCTTCCAAGTGCTCAATTTCCTCAGCAGCAGCTGAATTCCACATTAAAAGCTGGTGTGTGCATACAGTGCCAACCAGAGCAATGCAAAGATACCACCTAGAGTTGTACAGCAGTATTAGCAGTACTGCAATTCCTAACACCGAGGCAGACTGATTCATCTCTTCCAGCCCTGGATGTGATGTGGGTAACTCTAGAGCAATAAGTAATTTCTTTAACCCACCAGCCTGAAGGTATAGTGAAAAAGAAGTATGTTTTGAAAAAGTGTCTCTTTTTTTTGCTCCATGTAATTCTCTTTCCGATTGGAATAATTTTCTTTCTCACTCTACTGCTACGAAAGCAAGTGAGCTTTCAGTGAGGCTGAACAAAAGTGGAAAAAAATCAGTGAAGAATCAGTGTTCTTTACTATTTAAGCACCATGTATGAATACAGCTTGGAACAAATGTACCTCTGCTGACAGGTGGAAGAGATAGACTTACTTGTGTTGATATAGCTGTATGAGAAAGGAGCTAAATTATCACTTTTCCCTACCATTCAGTATCCATGCTGGGAAGAGAGCTTATTATCTCTATGACAATTACTCTCCTGTGCATTGCAATATGGAGAGTAGCTCAGCTAAAGCATGTTGTCTCTGCTGAACTAAAAATGACAAATTTCACAAACTCGTATTCAATGTCAGCTTCTCCTTTGTTCTTCAATTTTTTTGTGATCCACAAGATTAATCTCCTGGTAAAATCACTTAACAGCTACAGTACTTACAGCTTTATTGTTTTCACATTATCCAGCACATCAAAACCCAAGCCAAAACACAACCACCCAGGCCAAATTTTTGAAAGGGTGTGTCTAGGAACAAGTTTTTCTTTGTGAGTAAGGAAGCATTTAAATAAGGCTCAGATTAAGAGTGAATACTGTGTAGCCAGTGACAAAAATATTAATTTCGTAGTGATGCTTAGAGCAAAATGTCTCCTGTTCTGTACTGTACTGTTGACTGAAGTGGGGAATATAGCTCGTACTCTTATTTTACCTACACCATGTTTTGGTGTCCATAGTTGTCTGTGTTGCAATGGGTTCACAAAAATCCAAGGTCAGGTGAAGAAAGCCCCAGAATGATGGATGTTACAAATATACCCTGAAGAATTATGAAAATAAAAACATTAATGATACATACACTAAAAAACCCTAAATCCCTCCAGAAAACAAACAAGAAAACAAGCAAACAAAAAAAATTAGGAAATAACTATGTAAAATTATTTTTTTTTCAGAACTTTGTGAAATGCTTTTATATCACTAAAAGTGCTTCTTCAACCTGGTAAAAAGACCCAGTTCTTCAAGACCCAGAGATTTAAGGCTTTTTTTGGGATAATACAACTGATTTTCACTATAACATACGTAAACCACTTTTAATTCCAGTCAATTCAATTTTCTCAGTCTAATTAAAAAATTCATATCTGCATTCTGAAATCAGATGCTTCCATAGAATCAGAGGCTTTGCAGAAGGTCAGGTAAATTAGATTTCCCAGATTTTCTTTGTCTCAAAAATCAGATGTCTTCTCAAAGCAAGTGAAGAAGCTAGTACATAAAAATTACCTTAAACTGACTTTTTTGTTCAGTTTTCAGTCGCACCTTTCCGTGCTTTCTTTTGCAGTTTGTCCTACACTCCCACCTGCTTTTAAGGTGAGACTGTCAGCCCCAGCACTGCCTGCAGCTGCCAGATGGAGAGAAGTCCTGGCCCAAGCCCTCTCTCTGCCCCAGACTTTTGCAGAGACCTTGCATTAATTTATCTGTCTGTGACTCCAGTGGTTATCTCTGAAATGGAACTGCCCTTCTTTTAAACAAAGTTGGGAAGAGATTTACAGTGGTGCTCAGTCACACACTCAAGGTCCCTCACAGAAATAGCTGCGTGCAGGCTTTTACAGGCACACACCCAGCTTCCTGCAAAATGGACCTTTTGCAGCTTTTACAAACGCTCTAGAAAGCATGAGAGCACCAGGCAGCTTTTCTTCTCAGGCAGCATGTCTTTCTGTGAGTGTTCATGAGGTCCATGCACACACCTAATCGGGTACCAACCAGTCTCTGGTAAAGGTTCTGGATGGCCCCTAGGAAAGGAAACGTGACTGGCAAAAGTCTTCTTCCTGTTCTGCAGAAAAACACTCTGATGTCTCCTGATTGCACATGCTACTGGCTATGGCCTTTGCAAAAGAAGGTAAAACACAAAATTTAAGGCACATCTGCATTAAAAGACACAAAAGAAGGAGAAGGAATAAATGTTGCAAATGTAGCTGTAGGGGATAAAGCTATCCCCACTAAACGTGTCTGCAGAAGAACACTTGAGATAAGCTTCATTATCTTTCTGTAGACACCTTGCTAACACAGGTGGGAGTCACTTAGGTAACTAGCAGATGAAGGGTTTGCTCAAGGTCAAGCAGAGTCTGTCAAAGTCACGGTTAACCCAGTGAAAAAAATATAACGAAAGCCTCCCACAGAAAAAAAAGCCCTTTTTCTCTTTTCAAAATGCAAATTTCCTCAGAGAATGTTTTTTTTCTTTTTTGTTCAGTTTTTCCATACAAGTCATGCTTGATTTTTTAATTGTGATTTTTTAAGACCCTGCATTTTTCATGTCTTTCCAGTGTTTTGTATGGACAATATTGCATACCTCTTAGCTGTAGTCAGTGCCAGTTGTGGAATCTGGAAGTACTGATTTCCAGACCCTTGTACTTCAGTATTTCATTTTATGTTTCAGTATTTCAGAAATACTATGGTTAAAAAAAAAAAGAGAGAGAGAAAAAAAAAAAGAAAGGAGAAAAAAAGAGAAAAGAAAAGAAAGAAAACTCCCAAAATACAGCTCCAAGTGATCTGCATAAAGCAAACAGAAATGTAGATGCTGGACTGTGTCCAGGACTCCTGGTTTCCTGCAACACTTACAAGACAAAAGTTAGGGCAGCATGCTGCAAAAAGATACCACGCTTTTCCAGCACTGATAGGCTTTCCACATCTGCAGTGCCACAGCTATAGAATTAGTTGTCAGACCCAAATTATCTCTCTTGCAGCCGGTACTGCCCAGGTTTGCAGGGCCATAAATCAAGGCTACAGTCTGGCAATCGGGAGAGGAAAGAGCTTTTAAATAATTTTTTTTAAAAAAGTCTATTATTTTTTTTAAAAGGTAATTCCAATTTGCTTTATAAAAAAGGTAATTCCAATTAACTTTTTAATCTTTCTGATATTTTGTGTGGTAGTTTGGGGGCTTTTTTTCCCCTTCCTCTATTACTTTTTTGGAGTAAGCAGTGGGTTCATTCCATGGGATCTGCTGGAACAGGGACTACAGGGGAAAGACAAGCATGCCTTCAGAGATGACATTTTTAATTAATAGCTGAGGATAGTCTGGGAGCAAATATAGGCTAGAATGAAAATCTGGATTTAAATATTGTTGAACTGGGACCAGCTTGCAAAATCTTCAGGTACAGTACCTTCAGAAGCAGGTCAACCTAAACAGCAGAACTGAATTCAAACCTGGTTTGAGCCAGGTCTAAAATAAGCAGCTTCATCTTACCTCTGATTCCTTGATTCTTATCTTTCTTATCCCCACATTAATGGCCAGACAGTATTTGTGCTCCTTTTTCTTGATTTTAAATTTTTCTTTTGTAAGAAAAATTAAAAGGTTTCTTGGGAGGAGAAAAAATACATGCATTTTAGGGAAGGGGGCTCCTGCTTTTCTGAGGAATCACAGTGAAAAAGAAAATTTTTGTCAGAGTTGGAAACCTGAACACGGATGCCGGTAGGAAGGCAGTTGAAGAGCTACAGCACCATCTCCTGGAAGTCAGACATTTCTGAATTTCTAGACTCACTTTAATGCACAGTCCCACAGAGAGATTAAATTTAACTTGGGGTTAATTTCACATATTTCCCTTCACAAAAACGTTTTAACAAAATATGAGGCTAATAAAAAAGATTCCCATGACTTATAATATTTGCAGGTAAATTTTTCCATATAGGAGTTCATTGCCATCAGGCAGTACTTAGTCCTTAAATTCAAGCATTTGGTACTAAATCATGAGAAAAGGGAGTCATAAAATTTGACAGTAAATGTGGTTAGAGATTGTCCTTCAACAAAAATGTAGTTGGTTAGTTTGTAGTAATTTATTGTGACATAATAATAAAAGTATGTAACTAATTCTGCAAAAAATAATGAAAATATCTAACTAATTCTGAAAAAAAGCACTACAACTAGTATTTAAGATTTTGAAATGCTACATTGTCAATTTCTGCTGTCCTAGAATTAGCATTATAACCCAGTAGCATAAATTAGTCTTCAAAAAAAAAGTGATCATGAACATGTAAATACCTATTTCAAAAACAAAATACAAGGGTTATATCTTTTTTGCCATGAGGATTCTTGACGATTTCCTCCCAAATACCTCCTGAAATCTTTTAGCTGATCATAGTATTCCCAAGCAATTTTTTCCCCGAAACCAGAGGTTCTCCTCCATGTTAAGAGAGCGATTTCCCACTCCTGCTGAGGATATGACTCCGTGACTAAACATGTCCTGCTTATCACCTATTCTGGCTTGAAACGTGTCCCCAGTGTGAATGGCCCCAGAGCTCCTCCCAGTTCCTGGTGCAGTATCTCCCTGAACTCATGTTGGCTCTCAGGGCACACGGGATGGTGCCGAGCAGAAGCTGCAGTCCAAAGAGTCCTGACGCAGGCAATTCACGAACAGGGTTTGGCAGGTCAGCTCTGTTTTCCAGTTCAGGTGTTTTGTGTAGGGACTAAATCTCCTCTTAACCTATTTTTGTTCTATATGCATTTTATCTGCAGAGGGGTAGACCCCACTTTTAAAAAAGTGATACCCAGCAATAATAACTCAGAGAGCCCTGGAAAGTGGTTTCCTTTGCTACAGCTCAGGTCAGCAATATTGATAGGCATAACAGGCGCTCAACAGAGCTCAATAGGCTTTAAGACAATTTGCCTCCATGTACCTTTGCTGAGACATATTTTGGCTTTTTTTATACTGAATTCTTCCCTCTTTTCTGCCTGCTCTCTGCAAGAAGCCGTGTCTTGTTGAGACACATCCAGAAACAGCTTATGTTTTTGCCGTATTCACATTTCTGTTTTAAATTTACAGTGTGAAATGTCTCAGCCAAGTTTGGCAGCTCGGGCAGCTCGCTCCATCCCGCGGCAGCTCCGCTCCGTGCAGCAGCGCTTCCAGGCTCCCCTGGGGCGGCTCCAGCCCCCAGCGCCCGGGCATCACACCCGGCAGCGCACGGCCGCGGGAACCCACGGCGCCTGCCAAACCTGGGGACAAAGCCGCCTGTTCTCCGGTTCCATTGGCACCTCGTCTGCACTGCCGCACGCTCCCTCTGCACAGGGAGGGAGCGCCGCACGTTCCCTCTCGTGGCGCATCCTTGCTGCTCTGGCTCGCTTCCTTGTGCCAAATTGCAATACAGTCTGGAGGCACCCGCTTAGGAACAGGGAGCAGTCCCCTGAGAGAGAGCCCTCAGAGTGTCTCAGGAGGAAGGGGCTTCAAATTCTACTCCTCTGAGCATCGCTGATCCCATCCACTTTCACCAAGACAGGAACTCGAACTGGGCACACAAAAGGCTAATACAAGAGGGCTTTCAACATGGAAAGTAAATTCCTGCACAGACAAATAATGAAAAAAATCACATTTAAAGATAGCATTTAGCATAGGGCTTTTCCAAAATTATTCCAGCCATGAGTGAATCATGGCTAAACACTGAACTGTTCCATATTAAAAAAATAGAACCATAAAAAAATAGGATTTGAAGGAACTTCAAAATCCTACTGCTCTATGATGAGATCAGTTATACTTTTAAATTATACCCTAACTATGCCTTGTAAGTATAGATCTATACTATGTATATACTAAATCTCCTAATCACCAATCAGCCTCTTCCCCTGGTTCACTAACTTTTACTTTTTTTAATTTTAGCAAGCTTCCACGGAGTCTGACCTGAATGTCTTCTGTATTTCTTCAATTCCCTTGTTGTTCAGTACATCTCTACTGGATGTGAAAAAGATTATCGTTTTCCTCTCTGCATGAGATCTTTACATTCTTGAAGCCTGTGTTTTGTCTTCTTTCAGATTTCTTTTCTTCAGGTTGCCCGCCCCTCCACTTCAGCTACTTATGACAATATTTCCTCATTCCTCATGTTTTTAGACCTCTAATTGAGCTTCCAGACTCTCCAGAAGGTCCACTTAATTCTTGCAGTACAGTACTCAGAGCTGTGGTACTCAAGAATAGCTGTAGTGGTCCAACTAAGCCCTTAGCAGCAAACAGAAAACTTTTCTTAGCAATACTTCTGCCCTGCTTTTCGTGGTTTTGGTTTGGTTTTCTTTTTAGATATAAAGATATCTCCTTCCTTTTATGTTCTTGTGGTGTTCTGTCATCAAATGTACATTGTATTTTATTATTCAAAATTCCACCATGGATAAAAGCACACCCTCCACTTGGAAATCCAGTCTTTTTTGCATGTGAGCGCTTCAAAGCCAAAACACTCTCGTCCTTTAAACACAGACTGGGGTCATGTCAAATGTATTCAGGATTGACTTTGCGATGAATGTTATGGTCCAACACGAAGACAGAAACCAAATGGGCTGAGAATTTGGTTCCATTTAGAACAATGGCAAAACACAGTTGGCCTGAGCTTCTATCCATCACACCTGGCTCAGAGGACTTCTAAGCTAAGCAGTCATGCCGGCATCAGCTGTAGATCACATATTTTTTTATTATTTTTGTGAAATTCCAGGAGAAAGAATGTTGAAACACTGCATATGTTACATATCAAAACCACCTGGATATATGTTGCTTCAACTATTGACATTACATCATGACAACTGAAATAGCATTGCATAAATCTCTCTAATACCCCTCATGAAGGCCATCAATAATTTTTAAGTGTTCATAACACTGAAATGTAAGATAGAGAAGATAGTGTTGCTCCTTTGAGTGTAGGGTTGCATTGCACTTAACCACAGCATTTTTAATAAATGTCAATAATGAGAAAGTACATAGTAACATGGTGATGGTCTTGATTTTTACCTCAGCTACCTCTGGCAATTTTAATATCTTATCTTTAAGCAACTTTACTTGTACTGTTTCTCATTCTCTACTTTCTCACAGTTGAAATATGGACTTAGTTCAAGATACAGTTTGAAGATTGTTTCCTGATCAGAAATAGATGAGAAATGTGGAAACATATAGCTCTTATTTTCATATCTATATAATCAAGATAGTGAAAATTAAAGTCTTCCCTTAAACAAATATTTTTGTGAACTTTACAGCCCAGTATTTGCCTGGTTTAGGAATAGAAGAAAATGTATTACACTGTAAATGTTGTAAATATCTTGCAATCTGAAACAGACTGGTAAAGGGCTTCGGGCTATCTAATAGAGGATACTAGGAAGAATATAATCAGTTGGACATGTAGTGAGGAACAATATTAAAATAAAAATTACATGTCATTATATTTGCAACTTCTTTCCCCTTTCTTCTTTGACTTGAAATTTAGTCTGGGAATTTCTTCCCGGACCAGAAAGCCTTGCTGGCCATGGACA
This sequence comes from Lycocorax pyrrhopterus obiensis, assembly GCA_014706295.1. NCBI lineage: Eukaryota > Metazoa > Chordata > Aves > Passeriformes > Paradisaeidae > Lycocorax > Lycocorax pyrrhopterus. The sequence goes on along the minus strand of JACSVZ010000004.1, from coordinate 95,052,772 downwards.
GACCCAAGAGCACTGACGGATTCAAAACCCCAGATGCCACCTGTAGGCCACTGCTGCATTATCTGAGTTGGGGCAGGAGAGGCTGGCCCCGGCTTTTTCTGTGTGCTGCTGCAGATTGCTCTGCCAAGTAGCAGGGACAGGTATTTGTCCTCAACAGGTTGGTCTCTTATGGAGCTAAGGGATCAGGAGATGGGAGAAAAGCAAAAAGGCTGCTGAAAAAGAGCACAGCAGCTAATGAGAGGAAAGTCATGTGTGAACTGAAAGGAAATGTTATACAGGATGTAGTGCTGGAGTTCGGAAAGAGCCTAAATATCTCAGCCTCCACAAGGCTCCAAAAGGAACAGAGATGTTGGGAAACCTTGACAAACACACCCTCCAGGGACATGAGTTCCATGCTGGCTCGTCCCACCTCGCTTCCCTCCTGACCAGGTAACCCAACCTCCACACCTCTCTGTGAGTGGAAAGCGTATGAGACCTGTCCCTAGGGAAACGAAGCAGCAGAGTTAGATGGAGGAGGAGGAGGACAAAGAGCCTGTTAGTCACCTTGTGCTGAAGGTGACTGTGAGCAACAGGAATTTCTATTTATATGTGTACTAAATCCAGGCTGAATGCACAGGAAGGTCAACTTTGAGCTACTGGCCCTGCAAATGTGAGGGAACAGACTTGGCCACTTAGACAGAAAAAGTAAAACAAGGAAAGGTGGAGGAGAAAACAGCACATAAACAGATGACAGGAAAAGCGGGGGAAAATCCAGCTTGCCTAAGGAAATTACAAACTAAGTGTCAAAGTAAATGAAGAAAAAAACAGAAGACAAAATTGTAAAATTAAAAAAAAGGGCAGTGTATCCCTGCTAAAAACAGTGTTTCATTAGGACTGGTGAGAGTTTCAGGGAACCTGAAGAGTGTCAATGACACAAAGATGACATATTATGTCACATTAAAGACATTAAAAATTGCATTAAGCATAGAAGAAAAGCAGCAATTTGAAACAATTTGAAAAAATATAGTCACCGAAACAAGACAGAGTAGGTGCAGGAGTAGTTGCTTTTAAAAACTGAGATAATGCTGCCATTTTATCAGATTCTGACAAATTAAGGGAAACTCCTATTCCCTGTCTCCTCCTGAGTGGAAAACAAGAAATTGATAGTACAGGCACGAGAAAAGTGAGGTGTTTGAGAGAGGAGGAATTAGACTGAGGATGCGGTAACACTCTAAAGTTGAAAAAAAAGGAACAGCAACCATTTCTGGAGTTAAAATTCCCTTTTTTCCCCTGCTCCCTGTGAATAACATTTAGCAACAGCTATTCTGGTCCTTTGGCCAACTTTTTTCTGAGAACACTGATAGCTCTGCAGTAACCAAAGATTTAAAAACCTCTGGCAGACTTAAACAGAAGAAAATATACTAATTCTGATCATGAAGGAAAACATGACAGCAGGAAAAAAGCAGGCGAGTTTACTGCACCTTGTTCTGGAAAATCTGTCATACCATGGGCATAACTCTGATTTGCTATAGAGAAATAGTCACACAACGAGCTGGAAAATAAGCTTTACCACTTTCCTACCCTTCATTTTGCAATCTCACCACATCTTTCTCTGTTATCACATCTCCAGTATTTAGATGATGGACGAAAGACCTGTGAGGAATTTTTAGAAACTGAGATTTTAAGAACCTCTTGAAGTACTCTGCTGAGTTTACTGGATGAAATAATAATAGTCCTAATTTTATGCCACATTGCAGTAGTTCTCAGAAGATTTTCTTGAATAAGCCTGTTCAATTTTTTTTTATATCAACAAATAAGTGACACCTCATTCACAGGTGGCTCTTCTTTGAAAGGACTTTTCTTTTAAAGTATTTTATATGTTGACATAATATGAAAATATAATAGCAGTTGACTAACGATCAGTTTGCTCTGAATAGAATTGAAATCAGTATAAAATATCCCAGTATCATTAACCCCAATGGCTTAAGCCACACTCAGTTGCAGCTTTCCTTTAGATTTCTTTTCATGTCCCCTGCCAAAAGCTGTTGACCTTGTCTTGTTTAGTTTGAGTCTTAAAAGTGTCAACATAGGATTTTCAGAAGAACAGGCAGGGAGATCTGGTGCTCCTCTGGAGATACTGGTGGGGGGAGCTGCTGCTGAGTTCAGTGGAGAAGTCAGTCCCAGAACTAAATGGGGCCCTGCTCAACCCATTGTACTTCAGCACAGAGGTTTAGTCCAGACTGTTGGTCTGGTCTTAACTTGTGGCTCAGAGGTGGCAATTGTGAGGGTCAGCACTGGAGAAATGCTGATTAGTAAAATGTGACTAAAAACCTCTTCAGAACACTGGCTGACAGGGTACCACATTTCAATTCAAATTTTAGCTTCAGCTTTGAAGTATTAAATCAGGGACTTTCTTAGAAGCCCCCTTTCCCATAGAAAGCTTGGGATCACTTAAACAGCAACAGATGGCAGCAAGAGAGAATTTTGTAAGGAAATTGGAATAAGCCAGGAGTTTACAGGCTATGGAAAAGAAGGTAATAAGTCCATGTGATTTCTCCCTGCTAGAGCTGTCTCAGCAGCCAGCTCTTCCTCCTGCCCTCAGGGGAGCTATGACCAGACTAGGATCCCAACTGTAGATGTTTTTATCTGGGTCACAGTCTGGATTTTCAGGGAATGTGGTTTGTAGCAGAATCCAGAGAGCCAGGAAGTGCAATTTCCTAGAAATCAAATGGAAGAATTACAGGAAGAGAGGGTGTGCTGAGAAGTATGAGGGAAAGCAAAAAGTTCATAGATGTACTAGACATGGAGACTCCAAGAACAAAGAAGCTGAGTTCTGCAGAAGCCTCAGCAAAAGAAAAGGAACACATTTCTCCACAGGGAGAAAGTTGGCTGTGACCTACTATTGCTGGCAGATGGAGCTTCAGCCTCAGCTGGCAATCTATTAGGCTTTAAAAAAAAGTAGTAAACTGTCTTGGCTGTGAGAGGGAAACCAACTGCATCGCTGAAGGAAGGAAAACCACATGCTCTGACGGCTTAGTGGTTCATGACCCCTGCTCACAAAAGAAAATGAAAGGTGGCAGTGGTTGGTGACTCACTCCTCTGGGTAACAGAGACATCTGTTTGTTGGTATGACCTAATGCTTACGGAGAGGCTTTGCCCAAAGCAGAGCTATTGCACAAGTTTGCTGAGGCTCGCTCAGCCCTCTGACACCTCCTCCACATGGCTCAGCCACTTGAGAGCTAATGCCACTGCTCTAGGAACAAGCAAGGGAAAACCACGAGAAACAGCAGGGATCCTGAAGCGACGGCGAGAGAATTGGAGCCTCAGCTGGTGTTCTTATCAATCCCATCAGAGAGGGTAAAAGCCCAAGCAAGGACAGCCACATCCTGGAGATAAATACATGGCTATACAGATGGTGAGGCTTAGGGTACTTGGGTTTCCTGAAGGGGAAGGCAGTATTCATAATAGGGTCATAAGAGGGATGAGAAGGAAATGACTGAATCGGTTGTAGATATGTGTAAAGTGTTTTGCCTTATACGATGCAGGATGCACATGTTCTCTCTGAGATCTGGAATCTGGAGGGAGACAGACCTGTTGAAATTCTCCAGGGTAATAACAGAAGGAGGAAAGGACATCTTTGGAAAAGAAATAAAACAGGATGCAGAGAATGCAACCCGGGGTGTGTTTAAATTTATTTTAGACTTTCCATAGTTAGGTATCTAATTTAAACTAGTCATGTGGGCTCATATTGCAATCAGACCCTTTCACCTGTCCTAGACTGCTATTTTATGATGGGAAAAACTGGCTCTGAAGGAGTTTGTTTCTCTACATGGACTCTGAAGGAAACCTAGGTAAATAAGTGCCTAAGATAGCTAAAAATTCAGAATAAAATATTAACTCTTTCACAGATCTAAGTGGAAATCAAATCCCTTCTTGACTTGATTCTGATCACAAAGAAAAACATGACTGAAAATAAGGAGGGGCAGGGAAATTAAGAGAGAATGAGCAGTGAAGTGGTAGAATTGATACGTCTTGTTAATGGAGGAGGAGAGAACACTGGAAAAACAGGACAGTGGGCTTCAAGAAAAGAGATTTTTGTAACTCAGTGAACTGAACAATAAGACCCATTAGGAAACACAATTGTAGGAAAGAGCGAGAGAGTTGCAGCTGGCAGTTTCTTAAATAAGGCAAAGAAAGATGAATGGCAAAGTAAGTATAAGGAAGAGTGGCCATTGCTGGGCTTGATTTAACTTTTTTTCAGCAGCATTGCAAATAGAACAGAAGTGAAATCTTTCACTCCCTCACAAGTTCCTTTCTCCCTTGACTCTTAATTTCCCCTTAGCTGTAATGAAAAATAATATTGCTTATAAGTTCCACCTCAGATTCTCCTTGAAAGCAAATGAATGAACATAATACCGAGATGCGTTAGCTTCCTCTTCAGTATTTCACTCTCAAGAAATGAATATAAAATACAAACTGGCCAAATTCTTAATGACAAGCATGACAAATGACATAAATGTGAAGAGCCAATGCCAGAATGAACAAAACACAAGATAATATTGATAGAGTTGTCACAAAAAAAAAGAGCAACATTAAAGCATTCTGCGTTTTTTTAAGTAGTAAGATCTACTTTTCTGCTTAATGGAAAGGGAAGGCTAATGACAGATGTTGCCGATGGATCTGAAGAGTTTCGTGGTTTTTGGCTTTAGTCTTCACCAACTGTGATTAGATAGCTAACACAATTAGCATCAATGTCAAAGGATATGAAGTCCACTGGCATAGAAAAAGAGCATCTTGGAGGCTATCTAAATAAGTTAACTGCTTTCAAATAATTTGATACTAGCTTTAAATTCTCCTCAGAGAAATTAGGGCACTGTCTGGGGCAATGCCAGAAAATGTAGTCTTTATTGAGGATAGCTGGGCTCCAGAAGACAGAAGACATAAAACAGTGTAATGTGTATAAAAAGGAGAAAAGTAGCCCTCAGTCATTTACAGAGCAGTGGAGCTTCTCTTCAGCTGTGCGATGACACTGGAATAAATATATATAAAGAAAAAGACTATAAGTGTTTGACACACGGACTAGTAAAGAAGAAACACTGTTGAATCCATTGAAAGACCTTTGATGACAGAGTAAGGGATTTGTGGGTAGGAAAGAAGGAATAACCAAGTATGACATTTCTTTAAGATTTGACTGTCTTCTATCCCAAATCTATATGCAGGTTGGGGATATATGGTTAAAAAAAATAAATTCAACATCAAGATGGGAAGACGCATAAAGAGAGGATCTACAAGGTTTTGTTGTTGGTCTGGTAGTCTCCAGACTAACATTTAAATTATTTAAACATTAAACAATATGGACAGGAGAATGGAAATAAGTTTTTGAAGTCTGAGGTGGTACTATCTTGTAATTGTAAATATAGTAGACAGCAAGATTAGAACTCAAAGTGACTTCAATAAATTGGATATGTTCTTGATGTCAAAAATGACATTAAGATATTGAATAAATGCCATTCAATAAATGGGACACAGTTCACCAAGGCTGTGTGCAAAACATGGTGCTGTGAGAGAGAAACAAAAGTGAAGGAAAAATACACCACTAAATCAACTGGCTACAGGTAAAGCTCTTGAGGCTACAGTGAATAACACAGCACATAAACTGATGGTTCAAATAACATGTGACTTCAGCCAGAGGTCCATTCTAAATGTATTTCTGAAAAATAGTACGCTTGTGGGGAAGGTCCAGAGGTCACTGACAACTCTGATCAAAAGTCTGAAGATCTAGAAGACCTAGCAAGGAACCTTGAACTCATTGTTTTGGGATTTCTGTTGGGGTTTTTTTAAGTGCAAATAGAAGTGAGGGAGAGACTTAAAAGCAGTTTTCAACTACATCAAAGTTTACTGAAAAGGGGGAAGAAATTTTTGGCGTTAGTTGTTTTGATTTTTTTTCATGCACACTGGAGACAGAACAAGTACTGGGGGTCTAAATTGCAACAGTAGAAACTTTCACAAAGTTTCCTCGCTGTAAGGAGAAGGAAATTCCAGATTGTTTTGTAAAAGATGATTACAGCATCCTCAAAGTCTGTTGACTAAGTTAGGCAAACAGGTATTATACACAGTGACAAGGGAGAGAGAGAAGGAGGAGTTTTGCATTAGGTTTAGGCATTTAGGGTTACTTCTTTTAGGTTATTTCCTACATGCTTTCTTTGAATCCATAATCTTAGGGAACAAAAATTATTCAGAGCAATATTAACCTCTTTTTGGTGCTTCAATCCTGTTGTCAGTTGCTAGAAGTGGTATCCATTTTGAGAAAGATAAATGGGGAGAATATAATAGTCATGACACTGGGATTACAAACTGCTCCGGAAAGGTTGAAGATCTGTGATGGACATCACTGCTACTCCTCTGAGAAACCTCATCTCACTTGCAGATGAGACTCACTGTACAGCATAAAGTTATTCCAAAGGAACTGAGCCACCCAAGGGCCTAAATTTAGGGAGTTATTTTTAGATATCCTTGGTTTAGACTACAAAGTATCTCAAAGGCTCAGAAGAAAAGTTGTTGCTGACAGATTCATATTCTGGAGTAGGACACAAAATTAGTCCATTTGAGGGGTGAAAAAGACACAAACAGCCATTTCTTATCAGTCAGTTAGAGAGAGCATTCTTTCATTTTCATTCATATCAGTAGGATATGACTGAAAGTTTTACCCACAGGCACTTCTGCTTGAAATCTTTGACATCAATCAAAAACCCTTTTAATCTTGGGAAATAAAAGTAGAGGGCTTTACTCAGCTTTAATAAAATTAAAAAGAAAGGAAAAAAGAGACACAATATGAAAATAATTCCTTTCAGCTCTTGGTTTAGTGAATTTTTATCACAAATTCTAGTGAAAAACATATATGACAAGCCCCTAAAATTGTTTATCTTCAGGTTGTGTGCTAGAGACAAAAAGAATTTGTGTTGCTTTCTTGATTTAATAAAGGCTGATATCTTATTCTGTGTGAGAAGTAAATAAACACAGGTGGTCTCCTTTATGATTTAAAAAAACCAATTTGAATTTCCATTCTAATTATCGTGGAACTGTCTTATATCTCTCTGGTCTTTAATGCATATCTTAATCCTACAATTTCATCCTTACAAAGGCCAACTTTAATTTTTCTTATGCATGTATGGTAAGAATTAGTATTTCATTGATAACTGCATTGATTTTGCTTATGTACCCTAAGAAAAAGATTTTTTTTAGAAAAGTAACAGAAAAAAACCACCAAGGAGACATTTTATTTTTATAGAGAATCTGTCATTTTATAAAATTCTTTCTAACACCTAGCTGGCCCATCCATTTGTATTTTTTTACTATCTGAGGAGGAAAACTCAAATAAAAATAAGCCTTCAGCAGCCCTGTTAGGTAGTGGATATTTTTTTTTTCTAATTTCACATGAAACATGGGAGTTACAGGCCTTATAGGCTTACTTGTTGAATGCTTATTATCAATTCTACATAAAGCAAATTTAACATTCAGGAACTAATGAAAAAGAAAATCTGATAAATTAAAGTCAGAGAAGTTTTTTCAACATATATATTTTTTTATATGCATTGGAAGTTTAAAGAAACTGATTTTAGAGAACTTTTCAGGGGACAAAGATTCTCATACATCTGTCCTATGAAAACACATAAGGCGTAGTCTAGGGTGAGTTGGGAAATGATTGTGTTCATCCAGCTTTTACAATGTCGTAAGAAAAATGGTCCCCACCACTGCTGTTCATTGCAGCTGAGAATGTCTTGCTCTTTGAGAGTGGTATGTAAGGCTAGGACTGAACACTGATTCATTTAAATGTTGTTTCTTCCTTTGGAAAACTGAAAAACAGACCTCAGCTACTCTTCTCCCTGGTAAGGATTTTGAGTGCAAATAATCAATGCCAGTAAAACCAAGGTAACAGAACTAGCTAAGCTGAAAATTGACTTTGAGGTTTTCTTACTCATGGGACCAGCATAATGGTAAAGACCATGGATTAGTCTGACTGAGTAAACTTTTGCAGTTTGCAGTACAAAGGGACTGGAACTGAAAGGAAAAAATGAGGATGATATAATCTTTATGATATATCTATTGGGTAAAATACTCTGTACCAAAAAAGAAAAAAGATGAATACTACTTGGGCATTTGAGAGAGTGTGGAGTAACAGGGAAGTCAGTCCAGGCACTGGTGTCTCTCAGGCACTGAATGAGCAATGTCAGTGTTTCTAGAAGTTTGTTGAATGCATTTAGGGTAGGTTTCTTCCAGGTTTCTTGTGTGACTGACCCAAAATTAAGATAAAATGCTGAGCAAATAAGAAATTCTGGGCATCTCCATCCACAGAATCACATTCCCACAGAATCACAGAATTGTTGGAATTCAAAGGCATCTCTGGAGTTCACCTAGTACAACTCCCTACTCAAAGCAGGGTCAGCTAAGAGCAGGTTTCCCAGGACCCTGTCCTTTCAGGTGTTAGGTATCACCAAGGCTAGAGATGCTACAACCTCTCAGAGCAATCTATTATGGTGTTAAACCAGCCTCCCATTAAAAATGCTTTTTCCTGATGTTTAAATACAGTTATCAGTATTTCAATTTGTGACATCTCTTCTGGTATTCTCACTAGATACCCCTGAGAAGAGTCTGTCTGTATCTTCTGCTCAGGTATTTATATACATTGACAAGATTCCCCCTAAGCTTTCTCTTTTCCAGAGTGAATTAACCTTTGCTCGTACGTCAGATGCTTCACTTCCTTCATCATCTTTGTGGTCCTTCCCTGGATCTGTTCCAGTATGTACATGTCTGTCTTGCTCTGGTTCCAGACTGTACTTGTAGTCTGGATCTAAACCAAGCACTCCAGATATTCAGACCTGAATGGAGAGGAAGGGTCACTTCCCTTGACCTGCTGGAGATGCAGCCCCTGATTCAGGCCAGGACGCTGCTGGCTCTTGCTGTGAGGGCACACTGCTGGCTCATGGTCAGCTTGGTGTACGAGGGTATCCCCAGGGCTTCCCCTGCAGAGCTGCTTTCCAGCTGGGCTGGCCCCTGGTGTGTCCTGATGCACGGGGTCACTCCTCCCCAGTGGCAGTACTTGGCATTTCCCTTTGTGGGACTTCATAAGATTCTTGCTGGACCATGTCTCGAGCTAGCTGAGGTCCCTTATTGCAGGGCAAGCAGCTGGTGTGTTAGTGTATTAGCCCTAACCCTAAGCCCTACTCCTCCCAGTTTTGCAGTGACGTGGACACAAGCTGACACCATGAATTTATGCACAGCATTGGTGGTTCTCCTTTACACAGAGACATACATACACACAAATATACATATGATGCACTGGAATATACAGAACAAGTGTGTAGGCTTTGGACTAGATGAGCATTGCAGCTTCCTTACATCTGAAGCATGCTATTACTCTATTTTACGTATATAAATGTGGGTATGTAAGGATGTGTATCTATATATGTACACATATACACACACTGACAGGCATACTAGAAAAATTCATGGGGTATGAATAGCTTTTAGGGAGATGACTGTCATTTAAAGCACATTTTGGAACGTGTCAGTCCCATCCCTAAGCCACAGACAGTGGAGAGAAGTATGATGGTGGACAGTGAGCCACGCCAAATCTGATCACCAGAATGTGCCAAGCACAGCACAGGGATGGTTCATACCAACACTCTCCTGGTTCTCTCAGTTCTTCAGAAGTGTGGAGATTGTTGTACCTACATAATATCAAGGTTCATTGAAGCAAACACATACTGTCTGTCATCCAGGTGAACCAAATATACCTACCTTGACACCAAATCACAGAGAAGATGGCATTAAAATGCCTCTCTGCCTCCACCCATTGCAATGTGAAGGCAAAGCTCCTTTTAAAAAACTCTCTGTGCTGCAAGAATTGTGCAAACTGTTATATTCAAAATTCAGAAGTTAGTTGCATTTTGATGAGCATTTTAAATGACTTAATTAAATGGTGCCTAAAGGAGAGCTGACATTCTCAAATGTCCCTTAAAAGGACATCCCAACCAATGCCAAATATAGAAAGAAAGCTGTATTTAATGTCTTTAACAAAAGGCTTCGGATGTCATAGCCACAGCAGGAAGTAAAACCTGGATTTAGAGAGACACAAGCTGATGTTTAGATTGAAATAGATTTAGAGATGAGATTCAGGCAGAGTGGACAGAAAAGATGTAGATGGGTAGACACAGTGCAGAGATGGAGAGATGAAGAGATAGATACAGCAGATAGATTCTCATGAAATAGTCTTTCCGTGTTTGGTGTGCAGCTGCATAGCACCTGCCTGACATTTACAGCAGATAGCTTTTATTCATTTCATGGGATATTCATCAAAATGTGGTTGAGAGATGGAGAAAATTCCAAGTATGTGTCATCACTTTACTGGTCCGTGCAGCTGTTTCCTAAAGCACACAATGATGTTGTGTTGTTAAGGAAATACACTGTCACCCTGCTGAACAAATAAAGCATTTAGTTTATTGAGTAACATTACAATAATGATGGGAGATAATAGACTAAAAATACTGTTTATTCAGTAAGAATGGACAAAAACTTTACTGTCCATGAAAGAATCACTTCATGTACAGAAAGTAAAAATTGTGTTATTTATTTAAGCTACCTTTTTAACAGTACTGGTGTAAAATATTCCTGACATAAGCTTTGATCAAGGATAAGAACCACCAAACATCCTTAGTGGCAGAACTCATCAGACTAGAGCTCAAACTACTGGAACCAGACAGGAGACTGTATCTATCATATGTAACAGTAAATAATTATGCTGGAAAATACATAAGCCTAAGATAGATGAGGGGTGGGGAGTGGGGTGGGTATTGTGTTTTTGTTGGGATATTGAATTAATAAATTTCTGATCATAACAAAGGCTCACATTACCCTTTCCTGGAAATAAGCCTGTCTTGATTTTACAACTCTTCATATCTGATGCTTAATATTTCTCAAAAACTGATGCTTTCAGAAATATTTATTTACGATATTTCGGATGAGGATGGTATGTCAGCCAAATCATCTGAGCCATAGTTACACAGGACTAGGCTGTTAATTCTATGAGGCTCTTTTACACAGGCAAATCTAGCCCAAAGTCATAGCATTTTCTTCTATCCTATTTTGTTTCTTTTGTTTTTGCAACTGTTGCAGAAGAAAAAAGAAAAAAGAAAAAAGAAAAAAGAAAAAAGAAAAAAGAAAAAAGAAAAAAGGAAAAAAAGAAGAAAGGTAAAGAAAAAGAAAAAAGAAAAAAAGGAAAAAAGAAAAAGAAAAAGAAAAAGAAAAATAATAAGAAAAAGAAAAAGAAAAAGAAAAAGAAAAAGAAGAAAAAAAGTGTCATAGTGTTTCCTTTAAGAGAGGCAGGTGGGACCGATTTTCTTGTTACAGTTTCATCTGTAATAGGTTTTTCATATGTTTCTTTTGTTTGAACCTATGTTTTGGGGCTCTTATTTAAGCAAACTTTCACAAAAAAGTTCAGGGACAAGATACAAGTATTTTGTGTTTTGCATGCAAGACTGGGTGTTGGTCTAGACTGGACCGAAATCAGACTTAATTTCAAGCAAGGCCCCATTCATGTGCTTCACCTGCCTCATCCTGAAGCTGTCGCCACCTTCCCCCATGTCTGCCTCTCTGGGATATTCCCCAGAGAACACCTTACCCCTCACTGCCCCACACCAGCTCAGCGGCTCTGCTGCAGAGCACAGTGACAATCCCCATCCCTGGGCTGGGGAAAGCACTCCCATGAGGGCAATCTTGGACTTTTTAGGCTTTCCATAAAGAAGTAAAAAGTCCACCCCGTGGCTGTGGCACGAATGCAAAAGCAACAGTTGATGGGCCCAGGATTTCCCAGCAAACCAGTATGAACTCCCCTTGCATGGCCAAAGGAGATGTGCAAAGACAGGAAGGACACCAGGAGTGTGCTCTGCTGGACCTGCCTGCTGGAGCAAAGGACTGGAATGGTGCTGGGAGCCAGGTGAGATAAAAGAGGAAGGCTTCTACAAATGAGAGAGAGTGTGGGAAATAGTGTTCAGTAGGTTTATGGATCTTTACTTTTTACTTCTTTATTGGAAATCTGAAAAAAAAAATTCTTCTGTGAACAAGATGCTGCAGAGGGCTGGATGCTGAACTAGGGACATAAGCCCTCAGGACAATCCCTGCAATCACAGCTCTGGTGACACGCAGTTACTGAGCCAGTCCAGGCCATCTGTGGTGGCAGCTAAAGCAGGGAGTTGAGATGCACGGTTGTAACTTATGGAGAAAGGTGCAGAGCTCACTGAGACCCCTCCCTGTTCTAGTGGCAACCCTAACCACTGCAACCACAAGCTTTTCTGACCTGAGCACTCAGTAGCATCCTCTCAACTAAAAGGAAAGTGGATTCAATTCATAATGCAAACTGTCTGCTGAAGCCTCCTAGAGTTGAGTAAGGAACTCACGAGTGTTGGAACATTTTGGGCTTTGTCCTTTCAAACAAAGTTGTTAAACTATGACCTCATGGTTCCTCTATCGTGGCCTAGATCCAAAGGCAGTTGAAGTCAACTCCTATTGGCTTCAGTGGGCTTTGGAACAAGCCCTCTTCCACTTCAGCACAAGGCTATTTTTAATTAATCAAGACAGCCTCACTAGAATCCGTTTTGGCCTTTAAAAATGGAGTGTACTGTTGCCCTGGAACTGAAAGTCTCATCATGATGCTTGGCTATGATATCAGGATGGAAGGAGAGATAAAAGCCCTTTTCTTGCATCAAGCTGCTCCTGCTGGAGCTGCTCTTTTCTTGTTTCTTGTTGCTAAAATAGCAGTGCTATTGTTTGCATTTATTGGTCTCATCTTTTGGGATTTGGAAATCCCTTCCAGGGCAGGCAACCTGCACGCACACACACATTCCCCCAGACCCCCCACCCACACAGGCACACACCAGCCATGTGTGCTCATTGCTGCCTATATTTCTGCAGACATATTTTAACTTCATTGTCTACAATTCACTGATTGTCTATTCAAAATATTTTTTTTACCTATGTATAATCCAGGACAGATTTCCCAGAAGAATCTGCTATACTATATAGCTATATTGCTATACACAAGCACTTTTTCCATTTCTTAAACATGCAGCAGAACAACTTTCTTATTATTTTTTGTGCTCAAGGGAGTTTTTTTATTTCCATTAGTTTTCATAATGTGTTGTCCTGTCTCAAATAATCAAACAATTTCGTAGTGACATAAAAAGGAGATACTGATTATAAAAAAGGAAAAAAGAAAAAAAATGAGAGATTTCATTTGTTGCTATGCTACTAGAGAGCAGTTTCCTCCACAGTCTAAAAAAGAAAACCAAATCAAACTGGACTTTTCAACCATATTTCTATCACATTATGATGTGTTACAGGCAGTGATAGTTTGTATTTCAGACTGTAATTAATGATAGATGTTAACTGTCATATGTATAAAAGAAGAAAAGCCCATTTCATAAATAAAACATAAAATTGAAGAATGATCTCTGACTTGATGTTTCAAAATGTGAATAACTTCTTAGGTTATTATATTTTATAATATTTGTGTCATAAGAAATTAAAGAATCATAGAATATGCTGAGTTGGAAGGGACCCACAAGGATCATCAAGTCCAGCTCCAGTCCCTGCACAGCACTGTCCCCAGGAGTCACACCATGTGCCTGAGATCATTGTCCAAATGCTTCTTGAGCTCTGTCAGGCTGGTGCTGTGACCACTTCCCTGGGGAGCCTGTTCCAGTGCCCAGACACCCTCTGGGTGAAGAACCTTTCCCTGATATGCCACCTAAATCTCTCCTGACTAATCTCCATTACATTTTGGTTTTTTAAATCAGAATGAGAACAATTTTCAACATGTTACAACTTCTTATTCAAAATTAATTACGATTTTCAGCTGCATCTGAACTGTGAGAGGAGTAGAAGGTCAGAAGACCTGTGTTTCAAGACAAAAAGACTTTACTTTTCTTGGTATTAGTAGAATTCATAAAAGGAAATATTATGAGCTTTCACTGAGCTTTGTGGATGTAAGTCACCACAGAAATGGAAAGTGTTGTTATTAAAAAGAAAAACAGTGATTTCAGGTCCTGAGCCAAAATGAGCCAGGATATGGAAAGAGTCACATCCAAAGCCCTCTGGAGTTAATCAAAGTCTTTCCATTGCTTGCTGTGGAACTTTATTCAAATTGTGAATTTCTCATGGTGACATCTGTGTGTCCTTCATTGATGGATGTGGTGAAACAGTGCTGGAGACAATCACAGATAGATGCCATTGCTGCAAACTGACAATTTCCTGGCTTTGTGTAGCATTTCTTCAGTTTTTCATGCCATTCTTTGGATGTCATCATTCATCTGTTTCCCATGGCTCTTTTCTGTTTCCTACTTTGATTTAATTCTCTCCCTTTTTTTTTTCACAAGGTAAAGAAATAACATATATAATATATAATATATAATATAATCAGATGTAAAACATCATTCTGGAATATGACCAGCCACACTCTATACTTTCTGTTTTACTCTATAGAATTTGTTGCTCTGCTTTTTTTCTTCCCAACAATACAATACAATACAATAGAGTACAGGTAAGAAGGGTGGAAATGAAGTACAGTATTGCATTTGTGACAACCTGAGGAATAACACCAGCAGTCCTTTCCCATGTGAGATAAAATTGCAACTCGTGTTTTCGTGCCACTTCTCCCTATGTAAGTTCTGATGTCATCTTACACTAGAAATATGCAGGAAAAATGAAAGTGCAGTTTATTCCCTTGCTTTCCATTTCATAGGAAAACACATTGATATGATTTTGTTCCATTGCTTTGGGAGAAGGGGAGGGTTTAGGTCCAGCTGAGGTCTCCTAAACACGTGCAGAGTTGTGTGAGTCCAGCCTGTGTAAGGCTTGCATGAGTACTACTGAGCTGGACTACTGCTCCTCAGTGCATGCATTGTTCTGCAATACAATAGTCCAGCTCAAAGCTGGCCCAAAGGTACTCAGAAAGTGTCTCATACACCCCTGGAAAACAGTACGTTGTCAATATGTGGGGATGTTATCTCCACTTTGATCTACACAAACTGAGAGCAGGAACAACTTGGTTTTGTGCATTGAGGATGTGTAGGTCTAGAAAGGGTCTCTAGATTCCACAAGCACCGTGATATGACAGGCTTTTAAAGATGATTTCACTCCAGTAAAACAATAAGAAAACAAAGAGAGTAGAGATTTAGTCTACTGACTTCCCAAATAAGTCTGACTTGGCAAACATCACTGCCTGCTATTTCTTTCCCCTCACAAAAAGCTTTCTTTAAGCACTGCAGCTGATACCGGAAAAGACAGCAAGTCTTGTCTCCAACCAGTGTAGTCTTTCCTTCTATTTTAAATCTAGTCAGCCTGGCAGAGCTGGTGTGCCAAACTGTCCCACTGTTTGGTTATTAAAAAGAAAATAATGTTATTGAATGTGTCTGCATCAGATCTTACCTTCTGGACAAGCAAACTTGGTTTGACATAGGCCTTTGAAACAAGGCTTTCCTTTACCATTGTTCTTTCCTAAATACCCTTTTCTTTGTCTGTTTTTTCTTGAGCTCTCTTCACTCCCAAACTTATGTTGAAACTATTTCAAAGTCAGATATTTTTCCCTCTTATTGTCTTTTTTCAAAGCCTCTATAAAATGGAGCTCACTGAGCAGGGTGGTCTGTCCTTTCATTTTAGCTGTTAAAAGGGCAAGGAAAAGCCTCTTGCATTTGGTTAAGCAAGACTTCTCCTTTGTTCACAAACAGCCACTAAACACTGATATGGATACCTACATCCTGGTAATCATGCAAAGCAGCAGCTGGGACAAACTCAGGCTGCCTTCTCCATGTGCTGTCTTGAGTATTTGCTTCCAGGGAGTGAGATTTTAGTATCATTCCTATCTTATAAAATACCTTAGTGGCCATAGTGACTTGCCCAAGTGTCTGAGAATAGGTCTGAACTTTCCTGAAAATTTGGAGTAGGTATTCCTTGAATCATTACAGATAACACAAGGTCTCATTGTGGATTAAAAATCATTGAACAGCAAAGTTCAGAGGTGTTTTGTGAGGTCCCAATCCATCACCAGAACAACCTTCTTCCTATGAAATATTTGTCCAATCTCTTACTCAAACTTTTATCACAGAGAAATCTGAAAATCTTTAGCCTGTTCTTGGGCTTCACAAACTCTTCCATTAGTAAACCTTTGTTTCACTTCATTGTCCTTTTTTGCAGGCTAAAGCCACTGTTTACCCATCCACTACAGATAGAACATGCCTCAACCATTCAACATCTTGCTCTGAGGAAATAAAGCAGCTCAAGTATTGCAGGATAGCCTGATACAGTGGAAAAGGGTGATAGGAAATGATAACAAACCTCTGCCAGGCGAATTTCGTGATAATCTTTGATTTAGCCATGTAAAGTACCTATTTTAAAATTACTCCATAACTATTGGTTCATAACTTGGAAGAGTTATAGCTGCCTTCCTGTACAGGAAGAGGGCCCACGAGAGAGCTGAAGAGGGACTTTTTACGAAAAGGGGCATGTAGTGACAGAACAAGGGGGAATGGCTTCAAACCGAGAGCAGGTTTAGATTAGGCATTAGCAAGAAATTCTTTACTGTGAGAGTGGTGAGGCACTGGCACAGGTTGCCCAGAGAAGCTGCGGATGCCCCATCCCTGAAAGTGTTCCAGGCGAGGATGGCTGGGGTTCTGAGCAACCTGTATAGTGGAAGATGTGCTGCCTGTGGCAAGGGGGTGGGAACTGGATTATTTTAAGGTCCTTTCCAACCCGAACCACTCTATGACTCTATGATTCTGTAAGATTATGATTTAGATTTTCAGGGGCTGCATACCTGCAGATGAAACTAATTGGCTGAGGGGTGACCAGTCTTCAGGTGGAAACTCAACACCTATCTGGATTTTAAATGAAATGCCGAAACAGAAAGACCTGAAGAAATCCCTTCTATTTTTCATACAGGCACATATCTTCCCTGTGCAGCCAGGAGCTGGGGAGTACTCTCCAGATATCTCATTTGCTCAACTCAGATTCTGGTGGGGGACGTTGGAGAACCTTTCTTAAATGCCACGTATACTTCAGTAGCCTTGTCGGCCACAAACTGTAGAATCTCCAAACCAAGTTGCTAAAATATAAACTATTTCATTTTTCATTCTGATCCCCAGAACCTTGTCACTTTGAGTTAGGAAGGGACTTAGAGCACCAAATAAAAGATTAAAAAAAAAAAAAAAGGAATAGATGTTTCATCCTAGGTCTTACTAATCCAGAAATAATATCATTGGTCATGGCCTTAAGATTTAGGAGATTATGCTTTCAAGCAGAAGTGAATATAAGACACAAGCATGAGACTCAATTTCAGCCAAAATACATTAAGAGGTAAGACTTGCCAAAAATACGATAATGGCAACAGTAAGGGAATTTAGTTTGACCTGCATTTTTTGAACTTCATTTTCATTATAAAATATTATTTTGGAATATCAAACTGCCCAGAAACACATAAATACTTGTGTTAAGCAAGTCTTAGAGAGTCACACCATACAAAGAAATATTATTTAGCATTTTTCAATAAGAAAAGATCAAAGCATTCATCCTTCATTGGATTTTTGAATGTAACACCCCCATCTATTTTTAAACTTACGAATTGCTCTAAAAACAAAGATCAGTCAGAAGCAATAAAGCAGAGGAGACTATAGACTACATATAAATACTGAAAGTGAAGACATATGGCTTCTGGCACCAGTGTTCTGCAGTTATGCTGGAAGAGAGAAGAGAATGGAAAGAAGGAATATTACCCAAAATTATATTGATTTAAAACATGAATGTCCTAATATGGATCTTCTTTTACATGGGCTACACCTGGATATATGGAATTGTGAACTGCTATCTGGAAAAGGCACACCTGCAGACCTGGCGGATATGAACAACTATAAACAGAAGGGTCACCAAGATGGCCCCATGTGTTTTAAGTGAGTTTAGGCAAGTGTCCCCCACAGATAACTCAGATGACTGTTTCTAATCACAGTTCAGAACAGGCACAAAAGCTTAACTATTTGCCATTTTTACTCTTAATCAAATTCACTTTGAGTTTCCCAGGTATGGCTGTATCAAGTTCTCTGCTTTAATTTCTCCACTATCAGGTACTTCACTCAGGAATTCAATTGCTGAAATAGAGCATGTGCAACACTCTGTTTGCATTTCCCCAAAAGATTTCTAGACTTTTCTTTTGCACAGAAATAACACTTGAAAGCAGCAAGTCTATCCTGTCAGCTCAGAAACTAAAACGAGAGCCAACCTCTGTAGCAGGCAGTCAGGAACATGACCCTCTAACCAGTTCCACAAAAAAACCCATACAGAACCCCTCAGAAATAAATTTATCCCAGGAAGTTTAAGCAGCTAAAACTTATTAATCTCAGACTGCAATTTTACAGAGACTACAGTGATACTTCCAAGGGGCTGCTAAATGTACAAGTGAAAAAGTATCCCACAAGCTCCAGTGCTGGTCCACGGGAAGAGAAGAACCTTCTGCCAAGCTTGCCTGGGCTATGGGAAACCAACCCCATGGTGCCTCAACATCAGTGGACTGAAAGAGGGAGCATTTAAACCCATCTCATTCTTCTTAGATACCAACCTAGAGACAAGTCTAAAACTTGCATAACTTGTGAGATAAGCCTCCTCTGGAGGCAACTGTTTCTTTCTGTTGGATGTAAAGGGAGGCTTTGCTGTCTAGCTCTCTAATTTGTAGACATCGAGTTTGGGTGAGATAAAAAAATGTGAGAATCAGTGTGAGAAACTCAGTTTTGGGCTCCTCATTATAGCCCTGTGAAAGGAATGAATGAATAATTTTGCAGAAATAGTAATTAAGCCCACCAAATGTAAATGCTGGAAATTTGCATGTATGCATGTAAAAGGAAGAGAGTGAAAGATTTTGGAGAAATAAGGCTGCCTTGTAAATGTCTATTTCTTTTGGACACATTTTCACTGTTGCTATTTATATCCCAGTCCCCAGACTAAAGTGGGATGGAAACTTGCTGTGTTACTTCAAGGTTTTGTTGCATGTTTTGCCACCACTACTAGAGCCATCACTGCTGTTTGATGCAGATCCCTTTACTCTTTTTTAAGATCAGAAGTTTCTCCAGGATACTTAATGGTTTGGTTGTTTGATAGGAAAAAAAGTAAAAGCAAGAGAAGATGCTGAATAATATAAAACAAGTGACTTGTGTGGTTACCTTTTGGGTTGATTTCTCAACTGGTCTTAGCATTTGCCTCCAACACTGAATACAACAAAATGTTCTTAAAAAGAAAGGATGGGAAAATCAGGGTCAGAAAGTTTGCAAAGGTGGAATACAGGCATATTTCTTTGGAAGGACATCAGGTTCTATCAGCAAGGTGAGCATAGGCTGCCACCTAAAAGTCTAGTCTTCTACAAAAGACAGCAGTTTCCAGCCCTGTCTCTGAGGGGTTTGAACCTTCCAGCAGTGGCACATTGTTTGGCTGAGAATGGTGCCTCTGGTCCCCATCAACTTCCTACTAGGATGCTTAACCTCTAACTTGGGCAGGAAAAATACTGACTGGAAAAATACCCTTGAAAGGGTGCCAGTCCCTGATTTCAGTCCACCTTCCGCCAAGGTCAAATTCCTTTCAATTTCCAAATTCTTTTCATTTGGTATTATTCCCTGTGGTTGAGAAGAGTTTCCCATGGACACCTTTGGAACTGCTTCATCATTCTTTATACTGACCTAAATCTCATTAAATGTTAAGCTGTAATATGCTAAAATTACAGTATTAAAAGGTTTGGCTCTTGAACTTGCCCCGTATGAAGATGAAAAGTGACTCCCTTCAGTGACCCTGGTTGAAGTGCTGAATGAAGGCAAGTCAGTTTGTGCTCAGCCAGCTGGGAATGCTGCAGCCATCAAGGGAAGTGTCCTGCCAGCATTCCAGGCTTGAGCAGATTTGCATAGCAGAAGTAAAGTAACCCTGATACGCACTTTTCTGCACAGACAGTTTATTAAACACAGTAGAAATAGCCTTTTACACAGGTATTCCATGAAACAAAGTATGTATGTTTTTCACATAAACGTTTTACACTTGCTTGATTTGCATATGGTGTTTTTTCTCCTTTCACTTGTATTTGCCTGATGGGTTTATGCAATGGTTTTGTTTTTAATTACACTACTGTGTGTTTCCTTTTTTTAATAAGTACAGCATCCCCTTGTACTCTACTGGACAATTCTCCCCTAATTCTTTACGCTTTTGTCCTTGCCCCCACATGAATCTGCTTTGCCAAGTTTTCAGCTGACATAACATTGTTCTTATCCAGGAAATTACTGAGCTCCTACTGCTTTCCCGCTTCTGTTTAACCATGGATTAAACAGACAGCCTCTCTTCAGCTGCCTGCAAGGTCTCACTGTTCTGCTAGCTGGAACCACATTTTTCAGAAGTGACAATCTGGGAGCATTTTGGGAGAAAGGGTTTACTGGTACACATCAGGACTCTTGATTGCTGCCTGCTTGCCAGTCTGTATGGAACAAAACCTGGGTCTCATTATCTCCATGGATAAAAGAAACAGAGTAATGTAAAACAATATCCAAAATAAATGGCAATAGTAACTTGTGGAACCATCTGAAAACATGCTAGAAAACCTCCAGTATAATCTATAAGCAGTGCTGGCTGCAGGCAGCACAGATTCAAAACACTGAAAGAGCCACAGTAAGAGAGCCACAAGGAAAGCATTACTCCTCAGAGTAATTGTGGACTAGTAAATCTGCTTATTTCCTTGTCTCCTACCCACCCTCCTTTAGCCTCACAAATTTCTTCAGAAAGCTGATACTAAAGTGATATCACATACCAGAATATCTTCATTCTGCATCTTGGGGAAGTGTCTACACCCCCAAATATCTCTGTTGAACTGAGTAACTTTCAAAAATACGGCTAGCAGAGTTCACTTCTTTGATGCTCCATATGTGGACCCAAGGAATCAGGAAAGGTGCCTGGACTCGTCTCTTACATCTGGTAAGTGGATCAATTCCCCGACACTCTGCATGGAGGACATGTCAAGATGTTCAGTGCTTGTTGCTACTTTTCCCACATGTTCTTTCTCAGTTGTTGCAATGAGTTAGCTGTTGTTCTGACAGAAGTTAGTCACAATATTCAGAGGTTATTTATGCAATACCACTGATCCTTGATGCCAAAGTCTGGGAGGACATTAGCTTCTGGAATTGCCAGTCACCAGCACTTATTGTGCAATAACTCTAGAAATTGTGTTGAGACCCAAGGGTAAGTGAGTGTGGAGAAACTTAGGGTCAAAGTGCCTTCCAAGTAGCTCTCACTGTATGCAGAGGCTTGAACAGCAATGATGTTCACAAGCTGCAGGTCTGCCTAGTGCCTAACTTCTGGGGGATTATCAGCCTAGATAAAGATCTCTTTCACTCTTGACTAAGTCAAAAACTAAATGCACAGTGATATCTGAATACAGGTTGTTGGGTTCCCCCCTCCCCCCCCGATAGATACAGTTTTTCATGCCAATATAAAAAGCATTTCTCTTTCTCATAAAAAAAAAAAAGGACACTATTCAGTTTAGCCAATGGTAGGTTGTTTCTGGGTACCTTATACCTGGAACATGTAATTCCGACTGACTTGACCTAAAGGAACTAAGCTGCATGCAAAATGTTTTGTTCAAAACAAAGAATAAAATGCAACACCTTGTTGTATTTATTGTTTATTCAAAAAATCCTACTTTTGAAGCTTGTGCTGTATCTTAGTTTTGGTTTGTTTTGGGATTGTGTTAAGCATATTGGTTCTGATTGTCATAATGAATGAAAACTTGCAGACATGGATGTTTATCGTTCAAAAGCCAAAAAGACAGACATAGATAATCCAGAACTTCCTTTTTCTTTATAATAATGCCTTTACGCCTCCCATGATTTTCCAGAAGCTGCCTCATAAATGGGTCATTCACACATCACATGGGGACTATTTCTGCATTATGCAGAACAGAGGCTGAAGGAATCTGCTGCAGGGTATCTCTGTCTGCACCGTGGTCCTTCACAGGATGCACAGCGTGTCTGCAGGTGAAAGTGCAAAACAGACTTACTGGTACAGATTTGCAGGTTTGCCAGAGCTGGCAAACTGGAGCTGGTTTCTAGGTGTGAGAATTCTATCTAATGGTTAAAAATTGAATGTGGTCCTCTCTATATAAAAACTATACAATATATGACTCTTAGCAATGCAGAGAAGAGAAAAATGAAGAATTTAGTACTTTGAATAAGGAAGTGAAACACCTGTTAGGCTGGAAAGTCTAACTGAATTTTTATTGAGTTCCCTTTGTGTACCACCAAGATGTCTTCCAGGTTAAGGCATCATCACATCGAAGCATGTACTGAGCATGTCTCAGATGAAACACATTCTGATACCTGATTAATAAGTCATAAATCAAATCTTTTTACAGAAATTGTTAACAGTAATAGTTGTTGAGCTGTTCCTGTTTAAAAGAGCATGCTTTGTTTTATTCATAGAGTTTACTAAAGTTTAACAAGATCTGTTTCCTTAATCACTTACTACTTCTTCCTGCTTTTCCCTTTGAATATTATTTTGTCTCATATCTCTGTATTAATTCAAAGTCATAATTTTCATTGGCAGTTTGCTACATATTCAAATTATTGACCAAATGATCTTTACCAGAGAAAGAAAAATCCTTGGTAGCAAAGAGCACCTCTGATATTGCTTTGTCAAAAATAAATCAGGAGGCCAGGCTAAATCAAACATAATATAAGTAGAGGCCATCTTGCCTGGATTATAATTAATTTTGAATTCCTCCTGTTGCCATGACACCATGCATGAAAAGAAATAAGCCAGGCATTGTGCAGTACTCAAGAGCTCACTGAAATTTTGGGGTTTGCTTCTTATGTTTAAAATAGGAAGAAAACGGTGAAACAAAAGCCAGCAGTAACACGAGCACGGTTTTCCTCTCTATGGAGGGGGAGAGGGACATATGCCAGATATATTTTGAAATTTTGCTTGTTGAAGGAAATAATAATGAATTGGAGATCTTTGCCTAAATTTCCTGATTCTACTCCTGACAAATCAAGTGATTATCACCTTTTCTAATCTTTGTGGACTACCTTAATTTAATATTCCTCTGTGACCACCCCCTCCCAGCTGCTTCAGGGGCAGCAATTAGCCCAAGCACTGCACACAACCCACACACTCTTCACACAAACCTTATGTTGAGCCTTCAGTAGCTCTTCAGAGAAGCTGGGAGAGAATGAGTTCTTCAGGCAAAAAAACCTATGGTACACAAAGGACATACAGGACACTCTAGAGAGGAATGAAGTTTTTTCTGAACCTCATGTTCTAACTGCTTTTATGGCTTTTAAAGAGATTATGACAC
Source organism: Lycocorax pyrrhopterus obiensis (assembly GCA_014706295.1). Taxonomy (NCBI): domain Eukaryota; kingdom Metazoa; phylum Chordata; class Aves; order Passeriformes; family Paradisaeidae; genus Lycocorax; species Lycocorax pyrrhopterus. The sequence goes on along the minus strand of JACSVZ010000004.1, from coordinate 95,029,380 downwards.
TTTCTTGTTAACAGAAAAAGGTTTTCTTTTCCCTACCGACACGTTGAGTGTTCCTTGTATCCAGGAGCTTTGTTTGTAGTGCTTCACATGTGGTGTTGAACACTCAGAAACATAAAGCTCTATAAAACTCTTCCACCGGGGCGTTGTTAGTTGTTTTATTGGCAAATCCCACGTGATGCAGCCTCCTGAGCAAGACCAGTAAGTGCTGCTTGAAGAAACACCGCAGTTGTCTCTGTGGGGCTGCTGCCCACGCCTGTTTGGAGACGGTCATCTCTGAGCAGAGACAATCATGACCATTGCTAGGGAGTGCTCCATGGTGCTGTGAGCTGCATGAAAAGGGCAGGCAGGCAGCTCTCAGCTGCTTTGCTGGCACTGGATAGCAGCTAGAGTGCCTCTGCAAACTTCATATTCAAGATGGAATAAGGAAAGTCATAGTCTATCCAGCCCAGAGCAGCTTTATAACCTTACTGAGCTGTGCTGACAGGCTGCACATCTGAGGTTGCTGTCAAAGACTTTAAAGACTTTAAATACTGAGTGTCCTGAAGGGTCATTAAGGTATCCTGTGATTTAAAACAGATGTTGCTGCAACCTCAAGCACTTCTCAGTTACCTTTCCCTCACAGCCACAGCTTTTCCCTGCAGCTTCTGGCCAGACCCTGTGGCTCAGAAGGCATTTTCTCAGGCTTAATGTTAAAAGCTGCGAAAGAGAGATGGTTGCACCCGACAGAACTCTTTAGGTTTAAGGAGCCCTGGGATGTCTCTAGAAGGACAAACGATGTTACTTGGCTGTAGCTTTTCACATTCAGTTTATTTCCACAAAACAATGCCAGAGAAAATATCTGGGTTAATTCTCTCAGTCTTAGGACAAAGGAGAAGCTGAGTCAGAGGGTCAGCTCTCACATAAGGCATTTGCATTCTAACCTTCCTCTGCCTCCCTTGCTAAGTCTTAGTTGCAAGGAAATGCTAGTAATTGACTGCAGAGCCTGCAATGCAGCACATCCTGAGATCACAAGCGAAAGGATAAAAATTGCTGGTAAGGATGATGGCACTGAGCACCAACATACATTTTAGTCACAGCATAGATAGAGGTGACAGAGAGAAAGGTGCAATTTCTCAGAGCCTCTCCCTTCTGCTGCTCTGGATCTCTCTGCTTTCTGATTCCAGTTGTGGGAAACAGCAAGAGAGCACTCCCCCCCATCGATTTGCATCTTTCAAGGGCTTTCTTTAATACTCTGCACCTAGAAACACTACCCTGCTGCTGGGAAGCCAGGAAAAGCTGCAAGGAACACTGAAAGGCCAGAGGCGTCCTGCACTGTGGAGATTCTCAGTCTGTAGCCCCCTCGTTGATATTGAAGGCTGGGAAATTTGCTGAACAAAATGCATGGATATGGTGGGAGTAAAGCGTTAGTGGTCTGGTAAAATACACTGTCCTACCCTAATCCTCTAATTGCACCATTTCACATAAGACAATTTCAAGGTTCTGAAAAGGAAAAACGGATTCAGCTCAAAAATGTGCTCCAAGCACATTCCTAACAGCCTGTAATTGGCATGAACTAGAAGTTTCCCGGGAGTCCCTGGTATTTTGTCAGGGAGATGGTGGCAGCCGGGAATGCACATTACATCTTTTTTTAAAAAAGTTAGTTTGTGTGAGTATTGGCAGGATCCTGAAACAAACCTCTAGGCCACAAAAAAAAGAGAAACCAACTTTTTACTTTGCTCGACTCAGATGCACTTGGTGGCTGGGCAGGGGTAGGAAGACATGCGAACTTTGGAATGTATATAGAGAGGTAAAGGCAGAAGGACGCACAGCAACCTCCCCCGTTGCATCTTGCCTTCCCTGCCAAACATGTTGACTGCTGAATGGATGACTGGAGTTATTGTTTGGACAGTCCCATTGCTTCTGCTGAACATCTGTATTAAGGAACACAGATACAACAGCAGGCGTGGGTAGGAAGGGAGAAAGGAATAATTTGGCTGAGCTACAATATCCGTCCATTATAAAATATAGAGAAGATGCAGTGTTATTAGCCAAATCTTACTCTGTTTGTAACCAACTGATTTTTAGTGCTCCCCCTTCTTTCCCCAGAGAAGTCAGTGTTTTTTGAACTCAGCATTTTGAAAGAGACCCCTGGTACCCCTGCTTTGCACCTCTCATTTTACATTTGTAGACTCGAACATCTCTATATCGGCTGTTGAAAGTTCAAACACTTGGGCTTTTTCCCTGTCAGAAAAGGTTTATACGTGCTCAGAGAACAGGAGCAATAATGTATGCTAATATCAGAGACTAGAACAGCCCCAGCAGAGTGTGCAGGCCCATCATAACATCGTTATTTTTAGCCCTATCTTTACAATTAGCTCTGCGGAGGCTTTGAAACACAGACTTTACAAGCCCGAGGTAGAAATCCGGCTCCCAGGGATTTCTCCTGCAAGGCAGCCCACGCTGAGCCGAGGCGATCGGCGGCTGCTCCCTGCTGGCTCGAGGCAGCACCGCTCACTGCCCGCAACACCCTTCCCAGGGGTTTGCTAGGGCAGCTGGGACAGTTCATCCCTATTCCAACACAGGAATCTCTCACTCGACCTCTACCCCTTGTAGTAGTTACATGGGACTTCAGCAAAATGAGTCCCCTAATAATTACTAAGGCACAAAACCAAAGAAACGCTGCACTCTGCTCATCTGCCGCGGCAATTTTAAATGCAATTTTGCACAAGCTCATGCATTTCTCTTGTGCATAACCCCTGAAATGACAGTGCCATTCTCAAAATACAGTAAGATCTCAGGATTTTGAGGCAGCCCAAGCATTTCTGCCACCCACCAAAACATCACCTTGAGGGAGCAAAGAGGAAAAATAAAATGTGTGCTTGTTTGCAATTGTTCTCAAGAATAACACACAGCAGTGAGATCTCAGGAATGGCTGAGCTGACATCTTTTAGACTGGCATGAGCAGGTCAGGCCTACAGAACCTGCTAAATTATTGCATTTCCTACAAAATTATGCAATAGAATTTCTTTTTCCTGTAGTCATACATGAGTACACAGACTAAAAGACACATTTGACATTTAAGGAGATGCTGTGCATAAAAATAAAGTACACATCAGCTAGACACACATATACAGATCCAGATTTTACAATTTTGCACTGAGTTAGGACACTTTACAATTTACTCCTGGGGCTCTCTTTATTGGGCTTACAGTGTTAATTTCATTTTTGGCTTTAAAAAGCAAACAAAAAAACCAAGGAACACTGGAATATATTCACAGCACACACAACTTGACATTGTTCTCTCTGTCACACACCACAAAAGAACTGGAGTCTAGTCTTTTAAGTGCATTTCCACTGCTTGCATGTGTGAGTTGGTTTGTATGATTTACAGCATCTAAACAGATTGTGTATGTGACACATGTTATAGTCATCACACACAGAGTCATCTGGAAACACAGAGTAACCTGGTTCTTATTTGCACCACTGAGTTCTGTCCTGGTATCTGAAAGCAGTCCTTGTGATAAGGCACTCTATGACTGCTGCCATGTAAGAGTTACAAGGACAAGGACAGTTTAGACTTCTGTCATCCAAGTATATGGGAAAAAAACACACCTGAGAAGCAGCTTGAGAGGCTGAAAAAGCTGATTGGTCTAGACAACAACTTAGTAAAAGCAGCATAGAATGGGAAGGGAAACGTCCCAAAGACTTGGGAAATGTGTCTTTGCACTGACTAGCACCAGTTAAGGCCAGACACATGAATGTCAAGACACCTCATACTTAAGTGATGTCAGATACTGACTGAATCTTGGTTCCCAAGCCACAGAATCTGGGTAGCAAAGCTTCCTTGTACAAAATAGCCTTACCCGTCATTTTCAAAATCAGCAAAAGTTTCATTGGTTTCAATATATCCTGTGTAAAACAACTCCTGGTATAGATGTGGTGCTGACAGGTCAAGTACCCACAAAATCTCTCATGAGGAACTTCCTAGCTGATCTTCAATTAAAAAAAAAAGAAGAAAGGTGCTTTGTGGATGCACTGTGCTCACAAGTTGGTAGTGACAATTTCTAGCACTACCCCCCATACACTTGTGTGTACACAATATTAATTCCATTAGTACCACTGTAACTAGCAGGATGCTAGAACTAGCACAAGGGTTTTGTGTTGTGCAATTCTATTACCTCAATCTTTCAGTTATTACAGGACAGTTACTGACATGATTTTGACCGGAACTGTTCCATCCAATGCCCAGGTAACACTTCAGGAGTTATCCTGGGGCTGGGGTCCCTCCTAACAGAACTTACTACTACGGATGTAGTTCAGCTCTGGCAACCGAATGATCCTGGACACTGTTTACCAGAACATATGTGTGCTAGAAGTTTGTCACTTAAGAATTCAACTTAAATTTTCTCATTTTAGACAGTTGACTGTTACTCCACTTACTTTCTGCAGTGCTTGATTCTCTGATGACAGACTGTTGTGCAGAAGCCCAGTCACACAGCTGAAAGGCATGGGTTATAAAATCCTTCTAGAGCAAGGGAAGCTGAACCTGGTAGACAAACAGAGGGACTGTCCAGGAGCTAAAGGTCACTAAACTACATGGTTATTGCATGTGATTGAGAAATAATCCTGCTCTCCAAGAGAAAACTACACCACCAAACATACGCTAATTGGAAGCAACACAGTGTGGGAGTAGCAGAAGCAAGCAGAAAAGTCACTTTGTTACCAATACCTGCTCCTAGAAGAGGTCAAAACTCCTTGTGGCTTTTAGAGACTATTTTCTGCCCAATTAATTGAATAAAATATCTAACTTGATCTTATCCTTATGGAGAAAAATCATTATGCTCCATGAAAATGAAAGAAGAGATGCCTTAGTAGCAGCTATTATGTGGCCTTTTCTAAAGTTGTCAGGTATAAAGCACATGGATGCATATTATTCATGCACACCATTTTCTTGAAGAAATTGTGCCTGTGCTTTTTTTATGGCTATAGACAAATTGTACCCTAACAAGTGAGAAATAAACTGTGGGGGTTAAAGGAAACTCTCCACTCTCAACTGCAGTTTAGGCAAAATGCAAAGTGCTTGTCGATAGAGTCAAGAATGAGAAGTCATTACCACTGTCAGAGAGTTAAATACACTCAGTTATTCAGGAGATTGGGCTTTGCCTTTAAGTTTCACTTCTACACCACCAGACTGAGGAGAGTACAAGTTGCTTGCAGCCACCTGCACCAGATCTAAACCCATGGTGCAAGAACACACACACACACACACCTCAGAGTGATCCTTGGGGCAGCATGTTCACCTGGCTAGAGCATCCATCCATGGACTGCAACAGGAGCTAGGCCAAGGACACAGCTGTGCACCAAATTAGCCCTAGAGATACCCAGATTCCCTCTTTTAGCTAAGCTGGGAGATGATGAGTCAGAAACCACAATTATGCCCAGAATTGTGGCAGGAGGTCTCCAGGCCGCAGGCTGTGCTTGCTCCAAAGGACTGAGAGGCAGAGAAGCACAGGGAGAAGTCACTATGAAGAATCACAGGAAACACATTCATTTAAAATATCTATTGAAATTACAAATTAAACTCTCCAATATGATTCAAAGTACAAAACACCACATTAAAAGGCATTCAACAGCTCCTTTATACATCACAGTGTTAGTGGCACAAAATGCACTTACATTTCAAATACATCAACAGAACTATTTTTACACTGGTCAAATACATTATTTATACATATGCATGACTCCTTCACGCTTATCCCTATACAGTTTTAAAATACATCATAATAAAATGATCAAGAAAGGTTCAGTTATGTACCATGTACCTGTACCTAATGTTCCTGGAATTCTTATAACACATACACAAATCAAAGCAGTAATGAAGACCACAGGGCTCTAAACACAAACAGCATGCCTTACTTAGTACAAGTGCATTAGGAATTAAGGGCTGATGCTGGCTTTTTTGATGTCCTTAATATCACTGTCATCAACAACTGTAATTTACTTGTTTCCCTCAGGCTTTTATATTATGTACATGAAATGTACAAACTTTGGTTTTAAAAAAGCAAACCTGCACAAAAGTTTATGCATGCTGCACCTCACTGGAATGATAATGGTCTGCATTAAAAATATTTATTCCTATACAGTAAAAGGCCTACAGATGAAATGCACAGAACTTCATTTTAATCTTCCTGCCCACAACAATTTTTTTAAAAAAGAACTTCATATTTTTTTGACCTATGGATATTTTATCCTGTCAGCTCCATAAATGAGAGCTTTTCACTAATTTTGATTGTTTTCTGCATGTCAGGAGCTCAGCTGTAAACTGAGAGTTGATCCGGTCAGCTGTTATTTGGGATTTTGCCTAATTTATGCACCAGAGTATCTGAGGAAAGATCATGCTTCTTAGTATGTGGGGGACAGTATCCTAAATTCTTGACATGCTAAAGTCAGTAGTAGGAGGCTTCAGGATGAATGCCAACATGAATAAAACCGAAATATTAACATAAAACTACAGTAATCTTTTATATATAATTGTTCATCACAAACTTTTGAAGAGCCTCAAAACCAATGAATTTGCCCTCACAGTCCTCCTGAGGTAAACACTCGTCCATTCACTTAAAAGATGGTTAAATTGAGATAAAAGGCGGTAAGTGACCTGTCCAATGTCACAGGGGAAAACCCAACACTACCAGCACTGAAGATGAAGTGGGCTGTGCTCCTGATCTCTCTCAGGACTGGCTTCAGCCCAACTAATGGCAAGCCTAGGGAGATGCACAGCCTGTGGAGCTGGGACTCCACACTCGCTAGACATGACACCACATGACACCCCAGAAGAACATGCAGATGATGTACTGTTACAAACTCCATTAAACAGTATTTATTATGAGCAGGCCATTCATCTAAGAGCCGGACTTGATCCTTGTGGGCCCTTTCAACTCAGAATATTCTATGATTCTGTGTGAATATACGCCCCCTAAATACTAGCATAACCATAAAAATGCAACGGAAATCATGCTGTGATACTTATTTTTCTGGTTCAAACCTATAAAGCCATAGCTGTTGTAACAGATTTTCATTTGAAAAGAAGAAGAAACAAACAATCCCTTTCCCATGGCAGAGGGTTTAAATGCCACAGTTTAAAATTCTGTATTTACAATTCAGTTTTGGGGTATTAAATGCTACAGTATCAACATAAGCTGTAACATAAAAGCACCCTGAACTTAATACATCACCACCAAAAATTGCTACTTTGGAACCAAATCAGCATTAAAAATAATAATAGTAGTAATAATAATATTAAAAATAATAAAAACAAACAAAAAATCCCCGAGAATACAGATGGAATGACATTTAGCAAACCTGAAAAGACTAGGTAGGTATTTGGTAAATATATGTAGGCATTTAGTCTGTTCCAACAGGCAGGATGTGAAACAAGAGCTGTGTCATTAAAATCACCAGTAGAAATTCAAGTATGTTGAGATCAGAGAAATACTGACACAGTTTTCTGATTATACATAATGTTACCTGTGAGTATCAATTATAAACTATAATTTTAAGATTTCTGTATTGGCAAAGTACTTATTTCTCTTTCCCTTTTCTTTTAAATCTGGAAATGCATTAATTTTGACATTGATTATTAACTGGCCGCACAGCACTTTGGAAAAGTCAAATTTTGCTGTATTTCCACATAAAACCTCTAAGAAAGGCACAGAGAAAATAAAACTCCTCATACCAGGACACTCAATACTGTTCACAGGCCCCTGAACCTCTCCTGTTTACTACGATCCAAGTAGGAGAACTGGTCATCAGTCACAGTCACAATATAGCAAAATCCCTCAGTGCCCCCAGTTAGAAAATTAATAACCCATGAAGTCTTTACATCCTATTGTCCAGGGGTTTTTTCTCCAGTTAAACAGAATTACAGGGCCAAGGAGGAAAGGCCATAGTTCAAGCTTACCTGCAGGAAGCTGTCCTTTGCAGAAGGGTTTCCATTAATTCTGCAAAATGAAGCTGTGACTCAGGACAACTCAGGTGTGTGGCTTGGGATCCCTCTGGGAGATGCCAGAGCCAGAGGGACAGAAGCACTTCCCTGCCTGCTCAAGTCAGCAGTGCTTCACACACCCCTGGGAGCTGGCAAACAGATCAAATGCACTACCCAGACTTCCCTATGGGTATTTTTTAACAACTAAGCAATTTTTAGTAATAAAGATAGTTGAAATACTAAAAATACTCAGATAACAAAAGATATGAACTGTGCATTGCCATAAACAATCTGAAGATATCACAAGGAGCTCAGATTTGCTGGAAACCAGCTATCCTTTTTATTCACATTACAGAGGCTGAACTCATTAAAATCAAGCCAAGTAAGTGAAATGCAGATAATCGTCAAGCTCCTGGAGCTAAAATCTCTGGTTATTTACAGTTTGAATTTGGATAGCACTGAAGTTAGAACATAAGGGAGGAGAAAAGTTTTATAAAAAGAAATTGTCCCTTTTCAAAACTGTGCCCTACAATATTTTTATTTAACAGATAGACAGTGTAAAACAAAAGATAATAAGGATAATTTTTTTATGGTTGAGCTATGAAAACATACTCCCAGCCTGTGACAGCAGCCAGAAGCAGATGCATTTAAGGACCTTAAGATATTTTCAGTGGAAAGTTATCTTGGCTTCAAGATATTCATCCTTTTCAGTACACTGCCGACGCACGGAAATAAATGATGCAGAATAAATGCAGTACAACTTCAGTCCACAAGCCATTCAAAATAATGTTTGCCTTTAGTACTACAGACATACATATTATCTCAGGTGCTTCATATTTCATGGCAAGAAGTTATTAGTCAAATTCTTGTAGGCTTTAAAATCAGAGCAAAATGGTTTTCAACAAAATATTTTTAAGAGAAACCTCAATGATGTAGTATGTTGAATAGCACACTTTACTACCCTGAAAACACAGCACTGAATTCTGCAAAACTATCAAGTGATTAGTTCTCAAATAAAAACTTATTTTGTCACAGTATTGTTATTAACACAATACACCACATATCATACAATATTAACTCTGGAAAATAGGCTAAGTAGTTTAAATGCAAAGTACAATTTCCACAAATATCCCAGGCATTTTCATATTAACTACAGGGATAACCATGATGTATTTTTGTATTTAAAAAGAAAGACTCATTGATAACCCAAGAGTCTGCTAAATAGTAATGTTAGTCCTGTATTTTTTAATAATTGTCCTAAAGACAGAAGCAAGCTATCCTGAATTTCCAAAATATTTCAATAGCACAGCTATTTACATATTTGGTTTAAATAGGATTATATATATATATATATATGTATCTATAAAAAGATTAAGATACCTGGATTAGAAGTTACATAGCCCTATAAGTGTAGCAGAACCCTAAACAACAGCAAAAAATAACAATTCAGAAAAACACTAGTGGTCCAGGGGTAATCAATACCATCAATGCATTTTTAAAAGAAACTTGATTAAATAGCAGGTTTGTGTCACCACTCAACCTTTCATTTTCATCAATTAATTTTAAAATGTAGCTTTTAACCAAACAAATTTCTTGTAAGACTTTATAAAATTCGTGGAAGGCAGTAGGACCAACTTGTCCCTCTCATCCTCCCAAAATTTCAAGAAAGGCATAGGATGGCCTATATGCACCTTACTAATTTTGTTATACTTGGAAAAATAGGTACTAAAAAGGACACTGTGATGGCTTTAACAAAAACACGTGTAATAAAGTCACACAAAGCTGACTATCTGATTTAAATGGTAGGCAACTTAAACATATGCAGGAGTAAGACACCAAATTTAGAAGCAAATAGATATGCAGAAGTTTGTATGCTTTTTCAGCTTAGTTTGCTGATGTCATTCAGTACAGTTCCCAGTCCACCAGCAAGGCAGCACCAACTTTTTGTATTATATTTAGCAGTATCACCTCTTCATTTCAGATAGCTACTCAGGTCTGTGGTCTCCCTTTAGCACCAAACTTGCCTACTATTACCCTCCTTGTCTATTATCAAGTGATCTGTACAACGGTAGTAACAACAGTTCCTGGAATCAAGACTGTGTCAATGAAAAGCAGAATGGGGCACATAAGGCTACAGCAATGTAAGTGCAAGAGGGAAACATAACAGCAACAGTAAAATCAAAACATGTCGTGATGAGTCCAATCTTCTCCCAGTCTAGGTAGGTAGAGGGTCATCATCTCCTTTATTACATTTGCACTTGCAGCACAGAACAAATGGTGTAGCAAGTAGAAGAAAAGGGGAGGCCACCAAAAGTAGAAGACCAAATCCTGCAAAAATGCCTACTACCTGTAAGAGAAAGGGATAGCATTGCATCAGGGATAGCATTGCCTAGATTCTGTGTCTGCTGACACCACTGCATCATCTGTGTCCATCAAAGACCTCAGCAAATGCCACTGACCTTATCAGAGCCAGGACTCCCCCACGGGTGTACTACAGTCAGCTCCTGTGACCAGTAAATGTGAGTGAAAGCAGAGTGTGAATGTTCATGTTTTATGGATCCAGTCAAACTGTGCCACACAACTGTTTTATCATACAAAGTGATGCAGAAGGCTATTTGCCTTTTTGAGTTTTCCTTTATCTCAAACAAATAATGAAGCAAATCACTACTTTTTTTCTTGATCGAATCTAAATACTAAATATTGGAATCAAGGGTACAAGAAAGTTAAGACTTCCACTTTCAGATGCTCCTTTTTTTTTCTGGAGAAAGCTACAAAAAGAATTAGTCAAGGTGTTGGTGGTGTTCAGAGAATCTGGGAATACTCCCACAACTGTCCCACCAGCATACCCACAAACTTGGGAATTTCAATCACAGATTACAAACACTATGGTCTATAGGAGGACTTTGCATATGCAATGGCTTTTTGCAGTCAGACCTGAGCTCAGCCTGCTGCTTCAGGGAACAAGATCTAAGTGCATCTTTTTCATTGACATTTATTGATCACCTCCTTCCTAGCATGAGCAGAGGACCATAGATTTACCCACCCGGTCAATGTGAAAAAGTAGTAATTTCTACAGAGCATGAATTTGGAAAATTATTTAAAAAACATTCAAGTTGAGATTTATTGCCTCAGAAAGTTTCCCATTTGCCATAGGCAACTCTAAGAGTGATGCTGCAACAATATGCCCACAAATTATTTGAGAAAATAATTTAGATTTATTCACATGAGAGTGTCTGTGAATAATTTTGAATAATGAGGGCAAGAGTGGAATGCTAATGCAATAGCAAAACCTCACAGCAGAAGCGAAATGAAATTAGAGAGCATCACTCATTAAGGATTCTTCTAGTCCGGGCTAGATACACCACTTCAATTAGCTGGCAAATATTAAATTAGCCATGGTATAGATGGGACGATGCAGCAGCACTTTTGCTGGCCACGGACAATTTGGCGTTGATGATCTCGCACACGGTCTGAGGCTGTGCTGCGGCGGAATTCCGGCGGTGGGAGCGCCGGGCAGCCGCGGGAGATGGCGCTGTGGGACAGCGCTCCCGGCGCACACCCACCCAACCCACCCTGATCAGCATTCCGGCTCCTGCTGCCCAGCCATCAGGAGCCCGAACTGCCTTGCTCTAACGATTTCATTTCTTCCCAGCAGCATTTTCTTTTTCAGCTTCAGAGGCGGGCACGTTTCATAACTCATTCTCTTTTTTTTTTTTTGGTGGTGCTGACAATCTGATGCAACTTCTACTAATCTTTGCATTTATTTCCCAGAAACCAAAGTTAAATTCTCATCTTTACAAAACATGAGCTGCAACTATTGCCATGCTGTTCTTTGCAGCCCAGACTGAGTGCACTGGTCAGACAGAGACAAGCTAGAAGTTGGCAATTCAGTGGACCAGATTGACTACTGGTAATTAATATAAAACATCTATTTACACCTTCCTTTCAGCCTCAGTATGACATCAAAGAAATCATCAAGTTTCATTTTTTTTGTTTTGCTGGTTTTGTTTTTTGGTGTGGTGTTGTGTGTGAGTGGGGGGGGTTTATTTTTAAGTCAAACTGCCTGCTGAGTATTACTTATTTACTTTGTACTTGGTTCTTTTTCTTCTGAAGAAATTGCTGCCCTACTAGGCATCAAGCCATTTTCTCTGGCCAAAACAAATATTTTTATTAAACCCACAAAAAACAAACCAAAGACTCACCTCAATTTGCTTTGGATAAATCTAAGAAGAAACTTAACAACTTACTCAAAGTTAACACAAGGAAACAATTGCAGTGTTGATTTGGCTTCAGTGGGTTTAGCAGAATTATATCCTGACTAGTAGTGAATTATCACCTTCTTTCTCAACAATGACCAGATTATCAAACATTCCGTGTATGAAACATATATGCACAAACTGCAGTGGCTTAGAGCATATTCCAAACATCAGATTAATCACCTCATACTACAGGTTTATCAAGTAAGCTTAATGTACCCACACACTTCCTAAGATACCATTGGCTAATCCAAGCAAAACCCAGTCCACAGCTCAGACACCCAGTGATGTGGGTGGAAGGAGAGGGGTGAGATCCTTCTTTTATTTCAGTTTAGCTGTTTATCCAGACTTGCTGATTATTCTATAGACTTGGGGTTTTTGCTCACATGGAAAGAAATCTGTACTTCAAGAAAAGTACCTCATCTGAAGCTAAGGTAGCTTTTTACAGGCACACAGTTAATTTAGGAAGAGATGACTCAGATATGCAGATGTCCCCGTATCTCTGAAGTGACTGTAAAGGCAGTAGATTGGACCAAGTCGCACATGAGCATTTATACTGCATGCATCAAAGTGCTGCAGAGAGCTCTTTTATTACCAGCATTCCTGCTGAGTCCAGCAACACTGAATCTAGACTACAAGAGGTATTTCCACATTCTCTGCAATTGTCAGTTTGAATCTGTGTTTGAAACTACTGAAAAACCTTCAGGGTTACTTTCTATCCAACCTACAGGAATGAGTCGGATTGAGTCCATAGCAAGATAACTACTGTATTCAGGTTAATTCCTTTCTAGTTCTGGATCCAGAGCTAAAAATGCCTTGCAGGAAGAGCTTCCTTGAAAATAATACTGACGGTGGCAACCTAGTTCATCCTCCAAATTCAGTGAGAACATACCTGGACTGGCACTGAACTGGCTCTGCAAACATTATCTTTTCTAGTTCTCAGTGGTGTTTTGCCAAGGAGGATCTTCTCTAGGAGAGCTAATTGTTCCACTCCAAGCTACTGCCCTCTTTTCATCTGCTACGAAAATCAGTTACCATTTGGCACAGAATTTTACACTACAGTGTTAAAATGAGGCACTATGACAGCAGTAGACCTGTAGAGAGCTTTTAAAGATCTGAGCTTTACCTGTGTCCTGTGCCAGATAACAGATGCCCTGGAGTGCCCCAGCTTGTTTCGACAAGGTCCTTTGTCGTAATGTATGAGGAGAAAATCATCCTACAAAATATTAAATGAGAAGGTAGGCAATAAACAGAAGTTCTTCAAGTTACAAAATACTATATCCTGACAATTTAAACCCAGGAATCACATAGGAAGATAAAAGCAAGCAGAAATGGCCATGTCCTTTCCAAAGTGCTTTGTTTACAGTTAGGTGTCTTCACAAACAGGTTTGTTTGGCATGTGTTGTAGATATATAACAAATTCTTCTCCCAAAGGGTCTCAAGCTGCATATTTAAATGCTAGCATGAAGTTTAGCAAGAGAATCCAAGAAGATAAGCCAACCATTACATGCATTTTACACACATACACAAAGAGCAAAGGAAAATCAGTACTTGTACTGCAGACTTCCCAAAGTTGGTTCCTTTACCTAGCTGAAGAACACAAAGACAATACAGATTTTTCATAAATTATGTCCCTATCAGTCCTGTTAGCCTCTCACAAACCAGCCAAGATAGCAGACCTAGTTATAAGTGAACACTGTTTTTTTCATCTATAAGAGCATGTCAGAAGCCTGTGACTTCAGGATTGTTGGTAAAGTATTCAAATGGGACAACCACAGGATTTGAATAGACGGAGTAGCTTTCAAGAACCTAATTTCCTTTGCTATTGTTAACAATGTTATAAAGTAAAACTGATGACATGGAAACAGATGCTGTGTATTGTATATACTCTGATCTGTAGGCATGATAACATGCTGATTATAAAAAAATATAAACATATGACAGCAGCAGCTTATAGACCAATAAATTCATGGTGTTGGGAGAACACTGCATTCTTTCTCCTATGTCACATCTATTTCTGGTCCCACAGAATACAATGAATGGTAAAAAAATCTGACTGCTAGTGACATACTACGTTTAGTTTTTTAAACTTCTTCAGACTAAAAGCATTGCTAGTCTCATACTGTAATGCCTTCAAGAAAGGCAACATTGAAAAGTCAGTACTGGGAAAAAAAAAAGACACACCTCTCTCCATGTTAGGTGCCATGTAAAGATCACGAACAGATTATTGTCATAAAATTTTACTATTTAATAATTACTTACTGACTCAGACCAAATGCTAAGTTCACACAGGTCAGACAAGTAAAACAGAGGATACAAATCCTACCAAATTCCCAGCATCAGCTCTGGTGAGTTATGGCCAGAAGCTAGTGAGCTTTATTTAATTTTAATTTATTTATTTAATTGATTAAAGAGACAGCTGGATGGCAAAGCAATGAACTTTTAAGCTTCTGAGACCCAGAGTGCATTGCATGTACTCACATCAAGAGATTCCAGACAGTACCAGCAAAAGGCATGTTTGCAATTCTTACACATCATTTGGGCACAGCCTTCATCTCGTTCAATGTAAACTTTACACTTTGGACAGCGTTTGATTGGAGCATCATCATCTTCCATTTTAAAAACTGAACTGTGGGAGAGAGTGAGAAATTAGTAAAATGTGTGGCCATGTCAGTTTAGAGAAGAATGCCTAAGAACTGTGCTACGAAGGCAAGCCTGCTTTTTTGTTTAAAAAAAGAGAAATTACTAGAGATTCAGGTATTCAAGTGAGTTTTATTATTCAGATATTTTGGCTATACACTACTTTTCAAACATATCTCTAGAAAAAGATGTTTAATGACTACATTGTCTACATAAAAGTTAGGATATTTTCTTTACCATGTAAAAACCAGCTGGTTTTGTTATAGAGTGGTACTAATAGATATTAAACAGTTTTCTCCTGTAATGTATCAGATGAGCAGCAGCTAGCTCACACCTAAATGTTTTGTACATCTAGATTATTTTCCTTTTCTCCGATTTCTTTCTCAGATGAAGAAACAATCCCTTGATTGCACAAAAACCCCAGACCACATTCCTTTGGACTGGGGCACCAGGGATAGATTACTAGTCTGTGCCTTCCTTGAGGATTCTCCCTAGGAGTTTCCCTCCAAATCAAGAACCCTAAAGTTTTGGTGCATGTCATTCTTTCAGTTAAACTTTGTTAACAGAGTCCTAACAAGTCACTATTCATGAGTTAGGGTCAGCACTGACTCTTGCACAAGCGTACAGAACCACAGGTGTCTGTCCCCTCATATAATGGGCACAACACAGAGGAATGCTGAAACAGTGGAACAACTTTTATTTCCCTTGAGTGGCTTTCTACTGTATGCAGGTTTTATGCTAACAACTAAAATGTACCTTAAATGACAATTCCTGCAGCTACTGCCAGTGTGAAATACAAGAATGACTGATGGGGAATCAACAATTTGCTGGAAAACAGGACTGATGATTGATTGATTGATTTGCCCAACAGCAAGATAAAAGGACACACACTAATTACTAACACTAGGGGCGACTGTACTAGAAAAAAATGCTTTGTATACATAAAATGTATATGAAACTCCATATGCTGCTAACAGGCACATTATGCTCCAGAATAATGAAAAAACAATTTTTACTTTTACTCAGTGGAGTAAAAAAAATGAAGCGTGAAATGAAAACTAAAAGCAACCAGAACACTAAACAA
This sequence comes from Lycocorax pyrrhopterus obiensis, assembly GCA_014706295.1. Lineage (NCBI taxonomy): Eukaryota > Metazoa > Chordata > Aves > Passeriformes > Paradisaeidae > Lycocorax > Lycocorax pyrrhopterus. The sequence goes on along the minus strand of JACSVZ010000004.1, from coordinate 95,013,440 downwards.
AAATAGATTAAGTTTGTTACCTCGCCATGAAGTTTAGCAACTTTCAGTTCTTGTCAAGGACACACAAAAGCATGTGCAAAAGTTAGCGTATTTGATCAGGAACTCATCATGACAGCATCCTAGCTAGTCATCTGTTACAGCAAAGCTTCAAAGAAGGTAAGTTATGAGCAACTAAGTCCAAGGATGGGCAGGGCTTTAATGATGCCTCGGAGTGCAATACAATCTTTGAAAAAGCCCAAACATGACGTGGAACACATGCACAATGACCACTCTTATTCAGTGGCTGCAGTTTGCCACCAGAGACCACTTGAAACAGATCTTAAGATCATAGGCCAAATGTGCAGCAGAGGGAATGATTGACAGGGTATCCTAAAAATCACTGTCTGGCACGATGTTACCAACTATCACATTGTCCAGGAGAGCAGCAGTAACAAGATCATCTCTCAAGGGAAGCTGATGAGCTGCCTGGATGTCATATTTTTCCCACTGGGGCTAAAGGCCAAAGGCTTAAGCAGCTCCTTTGTGCTTTGCTGGGAATGGCGGCAAAGAGTGAGGCTGCCAAGAGCTATTCAGTTTTAGAATACAGCCTTAAAAGAACAGGAATGACTAAGTGAAGGAAACAGCTTTAGAACAAAACATCAGGAAAATCCCTCTTTACTATTCATAATCCGATTTGTTCAACGATTGAGTGTTTAGCTTCTAAATACTTGATCTTTTCCAATATCTTACCTTGTTTCTCCTGGAAGAAAAGAGATTGGCATGTTCTCTTGACAGCCTTGACCTGGATGCCAATTAGATTTGCAAGCAGAGCAGAACTCAATGTCACACACTTTGCACTGCACCAGTTGAGGGTCCTGTGGGCTTGATTCCTGGAGCTGGCAAACTGCCTGGCAAGTAGAGGATGGACACCAAGTCCGGCATGGATCCAAAAGCACTTCTGCAAAGGGACATAAAAGAACCAAATTCAAAGGCGGATGCAAGATCAGCCTTCCATAACAATGCATTTCAGCTGAGGTTGACTGGCAGGGCATTTGAAGACACAAATTTTCAAAAGGAGCTTTTTAATTTATGCAACCTACTTTGACATAAATTTGGCCTGCTTTGCAAACAGGCACAAAACCAAAGTGAGTTTCACAAGTCTCAATTAATTGCCCACTTTCATTCACTGAACTAAACTTGTTCTGAGAATGAGATGTATTTTTTTTCAGTTGTACTTGAAGTTAAATACAGCGCATAGTATGCAGTAACACCCACCAGAAAGTGTATTTACAATGCCTTGCCCAGTAGGAACCTATTTCAAGTTGACTTCTACCCTAATGTAACCACATAATTAACAATAGCATAAGATACAGTTTCATCCCTTTCTTGGAGGCTCCTTACACAAAAGTCGTTTCATGTTTCAAAGCCTACTGAAGGAAATAAATGATTGCAGTGGTTTCTAGGCTGGGTCCTGCCCTCAGTAGAACCTTACTGTAAGTTCTCTATGGCCACACCATTCCACATCTCCATAGGCACACAGTCAGCTTATGTTCTTAACATGCTTGTACCATTACACACAGAACTGCTCATTAATTCTGTACCAAATGCCATCCCAGGAGATAACGTTGGCTCTGTGAAAGAGGTCAGTATTCCCCTCCAGCCCCTACAGTACTAGTAGTCAACTTAAACAGCAAAGCTCAAAATAGAAGTCACTCTCTCCCTTAGTTATTTAGGAATATAATACATAGCAATTTTCTTTCCTTAGTTTATTCCCAGAGTGATGCAGTTCTGGGAATCATGCAGGCAAGAACAGAAGCATTACTTTTTAGGTTTTAGGGTTTTTCTTTCTGATGATCAAGCAATTAATGCATAATGCTACTGCAAGAACATGTACAGAGATTCGGATTTATAGGATCGCTCCGGAACAAACCCATTCTCACAGCCTTCAGTGGGTAGTGTTACATGTGTTACCTCTTTCAAACTGTAGCTTCTTATACCTTTGCATGATTTCTGATGCAACCATGCACTCAATCTGTTCAAAGAAGGAAAAGAAAAAAAAAATTCCAGTTAGGAACAGTAATAATCTAAGTAATTTTAAACAGAGTATTTGACCTTTGAAGAATTAACAAAAACATATGTCGTCAACAATGGAAGCTGTAACATAAAAAGCAAGACACATTTAAACATCCTGTAAGGAAAAGAAAACATCCTATTTGCAGGAAAAGTGTACCTCATTTTCTTGCAGATGACCTCGCTTTGGGCAGGCAGCATCAGGGCAGCTGATTGCTGTTTCTAGACCTTCTTTGATCAGAAGTTCCACATACTGTTTTAGGCACTGTAAGAGAGCCAAACACTGAGTTAACTATTCTGTCAAGGATAAATCACTCAATATTTTAACAGCTTTAGTCTAAAAATCTGAAGAACTCAAACTCTGAAATCAAACAGGTACTACTGTGTCCCTTTTACAGCCATGAGTCACACTCATAGCTTTTGCCACAGTTATACCTTTAAGTAGAAAACAGCAAGTTCATTTCCCCATCAAATCATAGAATCATTTAGGTTGAAAAAGACTTCTACGATTACTTAAACCAAAATTAACAAAATAACTCTTTATCAATTTAAAATATGCAGTAAATTAAAAAATAACAATGGGAGAAAGCACAACTCAAACAGGAAGCAGAGGGGGTAAAAACAATAATACACCTCCATGATACAATTAGACTAACCACACTCTAAAGATCATTGCGTAACTGGAAGCCACAACAGAGCTTAGTAAGCAGTAATTCCCCATAGACAGACACCTGTCAAGCATACTAGAGCACAAAGGGAGTTGTGTATCTTGCCATCTCTTCCTGGAAAATAACTATCTGAACTTCATGGTTAAAGAAGATTTTTCCATAGAAAGGAAAGATGTGAGAATTAGGACTCCCTGAAGAACTACAGTTTCCATGGGGACCAAATAATAAATATTGGTAATACTAATACTTTTCTCCCGTAGCAACCACAGCACTTTACCCAACTCATAACTGAAAATGTAGCCTCTAACACAGCAGTGCACAGCGTGGCTGTCAACAAAGCAGAGAAGAAAAGTGGGTATTTTTGACCAAGGGCAAATTAACATCAAATCTTGTTATTCTTGAAGAGCAACAACCCCCCTCCACCTCCATCCTTCCTACACCAAGCTGAGAGCTAATGCATAGGTGTCTGTTGGGAAGGCAAGGGAGTGATGAAGAGATTCGGCTCTCTGCTGATACCATGCAACTTCAACCCACCCAACACTACACAGAAAGAGCAAACAAGGGTCTGCTTCCCAGAGGGGCACCCCGTGATGTTCTCACCCTGCTTGTGAGCTCAGCTGGCATAAGAAAACTGCAATTACAGAACGAGGTCCCTAACTCTCTCCTAGCAGATATGTGAATAAAGAGTGAAGCTAGACCAACAGCAGAGAGAAATGAAACCAGCTCAGCACACAGCTGTGTGGGAGGCAAGAAGGATTACACACTCTGCAGCAAACTGACAAAACAAGGATTTCAGTTACCATTTCCAGACATTTGAAAAAGGTATGCAGCTGCTGACTCACCACCAGCCTGGAAGGCAAAGTGCATTGACTTTGCCAAGTCTGGTGTGCCTAACTTCAGGTCAGAGCACAAAACCGCTTCTCCCAAACTGCTTCTGCCTTCAGCCCGTGCAATCACATAGCCCATCAACAAGCACCTTCCAGCCTAACCCTCAGGCATGTGGCTTGTAGCTGTTAAAGTTCAGACTTCAAACCTCTTCTCTTTCTCTTCTGCCTCTTGATTTGTCTACTCAGCTCCTTTCAGACACTTCTATTAACAAATTATTCTAGATTTTACCTCTTGCAGCTTGATTGCAGCAAAGACTACTTCCTGCCCACACAATCTCTGTTGCTCTGGTCCACAGCACTTCTGGTGGCAACTTGCCACCACCTTGATAGCACAACAAATCACTTCTGTTAGAGCCCCCTTTCCCTGTGTCTGCCATGCATTAGAGAAAGCAGGTCAATTTTTTGGAAAAGAAAAACAGAGATCAGATAATTGATATTTATAAAACTTTTAATTGTGCAAACAAATCCATGTGTGACAGACTACATGTAGTCTTTGTCTTCCTCAGCAGGGATTTAATGAGGACAACTGTTCACTTACTAGATGTTTGACTTGCAGAAGGTTTCCAAACCTTCACTTGGAGCTCTGCAGGGCGAGTGGTGGAACACTTCAAGAGAGCCAGTACCAGCAACCAACAGGCTGAGCTCTGCAAGACCCAGGCCCTAGGTTGTGTACCTTGGCAAGCTGTGATTTCAGCTGTAGTGAGGTATTAGTGCTCCTATAATGACACTGCTGGCTCTTCTCTTTCCTCTCCACTTGCAGATGCCAAGTGTGGATTAAAATGAAAATGCATACATTTTTAATGCCAGAACTTAGCACTTATAGAAAGTACTTTTCAAGCTGAATGAGCTTTGCTATCATTAATCATTAATGTGGCTAATTCTCCTCCTCAACCTGTTTAGGACCATTGCCAAAGCCTATTCGATTTGCTTCCCTTTCCTCTCATTTTCCAAGAAATGACACAGTTCATCCCTGTCATGAGCAGTGTCCATGGCCTTTCGCTTCCCCTGATGCGGCATTGGCCCCTGCCTTCTCAAAATCAGCACAGCCAAGTACACTTCTCATGCTTCACCTTCTGACAAACGCCTCAAGGCTACGAAATACTGCTGGAAAATAGGCAGAGGATAAAACACGCTATCAACTCGAGACTCCCCTGAGAATTCTTGGATGGAGAAAGAGTAACCCAAAGCGGTTGCAAGGGAATTCGATGCACAGGGTACCCCTGGCTTCTCTTGAGAGCAGACACAAAATGTGCAACTTGTATCAGACTGGCTACAGTATCAGAAATGCAGCAGCATGCAAGCAAAACAACAAAACAGGATTAGGTATTCAATCATATACTACGAAAAATTAATTGTAAAACAATTACAAAAAGATGACAAATTTTTGCTAATTTTCTATGCAACTTGACCCAATGCTGGAAGAAAGTTCATAATCCTTCCATTAAGGCAATAAAGTACTGTATAGCACGAACAAAAAATGTGGGAGTGTAAGTCACCCCAAACAACATTCAAAACGAACTGTATTATGTAACTTTTCTCAGAGAAAACAGGAGCCAAAATTAGATACCTAAGGGCTGAGATTGGAGTAAGATCACAAGAGTACACTGAACCGTGTAAAACGAATATGCTGAGGAATGTATTTATTATTCCTCTAATGGATGTGTGTCAGAAGAGACTGGTTAGCTCCCCTGAGCACTATTCCTGTATTGTTCCCTGTGCACCCCTGCTCTGTCCTCTTTCCATCGCTGCTGTCCTTTCTGATGTGTGGATAACTTTTCCTGTCACACGGTAATCCATGAATCCTACTGGCATTTGCTGTCCCCATGACAAAGTGCAGGAGCACATCCACTTTGAGGAGTTTTAGCCCAGATCCATTCCCCCACAAAGATCAACTGAGAGCCCAATTCAGCAGCAGTTTTACTATAAGCTGCCTATACAAATTGGGAACACTATTTTTTTTCTGTTGCCTCAGAGACAGATGACTAATAAAGGAATGACTTCCTTTCTGAAGCTGCCAAGCACAGTGTAGTATTTAAAGCTCGGCAAGATGTGTTGCACTTCTAACTTTTATACATCAAGGATTGTGCCACGTAGAAACGTACGTATAGTGACCACTGATGTGCCACGGCTTTAGAGCTGCACATCTTTTTGTCTAATATTATAAAGATCAACATACCTATATAGGAATCAAAATGCTTATTTTTTGCCTAATTTCAAAACCGTAACACATAATCTTGCTCTGCTGCATTTAGCTCTAGCAAACCTGCACAGGCCACAGCAAAGTTTATATATAAAGAAATAAAATTTTTTGTTTTTCTTTTTCTTTAGAAGAATTTCAGGAACAATCATGCTTACTTCTGATGTTGGTGCTTTGATCTATTTCTCCTGACATCAAACCCCAAATAAACCCCATCATAATTCCAAAAAAGGAATCTTGACTTTCATTGTTTACATGAGGGGCAACATTTATCTACCATCTGCTTTGACAGAAAAAATGTGTTCATTTGGTGCCTGAGATCATTTTAAAATGCAAAATGCACATAATTAAAAATACTTGGATGGTTTGGGAAAGTTATAACCAATTTACTTTTAAGAACATGTTATTGCTACTATTGCAGCAAACAAGGAATGGTTTTTCAAGATGTCACCTTTTATTTGAGAGTTAGGCAGACAAAAAGATTATCCTGCACTATTTTCTTAACAGCTGATAAGTGAAATTTGTCAAAATGTAGACTTCTGACTACACTAATGCTGCAGATGCAAGTGCCAAATTATATGGGAAATTTTTAAACAGTCCATGGATTTGGAAAGGCCAAAAACACATGACAAGAGCCAATTATATCATCACCGTATCACTTGATTTATTTCTTAAAACTTCAAATGTATTTTAGTGCTGGCACTAGGCCACAGTCATCACCAAATGAATTGTGCACTACATGCAGAATCATCACATGCTGGTATTGAAAAACAATTAAAAAAAAAAAAACACATGCACCAATAAAAACTGAAAGAGGAAAAAAATAAAAATAAGAAATCTAGCATTTACCAAGTTCTAAAAAAGAAAGGGAATTAGTTTTTTACAACATATTTAGTAACAATAAATATTAAAAGTAGGCAAAGGCAGTTGCTATTGTGCACAAATATTAACCTTGGAAACAACCCCACACTTTGGGCAGACAATCACTAAGAGTTTACAGTGCACTTCAGAAACACAAGGAAAGGCTGACATGCTTTTTCAACAAGGGAGATTTTTTAAAGCTCAAGCTGAAAATGTTTTCAAATAGGATGATTACTAACATGTAGACTGAATTGCCGGTCTCAAATTCTATATCATCTGCAATCCAGGGTCAGATGAACATCTAAAAATATACATGCATAAATACACACACATATAATTACATAAACTTGCATTCAACCACATGAAGACTCAGGAAATGCTGGTTGGTATTCTGTGATCCACTTTACAAGTGACATCAGGGTAGGTGCAGGCAAAGATCCCTTTGGGCCCTACATTCTAGGAAAGAATACGAAGAATATGAAAGGATATTGAGTGAGAAGAATTTATTTTGTAGTGTCTTGTAGCTACAAATCTACAGTGTGGTCTATGGGTCGCTTTTATGCTAATAGGATACTAAGCCAAAGCTCAAAATTCATGTGATGGGGCTACAGAGATGACCAAAACTACTACTACATCAACTACTTTTTATAGTATTCTGTAGTATTTTTATGCTATGCATACAAGGAATTTTTCTTTACATTGCTTTAAAATGACTACTAAGAAGGTGATATCTTTTCCTTCCACAAGACAGTGTAATACCAAGGTTATTCTACTGCTCTGTGCTAATTCCCCTAAGCCAATTCTGCAGTCAGTCTGGTGAATAGGTATTTATACTGGTAGACACACTGCCTGTAAATCTTTTGGGTAATGTGATGTAATGTGCCATTTTAACTTCAAATTATAACAGTACAGTGATGCAGTGTGCAATACTCACTGGGGCAGGGGGAGACATCGTGTGTGAGAGTGAGTGAATTTCTTTCACTACAAAAAAACCTGAGTGTCTATGTCTCAGGTGAAGACTAATACTCTTGGAATAATAGCTCCCCTCCCTTTTGTCCAAATAGCAAATTCATTCTGGTAGAGAGCTTTTACCTGAATAAAATGTCATTTTCTAGAAATATTTTCCATTTAGAAAAACCTGAACAATTCCAAGAAGAAAAACTCCCCTAAAACAAGCAGCCTGCATCTCAGGTGCTCTCTGAAGAAGAGGGAAGAATGACACAATAAGGCTAGAGCCTTTCCTATTCCTGAAAAAGAGATTCTTATAGCCATATATAACTATCATATGCTACCTTTTTAAATATTTTGGTGATACTTCTAAAAGCAACACTAATGCTCATCTGGTAATAGGACAAATCACAGAATCATAGCATGACTTGGGTTGGGACAGACCTTAAAGACCATCTAGTTCCAAACCTTCTGCCATAGGCAGGGACACTTTCTACTAGCCCAGGTTGCTCAGAGCTCTATCCAAACTGGCCTTGAACACTTCCAGGGATGGGGCATTCACAACTTCTCTGGGTAACCTGTCCAGTGCCTCACCACCATCATTGTAAAGAATTTGATCCTAGTATCTAAACCTACTATTTTTTAGTTTGAAGCCATTCCCACTCGTCCAGTCACTACATGCCTTTATAAAAAGTCCCTCCAGTTTTCTTGTATGGCCTCCTGGTTGGACTCCCTTTAGCAAACCCCATTATAAAGTTACCTGTCCCTGCCCTCCCTTTAATCCTGACCCACAAGCTCTTGGTTGGCTCCTTATCCATCCTGAAGTGCAACTCCACACCCTCCAGCTGGTTACTGACATACAGGGTGACACCTCCACTTCATTTCTACTACTGTCCTTCCTAAAGAGCCTGTATCCTTCCATTCCAACATTCCAGTCATAAGAGCCATATTATTTTAAACTTAGTTTTTCATAGAAAAAGAAAACTACTTTCTGAGAAATTTCCATGGTATACTTACAGCACACAAGACAACAAGTGCGAGAAAAGAAAAAGAATGGGAGGTTCCTCAGAGAGCTTTTAAGCTTCTTTCAAATTTACTACATGGCCTTTTTGTGTTAAGTAGTTATAAACCAGCCTCAAATCTATAGTTATTTAATAACAGTCTCAACTTGGAACCACTCTCGCACTGCTGCTCCAGCATGCCCAATTCTCTACAGTAGATCTACAATCTAGCTTTTTAGTATCACCCTAATCCTACTTAGTTGACAAGTGACTTACTGGAAAATATCTATGCACACTTAATCACAGAGATCTGTTTGAGGCATATGTGTGACTGTGGGAGTGATTTTTTTCTTTACTAGATAAACTGTCAGCTATACTGACCAAATCCACAAGCACAAGCTATATTCAACTTCACAAACCACCTTGATCAGTGACAGATGTATGCTAGAAGTGTTTACTGTTTGTGGTAATACTCTGAACTTAAATAATTTCCACTTCTATAGACATTTTTTCACAAAAAAATATCAACTTACAAAGAAATCTTCACTATTACAACTCATATTTTTATTAACCCTAATCTATCATCTTAAGACTAAATCACAGGAAGAAAAAATCCACTTATCTTGACATGCAGTACTTCAAATCTGAAAGCAGTAACAGAGAACTGTCTTACGTGTTTACCCTTTACATCCTTTGTTTTGTTACAGGGACAAAAATTCTGCTACACAAGCGTATCAACCCTTGACTCCAAGACAAGCACGTGCAGGGCCCTCCAGAGCTCTGCAACACGGAAATATCTAGAGCCTCATGCTGTTAACAAGAACATACACACGGAGAGACTTTGGCCAGGACCAGAGACAGATAACATCACAGCTGATACATGTTTTCCCCAAAGTGGTAAGCAACTTGGAAGACCTCTGTTTGAGAGGTTTCCTGCCTCTACCTTCCTGATACTTGGCCTCTTTTTAAAGATATTTTTTTTGTTTGAAATTGCCAAGGGTAAATGCCTCTTTCTCCCGTCATGCTGCCAATGTTTAAAGACTCCATCAGCTGATCTGTAGCCCTGTTATAGACTATATTGTCAGTCTAAATGCAATCACATCATCTTGCCTGTGGATGATGGCCAAACAGCATGACGGCTGGGAAAGATAAACACAGCCCATGTGCTTCCATGTTTGAGGACAAACCATCTAAACATTCTTTCCAGAGCTGTAAAAATTATTCTTGTCCAAGAGTCCTTGCCCTCCCAGCCCCTGAAGGAATCTTTGTATAGGGACTGACTGCATCCTGGCAGGAGCAGGCACTCACCCATTGCAAATGCTGCTGTAGTCAGTGCAATGAGGGCTGTTGATTCATCCTGTGGACAGCACAGCAGTCGTTGCTGCTTTGGTTCTACCTCTGTCCAAACTCCTTCTGACAGTAAACCCAAATATCAAAGCAGTCCCGGTACACACTACTTAATCAATGCAAACAACAACTCACACACAAGATGTTCACATAAAGGATGAGGTGCATCACCCCTCTGATTGAGTCCAGCCTCCAAACCCTCCACATAAGACTGCCAGTTTGAGTACAGGGAACAGCATCATCAGGCCCATCAGTCAACAAATGACAGAAGTAAGGCAAGAAGAAATGTATGTATTACCAAGAATGCAGAAAGAGGAAGCCTGATGATTATTTCAGCTTGAGAAATTTCAGGACATGGAAAATAGCCTTTGAGACACAGCAATTGATGGCTGCAGAAACCACAAGCAGGACCAAGCAACCAGAACTAAACGCACTGGAAAAACAAGTGCCTTGTTCCAGCTGAGTATCTTGAAAGAGAAAGGGAAGGCAACACAGACTGAGAGCTGCCTAGCCTTTGAAACGGTGGGCTTGTTTTTTTTATATACACACTAATTCATGGCTGTGTACTGTAAGATTTATAGAAGCTGAACAATTTTTCTTCAGAGAAATCAATCACATCAGTAGACAGCAGAAAATGGCCAAATGAGACAAGGATAATACCTTGTGATGTGGGCATATCTCCATCTTTGAGTAGGTATTCCAAGTGGATGTACATGTAAAACTGTTTTCATTATGGATTTTTATCCCTCCATTACCTTGCATAAAATTTTTGTTCTCACCTATTCAGGGCTGCAATTGGTAAAAACCCACAGAGCAAACTTTACAAAAATAAATTTATTTTCAAATGTCAACATATGTGGGATGAAACAAATATTCAGAAGGCAAAAATACCGCAAAAAACCCCCAGTCTTTATATGTTTGAGAAAAGTTTATTTTATTTCAGAACAGAAATAGCAATTCTGAGTGGGAGGAAAATACACCTGCAGCAAACAAAGGGCCTTCCCTTTTTACATGCAAAACCCTATGCAAACAACAATGAACTAGTTTTCCCAACACCCTGATGAAGACAGATAACATTAATCTCACTTAGTGACAGCACACAGGAGAGGAAAGCTGAAGGCTCTGGATCAGGTTTAGTTTTCACCCAGGGTTCTGTGGTTCCTGCTTATTAAAGCAGGGAGTTCTATCATCCCAGTACCTGCACAACAAGTGAGAACCCAGCCAGCCAGCCATGTGAACTGCTATGCAAACACACAGTGACCTCTAACCACAAAGCCTCTACTGACACGTCACGTGTCAAGATCAGCACCAGTTCTGTGCTAAGGCTGGGGTATGTGAGCTCAAGCAGCGAGCTCTAAGCTTTGCTGGTGGGAAACAGGGAAACATTACAGCTGCTAAGAAGGACCTTGAACTCTATAAAACCTCACAAGCCATTAGGTTTCCCCCTCCCTCCTGTCTCCAAGCAAGTAGGGCATCTCCTTTGATAGAGGTGAGGAACAGCCTGGTGTCAGCACGGTGCTGCCCTGCTAAGGTAGACTTCTCTTGGCAAGCAGAAACAAACTACACAGGATCAGGAAGGCAGCCAAGCCCACTTGTTTCCATCCACACTGCTCTTGGTGTCTGCCTTGCCCTGGGGGAAGGAGAGGCTGATGAGGCACTCTGCCTCCTGTGAGTGAGGGATAACACTAAGGAAATCACATTTTTTTCTGTCCTTCAACTCAGAGTAGCTCCATGTGCTTCCAGTCAAGCATGACAACAAGACAAAAAAGGGATGCCTGATACCAGTTATAGGCAGGATAATATTTGCTTTGCTGATCTTCAGCCTACAAGGAAGCAAAAACAGGGGAATGATTAGAGTATAAACAGTCATGATTAGGCAAATTCAGTAATCCTGTTTAAAAAGGGCTAGTGATAGCAGGAGTCTGTCACTATCCTGCTGTCAAGCTACTTCAGATGGAATACAACAAACTTAGAGGGACACATAAAGGTCCAGGTAAGATTAACCAGCTGGCTCAAGGGCTTAAGGTAGAGCTTGGGGGCAAGAATCAGAGCATGAGTATCCACTAAGCAGTGTTAGTTTCAAACACCAAAGTTGATCCACATGTATGTATCAAAAAGAAAGCACAAACAAGCGGTAGAAGGTAGATCTGGTAGTTTTGTTATTTTCTAACTGTAGGTGGCCCTCTCTTTCGCATATCTGACTACAGTTTCTCCTTCTGTCAGTAACAAGGAAGACTACAGAGGGGTAATCAAACTATTTCATCAAAGACAATTCTTCTGTCATGCTTCATATTTCTTCTAGACATTTGCTTGCTTGGACTGCCTACTTGACAGATTTTCATTTTAAATTTGAGAAAAGTAAGCAATGAATCCGCTGGTACCAGAATGATCAGTACCGCGTAACATCTTGAAGGGAACTGAACAACCTAATGTGAGGTCAAAAGGAGCTTAGCCTGTCTTGAGTAATAGTGGCACCACTGTACTTGCAACACATTGACACATCTGTATATACGTGTTTTACATATATATATAAATTATACAGTATTTATGTACACAGATATACATGTAAATCCTGAACCAGAACACATTCAAGCAACTAACTGCTTGACTTCCATGCAAGAATATCAACTGGAAAAAAGCTGTTGTAACTTCAGCACACACAATTGGTAACACATCAAAGGAACATCCTGCCTTTTAAGACACGTGAGAATTTCATCGTAGATTACAAAATAATCAGAATTTCAGACAGGAATTGGATAATATTGCTCCCTGCTTATGTCCCATGATCCCCTTAAAAAAACAAAGGCTAAGTAGTAAGTGAAAAAATTTAGTGCAGCAAATAATAAAAAAAAAATTAAAGAAAAAAAATGGTGTTCTCCGCTTTACTCTCCTTTTCCTTCTCTAAATGTAAAGCTTTCTGAAGAAAAAATGCAAAATCAATTACTTCTTCTGAGGCAAGCAACTCCTAAGTCACTATCTAAAAATTTAAGATTACTAGCTACGTATTGTGTGCTATTTAAGTGGGGAAAAATAATTTAACAAAATTCTATTTAAGTGTTTTGGTCGAAAAATTACACAAGCACACTTAAGATTGGTCCTATTGTTAACATGATTGTAAAAAGAGAGATACTGTTTTGTCCCTTGATACTACTCAGGAAAACAAAGAAAAAGCTAACAGCAGGTATCTTGTTTTTCTCTCTGCTCTTTAGACTTTTGTTCCTCTGGTACCTCAAGCAATCCAACAACAGATTTGCTTGAGGTACCAGAGAAAATACATTCTTATAACATTCCTAATGGATGAGATATACAAAACTTGAGCTCACAGCATTGTCTGGCCATTAATGAACGTAATGATAAAAACAATAATGGAGTATTGTACTAACTGGCAAAATAATACTATGGGAAATTGCAGTGCCTATGCCTTATCAGCAGAGGAGTGGCAGTCTGCTCTCTTTAATCCATGCACAGCTCTGCCAGAAAGCAAATGGAAACAGTGTCCCCATTCTATCTTTCTGAATAGCAACGCTGTGCTACTGTACAAGTGTCAGGAAGAGACAATCCTTCATGGGATCTTTACTACAGCACTTCTATGATTACAGAGAGTGAAGACTTGCAGACAGAAATATAGGATTGAGAGACCTGTATATTGATCCAAATGCTGCCAACATACCAGTAGTACTGCGCTTGAAAGGTCTCTTTGTAATACATACTCATGTTGTTTCAGCTTGCTGTGATTTAGACAGAAGGGCTAGAGCTAGTGGTAAAAGCTGTAGCAAAAGTAGTATTCACACTTGTATGGACACCCCTTTTTCTTATTTGCTCATATTCCTGGAAACGTGATCAGTTATCTCTGTTCATTTACAAAAAGGAAGCCAGAACAAAACTACACAGTGGTCAAACAAGAACAAAGCAGAGAAGAACTGGGTCTACTGTACATAACTCCATGCAAAATCTTGAGTCAAAAGGCTACTCTTTTTTCTTGTTGGTTTCAAACAACTTTAATTTGGCCATTTACAACGCACAGTTCATATGCAGTGTCCCTGGTGTTTCTGGAAATTGTTGCTGGAGGAACACCGGTGGAGGATTCTGCATACAGCTGTCACACTCTTCCTTAACAACTGTCAATAGACCAAACAATTTTGCCAGACTCATGGGAGTATTTTCTTTAGCAATTTATCAACCTTCAGGCTGGCCCAAAGATAGAGATGAAGGCCTTGGGTTTCAGATGAAGGCCTGGGCTATAACAGGTTTATAGCTATTGCCTCTTGCCTTTATTGGGATTGATTCTTAATACTTCCCTCACCATCACCAAAGAAAGCAAGGGTAGTATTTCCTGGTAATTCACAAGAAAGCTTGAGGATAGATAATTTTTTCAGGGCACTCAAATGTCACTGTAGTAAAGCTTATAAGTGGCAAACAAGAGGCAGATGAACTACACCAATTTCTTTAAACAGGACAAAGCTGAATGAACAATTCAAGACAATCAAACACAAGTAGTAAAAGTGGCTGATGATTCCACCTGAACAGAGTTCAAAACACAAATTCCATGTCACCAGTCAGATTACTATGTCAGCTGCTAAAAACAGGTTATCGGTAAAGGTTACATATCTGATGTCTGTAACTGGCTGTATCTTTCCAAACAGCAGGAAGAGTCAGCAACCACATTATATTAAGAAACAGAAGATCAGGGACAGCACTAAACATCAGAAGGAACAAAGTGAAGATGAAAAAAAAAAATGTATTTGGTAACCCAATCTTTCTGCTGCCATGGAAATGTTACTGAAAACTGACATTTAAATATTCTCTGCATTCAAGCAACAGGGAGAAACAACACTCAGCTGTAAGTACTAGAACAGTAGAGAACAGTTTTCACGAAGCCTATTATTTTATATACTTTTGCACTCTTGAGCAAACACTTCTTTCACAGTAGATCCACCTTGTTCCATTGGCTGCCTCCTATCTTCAATAACCACCAGGAAAAAGAAAATCTACTGATAAAAAATGGTAGTATTTCCATGAAGAAAAACAAACTAACCCAAATCCTTGATCTTAAATACTAAAAACACATACCCAAAAAACTTTGCTGGAAATGACTTTTAAATTAAAAAAAAAAGTCACCCAAACCCATGTCTGAGTCTATAACACCATATCATAAACCCTTAGGAAATTAAAGTCTGAGCATCATGTACCACAGAAGTTACAGTCTCACTGATAATACTCCAATTTTTCCTCTGCTGAACCATCATTACAAGGTTTTTGGTATAATTGCACCCATTGCAAAATTAAATGAGCTAAAATTTTAATTTAAATTCAGTATTAGGGATGAAAACTAACTAGTAGTTTCCTCTGTTCCTAAACTAGCAATGTCCATTAACTGTGATGATGATGTCCTTTGTCAAATACTACACTTATGCTCCCCAGTGTTTTGCACTTAACTGACAAGATTCTTGTTATTCCAGGTAAGCAATTGTACAACGTGGTAATGCAAGCCTGTTATGTGACTAATTATGATACAGTGAAATTAGAATCTGTAATATATTAAATACTTTTCTAGTTACAAGTGTGTGCATGGCTATGCTGGGTACTTTTAAAAGGCATTTAAAGAACAATGCAATCATCAGGCACTGTCAACATGGGATCATAAACAGAGTCTGTTTAATTTGATAACCTTCTATGACAATGTCACCCGCCTTGAACTAAGAATTAGGCAGTGGATGTAGTTTCCCTGTATTTTAGTATGACTTTTGATACTGACACTCAGCATTCTTCTGCTTGAGCTGTCCAGCTGTGAGATGAGCTCTGAGTGAAAAACTGGGCTCCAAGGGTTGTAGCAAATGGGACTACATTTATCGGGCAACCAGTCACCAGCACTGCTCCTCAGAGCTCAGTTCTAGAATCAGTTGTGTTCAATAGGTTTATCACCTGTTTGGATGCAAGAGTAAAATGCACCACTAGCAAGTTTGATGATGATATGAAACTGGGAACTGCTGCTGATTCTTTTGAGGGACAAGATGCCTTGTAGAGGGATCTAGATAAATTGGAGCAGGGAAATTATTAAATTTAACAAGTTGAATTGCCAGATTCTGCACCTGGTATTGACTAACACCAGGCACAAGTATGAATTAGGAGAGGAGTGGCTGTAGAGCAGCCCTGCAGACAGGGATCTGGGGGTGCTGGGTGGCAGCAGGCTCCATGTGAGTCAGCAGTGCCCCAGCAGCCAGGAGGGCAAAGCCCATCCTGGGATCACCAAACCCAGGATCGCCAGCCAGTCAAAAGAGGTGATTGTCCCACTCTGTTCAGAGTTGGTGCAGCCTCACCTTCAGCACCGGGTGGGGTTCCGGGCCCCACCATTTAAGAAGGGTGTAAAGGTCCTCGGATGCATCTCCAGAGGACAACAAAGCTGGTGAAAGGGCTGGAAGGAGCGTCCTGTGAGGAGCAGCTGAGAACCTTAGGTTTGTCTAGTTTGGAGAGAATGAGACTGAGGGGCAACCTCATTGCTCTCTAAAGCTTCTTGAGGAAGGAAAGAAGAGAGGGAGGTGCCGAGCTCTTCTCCCTAGTATCCATTGAGAAGACACATGGGAATGGTTCAAAGCTGCACCAGGGAAGATTCACACTGGACATTAGGAAGCATTTCTTTACAGAGAGGGTGACCAAACATTGAAACAGGCTTCCTAGAGAGGTAGTTGCTGCCCCAAGCCTGTCAGTGTTTAAGAGGTATTTGGACAATGTCTTTAACACCATGCTTTAGCTTTTGATGAGCCATGAAGCGGCTGGGACCAGGGACGTGGACCACAGATCGTTCAGTTGAAGTGATCCCTTTCAACTGAAAGGTTCTATTCTCTTCTAAAGTTAAAAACAAACAAACAAACAACCACCAAAATCCCAACAGAAAAAAAGCCCCACCTAAGCACCCAACAAAAACCACCCCCAATCACAAAACCACCCCCAAATCCAAGCCACTGATAGATAAAAAGAAAAGTGTGAATAACCTTGGTAAGGAGGTAACTATGCAGTATATTGAAGTGCTAAATAATTTATTTTTTTTAGTACAGGAAAACAAACGTTTACTTGTCAGTATTTGTGTCATGTAGAGAGCAACAGCATTTATTTCCACTGTAAGATCAATACTTCAGGGTGAATCACACCCACCAGAAACACACTATTTCTGCAGTTAAAACTACGTCTTGTTTTTTTCATCTAATAAAGAACACAAACTCACCAGGGTACAGAAGATGCATTGGCATTGTGCTATTGTTGTCATCTGCTCCACGGGGTATTCACCAAGGCAGAGCTTACAGGACACTAACGGGTCAAGTACCAAGTCCCAGGTAGGCCTGTATCTTGCCGTAGTCATTGCAGAGCAGTCTGAAGAACAGCACAAAAAGCAAAGATACTCCATTATTTCCTTATTTGGATACTCAGTACATTTCTGCCACTGGAAATCACATTGTCAGCTATTGCCTGTTGGGTTCATGTTTTCCAATGACCTAACTAACAACCAGCAATAGTTAACTTCACAGTGCCAGCACCTGCATTCCCTTTTATATCCCCTGCCTGAGAGAACGTGCATACAGAAAGCAGAAGGAAAAAAAGACCCACACATAATACACTAAAGGTATGAGAGCAAGCAGGAATACCCTTAGGTCACAGGCTTTTGTCCCAAATTACAAATGCAAAAATCTCATTTCCAATTCCTGTGATTTTCATCACTAGTTACAAGCTCTCACTGATATTAAAATTTACTCATGACATTCCTTAACCTCAGCTACCCAGGCAAGACTCAAACGGTCTTTCATAAGCCAGGCACTTATTATGCCCTTTTCCAGCATGATATTTCAACTCACAGAGCCAGATATTTTTGTTCCCAAGAGCATGACAGATAAATCAGTTTGCTGTTAATTTTAGCAAGAACAATAAATTTTGAGTACACTCCAAGCTTTAGCCTGCATTTTCCTCCAACCCTTTCGATGTGCTGAGAGCACAACTTTGTTGTGGCAACAACCAGCTGGGGCAAATAAGAGCACAAAGTGAACTATAAGAAGAAGAAGAGGCTATAATAACCTACATATCACCCTCAAGACAGTGATATGATAGGATCATGCAGAGCATCTTTATCCTAGGCTTCAGGGCCCATATGGAGCATTGTCAATTGACTAAGCAGAAAGAAAACCTCACACATAAGAAACATATTCTCACAAGGAGGAAAACTAATTTATGAATTTTACATGATGAAAAACAAAACAAAAACCCACCTACTCCCCCGAAACATCTAGGGTAACTTACGGAGTACACCAAATCTTAACAACATATTTACTAGTAATGTTTTACCACTGTGACATTGACTTTCCAAAGTGCAGAAAATTCACATCCCAGGCTGCTGAGAGGTTCACATCATGCCTTCCTTCTTCCCAAAATTAGGTGGTTCCTTAACATTGTCACACCAGCAGTTATGTTACTCAAATCATGATCACAGTTTTTTTCAGGTTTTGTTTTCTTTGTTTATTCCTCCTTTTTTCCTCCCTTCCTCCATTAGCCCTCACAGGAACTGCTCATTTTTAAGTAGTATCTGTGAACTTTGCAAGACCTCCACAACTTCAACAAACTACTTTAATGCTTACTAGACTAGATTTAGGCAGATATTCAAGAAAAACGTGCTTTTTGTCCCCCAAGAAATCACACGCAGACTCCACAAACATTTCTTTGAAGTACAAGTCTTTGATATTCAATTAATTGTGGGCATGACTTCACCAAGGTCTCTAACATTTCTGAAACAAAGTGAAGATTTTGTCAGCCCTCCCATTCAGTCCAACTCATTAGAAGATGCTTTTTATAAGGTACGTAAGGGCCACCAAAAGACATTTTTCTAGGACAGTCAACAGGGAGAAGAACAGGGGAGAGAAGAAAGGTTAAGCAACCCCATTTCCAGGGCTGCTCTAGATCACTCCCCCTGAAAGCCCACACACAAACTCCACACAGTTTGAAAGGAAACAGATGGAACAACCCCATAGAACAGCACATGAATAATGGCTCCACCTCACAAAATTCAACTTGTGCTGTGCAGTCTTTTCGTAGACCTCAACATGAAAGTCTTACATGGTGATATGAATGAAATCCCATGACTTTTAAGGCTATTAGACTGCTTCTTTACTTCACCGCTATTTTCATTTCACACAAATAACCAGCAAAACTGATTTTCTTCTTCCAAACTTTGGTTTATCTGACATTTACAGACAGATTCATGAGGTATTTGAGAAGTAGCAGCCAAACACATCTAAACTGTCGGCTATTAGTTATTTGTTTGTCCTGCCTAGTTTATTGCATATCTCATGCTTATGGTAGCAAGTAGATGATCCGAGGAAATGAACAATGAAGGACAGATTTATGTTAAGAATGCACTTGCATACATCAGGCAGACCAAAATCATAGCAAATTTTGCGGCTAAGATGTAGAATCTGACACAGTTCAGAATAAAGCTCACCAAATATGTTACATGGCTGAATCCAGAAAAAAAAATTAAATACACATATATTCATTGTGGATCAATAAGTGACAACAAAGGGAAAATACCAAGCTTTCAGCCCCAAGGCTTACCCTTGTTATCCAGGTCATTCAACAGAGGCCTAGTGGTATCACTGTGGTAATTCCACTTTTGCAGCAAAACTATACTTCAATAGCACCTCATTAGGAAATATTTCTCCTCTTTCTCTTCTGCAAAGCAAGAACAAATCCAAGTAAAATGCCTTCCAAGTTGGCTTTCAAGAGACCAGCCGAAATTAGCTGCCCTAAACAGCTGGCATGTAATCCATGCTGAATTCAGCCATGGTGATAACTGAGCAAAACCTGAATTCAGTCTCAAATAGTAGCAGAGCCATTCCTGCTCACCCCTCCTTGCCAAACACCT
Organism: Lycocorax pyrrhopterus obiensis; assembly: GCA_014706295.1. Classification (NCBI taxonomy): domain Eukaryota; kingdom Metazoa; phylum Chordata; class Aves; order Passeriformes; family Paradisaeidae; genus Lycocorax; species Lycocorax pyrrhopterus. The sequence continues at coordinate 94,993,581 of JACSVZ010000004.1, read as the reverse complement.
TCTTTTAATAAAGAAATTTTGCATTCATTATGGGGCAAGGGGAGGACACACAATGTCACTGGTGCCATTAAAGCAAGGACCAAGAAATTTGCCTAGAAAAACTTGTACAAAAAGCCTTCACACCCCACTGGATCATCTCTCCAGGGTACCCCTGTAAAGGAACAGAGAATGAAGCTTTTCAAAGCACGGACTAGATCTTGTTTCATGATCATCCAGCACACTGCTGCAACTAAATAATAAGCTTCTATGTTTACATCACAACACTCAAAAAAAGCTTTTTTTTTAAAAAAAAATAAAGCATAAAACCAAACAACACATTTGTAAGAGAAAAGCAGAAAAACAAACACCTTCTGTCAAAACCAGATTAAAACTCCTACTGTTCCACAACTGTGGCCTCTTATGGCTTCAGACTGTATTCTCATGCTCTGTAGTGACGTGCAACGCTTCAGGGAGAATGCTAAGTAATTGCAAGAAAAATAAGGTAGCTAAAAGGATTTCTGGAGGAACAAGATACTGAAAAACATCTTGGTGTGTCACTGTGTTGAATGACAGCACTAGTTACACAGCCAGTAGAAAATTCTGCCCCATGGTTTGGTTATTTATTAGGAGGTCCCAAGAAATACAGCTAGTGAAGGTATAGAACTACAGTTCAATAGACCTTAGCACACTAAATATATAGTTCACATCATGTTACTCGCCAAACTCAGTCCAAACATCAGTACTGATAGCAGATACACCAAATCAGAGGCACAGAAAATTAGAAGAGAAGTTAATCATTAGTTCAGACTCCCAATTCTACTGCAGTTAAGGTCAGTCTCATTTACATATTTTTGCCATGGTCCATATCTGCTAACACCGAATTTTTAAGATATATGGTAAGACAGCACATGATTTTCCGGGACAGCATCCCAAAGCAAGCCGGAAGTCAGAAGCATAGGATATAGCTTTAGTAAGAGTTTGTTCAGAGCAGTCTTGTCATAAATAATTAACAGCCTGACTAACGACTGTTTGATTCTGCAATTATGTGCACGTCCACACTGAAAGGGAACCTCTGCACAAAGAGAGAGAAGTGGCTGAAGTCTTCTTACTGTAATAACACATTAATATATGTGAATGTGACTCTTAGGCATTCCCGGAGATGCGCATGGAGTGAAAAGGAAACTTTCACTATTTCTGAAGAACAATTAATGAATTAAGTGAACATGAACTGTATTTCTGAACAGTAATCCCTCAGTTTTCAGTCCACCTACACAGACTACATTTTCTAGTGAGAACAAGTGGCTGATGACCTCTGGTAAGTCAAGAATAGAACAATTCTTTCTTTTTAGGCCTCAGAGTTGCAGAAAACAGTGAAACAGAAATACTGTGAAAACTTCTGTGAAAGCAGGAGATAATGCAACTTCCTTACATGCAAGTCATTCAAGAAATCATAAAACAGTATGACTTTTCTTATTGCATGCTAGTCAAGTATTTAATGGCATTGTACAGTTAAACTGCAATTGCATTATCAACACTTAGGATACGTGACTACCTATGTGAGAAGAGTGACTAGAAAATACGGTTGAATAAAAAGTCATATGCAGCCACACTCGTCACACTAACTGGTGGGTCTCTTCCACCAAGCAAGACTCAAAATAGAGATTTCAGCAGAATCCCAATGTCAGCTTTAGGTCAGGGATGGGTTTAATTTATAAATTAAGGGATTCAGTCCCCTCTCCCACCAGACACACAGTTAACCAGGTACACTTAAGACATCTGCCTTAAGGAGTTAACTTAATCTGAATTTACTGACATGATGAAAAGCAGCTCTTTTAGAAATCAAAGGAAGGGACTTAAATGGGATTTAAAATTTGTTCTCAATCCTCTCGTCCCTCTCTGTCAAAATAACTCTAATTAAAATAATACAGGCTACTAGATGAAATCAGACATCTGCTATAGTACAGTTTTAGTACTGTGTATATGTACTTATAGACATAAAAAGTATATAATTCAGACTACATTTCCTCCTATATAAAGTCAAACATCTGTCAGTACAACTGTATGTATTTATTTAATATAGGAAGTATGTTTATATACATTTATAAAATTAATATTTATAAATATATAAAATATATATATACAAAAATCTACAGATTTTTACTTATGTGGAAGAAGTTCACAGATGTCTGAAGTGGAGTCATCTGTAGAAGGGCTACTACACTGCATCTTGGAACTGGCACTGCTGCCACATCCTTTGAGTGAATATTTTTGACTTTGGCCTAAACAGTTCTGAGCCTTCCTCTGCAGTCACATCTGTGGCTCACTGCACACAATCCCACAGCTATGGGCCACACCATCACGCCAGTAGGGGCTACCCCCCATGATCCAGGTATGGCTAAGGGTATTCAGCAACAGTCCTGGAGCTTGCATTATTTGCTACCCCTCTGTCAGAGCTAGAACATGCCATTTTTCATTCTTCCTAGGTTTTTCAAGAGATCCTCAGACAGATCATATGAAAGAAGCCTACATCACATAATCGACCACTTTGCAACTGTTTCATGCTGGTGTCACTAGTTTTTATTATGCAATTACACCACAGATAAGGTCATTTTAAAGTCACTTTATAAAACAAATTAATCATTACACCCACCCACCAGGTGGATTTTACAATAATACAAACTGGCAGGCAGACTTACTATCTCTAACTTATCAATCACAGTTAGTTACTGTGTTACATCTATCACTGCAGTAACTGTGTCTCCAAGTCTTCATCCCCACAGAACTGCTTGGGAGGTAAAGCAAATCACTCTCTCTGATAGGTGTCAGTCACACTAACACAAGACTGATTTACAAGGATGTTTAGAGATGACTAACTTCAGAGCTTTGATGCCTGCCTTCCTTAGGTTCTTAAATCCTGTCAACCTGTTAAATGCCTACCTAACTCTCCAGGCTTAACTCATAATCTGATCCACATTCAACTGCACAAGTCCAGCAGATACATATCACCCTTTGAATTCCAGACAACCCCAACCACTAAAGCCACGTTCTTTCTTTCAGCAGTATAACAGGGTGCTGTTTATAGGCATAACTCTTCAACATGTAAGAAACTTGAGCTTATACAGAGTAGTGCAGTTAAGTCCCTACACAGGCTAACCACTAACTTCAACCTCTCCAGGTTCTTATCTTCAAGCTATTCCACGGCCCAAGCCCAGAAGAGATAAAAGACCATGTAGAAGCTTAGAACATTGTCAGCAACTTCAGTCTCCTGGACAGTATAGCACTTGGGAAACAAGCTCTGAGTTGAAACAATTATTCCAGGGACTTCAGTCCACTCATGAATAACCACTGTGCTTCTTTGCTTTACCTCCCTGACTGATAAAACCCTATATTTTAAATATACATATAAAAAAATATATATATACACACTCATGTGTATATATAGATGTATAAATATATACATGTATAAAGATTACATTGAAATATTCCAAAGGTAAAAAATAAAGAAAGAATGTCTTTCACTGATAAAAGGTATCTGAACAGTAACATTGAGTGCAAAACAAAATAAATCTAGTGGGCTGTCTCAGGGACAAATCACTGTTAGGGCATGTTAAAAGAAGAGGAAAAAAAAAAAACAAAGCCACACCAATTTAATCGCTAAATACCTGGTTAAAATTTTTTCTTGTTTTTTTTTTTTTTTCTAGAGAAATAAGAGTATTATATAAGGCAACCACCCCTACCAAAACCTTAGACTATGTGGTTTGATTACTGTACAGACTATGAAAGATTTGAAAGATTAGAAAAGCAATGGACAGTTTCTAGATCTGTGGATATGAGGATACCGCCTATCAAATACATGGGTGGGTACAGAGGAAAAGATATTATGGAGACAAACACAGAAAACAAGAGATTGTTAAAATTCCTCCTTCAAAAGAATACTACAAATAGACATACCATAAGCTGTCCATGCAGAAGTGCCCCAGAGAGCTGGATCCTTGCACATATTCCAAAAAACACAGCCACTGAATGTGACAGAGCCAAAGACTTTCCTGACCTTGCATTTTCCTATGTTTGTCACCGGCACTGGTGCCACTGTGGCTTCTTGTAGCACTGCCAAACAGCAGCAACCTGAAATAAACTGGGTGAGGCTGTTATTCAGATCCTCTAGGCAAGGGTGAAAACATTTCAAAGAAAAAAAAGAATATCACTTAATTCCATCTGAAAGAAACTGCAGATGGGAAAGGCAAACAGGCAGAAGGGAAAGAACTGGAAGAGCCAAAGGTAAGAAAAAAGAAATTTAATAAAGATAAAAATGGTGTAATAAGTAAGACAATAGAAAACATAGGAAAGATGGGAGAAATCTGGAGAAAATAGCTGAAATAGATCATCTTCCTGGCTCTTCCCAGAAATTGCGTATTTTGTTACACAAAGTAAAATAACAATTGAAGTGGAATCCCACTGCAACATGGCCCAAACATTCAATATTCCCAAAAGATGACACAAACAAAAGGACAGGTGTGTAAATACTAAAGAACATTGCTCAGAACTCATGTATCTAATCAATGCTTGCTATCCAAGAGATTATAAAAGCATTGGAGCAGCAGATGACCTCAGGCAAAAGCTGGGAAGTCCTTGCACCATGCCATTTCCCAGCACTGTAGTCCCAGATCCTCAGCACACCTCAGAGCACTCTCAGCAGTCAGAGGCACAAGGCCTAAGATAATCTGAAACAGCTAGGTCAAGATGATATGCATTTTAAAAGCATCCTCATCTCTGCTGAATGGGAAAACTCCATCCCACATAATACGGGAGAAAAGCCTGGACACTGTAGAACTGGTTTATCAGCTGGATCTGAAATTGGAATGAGTGCATCACATTTTGGTCTACAGAGAACAAGCCTGCCCATCTAATTTTCTTGCTTTAAGAGTCATGAAACTATTAGATCCTTATTAAAAACCTTCATAAACTTTACCACAGTGAACCACTACCTTTGAATACTGGGGCCAACACCAAGGCAACCATCTGTGAATTACAGTGGCAATGACTAAACCCATACAAAGTGTGCAAGGCCACAGCTTAAATCACTAACAGTTAAAATGTTTAAGCTTTGAGTATTTTAGAGAAAGGAAATCAGATGCACACAGAAGAGGTCTTAAAGTGAGGCAAGGTGAAGCCAACCTAAAAGAGACTGATCTTAAAGTCAGTTGTAACCTAAGCACAAGTGCAAAAACCCCTCAACACTATCTGGCACTCAGAAGTGACTCAAGACCGAACAGCATCCTAGCTTGTAAAGGCCACAGTAACAAGAAGGGCACAGACAATTCCACTGCTCTCTAGAGAAACATCTTATTTTATTATTTTCCAGAAATTCCTAGACCACCCACTCAAAAACAACTGCTTTGCTATGTCTTTCCTCCCCATCGCTTACATTTCCCCATGTTTTTATTTTCTCTTTCCCAACTCTTTTCCCCTCCACCCCTTTCCTTGTTTCCTCCCATTCTTTCCCTCCTCTCTGCTTACAAGAATTGATGAATTAATGCACTCTGGGCTGTCTCCACAATAGCAATAAATCAGTAAGGAGCAGTTTGAAGCTCTGACATACCACAAGATTTTTCCTTCTCCAGAGCTGACTCTCTCAGAAAAGTAAGAGCTATGTTTACACAAAGTCCAAATAACACCAAGTTTGAGCTCTGTAGTTTTCTTTCTTGGGGGGAAAGAGAAAAGTCTTAGAAGCTTAAATCTAGAAACCACATTTAAAGCTATGCAAAGTTATTGTGAAACTGAAAATATGAGCAAGGGCAATGGAGCCCTAGCCCTTACCAACATTCGGACCACATCTCAAAAGGAAATCAAAACTGTTCTTTTACTTGCAACTATGACAAAATGCATGCCCAGGGCATGCTGTATTTCCATTGTGCTTTGCAAGTCTCAGATGAGGAGCAGAGTACATGGGACTGAAACACCCACCGCAAACCCTCTCAAGGTGTCACTTGCATACTAACAGTGGAGCTCAGGTTTGAACAACAGCTCCCGTGTTAGTTGTAAGACAACACATATCTAAGTATCGTCCCTTCCTATGTTAGATCTGAAATGAAAAGCAGATATGCTGCTGGCTGAAAGCAGCATTCAGAGCAGGGTGAAGTCTGGTTAAGGCTGTTAACAGTAGCTCTTTGTTCTTTTGTCTCAGTAAGAACCACAAAATTCCAGGTAGATATTGGTAAGAGACAGCATCTTTCACAGCTCTCAGTGTGGACAAGTTCCCGGTCTCATGCCCCAGATCTACCCACCAGAGATTAGAGTGAAGGTTTCCCTTCTTCAGTATTAAGAGGAAGAAGAACCAAGAGAGCACATCTAATCAATAGGATTAGAAAGAATGTATTGCCAAAAGACAGAAAAAGAGAAAGATTCTTCACAGAGTAAATCTTTATAGGTGTGTTTTGTGTACTCATTACAATCATACAGAAAGTTACTTTTACTATTTCCAAAACTATGCCTAAAACCAGCTACTCTAGCAAGAAGTTGGAGAGCTTCTCTCCCAAACCACCAGCTTCTATTATACCATTTCACCCTGTGAATTAGATGTCATGGCATACACACTCATTCACCATGCTGGTGTGACACACCAGACTAAACATAAGGAAAAACTTAGGATGGGATTTAGACTGCCCAAGATAGTTATCCTACTGCTGGTGCCTACAGAAGCAGATTTTCAGATAACTGCCTACACTACTTATTCAGAGAGAGGAAGGAAAGTGATTCTGAAGACCTTCAGAGGAAGACAGTGTGTCTAATACCAGGCACCTCAGCCAAAGGGAAAAACCCCATCCAAACAGGAAAAAAAAACAAACCACCGCACATTTCTGTAGAATTCTGTCTCCTAAAAATAAACCAAATGGCTTGAGCTGTACAATGGGCTGAATTATGTATCAGTACATCTCGCAGACAGGATCTAGTCTCATCAACACTAGCTGCTACTCACTGTTTTTCTTACTAGTGGAACTAAATTTAAAAACAGATAAGAGAACAAAATATTTTTATCATTATTCATATCATCTGATGCTTTACATGATAAAAATTACAACTATCAGCTAGGACATTTTACAACAAATCTCTGGCCTGACAAACTTGATAACTCTGGATTCAAATCTCCCTTCTTGGCACTGTTCAAATCCAATTGATTATTCCCTTGCATTATCCTTCAAGTTTTGTCTTTTTATCTCCTTTCCTATACTTAATACTGTTGTTCTAATTTCCTCCTGCTTGAAGCAGCCTGCCCTCTTCCCATCATACCATCTGTAGCACAACCCAGTTCTTCACTCTCACTATCCTACTAGGAAACTGGCTTGAAACAAGTGTTCCTTTTCTCTCTGGGAAAGGGGCATTTTGCCTTTAAGCAAAAGTTACAAGATTTAATTACATTTCAGTCTATGTTAATATCTAGCCATGCTAGCTTGGTGAATAAAGTGATGTTTGTTTCCACGTTTCACCTCGCACATCCAAAATTCCATGTTCCAACTATGTATCTCCGTGTCCTGGTGTGACAGCCAGCACATGCCTGTGCACAGACGTGTCACTCACATGGGCTAGGGAACTTAAAGACAGATGTTTAATACATAACAGTGCTTGGATTAGGGGCAGATGCTTAATTTGGTCTAGTTTCTCTCTGTCTTCTAAGTGATGGTCTGGTCATTTAGCACAGGCCTTGCAAGACCTTCAAAAAACACAATCAAGACAAATTTCTTATGTCAGTGTGAACCACTAAGACTGCGTGCACCAAATAAAAGAGAATCTGACGATTACAACATCACCTGACTTATAAGGAATAACTGATAATCTCTTCCATCCCAAACTTACTGCATAACTGAGCAGCTCACACAGCTTAGTCAGACAGACACATCAGCTGGTACCAACTACACCACATGGGCTGAGCAGAGGATGGGTGGATGAGTAGTGTATTAGCTGCCTGAATACACGTTTTCCTTCACTTCTCCCACTGCAGAGAATCAGCATTTAACAGTATTTTCAGAGGTATAATGTATTAGCCTCAACATGAGCCCCAGCTCTAATCCTTCAAAGTAATATTACCGTTGCATAGTAATGCTTCCTGCTTCATTGCTGTTTTTTCCTCCCTCCCCATCTTAAAACAACATTTGCAGTACAACACACATATACAACCCTTGTTCACTGCAGAAAGCAGCAGCACGTGGCAGAGACCATGCCCAACGCCCCTGCAACACTGGCAGAGATACCAAAACCAAAGGCTGAAGCACTGAGGGCATGTAGAGACAACTGAAAGCATACCAGGGAAGAAAAAAAGAACACAGAATCACCCCAGTGATGGAAATGCTCCCTTCAGGGCTCCCCTTGTTTAGGTAACAAATACAGTAAGTTACAGACCTCTTGATTTTGGTAACACATGCAGAATGCTATTGAGATTTCATCTGTACCACTTTGTACACCTGAGCACAGCTCAAAAATCAATAGGTGTTGGTCTCTGGTTTATTACTCCTGGTTTACATTTAGCTTTCTCCTTTTACTCGTGAGTAATTGTAGTAAATTAAGATTAAAAATTAAATTTTGGTGCTTGAACTAGTTTCCTTCCTCATTTACAACAAAATGTTAAGAACAAGCTACTGGAAGTTCTACAGTAGCAAATCACTTTCCCTGCCAATTAATTCATTTAGTAAGGACAAGAGGCAGAAGGCAGAAACTAATGCACAGAAAGTTCCACCTGAATATAAGGAAGAACTTCTTTACTGTGGAGGTAACTGCACAGGAACAGGTTTCCCAGAGAGGTTGTGGCGTCTGCCTCACTGGAGATATTCAAGAACCATCTGGACGCAATCCTGTGCCATGTGCTGCAAAATGACTCCGCTTGAGCAGGGAGCTTGGACTAGATGATCTGCTGCAGTCCCTTCCAACCTGACCCATTCTGTGATTCAGACACAGAATTAAAAATTTGGGATTTTTAACCTTTACTATTAAGAGACTTGGCTTTTGAGTTACACAAACAGAACAGATGTTAAAATTATTCAAGGAATATATCAATAGAATAAGCTATCAAAAAAAATTAAATAAAGCTTTTCTAACACGGTATCAACAAAATCAATTTGAATTGCAATAAAAACATAAATAGAAAAAGGATGCTGCCTTATATGTCACTGTATTGCTATAAAGAGAAAGCTGAAGGTACTTAAGTCAATCCCTTACACCTTCTACATACTCACGTAACTCATCCTGTTAAAGAGGGAACACCACAGGTACAGTGATATGCAGGCATTAACACCTAGTGTGACCAGGTACTTAACTCTGCTGTAGATTTGGTATGCAGTGAATGTGATAGCCAACTCAAGAGAGGAATTGCCTGCTACCATTTTGCATTGTCTCCTAGCACTCCTAGACTATATTAACCCCTTCCCCAAATTAACACAGACATTGCAACTGGTGGTCAGTCCTGGTGTTCAGAATACACCCCATGCTGCACATTCATTGGAGCACTTTTGGGTTTTGTGTCTGTACAAACCACCTGCATCCTGCTCAATCTGTAACTTTTACCTGCTCATGCACAGGGGCAGAAAGGATGCTGAAACACAGCCCTCCCTGCACATCTTGTGGACCACAGTGCTGATCTGCTTACTAGCAGAAAGCATGCTGGGCCCAGGGATAGAAAACACCTACTTACTCTTCAGTTTCCCAGCAGAGAGATCTGGCTTGCTGCATAAAGCAGCTGAAATTTGCATAGACTTATTCTGGCAAGGAGAAAAATGTTTTTAGGGCAGCTTAAGCTTGTGGTTATCATTCTAGGGGTTTATAAAGAAAAGCTTTAAAAACAAAAACTGTCAAACAAAGCTCTTTCAGTGATTCCTGATGGTTCTTAAAGGAAGTTAAAAATATCAGAATTAAGTAATTTTATTTCCTAAAGAAGGAAACAAAATAAAGCAGTGATACTTATATTTAAAGCATTGACAAACACAATATATTCCCTAAGCAACTTCATAAAATGATCCTCTTCCACAGGTACAAATGATCAGTCTATGTCCATTACCTAAAAGGTTACTAAAGCTTGTCCCACAAAAAGAGGATCCAGGAAAAGGCTACTAGTTCTTTGAAAACATGCTTCTCCCTATGTAAAATATCTATGTCAAATCTTTTACCTTGGACATCAGTTATGTCTGAAAAACATCTTTTCAGGAGCTTGACATATACTCAATATGGGTACTCTGCACAGTCCCAAACAGTTTATTAACAGAAATCAACTGCAAATTCCTCTGTGGGAAAAAAATTCCCTTTTTCTTTTATGTTTGCACAGTGCACACTGCAGTGGGCCACAGGTTAATGAAGTTTACATCAATACAAACAAGTTGTAAGACAATTCAACCAACACCAATAGCCTCGGTACTAAATTCTCTCTCTCAGAAAACAAACGAGTAGCTGAATTTAGTGAGAAACCATTTTCTGCAGAGCCATTTGAGCGTCTACTTCGGGGAAGTATCCTTATACAGCATTTGTCTGAGGAGTTCTGACTCCTGGAGCTTCCATCCCTTTGTACGCAGCCCAAAAAAAGCAGACCAATCAAGTCAAGATAACATTGAAATAAAGGAAAAAAAAGCCTTTTTTCTTGAAAAAGTTATGACTAAAAGGCTGAATTAAAAACTGGTAGGCAAAGACACTCTACACTTCCCAGAGGTCAAGTGGTGAACATTTTAGATAGTAGGAAACTTTCCAAGCTCAACTCACGCTTTCCCAAACCAAACAAGACACAAACCACAGAAGCCTGCCCTCTTTCTAGCTGCTGGGAAGATCACAGATGAGGTTGTTCATTATGGTCCCAACCAAGTAACATGGTACACACAACACCACCCACCTCTTCAAACATACCTCTCTATTTAAAGGGAATCCACTGTACTAAAAAAATTATTTTTTTTTTTAAGTTCTGCAGTTGTTACTTTTTCCTATTTACTTTAATGGTCATCATAGTGTTTTGTGTTCAGGACATTGTGAAAATACAGCCAGAGGTCTGACATACCAGTTTAAAATAGATATTTGGAAAGGAATTGCTGCAGGAGTTCTAAAGGAAACAGCATGGATTACAACCCACTGTTTAAAATTAGGTTGTGTGGTTTGTTTTTAGATATCCCTAGTAACAAACTCAATCTGATTGCTCTTTCTTGGCTGAAGTTATTGCACCTAGCAATCTAGGAGGCCAATAATAGAAATTTCATTTAAAATGTGGCTATTAATGTTCCTAAATATAGTCTACTATGTGACTGAGCTGTGTCACACAGGCCTTAAGTCATTCTCTAGGTTTTGTTGGGTTTTTTTGGTTTGCCTTTCTATTTTTTTGATCAAAGGACAGTAAATGCTTGACTAGGAGTTAAAAGTTTGACATGCTTTTAGGATTAAATAGTTTCTCAATTTTAAACTCTGCAGGAAAGAAAAGCTTTCAGGAAGGAATTAAACCTGGAATATCTTTGAATTCCTATTGCATGTTTAATGACAAGACCCCAGCACCAAAGAACAACTATTTAACCATCAAAGGTATCCCACGTTTCTTTTCTGAAATCCTTGGGTAACTTACATTGTCTACTAATAGAGTGTTTTGTCCTAGTTAATTGGCAAGGCAGCCCTTGAGTTTCTTTCCAGCAGGAAACCCATTAAACAGATTCAAGAGCAAAGCAGCGCTACTTTAAAAAACAAACAAGAGGGAGGAGCACAGGAGCTGGCTGCTGCTTCTCCAAAAGATTTGGAATAAGCCAGTCCTTGAAAAACTGGAGACACAAAGCAGTGCGTCTCCTCTACTCTGGTGAGCACAGATGAGAGCAGGAGCATTGCAACTTGAACCAAGGTGCTTGGTGGGCTTCAGAACTCACTTAGGTGGGAAAGGCTAGAGCAGAGCAGTGTAGGAAGACCCCATAATGCAAGAGAACATGGGAAATTCAGGGTTTTTTTCAGCCACACCAAACTCTGTTCTAGATAGAGAATAGGGAGGATTCAGCATCAGCCACACTGGATCAGCTGTAAGCCAAGGCAGTGCTACATAAACTCTAAACCTGTGAAGTCTGATAGCTGAAGTCATGCAGTTGAGTTAATGGGGAGTTTGGGAATATGACTGACAAAACAACTAGGTCAGTAACTACCAGCACATTCATAATCTATCTGTACTTTAAAAGAACAAAAAACCCCAAACCCCACTAAATAAGGCCCATGGGAGACGGTGAAAATGAGAAGGACAGGCAGACCAGGAATCATCCAAACACTAGATTTAAAAACATATAAAGCAAAAGCCAGCCACATGGGGCTTCTAACCATGTGGTTGTTAGAAATTAATAAAAGTAACCAACCATTTGTAAAAATGGCTAATAAAGATTTAAAAAGCATAAAAAATAACAGAAACACTATACAAGGAACCAATTATGGACATAGAAAAATGGCACTAGAGCAAGAATTCAGGGTGCTGGGCAGAGACCTCTTCACCCAGGTGTTGAACAACAATACAGGCTCTCGCACTTGGGCACAACACTTCAATACTGAGCGACAAACTGAGCTTAACTTCTAACCACAGACCCGAATCACCTGAGCTGGCTTGAAGAGGATGCTATAATACCTGCTAGTGACCTGAAATAACCAGGAGGTCTGGGTTCTTGCAATGACAGCAATGGTCGGAGAGTTAGCAGATGGAAAAAGCAGGCAAAGTGGTATGTAGTGCATAAGACAATATAATTATCCTGTGACACAGACAGTTTGTACTCACTCCTGCCTTCCCTACTAATACTCAAAATGAAATGTTTTCTTCTGTGGAGATTGGTTTTGCTTTTTGGTTAAAGAAAGCACTGTTGAAAAGTGGCTGCTGGGCTTGGAACAACAAGCACTGAGGTTTGAGAGGGCTCCCAAGTGAGGTTTGAGAGGGCTCCCAAGTGCTTGGAGAAGTTCTTTCCATAGCCCCTGAGAAAACCAGCTTGCTCGTGCAGCTCAGCTCATGCCTGACAGACCAGCCACCTACCAGCTTCCTCCCCAGCCCTGAGCTCAAGGCTTTACAGAAATGGGAACCAGCATCTCAATTTTTGACAGAGACATTAAAAGGACCGCTGAATAATATGGCAAGCTGTAAATCAGCCTTTTACCATGACAGAAAAGGAAAGGGATTAACTGGACAGTTCCCCTCTCTGAGATCTAGACCTCTCCAGCAGCTTCTCTCCCACTGGCAGTTCTTATTCTGCAGCATTACTTCAAGCCAACCTGCAAATTTTATAGAAGAGTGAAACTGGATTGAGACATGCAAAAAGCAAGCCAGAAGAAAGCAGGAAGAGCTGAATTTGTAACTACTGGGGATGGGAGGAAGATTTAGTAACAGACATGACAGGAAACACAGAAAGAGTTATTGATCCCTGTAAGGATCAATATACTACCAGGAGAATGGAAAATTGATCAAAGAAAATTAGAGTCTCCACTGTAGTGTCTGAAACTAGGGACAAGAAAATTTCTCAAGTACTGCTGTAATGGCGTTGTGTACATTGCATTCAAAAGAAAAAGTGGAAGACAGCTTGTGCAAGCTTAGGAACTGACTGTTATGCAGCAACAAGACTCTTTTGCACAAGACAAATGATTGCTGCAAGGTATGCAGCAGTTGCCTAACTTTATAAAGGTCAAAATATACAACAGCAGACAAGTGTCTTGACTTGTGCCTCTTTCCCTGCTTCATACATTGCCAGTACATTCCAGCACATTTAATACTTTGTACATCTGCAGTAGTCAGTGTCCTCTATACCCTCTCACATGCTGAGCTGGAGAAAATGAACCATTTCCAACTCCACTAACTCTTGCAATCCCCTCTTAACAGAAAGGTGACCAGTTTTACAGAACCTGGAACAAACTACAAAAAGCTAATTTCACATATACATAGAATCAGTATAAAAAGTAAACATTCACAGCCAGATTTAGTTCTACAAACTTCAAAAGAGGGGAAAAATAACTCCTAATCAGGTTTTGGTACATGGTACAACCCCAAAACATCTCTATGTTAGAAGCTAATACTTATTTAAAAAAAACCCAGCCTGCAACAGCAAAATGACAAAAAATAGAAAAAGAAAACCCCTCCAAAATTTGAAACAAAGCCTAAGAAATGTAATCTACAGCTATTTCTTTCAATAGGATGCTAAGTTCTTCTGCAGCGACAGAGGGGCATTCAAAACTAAGTATTAAATACCACAAAGGCTGAGAAGGCCATGCCTGGTCAGAACCACTTCCATGTTGCTCTGAGCAAGCCACAGATCCAAACTTACAAACAACTACGTAAACAAGGAAATACAGATGGCTTTCAAATGAGCTGAGAGAATTTACTTTTAAAATTTTTGCTTACTGATAAATATTTCCCACCTTCAAGCCCTTCTTTATTAGTGGGGAAGATTTTTTGTGACTAAAGCTAATAAAGACATTTAGTTTTTCTTTCTATTTCATGAACTATAATTAAAAATAAATTTCACTTTGTGGCTGACAGCACAGAATGAGTTTATCACCCCCGCAATGCAATTCCTCCTTCATCTCACAGGCTGAAAAAACACTTACTGACTTTTGTAGACAGATATTTACATCTTTATTAAATTTCTTTTTAGCTACCAGTTTCCTATGTTGGACTGAGCCAAGTTGTGCCTTTGGTTACTGCTATAAGGCATAGCAATGACAATTATGATAATAATAATGCAAATTATTACTGCATCACTAGATGTTGATAACCCACTTGCCACTAAATTATGGTACAATGATTCAGATCATATAGGACTTAGCTGCCATTAAGGTTACAGACAGCTACTTAGAAAACATCTTTATCTGAAGCAAAGCCAAAATATTTTGATTGCTTCCTTCCACAGTGAAATGAAACATTAGAACCATTTTAAGGTTATAAACAATGAGACAGAAATTATCAACTCTAAAAGAAAGTCCCACAATTTCAAGCCAACACTAGATCATTAGAGAAGAATTTTGCATTTTACTGGAAAACTCTGACTTTCCCCATCTGCTCCCTTCTCTCCATACTAATGAGCAGGAGCAAGCTATAAAAGCATGTCTAAAGATGACAAGAGCACAAGCTTCTCTAGATGCTTAGGAAAGATCAATGAGCTGTCCCCCTGTGTTCACTATCACACTGACAGGAGTGGCAGGCCCTTGCCTGCCAGACGAGGAAAATCAGAGGGTAACACTCCTCTGCTTTGTATTAATCATCTGAGCTATGTATGGTATGTTCTTGGTCTTTACACAAATACCTCATGATCATCTGTATGCCACAAATATTTTCTAATACAGATCTCTGCCAGGACATGCTCCATTTCAGTAATCCTTTAGAGCCATTTCAGTGAAATAGGGTTGGAGGGCAGCAGAAAGATTCAAGAACTCAAGGCACATTTCAACTATGTAAGTTCACAAGATGCCAGAGCTGCTCTCACACTGATCGAAGGCCAGGAATGATTACAGAAGTTCACAGTCGTTTGACTTTTGCCAGAACATATCAAACTCAACTTAGGTTTCCACTTGTTTAAGAAAATGAAAAAAAGACTGACTAGTTATGCATGCTTTTCCAAGACAATGGACACAGCTCCTGAGAGTACTTTACACACGCTTTTTCCTTTGTGTTTCAGAAAGTGAGATATGGTGCCTGGATCTTTGAGGATCTTTGAGGATCTTTAGAAGCACCTCAGCAGAAAACTAAACAAACAGCAAGGTGTGAACAGAACAAGCTGCACTGCTGGTAAGAACATGGTGGTGAATGGGTGAAGAAGCAGACCACTATGCCTGAAGGCATGGGATTCTTCAGGAGAGGGATGGAGACCTGAAGGAAGGGAGAGAGGCTGAGGGACCTTGGCTCATTTAGCTTCCCACATGGAGATCAAGAAGAGATATGGTCACTCCCGGAATATCCATGATGCAGGGTAAAGTACATCACCAAAGGGGAGACGAACTGTTACAAGAAATCATCGACACCAAGGACAGACACGTATAAACTTGCCATTTTCCACTTCTTGTAAGGATTTTCTTCAAGTTTCTAAGGATCAGAAATGAATGTGTTTCTACTACAGCTTTCTAAAAGTAGGAAAAATGCTGATTACTTGGAAACTGAAAGTTTATAAAAGGAATTAACTATCTATAGCCCAAACTGTGACGGACACACAAAAAAAACCCCTATTTTTGCTTCTCTATATTTAAATTTTAAATCAACTAGTTAAAGAAGAAAATAATAAAACTGTAGATTTATTTTTTTTAACCTCAACATGTTTTTTAAACAAGGGATATGATAGACAGTATCAGACATCTTGGTTTTAAAATAAAATTTATCTCTCTTCTTCCCCCTCCATTTAGATTTTCTGCTTGTAAAAAAGATGCGACAATACAGACTTTTCCACTTAGTACTAAAAAATGGAGCAGAAAAAAAAAGCCTAGATGAAAAATATTTCAACTAGCTATATAATTAAGAAGTACTTCTTTATATTGAGAAATGTAACTCAAACAGAGCATACAGATTGTTACATTAAATCTTCAATACTTAAATACAAGCCAATGAGGGTATGATTATGTTTCCACAAGAGGTTTTTCCTGTGATCAAAGAGTCAAGCAAGAACACCATTACACTTTGATAATTAAGCCAAGAACATGAGTTTCAAAAAGGAGGCAAAAAAACCCCTACAATCTGCCAGTCCATAAGTATATGACTTTTTAGTACTATTTCCAGAAGATTCATGTGTACAAAAGTGGCATTACTTGGAAAAATGGAAAGCTACCAACAGCAAGTCACAAGCTCAGGCAAATGAAAAATCTAAAACTGTCATTATTTCTGCATTTAGCCATATATTAGAGCAAGCATAATGCAGAACTTACAGCTCTAGCGATATTCACAGGATGACCTTTTCCAAACCACAGAGGAATAGATAGGTTTTAATTATTTAAACACAAGTTCTGCTGCCTTCTAGAACATCAGAAGATAAGTAGGTACTCTGTTTTTTGTTTGACTGGAGATACATTTACCAATCATATCAATTATTAGCTATGGAGTACATACAGAACTGTAGCTATCTCAAAAAGGAAATTACTTTATTATCTCACTCCCTTATTTGGGGTATGGAGTATATGGGACATATGGAGCACATGGGAAATGGAACTATTAAATCAAAAACCATATATGAAAGCAAAACAGGCTCTGTTACAGAGATAAAGATACATGTGTTTTATACGTGTGTGTATATATATATACACACATATGTATGTTATTTAGAGATTTAAAAATAAAAGCCTAGTGAGCTCATTTTAGGTAGTACCATAAAACTGCTTTGAGGACTGCTATCAAACAAGTCTCTGTGACTTGGATTTTGCTAGGAAGCTAATTACAATGCAGATTCGGTTGTTTTACTACATTTCTTTGGTAAATGGACCAACCCTTTTCATGCTAGAGATCCATAATTAAAAGCAAACTTTGACAAATTCCCTCCTCTATACTACCCCAGGCTATGTGGCTTCCACTTTTATGGGGAACCACAAGAGCAATTCCAAAGACTGTAAAACCCATCTCTCAGACATATTTTTCCCCTCCCACAGCTTCTGTTGACATAAGAGTCCTAAGAAAGTGTGGCTGCATTGAAAATTGCATCTGTCTGTGCCCTGGCCAAGTGTTGTCAAGACAGTCAAGGAAAACACCTACCACAACAATCTCTCCTTTGTCAGTCACAGGGATCCCATGAGAAAGCACCAACCAGTCTACGATTTTGGTAGTGTTAGACAAGCCTGAAAGACAAAAGGTAAGGGCCACACTTTATTTCAATTGACTGTATAAAACCAGAACTAAGAGCTCCATTTTGCCAAGGAGCTTTTAAAATTGTGTGATAGCACAAACAGTCTTAGCAAAAACAGACAAAATTCACCTCCTAACCCTTCCTACTCTCTGCATTTACTGAATCGGTTTGTACTTCTCAGCTTGGGAGTATTAATCCCATTACACAACAGACTTTCACTATTATTATTTTTAACAATGATTTTCCAAGCCCAAAAAGAAGAAAATACATATTACTGTCATCTTGCATAGCTGCAGCCCACATGATCCAGAACTTCAGGAAAACATCACAAATTGTATCCAGATCTAGGTTTAGGGACTTCTTACATACAAAATCAGCAGTGAGCTACAACAGCAACGCCTTTCTAGAGATTGTACTGGGCAAACATACATACAAAACAATGTACAAAGCCCACTATGCGGAGCAATAATCACTCTGTAGGCAGAACATTTTAAAAACTGTGATGAGATGGAAGCTATTGTGCAGCAGGAAGGCTATCACACAGTTGCCATCAGAGACATGGTGGGATGACCAGCACAACTGGAGTGCTGCAATGGATGGCTGTACTTTTTCAGAAGGGAAAGGCAAGGAAGGAGAGGCAGTGGGGTAGCCCTGTACATTAGGGAATGTTTTGACTACCTCGAGTTTGATGATTACGACAATAGGGTTTATAGGTAAGAATCAGGGGAAGGCCAATAAGGCAGGTATCCTAGCAGGAGTCTGTTACAGACTGTCCAACCAGGATGAAGAGGCAGATGAAATATGTTAGAAGTAGCTGGAAGAAGCACCACAATCACTAGCCCTGTTCTTGTGGGGGACTTCAACTTCCAGATAACTGCTGGAAATACAGTACAGCAGAGAGAAAACAGGCTAGTCCTGGACTGTGCAGAAGAACTTCCTGAATCAGCTGGTGAGTCAGTCAACCAGCAGAGGTGTTCCACTAGATCTGTTTTTCACACATCCAGGACTTGTGGGTGATATGATAGTTGGAGACTGTCTTGAGCATAGCAATCACAAAATGATGAACTTTTTGATTCCTGAAGAAGTAAGAAAGGAGGCCAAAAGAAGGACAGTTTATGACCTTGACAAATCAGAAGGACTACAAGGATGTTGTGAGGTTATGCAGGGAGAAAATTAGAACAGCTGAAGCCAAACTAGAACTTCATCTGACTACTGCCATAAAAGACCATAAAAAAACCTTCCATAACTATATCAACAAAAAAAAAAGTTTCTATAAATACATCAGCAACAAGAAGGGTTAAGGAATATCTCCATCCTTTATTGGATGCAGGGGGGACAGCATAGTCACAAACGTTGAGGAAAAGGCTGAGGTAATACCTTCTTTGCCTCAGTTTTCAACATTAGACATATTTTCTCAGAGTTAACCAGTCCCCTGGGCTGGAAGACAGAGACAGGGAGCAGAATGAAGCCCTCATAATGCAAGGGGAAGTTGTCCCCACTTTGACGCTCACAAGACAAAGGGGCTGGATGGGACCTACTCAAGGGTACTGAGGGAGCTGGCAGACGTACTCACCAAACTACCTTCAATCATTTACCAGCAGTCCTAGCTAACCAGGGAGGACACGGGAGACTGGAAGTTACCAAACGTGACACCCATCTAAGAAGGGGCAGAATGAGGGTTTGGGGAACTACAGGCCTGTCAGCCCGATATCGGTGCCAGGGAAGGTGGCAGAGCAGATCACCGAGTGACATCACACAGCACATACAGGACAACCAGGGGATCAGGCACAGCCAGCACTGCTTAGGAAAGGCAGTTTCTGTTTCATCAGCCTGATCTCCTTCTGTGACAAGGTGACAAGATTCCCCATATGTGGCACTGGTGAAGCCACACCTCAACAGCTGGGTGCAGTTTTGGGCCTCTCACTTCAAGACACTGAGGTGCTGGAGTGTGTCCAGAGAAGAACAAGAGAGCTGCTGGGGGGTCTGGAGCACAAATCCTGTGAGGGGCAGCTGAAAGAGCTGGGGGTGGTTTAGCCTGGAGAAAAGCAGGCTGTAAGGAGTGACCTTATCACTCTCTGCAACCACCCAAAAGGAGGTTGTAGCCAAGTGGGGATCAGCTTCTTCTCCCAGGTAACAAGCGATAGGAGCAGAGGAAATGACCTCAAGCTGCACCAGAGGAGGTTTAGGTTGGATATTAGCAAAAGCTTCTTCACTCAAAGGGTTGTCAGGCATCACAATATGCTCTCCAGGGGAGTGGTGGAGTCACCATCACTGAAGGTATTTCAAAGATGTGTAGATGTGGCACTCAGGGACATGGTCTCGTGGCGGACTTGGCAGTACTAACAGTTAGACTTTATGATCTTAGAGGTCTTTTTCAACTAAACAATTTTATGATTCTGTGAATCCAGAAAACAGCAACTGGCAGGAGACCTACTTTCACTGCAAGCTATTTCCCATTTTTCAGATTTATCCAACAGTATTTTTTCTCAGAGATAAACCATCAGCTGAGTTCCTTTCCAACAAATACTCACAAAACTTACATATTCAAACTGAGTATATAGATTTTTAACATAAAACCAGTCCCTTGGTACCAAATCTAAAAAAAATGCAGCTTGGAATCGGTTTATAGCCAAACACACAAAATTCTGATCTTTGTTATTCATCTCAAGTTTTAAACAACATCCTATTTAAAAATATTTGTAATTATTGAAGTATACCTTAACATTTGAAACTCCTAAAAACAAGCATTTAATTCCTGCAACATTCTCATCCTCCACTGATTTCCATTTAGAGGCGGATGTGATATGGGAAAAATATCTACCATACTTCTAGAAAAAACAAACAAACAGTAGTTAGTGTCACTCAGGCAACCAATGCTCAAAAAAAGCTCAGATATATATGCACTCTAAAATGCTAGGCTACTGATCAGTTATTCAGCCAACAGCTGTGTCACCAAAACAAGGTTCCCCTCTCACTTCTTCCATATCTTCCTCACTTCAACCTTCCCCTCCTTCCTTAAAACAAATCTTGCTTGAAAACTAGGGAAACTGACAAAAATTATTATTGCCTTCTTCCTAAATTATCTTGACCTTTCAGGAGGAAAACCAAAATCTATTTTTATTATGGTGTATCTACTTGTAAAATAAGAAAACTGCTTCCTGGACCTTGGGGTCAGAATGTCCATGGGATGTACCAGATTGTTAACCTGAACACCACAAATTATTACCTGTCCAAATACCCAGACAGCAATAAGTAACTTTTATATGGATTACAAATACTGCCTGGGCATACTATCTGCCTTGGGCTGGAAACCTCGAGAGATTCACCGCTTTCTCTAACGGCAGGAAGGGCAATTTACTGGTTTGAAGTAACAGATACAGCTGTTCACCTTTCCATTTAGCTCTTCAGACAGTGTTTCTAGTTATGCTTATCATTCTCTAAACGGGAGGAGGAAAATAAATTTAAAAAGGAAAGTAAAAGAAATTGAGTACAATACACTTTCTTGTCAAGGCAGCTAAGATGCTCGGTCTCTTACACAGTCAGGGTATGGTTAGTGTTTAAGCTGCTTTCAAACTCATTTCCTAAAGCTCTACCACAGATGTTTGTCATCTCTTCTGCCAGCCCTCCTTCTTTTAGCACACAACTTGTCCTGGGCCAGCACTCTCAGTCATTGCATCAGCTTCATCTGACTTATGCATCTCCTAATCTCTTTCTTCCTCTTAAAACAGTGCCCTTGCCAGCACCTCACTCAGCACTTCACTAACCTCTCTACCAGAGCTGCCTTCCTGGGGCCCTCTCTCTCACCTCTATCTTGCAAAGGCGGGAGAGATCCTGAGGAAACAAACAATTCTTTATCAGCAGCGTCTGTCACTCCTCCTGTTTGCTCCTGGGCAATCTCTTCCAACCACAAAAATTCAGTTTATCCGCTCTAAAGAGAGACCTCACAGATTTACCTCCTGCTCCAAGTCTCTCTCTCTCCCCTTATCCAAACTAGAAATTTCAACCCTTCTCTCTGACGTTTCATTGGAGTTATCCAGCTATTAGGTTAAGCTCTACACAGATATGGACAAACCTCTAATTTCCCCTCCCATACAAACTTTCCCAAGAGGCTCTTCTTGATTAGCCAGCATTCTGCCAGTTCCCCAGCCTGCAGACTGATCATTATATTCAACAAGAAGCTGTATGTCTAAATCCTGTAGAAAGAACATGCATCTAATGTATTTAAAATGCAGTCTTTTTTCTGATCTCTTATACAACTAAAACGGTTATCCTGGTACTCAAGATCTTCCTCCTTTTCTCAGGCTTCAACCAAGTAAATCCAACTTCAAGAATTTCTGAAAGGACATAAGCAATGGTCATCTCCTGTGCATGCCGCTGGGCTATTTTAACTCTGTTACTGCTATTTAATTCATGTAAACCTCCCCAAACTCTTTTCCCATAATTTTAATAACCCTCTCAGTCTGTTTTCTCTTGATAATTTTTTACTAGTGTTTTGTCATCCATCAGCAACAAAGCAATTTATCTCACAAATATGACCTGACTAATCAATCCATCCAACATTCTTTAGACATTTGTCTTTGGATGAGATGAAGTCTGTATTAAAATTATCTGAACAGAAACCAGTAACTATTAATAAAAATGCAGGTGGAAAAAAAGCAGCTGCTCACACTCCACCCTTTCCATATTAAATCACTTCCAGGAATTTTTTCACTATTAATAATGATTGTGGGTCTTTCTATACCTCCTGAAGGTTTTCAAAAGACCTTTTAAAGACGTAAAAACAAGGATCAGACACAGAATTTGAGTGTTATTGCCATTACTGCCATGCCAGGAGAAAAAGAGCTTATTTTATAAATCACATCAGCCAAGGATTAAATTAGCCCTCTCTTCTCTTCCTATAACATTGCACTGGTACCTTAAGAGTTCTGTATCCAGCTTGATCCCTACACTTTTGCAGAGTTGCTCTTTTCCATGATGCAGTCCCTCATGTTTCATGTCTGGAAAACTTTTCACCAAGAAACCTGAACTCAGCCACATCCTGTAAACATACCTTTTGGTTTTACTCATCAAAAAGAAATAAATCATTCTTTGTGGCTACTTACTTACTATTACAATCTGGTAATGACAGACTGGTAAACAGCATAATTGGATGCCTTTTTTTTTTAAGCTTCTGTGTTAGAAATCAAAATCTTAAATGGTGTCTTGTCTAGGCCCAGTCCTGGAACATCTTGATTCTCAGTTTATTTCCCACAGATATCTATCTACTTGTTTATATTTTACAGTCAGCTGCTGCTCCATTCATCTGGCAGGCTTTTGCTGATGTGCTGTAATGCTTTTCCCAACAAGAAAGCTGTATTGTACAGAGCCACAAGCTGACAGGCAGAATTAGGAAACCTGTGTCAGTCTCAGCACAGGGCCAGTGGCAGATGTGGAAAGAAAGGCTGTGGGATCTACTCCATATTTGTGTGACAGCCCATGGGTCATCTGTTTTTTGTGTCAGCCAAGAGTAGCCAGGAGGCACAAATGGCTGTGAACTCATCTCTCTCCACTTCATCCTGTCAGAGCTTATAATGCAGCTCACAGCCTGGCAGTCACAGGGTCCAAGGACAAACGCTAAAGGACACATAGGAAAGAGGATGAGGTTTGACAGATTATATGCACAAGAAGGAATTTCAGCTTTGGATTCTCACTTTACTTATAATGCTGACAACTTGTGATTATGCAAAACACATGCTCACCAACCTCCTTAGCTTTGTCAGGGGACAGCATTTCATACAGTCCTACACTGTCACCCCTACTCACAGGGGGAAGGGACACAGGATGAAAGATGGGATCCCACAGCAGCCAGGGGCACAACACACTGCTCAAAGGGAAATTCTGCTGTGCAAGGTATTTGACACAAACAAATTGAAGCCCTGTGCCAAGGAGACACAGAGTTACATCCTGGAAACTTAAGCAAAATTTAAGTGCACAGCTTAGAGAAGAGAGAAGCACATATGAACTCCGGGTAAAGCTTTTTGCTGCGCAGTGCCAGCCTAAGTATGCTGCTGCTCAAGCCAGGAGAGGAAATTCCAAGGGATTCTCTGAAGCAGAGTAGGCAGCTACCAACCTGCCACAGTCCTTCCCCTCCTTCCCTCTGGTTTACATATCCCAGACCATTTTCTCCTGGCAAGTGCTATTCAGGTTACCACAGCTGAACAGCCATTTGACCGGCTGGTTCCCAACAGTGAGGTGCTTTTCATCAGATCAGATATGGGAAGCTTTTTAAAGGCCTTTTAGAGAAAGCAGCCACATGATTTCAGGAAGACAGAAAAGCCCAAAGCACAGTGATAAAAGGCATTTTAATAGATCCATTCATACTAATACAGGAGATACTGCGTGCTGAAAACAGGGAAATATAACACATTTCTAGCATGATAGGCCAGAAGATTTAATTGCTAGCTTTGCTTTGAACCTGACAGCTATTACTACCCTACTAACTCTTGGATGCACTTCCAAAGAAGCTTTGTCATTTTAGATTTTTAAGAAGAGGTGGTTGGATTTAACTATCAGGTTTATTATAATATGTGCAATAGAAAAGCACACAGAATTAAGCCTTCATGAGAAGACAATTCCCCACCACATACACACCTGCTCATTAAAAAGCCGGAACGGAAAATGTCTTCCCTGTATTTATTTTTTCCTTCAATGAAGAACAAACAACCAAAACCTATGGTTAAAAAAATGAAATCACCATTTCATATTCATTTTACTAGATGAGCTTTTCTAAGCCTTCCAGATGATCCCCAAATGCAGTAAAGTTGAATAAATATTGTATGGGGAAAGGTAAAAAGGGAGAGGTAGACATATCACATCATTTCAAAAAATAATATAATTGTGTAGGAAAAAAAAATGCTTTTTCCAGATGGCTAGTCTAATTTCCTAGGGAAAAAATATTAAAATAGTTTGACCACAATTGGGACCTGAGTGTGGTGTAAAAAAAGTATAAATTTTGCAACTTTTCTATCCATCCCTCATAACTGTATGAGAACATAAACCCATTTTTAATTCCTTCATTTGCAAATATTTTTAAAGTTATGTTCACTTACAAGTAGCAGAGAGAAATTAAACTAAACAGCGGTCTAAGGTTCAGTCTGACCTAGAAATCAACACTTAACCTGACTTCATTTTGACAGTCAATCACAAATGGACCAAAGGTTGCCAGTCATCTCAGATACACTGAAACACACAAGGGATTTGACTGAAAGAAAGAAAAAAAAGGAAATATTCTCTTTCATTTTGAAGACCCCAGATTCACATTCCTGCAATCCTGAAGCATCTACATTCTCTCTTGAAACTTGACCACACAGAAGATGGACTGAGTGAAGAGAAACACATTGGGCAGCCCCTTTCAGGCTACAAAGTGGCCACACAATACACGAAGAGGCACAGATGTGAACTGAGGTACGACTGCATTTTGCACGGGCTAAGCCAGATGGACCGACTTGGCAATGGCACCATCACTGCGACTGCCAGTGAGCTGCACAGCCAAAACAAAGGCAAAACAGAAGGCAAGAAACTGATACAATGGCATTATCCCAAAGCATATGCTCCCTGTAACCCTGGGACTTTTGGGGATAGTCTCCCTACGCCTGTTGGATGAGAGCTGTACGGTGACTGTCAGTACCCTTCTGTACCTTGTGCCATATCAGACATTTCCCAAAGGCACTCTATCAGTTAAGAGAGGACTATGGTTTTTGGATGGAAAAGGGAATTAGACACGCAATTTATCTTCAGTTTTCTGCCTCAAGTTTCCCATGTAGTCTCAGAAACAAGTCAATCAACCAACCTCCTAACACACACAGGAGAACACAGGGACAGTGTGTGAAAAGAGGGAGAAGATCCAAATCGGAATTGTCATGAAGGGAGAATACAGATCCACATACAGAGCACACAGCCCCTTCCCTGTGTAATCATTTATGACAAGGCATGCAATGCTGCAATTCATAACACCACAGTAGCCAAAGGCCCATTCAACCTGGCTGCCTTCATGGCTAACACCAGACAACCCTGAGAGGGTTCTGGAATAACTCACATCTTTCCCATCATACAGCACTGCTCATTCACCAACAGGCACACCAAGCCTTCACACATTAACAGTTCATACAGTTTAAGATGTACCATCAAATGCCCAACATTTGTTCATTTTGGGACAGACTGCCCCAAAGCCTCTCTTTGCATTTGCATGCTTTGCATATGTGGTACTTCCCCAGAATAGATGACATCTACAAAAGTATACCGCATTCACAGGAAAACCACTGTATTTACATTATTCTTTTCTGAGGAGTTCCTATCTTATTTTCTTTGACAGTTTCATTATATTCCTTAACTGTTAACATCCACAGAAAATGTCAACATTCAAAGCCAGCAAAATATTTTTGGAAATAATTTATGCAAAGTATCCTTATTTCAAAATATCCTCATTTCCTGGTTTCCATGTACTGAATGGCTGCTGAGTAGGAAGAAGAATATGGAGGAGAAGAAACTGGAGGAGGCTTTTTGTATTATTATATTAAAAGTAACTTGTTTTAGAGAAATATGAAAACAGTATATTCAGGAAAGAAAAGTTCTCTGCTAAATGATGGTATCTTTTCTGATCCATGCAGACTTTCCATCACTGTAGGTATATATATAATAATTCTAAGTGTCAGGAGCCACCTCAATTAAAGAGAAAGTCAATTTGGCACTTAGACTCCCTAAGCAGATAATGATGCAATCATAGAAAGTACTGTTACAAAACTCTCTTGAGTATTTAAAAAATGCATTAAAACATGATGTGCTTTATCTGATGCATACATACAAAAATTAAGTGTAAAATAGGAACACAAGTTTTAAATTTTCTTATTTTCTTGTTACAGCACTTACTATTTTCAGGTAGTGGAATTCTACATATTTTCACTGAATGAAAAAAATCAAAGCCTGATGAATGCCTGGGAACAATCTCGTTGAGTAACCTCTGATTTTCTCCCACTCAAGCACTGAAACAGTTGGAAAGCAAACACAAAGACTTCAGCTAACATTAAATACCTAAACTCACTATGTCTACAGCTCCTACAAAGAGCATTTCCTACACATTTCCAGGAAGACCTATTCGCTGATGGTCAGATACTAACCTTCTGCAGCCTTTCAGCAATTTACAAGAGCTCAGATACACACTGTCTTTCATTTAAGCCTGCTTATTTGATTGTAAAGATTTATTTTTTTTAGGAGAATGATTTCCTCTCTTTCCTGTAAAGCTCCAGATACTGTGAATTCTTCATAACAAATAGGGCTGGATAAGTCCCATGTTAAGGCAATCACATGAAAACTCCCTTGGTATTGACAAAACATGCAGATTTTCACATTAGTTGAGATGGTTTTGATAGGACATCCTTATGTGCACATATTGTTTTACCCTAGAACTCTCCAGGTTATAATTTTAGTAACACTCTGTCCAGCACAGCACAAAAACTGTTTTGTTTTGTGGGGTTTTTTGTGGTTTTTTTTCCTCCCTCTGAAAATAGCACCATCTTTGCCCTTCCACAGTTCAAGATCAGAACTGGTTGATATCACAATGAAAATACACTGTTATTTCTATGAAAAGGATGGGTTCAGTCTCATGGGGTAAGAAATGAAGCTGCACGAGAAAAGATACTAAGGTGAAAGAGAAAAGTAGAGATCCTCACTGACCCTGCTACCCTTGCAGCAATCCCTCCTGAAGCTGTCACTAACAGCAGCGTTGCCTGCCAGCAAAATGGTACATCACTATTATTAGCACAATTAAGGGGCACAATGGTTTGACTCTTCCTTATATTGAGAGCTCTGGTGAATCACCTTATTCAAAAGTAACTATTCCTATTAATAAAAGCAACAAGGACATGCCTGTGTTGGTCTGAAGACCAATACAGTAGAATCATGGAGGACAGGAAACAAAATCAAACCAAAGAAACCCCCCAAAAAACCCATGAAGACCTTTCAGACAAGACAGAGCAAAACAGTAAACTTTCCAAAAAAGAGCAACCCCTGAAAACACATTTACCTGTAACTATAAGAAAGCTTCACAGCAGTAGTCTAAATCTAAAAGCAGGGAACACAGTCAAACATTGTATTTCATTCAAATCTGTGAACTTCAGCTTTTTAAGGAGCTAATGGAAATGTGAAGTGACTGATGCAAATATTTAGCACTAACTGACAGTTTGCTAAAAAGACTATCACATTCTTTGGATTTATGAGTCGTATCTGAATTTGTCATACCTTGATTTTTGACTAAATATGTAACATGAACTGAAGCTAGAACTACCTTGTTGCTTCCTCTAAAGTGAGACTTTATTTTTAAGACAATGACAACCTGGAACAAAAGAGAACAGAAGACAAAGAAGTGGCTTATCGCACTCCTAGTGACTCTACAGATGCAAAAGGGGTAAGACAGTAAAACCACTAAGAAATATTATGTTTCACCCTCAACAAAAGTCAGTGGTAAAACATTTAAGAATGGATTTTCAGACATAAATCCATGCAAAGTAAATGGCCAATGCTGCTGCTCCAGTGGGACATCACGTCATGGAAGAAAGGACATAGGTGATGGGAGGTCACATATTCTGAACACCACCACAGCTGATGCCCAGTGACAGCAGCAGTTTGATGGAGTTAAGCTGTTTGCTCCAACAAGCAGCAGAGGTAAAAAACTACAGAGGAGAAAAGGATGAACTCACACTGCAGAGAATGGCTCCCTCAGAACCACAAGGATCCAAACTAAAGGACACAACCAAACACACAGAGCAGAGCCAACAACAGCATGGAGAGGTGCCAGGGTCAGCAGCATTGCTTTGAGCAAGCTTCACACAGCACCAATTCTTCCAGCATAACCTTCCCCACGGCCAGGGACTGACACATCACCCGGTAAAGAGAAACAAACAAGCTTGTAGCCTTTAGATAAACTTACACCCTGCAGGTGAGTATGAATGGATGAACATCCATAAACTTGGAAGGTTTTTAAGTGCTTACCATCAGAGCTACAGCTACACCCTTAGGAAGTGGTTGGCGTCAGCTCCTGTAGCAACTACAAGATTCACCACCATCTTGTGCCTAACCTGTACAGATTTCACTTCTCAGTGATTAACAGGAAGAGCTGACTGCTCTGTTTTACCTGAGGCACAAAGCTTATGGCCTCAGCTCGGTCTTTGGAGCAAGCCAGAGCCCAGCAGGCTCAAAGTTTGGTCCTCAGGGATCAATGAGACCAAACTTCAAGATGGAATAAGCATCAACAACCCACTGGAGCTAGCATGTGCATCCTGCAGCTGTGACTGTGGTTATCCTACTTCTCACAGCCTCCCAGCAACAGTTAGTGAGACCTAATGAATACTGTCACTACATCTTCGCTAGAAAGCTAGACTCACACAAACACAACTAAGAAACAGTAACTGACACAAGCATAACCTAGTGATTTAAAGTAGAGAGAAATCACCAGCCAACCTTTCAAAAGATAAGATGTCAATAAATATCAGGAGTACAAAGAAAAAAAACTGGAAAGCTTTAATAAAAGCTGTGGCTTGGTTTGGTTGTTTTTTTTTTTTTTAAATTTAAATATGGTCTGCCTTTCCACAAATCTAACACACCTTATACACCTTCAACATATATCTTTGGTCAGCACTTTTTGCACAAAAGTAAGGACAGTACACATCAAAGGTAAAACTAATGCATAATTAATCTAAGAAAGTAAGTGTAGGTGTTTTCTCCTCTAGGCTCAAACTGCATGACAGGAAATACATTATTCATGAAGAAAGATGATGGCACAATATTAATCGAGTCAGCATGACAAGACAAACAAAGACCACAAGATGTATTCAACAGATACCAGTGTGCAAAAGTGATCAGCTAACTGAAAGGGTCACACAGAGTCTGTTTACAGAAAACACATACTGAGGAGAAATACAGAACTAAGATGGAACTGTCTGAGTTTCCATCCTATTAAGTCTTGTTCCATTTGGGGAACAATCTTTATTCAATACAACTACAAAAAAAAATTTCTGGGTGTCTAAAGAATTGTTATTATAAATCAAAATTAATAAAAGTTAAAATAATTACTTTAACAAACTGGAATTCACATAAGCAGGACATGTATGAAGAACCATAATAAAATAAAATCTTTTAAAAACCAATGAATCTTTCTTATCGTGTACTTTTTGCCATATTATAAAGCTACTTGGGACTAAAGACTAAACACTTGCTCTTCTTCATATTCAAAACTGTTGCAAAAATATTCAGAAATGAAGGAACAGTATAATTTGAAACAGTGTCAAAACATAGGAACACAATGTAAGTTGATTTGTAAGCAACTGAGCCAGTAAAACCGAGTTCCCTAGGAATGTGTATCAAAGTCGCAGGAAGAGTTCAAACTTCAATCTCTCCTTCAGCAAGCATCTTTCCATCTGCTGAGGCTACCTACTGCCAGAAAAGGTGTAAATTTATTGGAAATAAGCTACTACCCTCTCACAAATGCAACAGGAATTGCTCAAAAGGTTTAAAAATTAAGAGCAAGAATGAAAGTCAGACATTCACAGAGAGTTGCATGCAACCTCTATTTTCTCAGAAAACCAGGCTAAAAATATACATACACTGACTGCAAATAGCTTGGTCTTGAACTTGCAGTTTCTGTTATAAGACTGCACTGGAGACATAAGCCTGACCACACAAGTCGCAGAGCATTGCTCTCATTCTGTCTGGATGGATGTACTTCTTAATACGCGAATAGAGAGATGAAGGGAAAACTGTTTCCTTTAAGTAGCAATAGAAGGAAACCCAGACTTAAAAAAAGAGGACAAACATTGTCCGAAGCAGCAGGCCCAGAAAAATACAGTTGCTTTACAGAATGCAGCAAGACCCCTCCTGTCACCACAGGGAGGGTGCATTTGGGCAAGGAACAGACTCTGCTCACCCATATCACCATAGCCATCCTGTGTGGTCACTGTAGGGAGGCAGCCCTGACTGAAAACATTGTGTAGGACAGAATGCAACCACTTCTGATGCTTCTGTCAGACCTACCCCCATCAGATGCTGTTTAGAGTAATGAAAGAGTAAAAAATATGTATTTATATAAATACATTACACAAAGTATTGTATATAGCACATGTTTTATATACATGCAGATATAAAAGTATATATAAAAGGAAATTAATATCTGTGAGATTATAAAATCCACACACAGATCCTCACGAGTGATAAAACATGAAGCAAATCAACTGTTAAACAGCAATGACAGAAATAAGCACAGGAAGAAGCTGATCACGTTCCAGATTACCAAGGGCCAACAATGGGTTTTTGCCTCAATATATTTTCCTAATGCATTTTCATATTCCTCATATTTCCTATTCCTGACTAAATGTAAGAGTCCTCTACAAGGACTAGATGCGTACAACAGTATACAATTCTTATCCTACACATGATCTATTTATTAGAGACTGGAGTTGAGATGAAGGCTGGTCTGCTGAAACTGCCTCCAAGAACCATAGTGATAGCTTTCATAGCTTCCAATTCATACTGGAGTTTTATGGTTACGGGAAATAACCCAAATACTCCAGAAACAGAACAGTCAGTAAAATTTCCAAGTGAAATTCAAGAATAAAGACTCCAAAGCTACGAAATCTGGCTGCTCACATGCAAAGCAATGATCAGTACAAAAAAAGCTGAACATTCGTATGTAATGAACAAAATTATGCCTGAACCTGGTAAGTTAGAATTTTATCTTCCAGACAACCTGCAAGACCCATCTACACTCTGAAGTATTTCAGATGATCCATTGGAGATCCTGAAGAAGAAAAAGTTCATATTAAATAAGCTGTAGTATATTTCTTCAATTACAAGTCATTTCCATTCAATATAAACACAATGTAGCTGTATTAAACTGTCATAGTGGTACCTGGAGAACAACAGCAAGGTGTTTCAATGCAACAAGCTACCACCCACTTGCTATTCTTTGAATGAAAAGATGAAAATGCTGCTGTAATAAGGAAATAACATAATCATGCCAAGACTAGAACCATCTGACAAGATTTTTTTTCCTCGCAGTAAATAAAAAGTTACCAGACATATTGATTCACTTTCTCTGTTCCTCATTTTCTTCAGCCTTTTTGAGAAAAGACACTTATGGTGTTATCACTATAAGTGGCACCATCAGCAAACAATCAAGCTATTTGAAAATCTATTTTGTATTATCACTGCCAGCTCTAGAATTTGCTGACTGCATATGCAGAAAAACTGTAAGTATTTTTGATCCCAGATGATTAAGAAATACAAAAAACCATCCCTATCACTTTGCAGAACGCAGCCAGAGGAACAAGTACATTTTCAACAGTTCCTCCCAGCCATCAGAAGTGAAAAACAGACATTATCATTACGATCTTTTTGTCTGATCTCCTTCAAAAGGTCAGGGAAAGACGAATTTTATGAGCTTGTTTCTGCAAAGCAAAACAGAAAAGGATCCTGCCTTATAAAAAGAACAGCTGACTACAGCCTAAGTTGGACACAGCAGAATCACTACGCCACTCAAACCGAGTGGTGGGTCAGTTTGTAATTGTTTTCCATTTCCTTTTTGGAATTCAAGATGTAAAAAGGAGCACAGTGAAAAGCAAGTCTTCTAATCAAACCACAGACTACTAACTCAACTGCATAACTATTGATATTACTCCACAGGAAATACGGTGATAACAGGTTCCAATCCCCCTACTGCATCAGGTCTCTAGGAGAGAAAAGGTCTGTGCTCACTGACCAGGCTGCAGGATGATCAGAGCCATTATTTTTCCCTGAATCAGCACTGGGAGGGCAAACAAGAGTTTTCTGCCAGCCTATGAGAGCATTCTTGTAAATACAGCAGATATACTGAAGCCATTCATACCCACTGCATGACACTGCAGCCAAAACTCATGTTTAAGACAGGAGCCTTGTCCTTTGGTTTAACTGAAAGAAAAGCTGTCAGAAGTCATAAAAAAAAACTCACAAGAAATGTGACAAATACTTGGAATGTAGTACTGGGGGGAAAAAAAACAACCCACACTTAAAACCAAAAAAGTTAAGCAAACATGTAGTCTTTTTTCCCCCTACAAATGACTGCCTTAAAATACACAATTAGGCAAAAAAACAGTCTCTAAGTGAAGGTAACTTGTAATACTGTGCCTCAAGGGCAAAAAACTACAATAAGTGCAGACAATAAACACATGATTTGATCTAGCAGCTCCTAGGATATGAATCACGGTGATTTAGAAATGAGAAAACAAGCCTCTGTTTTACGTAAAGGATGGCTTATACAAAGTAGTTATATCAAACACCCATCATTGTAGTATTATTTCAATCACAGATGGTTTTTCCCCCTCATAATACACAGATTGCACAAGTGGATAATGATAATGAGACATGATAGGAGAGGGGGGGAGTAAAGAAATAAAATTTTATCCCAGGGGGCAAGGATGGTGGTGGGGAAAATCCTGTCTTTTTCGAGACACTCCTAAACAAAAGGAACTATTTCTCCCTCCTACCACCACTCTTCTCACGTGATTTTGCTTTTCTTGGTTATTTAACAAACTTCATGTCAAGTCGCTTTGACTGATATCTCACTGCCAGGAAAAAATAATCTAAGTTTTCCCATACTGTAAAGTCCCATTTAAGTATAAACTAAGCATTTTCATTAAAGGCACAGATCTCCTCCTCACCATACTATAACCCCACACACTCTTTTACCCCCGTCCCCCCCCCACCCCGATCACCCCTTCACTAGCCTCTGATGCCTGCGAGAGAAGCATACATAAGCAGACAAGCCAGCCACCAGAAGTTAAACTACTGATGTAATCTCTCCGGTAGCACTCTGCCCAAGAACATGTAACTTCAGTTTAGCCACTCCTGGGCCAGCGCTGATAAGCTAACGTGAAATGAAGCAATCCATTTCACAATGTAAACAGTTGTTTGGCTACACGGGAAACAACACAAACAAATGCATCTACTTATAAATCATTATTTATGCTTGTTGTAGAACAGGAATATTATGTTCCACGGCAGAAGTGACAGTATTTCCAAGAACACAGCAAAAATTCAGACAGCTGGTATCTTCTTCCATCAGCCTGCCCCGCTGACACTCCCTGTTCCAGCTCTATAGAAGCCATAAACCCGTGATGCAGGGCCAGATCTGTTCAGGAACAACATACCCTTGAGCCAGCGGGTGGTGGGGAGCAACCTCATTATTTTACCTATGGGCTCTTCCAAGAGCTCAAAAAAGTCAACAGTAATATCTCTTCAGCTCAGGGAAGGAAAACGAGAGCCTTTTCCTACTCCTTCCACGCCTGCAACCCAAAGGAACCAGTTTCTCCCCAAGCTGCACACTTCGCTTGTACCAAGAACACTGTCTGGGGATGGCACTTCACAGACCCCTATACTCATTACTTCCCCCTCCCCGAAGAATGGCTACTGCACTCCAGGGCACTGGGCTCTTTCGAGGCGTTTTCGTTCATTCACGGAAACCCCAAGACAGAGCACACGCGGGGCTGAGGAGCCGCTGTCATTACGCCCCCGACGCGGCGCTCCGCCGGCGGCAGCGCTTCCCGCCGGCAGCCTGCGCCCTGCCGTGCCCTCCCCGCAGCCAGGCACCGCTCCCGACATAGAGCCCTGCCGGCGCGGGGCTCCCGGCGGGCAGCGGGGACAGGGATAACGCCGCCGCGGGGAACGCCCGGCACAGCCCTTGCCGTAAAGGGGTCGCGGGTCCCCCGCGCGCTCCGGCGCCGCCTCCCATTGCCCCACCGCCCCGCCGGAGGGAGCGACGACTCCCCACCGCCCCGGGAGGCGCCCCCGCTCCCCCGGGAGGCACCTTACCGTGCCGCTGCAGCCCCTGCCGGCGCCGGGCGGCCCGCGGGCGGTGCGCGGCGCTATCCCGCGGAGCCGCGGCAGGACGCCGCCGCCCCATCCATGATCTCCACCCCCCGCGGAGCCGGAGTGTGCGCGGCGGGCGCCGCTCCCGGTGCTTTCTCCGGCGGGGGAGGAGGAGGAGGAGGGTGGGGTGAGGGCGGGCGGGGGCGGGCGCGCCCGCGGCGGGCGGGCGCCATTAACGGCCGCGCTCGCGCCGCCGCCCACTTTGAAGCGGCCGCGCCGCGCCAGGCACAGCGGCGCCCCCTGGCGGCGGCACGAGGCAGTTCCCGGCCCGCGGGCGCGGGGACTCCGGGGTTTCCCTCTTGGCAGCGCCGCCGGCCCGGGCATGCCGGGCCGAGCCGAGCCGAGCCGAGCCGAGCCGAGCCGAGCCGAGCCGAGCCGAGCCGAGCCGCCGGCTTTACCGTGGGTTTTTCATGTACTTGAAGCAGTAGCACCTCGGGTTGCCTGAGCGCGATAGCCCGGGCCCAGCAGGTCCGTCAGCGGCAGAGAGAACAACGGGGCTGGTTGTGCAGAGGAGGCGGGGGTTTGTCCTGCCTTGCAGGGAAGGAAGGAGGGGAGCGCACGGGAACCATGACGGGCACGGCTGTTCTGCGAGCGCTGTTCGAGCCTCCCTGTTGTTGGTGTCTGTACGGAGCAAGGGCCGGTGCTCCTGCGACAGGCAGGGAGGCACGGCAGGATGCACGCCGAGCTGGTAGGCGAATGGGAGCTGTCTGGTGGGTTCATCCGGCATAGCTCAGCCCTAGCCCGGGCCGCTGCGGGGGTGACAGCAGAGCGGCCACCCCGGGGTGACACACAGCACAACAGCCACCCCGGAGTGACACACAGCACAACAGCCACCCCGAAGTGACACACAGCCCAGCAGCCACCCCGGAGTGACACACAGCCCAGCAGCCACCCCGGGGGTGACACACACAGCACAACAGCCACCCCGGGGTGACACACAGCACAGCAGCCACCCGGGGGTGACACACACAGCACAGCAGCCCCGGGCACGGGGCACACAGCATCTCACTGCGGCACTGCTGCTGGGCACCCTCACACTACCGCAATATGGGGGGAGGTGGGGGGGGGGAGGGGGTAAAAAGCTAAGCATCCTCTCATACACAGCCAAATACTATGAAAAGCTCAATTTCAGATTGTCTAGTACAAGAGTTTACACCGAGCCTGAAGATGGAAGATGAGCTTGAGAAACTGCTTATCTCCAGTCTTCTAAATA
This sequence comes from Lycocorax pyrrhopterus obiensis, assembly GCA_014706295.1. Taxonomy (NCBI): domain Eukaryota; kingdom Metazoa; phylum Chordata; class Aves; order Passeriformes; family Paradisaeidae; genus Lycocorax; species Lycocorax pyrrhopterus. The sequence goes on along the minus strand of JACSVZ010000004.1, from coordinate 94,957,695 downwards.
GACTGTCTTTTCTCTCTTATTTACCATGACAGAAGATAATCTTATTTTTGTCCTCGGATATTTATGGATAGCTGTGCCTTTCGTATCGGCTGTCATCTGAACAGCACAAGGTATTTGAACCGTCTTCTCCCAGCACAGCCCAGTCCACTCAGGCTTGTAACAAGTGCCTTTCATCACGAGGAGAATCAACACCATTGTTCTCCATTTCGGCCTAGATGCTGCCCTTGGCACCGTGCAAGCAGCCCCCCCCACTAAACACAGACTAAATGCATCCAGAATTACAGATCTCTTGTGAATGCAGCCACACATTCTGCAAGTATGGCTTATATTACAGAAAAAAAAAAAAAAGACAAACTTAGGAAAATAGAAACATTTATTGAAATGTGCAACACGCTTGTGAAGTACTTAGCAGTAATTATTTGACACTATTACGCCAAAATTCAGCATTTGTAACATTCAAATATATCAGCATCCTTCACAGTGAAAAAGAGGGTATCCTAAAGTGCATCTTAAGTGACAATTTTACTCATTACCCTAGGTATAGTAACAATTTTATCAAAGTCATTCTCTCAAACACTCATTCTCTACAAATTTTTTACTATACTAACTGTATAATGTTAGTAGAATGCAGTGTTAGTTCCTTCCTAACTCAGCACATTTAGCAAGTGCTTAGCTGCAATATTGTGATATTACACACAAATACACAATTAAGCATATCTGTGTTTATAAGACTTAAATTTAATCCTGACTTTTCAGGATCACGGCATGTCTGTAATCACTAAGCCTGGGAGTAACCCTGTTGAATTCCGTTTTATTTTTCTAGTCCCATACTGAAAGGTAGCCCCTACTACGTAATGAAAGCCTAAAGTCCACTTTTAGTCCAATATGAACTGTGTTTATAATTTTTTTTTAAATAAACTAGATTAACCAACTGTAGCCAATTTTTTCTTGTTTTACACAACAATAAATTCTGTGTATAAAAATGCCAATAGCTGTTCATTTACTTAAATAACTCTCAGTCAAAATGTGCAATGTCAGATTCTTCATTTCCAATTTACAGAACTCATATTTCCTTTGAAAAAGAGTATCACACAGAGCAGAAACTTTTTATTGATTATGTATGGTAGCAAGAAGTGATGTAAAATCCCTAACATTTTAAGAAGGTAAGAATGTAGAGCATTTGTGTACCTCATGTCTGAGTGCTGTGCTACAGCTGGCATTTTCTGCAGAAGCTGCAAGGTGGTAGATTTTTTGGTACATTGATGCATTAAATCTTTCCCCATGCTGGGACTGAGCCAGCAGCAAAGGAAAATGCTTCTTTTCTATCAGTGTGATGTAGGTACTGGGGAAGAGACTAGATTTAATATTTGAGCAGGCGAAGTCAAACCCCAGTTACATAAATTTGCACTGCCCATAGAGCCAGGCAGAACTCCAGCCAAGGTCAGTGAAACAGCTGCCAGAAGACTGTGGGGTTACTGTGTGTGGGCCACATTTTAAATGTCACTTAGTGTTAATAAAAGAAAAAAAAATACTGAAATGTCACTGTCTAGGAAGTGTTGTGATTGCAAAATGCAAAATACAAAGGGACAAAAGAGCAGCACTGAGTATACTTACAGTTAGGATAGTAAAAATAGAAACTGGAGGAATTATAAATGGAAACATTTTCACTGTTCATTCAGAGTAGCACTTTCCTTTACACAGAAGTAACAGCTCCTACTTAAGCATTTCCCCCTTCAACTTTGAAGATGCATTAGGTGAATACAAAATATTTCTTTCAAAAACCTCTTAAAAAAATCAACTAACATTTCCAAAAAAATTAAAGAAGGTGTCATTTTCTCTCCGTGGTACATTTAATGCATGCTGGCTCCCAACTGCTGCAAATATTTAAATGTGTGAGACAGCCCAGACATTGAGTTCAGTGGACAGGACAAATGAGTAGTGCCATCTCACTTCTGCTCTGTGCAGTGCTTATCCCCCTGCCCTTCAGACAGAGGGAGGATGGGACTAGTTAAATTTGAAAAACCTCAATTATAAAGCCATAACAATTGCCAGAAAACCAAGAATGGGGGCAGTATATTAGATTATTTTTCAGGTTTTGGGGATTTTTCTTATTTTTCTCTATTTTATATTGATGCTACCTGCTCTTAAAATCAAAGGGAGCTCTCACAAAACCGAATTAGTTTCATTTAATGTCTGCCGTTTTGTAACCAGCAAGCTAATTAGTTACTGAGACAAGCAACTTTTAAAACAAGGTTGCTTGATACATGAACTTTGTTGTTTGTAATTCCATGGCTTAGCAAAAAAAAAAAAGCTAGTTTGCAACAGAAGATATATGTTATGTTGTTCTACATAGTATTAATTAGTTTGAGAAGGAATCTTCATCAGAGAGAATATAGTTAAAAATAATAAATTAATATTTACAAATGAAAGGAAAATGGAGAAATTAATTAATAAAATGAAAACAATGTTTCACTGTAAACATTTGTTAGAACCAAGGACATTGACAGTGTGAAATATGATGTTGTTTATCATTCGGTAAAATGTACTTCTAGGTTTTAGGACGTACAAATACAATATTTTTTCATGACTAAAAATGTGTTTTCACAGAAAATTACATCTCCCAACATTTTTGCAAATATCGTGTGTATATAGAGGAGAGGGAGAAGATGCTGTTACAGTTAAGTCTTAAAGAATGAAAATTGACAATTTTTTCACCTTGATTTCCTTTTAAATACGTTGTTACTTAATGATTCCTAGATTCTGACCCTCTATTACCCCTGAAAAAGGCAGAGGGTGCTTTCAGAGGCCTGCCTGCTGGCCCTCGTGTGATCTACCGAGGAACTGCAATCCATCTTTCCCTGAGAAGCAGGCAGAATGCATTCCCGTATAAGAATTTTAACTTCTCCATCATTACAGCTGTTTAGAATGAATTAGAGATTGAGGTGTTTTTTGGTTTGTTATCTGGCATGCACACTCATATAGTATTTTATAAACATTTCCAGCATGACATGTTAACAGTTTGCCTTTAGAATGAATTAGAGATTGGGGTGGTTTTTGGTTTGTTATCTGGCATGCACACTCATGTAGTATTTTATAAACATGTCCTGCATGACATTATGTTAACAGTTGGCATTTAAGTCCTTTGCACAATGGACTAGAAAGTTTATTTCAGAGAGCTGTTCATGTGAAAGCTCTGAAAGTATTTGGTCATGTTCAAGAAAATAATAGACAACATAATCTACTTTTTAAAAACATGTAACATGTTCATATATAGAGTTATACTGAACACCAGTCTGTGTAAAATACCAAGTGTAGTTAAAAGCATTAGATACAAGTATACACTCACCTATAAATATACACCTGTTTTTACAGAATGCACTGCCCTAACTCAGTATATTGAGTCACCAGTCCAGTTTCATGTCAGCTTTACTCCATACATACTTTCCTCCTCTTCTTAGGAACATCTTCTCATCAAATCCACTGAATTTTATAGCTGCTTCTACACCAACGTCCAGGATAGATTTGGAAGGCTCTTTCCGTCCATTCCTACAGTTTAGAAAACGCATCTGGAACGTCGATAGACAGGATGATAAGATGTTAGAAAGTCAATTTGTACAAGCTTAATTTTTCTACAGACTTAAGCAAGTTGCACTGCAATTCCACAAAAGCCTTTGTAAGTGCATGAAGAGGTTCACTCTAGTTCTTAGAAGGCTCAAAAACTCGTGGTTAGGCATGTGACCTATCTTAGCAGGAACAAAGCAATATCATAATTCATGAAGACTAAACGTTGGCTCTTCAGCTACCTGTAAACTAACTAGGCACTTTGGAACTTAACTTTCAGGGCAACTTCTGTATTTTTATATTAAAGAAAAAAAAGCAAAGATGTCCTGCAAAAATAGACATCTACACTTTAAGATTTGTGATGCAATGATTATGCATGCAAGCTGATGGCAACTTCTCCTTAGGTCATACTATATTGTAGTTCACAATATGTCTGATGAGAATAAATCACATCTGTTCCTTGTACTACATGGTAAAATTGTTTTATAGAATGCAGAGTAAATTTTAACTGGTTATCACTGTTGTATACATACATATATTAGCATACAAATACCACGTATCAAAAAAGACTTACATATTCATCCAGAATGAGGTATGAATCCCTCATCTGTAATAGATCAAAAGAAAAAACTAAATTAATATACAAATCAAAATTCTATTATAGTGAAAAATGAGGGACAAAACTAACAACTATTCCTTCAAAGTCTGATACAAATCTTTGAAACAGTTGCTGTATCACCACTATTTCAGTGAGCTTGGATGAAATTTATAGAAATAAATTACAGAATTGCTAGAATAACTTTATGTATGAATAAACTAGTAATTCTTGGAATATGACCTGTCCAGTGTCTAATTGAAATGTGCGTGCCCAACTGGATAAAGGTGTTTTAAATAATATCCAAGTTTTCTATTAACTTCTACACCAGAAGAACTTAGAGTTTTGCATGCTGGAATGATTATGCCATTTTCCAAACAAATGACATGACCATTTAAACTGGGCTGTTTAATTATTACCCCACCAGACAAAGGTGTTCTCCCAGCTCAAAGGTAAAAAAGCTCTCAGGTCTGCACTAAGAAATAGGCCAACAGCTGAAATAAGACAGGTTTGCTTAGCTAAATGGGCATCTCCTAAATGATCCTCTTTAAAATTCTCTGGGTAGTTGGAGCTTGCTGCTGTGTAGAACAGGAAATCTGATCAGTTTGGTGTCCATCTTTCACACAGGTTTACCAGAAATCAGAAACAGTCTTCTGGAAGCAAACCTACCATGGGAAGCCTTTTTTGTAGGACTTCTCTTATGAAAAAAATAAAAGTAGAAACAGTTCTGGGTTCTCATCTTAACCCTTTCTCTGATGAGTGCTCCCTCCCACCAAAAGCCTTGAATGCTAACTGCACAGTCCCACTTTTATGTGAGAAAGGCAACCCAGTCTGCTCACTTGAGCTCTCCATACATTAAGAAATAAATTGTAAATGGAGTCTTAATTTGTGGAGAGGAAAAGGAACACAAGATGGAAGATTTAAGGTACTCCTGAACTTGATTCAACTTGCTATTTCCTCACTTAGTTAATAAACTGTCTGAATGATGAGTCTTCTTATTCTCCTCATCCCATGTTAGGGTCTGTAGGCGTTTACAAAATGGCCTGAGCTCCCCCTTAGGCACCAAAGTACTTTAGTGTGGCTAATGTAAGCTGGATGGCAGCTGATCAAGTTAACTGGTAGGCTCTGCAGGAGCAGAGAGAGTCTTCTCCTGAATAAAGAGCCTAAGCGTGCAATCCAAACGAGTTCAGACAGAAAATGTTAGAAATGTAACTTTATGTGAGCAGGATTACCCAAAAATGCTATTAGTTGGGTACTGAATATAATTCTGGCTGGGATGCTGTCTTCCTTCATGTAGGTTGATGACACTGGCATAATGTAACATCATAGTGAATTTTTGTTAGGAAACAATACTTAGAGTATAAATTGTGTCTACATTAACTTTGAACCTTTTCAGGATCTTGTGCCCAAGTCAGGAAGAGTACTCCCACTGGTGTCCACAGGACTGGGATCAATAGGTTTTTACTATTCTGCTAATAACTTTGTTGTCAATGAAAATCCTAAAAGAAAATTAAAACTCTTGGCTTCCACCATAACAAAACCAGTTGCTGATAAAGTTGTACTGCATCTCGTCTAAGCTACCTTTAATAGGAAAAATACTAATTGCCATGAAGGTTTCTTGTTCCTTTCAAATATTCTAACATAATTTAAAAATAAAGTTACAAAAGGACAGTTTAATTTTTACCTTCTGATTAGATTCAGGTACCAGACAGGAGACATCTTTGTGGCGATCCAGGAAACGATCAAAGTCTTCATCACTGATAACAAATTTTTCTGCTTCTCTTAGAGCATCCTCACCACTGTTCTCTCCTTCGATAAGCAGGCACTGGAATACCTAACACGGGAAACACCTGGTTAAGACTTTATGTTTTCGCTTGCCTTGAGGATAACAGACTTCAGTCTCAGTAGCAATGTCTTTAGTTTTTCTGTCAGTGAAGTCACACTGACGCAATTTGTGATAACTGAATACTACACAAAGGGCATGGTGCAGATTTATTTTTTGTAAATTAACATTACAGAGTTTTAAATGTTATAAATGATGATTTTTCTTACCACCTGATATTTCACTTACAGTGTTTTTTGGGGTTTGTTTTTATTCTGAGTAATTCAGTGTGCATAAAAATTTGCATGAAGCAAATATTGAGAAATTATTCCACAAGTTGTCCCATATTTATTTCACATTATCTCTGCCCATTTTCAGAGTTATTTCTAGTAAAAAATCATGTGTGTACACTAACCTCTAATACTCTATGAGAGAAAATTAATATACACTTATATCTTGCTAACAATATATTGACTTTAATGTATCATTGTTCAGTAATTTTTCCTAATTTTCTCTACACCATAACATATTTTCACATGTTAAAGGCTTTCTGTATTAATTTTAATATAATAAGACAACCTAGATGTACACACACTGAAACAGTAATTTTCTGTACATAACACAACCAAAAAAAGATTCTTAACCTACTGGGCTCCATTAAAGTGCAGAAAGAGATAGAACCTGTCTCAGCACCATACAACATTGACAAGAAGGCTCCTAACACCAGCCTAAGCTAGAACTAAAGGTAAGACAGGTAAAATAGAGGTTCAGACAACTCCAGGACTTCATTATTACTTTTCTTTGAACAGGAAACCTGTGGTAACAGTATTTTCTCACCTTCCAGCGCACAGGGTTGAGTGCCTTGATCTGCTCATTCATATCTTCCTCGACATTAAATCTGTTGATGACTGAATTTATTTTAAAAGCAACAGCATGCTCTCGGCACCACTGTCTCAGTTTATGCAGATTTTCCACATGGTTCTTCTTTCCTTGACGACGGCCAATTAAAACGTTGACGTCCTCATCAAAGCTATCACATGAAATTGCCAGAATATCTAAATATTCACCTGAAAACAAGTTTTAAAAATTGATTAATATCCAGTCCCACAGCTAAAAGCTGTCAGGACTCTGCTCACTTTCACTTCCTTATCATCTGTCACGAAATGCCATGTAAATACAGTTCTGTGGAGTCATCCCATCAACCACAAAAGCCACATCAACAGCAGCATCAAAACATGTAGTTTGTGTGTGTGTATGTGTCCCCAGCATTATGGAGATGGGCGGAACTATTGTTTTATTACACCATTTTACCAAAAAGTTTTTTGGTGCAATGCCTGTATTCACAACAGATAATCAATGCTGTTTCACTGGTATTTACATTTGGTTTGCGTTTACTATAGATGAACCACTAAGAAACCCTCTCCCACTTGCCCCCAAGCCCATCTATGGGTGAGGCTGCCCCGTGGAGGCTCCCCAGCCCTGCCAGTGCAGCTGTGCCCAGTGGTCCCTCCTTACCATACTTCTCGAACCACTGCTTTCTGATCAGGCTGCCATTGCTAACGATGCTGACACTTGGGAGCTCCAACTCCTGCTTGCAAAACTGGACCAGTTTGCCTACAAATTCGCCTCTGTCCTGAAGAAACGGTTCTCCTCCCGAGAAATTGATTTTCTCCATTCCTAGAGAAGGACCAAAGAAAGATGCTGTGAACTTCTGCTGCCCATCACCTGCCCCTGCTCAGTGCTATCAATGTCCCACGGCAGCGGGACAGGGACATCCCTGGGATAACTTTTTCGACGGCACTTCGTCCTACGGGGTCCTCTCTCCCCGGTTCCCTCCGGCCGCCCCTCCCCTGGACTCACCTGCCTCCTTGAGCATCGCCAGACCCCGCTTGGCCTCCTCCAGGGGCAGCACGAAGGAGGTCTTGGCCGTATGGAAGCAGAAGCCGCACTTGTAGTTGCACTGCCGGGTGAAGTGGTAATTGACGCTGGTGGGCGTCGGGGCCGCGTCCTCCCATTCCCGCTCCCGCTCCGGCCGGGGGGCCGAGTCCCGCCAGCCGGGCAGGGACAGGGGCAGGGACAGGGACAGGGGAGCCAGGCTCCAGCACAGCGCGCCCAGGCTCCCCCGCAGCGCCGCCAGCACCGCCCGCCCGACGGACAGCAGCCGACTCAGCACGGCCAGTTGCATGGTTCGGCTCGGCTCGGCTCGGACCCGATGGGATGCGTTGCGGTTCACTTGGACCCGCCTGGACACGGTTCGACTGGACTTGGTTCGACTGGTCTCGGTTCGGTTCAGTCCGACCCGGCTCGGCTCGGCTCGGCTCGGCTCGCAGGCTGCAGAGAGGTGCCCGGCGCCCCGCATTTAAATGCGCGGTGACCGCCTCCCCTCCGCGCCCGTCCCGCCCCGCCGAGCCGGACCGCGGGGGAACCGCTCGGTTTCGTTTTGCGTTCTCGCAGAAATGAAACTTGGCACCGAGCCGCGAGCGCGGTGCTTTCCTTCTCCCGCCCCGCCCCACGCGTGACCCTAGTGTCCCTACGCCCCAGAGCCGCTTCTCGGCCACGGCCGCCGCGGAACCCGCCGACTGCCCGGGGCTGGGAGCAGGTTTGAGCATCTCTGGCTTTGAGCGGGTCTGGCATCTAGGACCCCTTTTGGTGTATGAGCTCACACACATGAGCTTGTATGACTGCACTGCACCCTTGTCAGGCAGTCAGGAGCTTCTGTAAGTTTAAATAGTTTTGCATGAAAGACCAATCCAAGTTAGGAAGCCTGATGACTTCAAATACACGAAAAGAAAATAATTGCGGGTGCTGTAATTCTTGGTCTCCAATAAAGCACCTTGAGCAAAGCTACTGCACCGAGTTGAGCACGTGGTTAGCCTTAACAGCAGGAACGGTTGGCAGCCTGAGGTGAGACATTGCTGGCTGCCCACTCATGGTAACACCCGGAAAGACCAGGACCAAACTGCCAGTTTCCGTATTCCTCAATTCCTTGGTGGCACAACAGGTATTGCTGGAGAAGGAGCCCCTCCATCATAACACCAGTTGCTGTCTTCAGTCCTCCAGTGTGTCCGGATGCAGCAACAGGTTTGTCATGAATTTTCAGCCTCACTCTGTCTTCAGTCAGCCTGTCCTCACTCTTGCGTGGGCCGTTTAATGTTGCCACTGCTGCCAAGGTACAGAGTCATACTCAAATCTTAACACCTTCCAACTGCATGTTGTCAATGGCCTAAAATGGAGCTTCCCTCACTTCCATTGACCAGTCAGAACTGCTGATGTAGCCAAGCAGTCTTGCCCTCATGTTGCCTTCTTTTTATTTCCTTTTTCTTTTCCCTTTGAAAAAGGGGTAGAACTATCTTCATCCGGTTTGCAAATTTTCATGTGAAACAAAACCTGCTTGAGAATAAGAAGTGTTAATTATGCCTGTCATTGGCTATCCTCAAATTCCCGTCATCCTTCCCTCACTTTCCTGGAGGTGATCTACTGGCTGAATAATGTCTGGATCAGCAAAACCCAGATTGAACAGTTTTTATTGTTTGAACAGTTTTTATTGTCGTCTCTATCAGTGGTTTCTTGCTGGAGCAGGTTCATACCAGTAGGGCAGGATGGGAGACTTCTTGCTGTGTCTGGCTCCAGTAATGCCACCTCACAAAGGTATTGCTGCAGCATGATGGGAAACATCTCCCTTCTGAGGCTTTCCAAAATGGTCTCAGAGGCTGTCAGCAGAGATTATTCCAGCAGGAGTTAACCATGTGCCCTTCCAGTTCCTTGAGGATTATGTAAGACACAAGCTTAAGGATAAAAGCAGGATATTCTAATAAATAAAGAGTTTGTTGATCACAAACTTGAAAATATAATTGGAAAGGGAGATGGACAAGACAATGCAAATTTAAACTGAAATCTGACATTGAAGTTGCTCATTGGTAGCGTCAATGTTTCTATTAATTTGGAGAAGTCTGACATGCCCTGTTTCCTCCTCACTCCATACATCCGTTCTGTTGCATGGTAAGAATTCTATTCCATTTCTTATCTTCTCTGTCCCCAAATCAAATTCCTTTCTTTCCTCATTCATGTCTCTTGCTCATGTCAAGTTGAGCCAATGCAGGTGTAGGGACTACAGCCTTTCTCTCTTCTTTGAGGTGGAAAGCTTCTTACTAGCCCTGAGCTTTTTACTAGCCCTGGCCTAGTACCTCAGCTGGCTAGAAAAATTAAGTTCAAAATACTTAATCTCCAAAGTTGATAAAGAATCCTTGATGATTATCAATTTCGCTCAACACAAGACTTACATCTGATACCCAAACACTCCAAAAACATGTCATAAAAATATTGCTCAATGAATCAGAAAACTAAAACATTAGCATGTTTGGACTGTTTTTTCTTTGAAAACCCAGATCTCTGTTTCAAGGAAAAAAACATTCAGGGAACTTTGCACCCAAGCATACTCAAAACTTCCTGTTCTTTGTAATTCTATCAGTGCTGTCTTAGAAAATGGAAATTAAAGTTCTTTTTATTTTTTGCCCTCAACTAAGTATGTTTTCAGATGACACTATCTACATTACTAAAGAGCTTCACAAAGTAAACCCAGACCAGGATGTGCCCCCTGCATATGTACAAGTCCCAGCAGCATCAAGAAAGACATTCACATTTTACATCCCAAACTGTCTTAGCTCACAGGCTCTATGGTGAGACCTACAAGAAAACACAAGTGTGCATTTTTATGCACAGGCTTTGAATCTACAGGAAATATTGCAAGCAAGAACTGTAATGAAATTTTCTGTCCTGATGCTTTCTGGAAGAGTCTCAGAAAAGCATAAATGTTCTTTGAAAATTGTAGGAAGTATGATTCCTTCCTCTAGCTTCCTATAGAAGTCATCTTACAGTGGCCCAGTGGAGTCCCAGTACTAAAAATGTTTCAGTTCTCCAAATCTGCATCTAAAAACCCTTTAAAGATTAACAGAATTTTTCAAAAATGATTGAATAATGTTATTAATGGTGCACTAGATGATAAATAAGTACACAACTAGCATGGAAGAATCCAAGTGGATAAACAAACGTAATACTCTTGTGCTTAGTTGCTAGGAAAGCAAAACTTTTAAAACAACTATATAGTATTTATCTAATTAACGTAATTTTATACTTTAAATAAATATATTGCTTTCTCCAGTGTGGCTGTTTGGCAGTTTCAGTCAAACAGTATCTTACTAGGGAAACCAAAGTACAGATACAAACCAGTAATATAAAAGAGGTTAAAGGAAGAGTCATATTACATCACCTGGGAGGACCAGAAATGGTCCAAGGACAACCAGACAAGTCATGCAATAGCAGATGAAATTTTTAGCATTTGATAAATGTATTACTTCTTGCTCCAGTCTCAGCTGGAAATTACCTCTTCCTCATTGCATCTACAGCACTATAAATGGGATTCTGTCAAGGACCTTGTACTTAGAGTGACTCATCTCTCCTTGGGATGCAGAAATCCAAGGGGAAATTACCAAACAGAAAGCAAAAACCCACATGCAATTAAGTTATGAAAGACATATGAAACACACAATATAAATATAGATACAGATTAGGCATATTTGAAAGAAGTCCACCATGGGCCCTTAGTTGTGTACATGTGATTTCCCATTCAGAAAGTATTTAAAAAGATGGTTTCTATGATCTAGAACAAGACCAGAGAATTGTAGAATGATAGAATACCAGGCTGGGAGGGACTGAAAGGATCTGATGATCCTTTCTTGACAAAAGTATGTTGCAAGAAGTATCCTTCTGTGTCCTTTCCATAGCCTTCCCCAAACACCTGGCAGTGGCCACTATCATGGGCAGAAGAGGAATCTCTCCTGGCCTGACACTATACTGACTTCTGCGTTCTTATGGTCTTATCTCCAAACCTTTTTCTTTACTAGAGGGCCCTTTACTGATGTTCCTGAAAGTTTATTCTGCATTAAAAGAGCAGTTTTATTTGCATGTATTCTATGTACCTATATATTTTATGGGCCTTCAACTTAAGTTTTTCCTGCCTGTGTATCACACAGCTGTTTACAGGACTGTACACATAGATATATATTTTAAGTTACAGGCCAATCAATTTTCAGTAGGTTTTTTTTTTCTTTTTTCTCTTTTTCTACTTTGTGTGGATCAGAATTTTTTGAATATTCATATGGCCTTTTGTTGTCTCTGTATCTCTTCCCTATAGCTCTATGCAAGCACAGTGGACACTCAAAAATGTGAAAATGCTCCTGAACAGTGTTTTGTACATAATTAGCATATTTGTTCCTCAACAGTGCTTCATATTATACAGACGACAAAATTATTAAGGTCTTTGTAAAGAGGCTGAAAAATGCTTACCATAAGTTACTTTCAAAACTGACTCATACTTTCCCATTGATTTTAAATACAACAAAACATCTTGGGCATAAAAGACAACTCTTTTTTCCTATATTTTTACTTGAATCCTTCAAGACAGTACTTTTAAGTAATTAGGCAGGAGAACAGGCGTCACACGCCTATTATGAATGATCTCCTAAGCCTATTATAAATGAAGGAATCACCACCAGCTTGGCTCAGGAATGGTTGTAACAAGGTTATATCAAGGCAGTGACACGGGAAAAGGGAAAAGGGAAAATGAAAGTAAGTGCTTTCCATTTGTTCAGCAGAGAGTGGAAAGGCAACAGTAGCAAAAAAAAAATAAATAAACAGAAGAGAAAGAAGTCAAGAGGTCAGTGAGGGAAATGGCCAGCTTTACAAGTGCTTTTGAAATGAAACTTGGCTTCAAGTCAGCTGGACCTCAAGCAAACAAATGACCAGAAAAGTGGCAGGTAAGTTTCAGTATAGATAAAGGTGAGGCAGTGCAGATCTGAAAGAATCATTGAAACCTCGTGTACCTGATGCCGAGCTCAGCAGTGGCACTTGTGCTCAGGAAGGAGATCGTAGTCACTGTTGCTACTCCTCTGAAATCAATGGCTCTGTGGGAGGCAGCAGAGAAAAAGGTCAACTTAAAGCTTAGCATCACCCAGAAACGAGGTAGATTGCATTACTCTGCCAGTCTGTGAAACTTTGGTAAGTGTAACCAAATCCCATCTAGCGGTCCAGTTCAGGACTCCACATCTTGGCAGGACCTTAATGAGTTAAGTTATCCTTGTTTCTATATGATCAAGGGAATGAAGCAGCTGCCTTATAAGAGATGGAGACTGTCATTTCTGACATGAAAAGCTGAAGGGGAAATCTGAGTGACCTTTAAAAAATCCTGTAGGTAATAAATAAACTGAATGTTGAACTGTTATTCACCAAAATCAGTAATATTATTGGAAGGGTCACTTGTTGAAGTAAGTAGGATGTGAGTTTAAAACTTATAAAAGAAAAGTTTTTATGCAACAGTTGCATTGCTGGAATTGGAGACCACAGGGGTTTGTGGAGGTAGATTCTATCGCAGAGTCAAAAAGAGATTTAGGTAACTCCATAAGCAAGGGTCCACAACAGATGCTGAAAGGGAAAGATGAGGATGTACTGTTTAACATTCCTAATTCGGTGGCTGTGGATGCTGGAGGAGCACAAGGACTAGGACAAGGGACCACAGATAAGCCAGGCATATGTACAGCACGTCATTCTGACAGACGAAACACTGGCTGAGAAGAGCCCCTGCTCTTAATCAGTGCATATTATTATAGTCTTAAAACTATCTATTGGCTTCCTGTATAATGAACCATGTTTTACCCTGTGTCTTCTGGTATCCATACCCAATGCCATAGCCATGTGTTTGAGTGATGTGGAATGGTGCTGGAGTTCTCAGGTATGAAACAGCCTTAAAAAAAACCAAATGAATTTTGATACATGATGCTGAGACTGTATTGAAGAGCTTCCAAGGCTACGTTTCCAGTTCTGGCTCCGACCCAGCCTTCCACCAGCTTCTTTGGGATGGGCAGTTTCCAACTAGTACAGATGATTTGCAACTGGTACTGCCTATGAGCTGCTCCCAGCTCCCTGCAGTTACACCAAGCAAAAGGTATTTGTGCAGGTGTTTGAGATGACCAGAGGAAGACAAGTTTCCAAGGAATTTCTTGTAGAGTATACTAGCTCGTAGAGTATATTTGTTCAGAAAATGCATCAGAAGTTTAACTGTAGATATCTCTAAGTGGCAGTTTTCCAACTATTGAAAAAGAGGAAAAGTTTTCTACTGAGATGCAGGTTCTCCAGCATTTTAAGCTACATCTTCTGAAAACTCAAAAACTACATCTTGGGCAGTGTTACTCATAGCAGCTGTCACGAGACTCAGTGCTATTGCTGTTTGCAGTGCTTCTGGTCCCTGCCTCTGAGCTAATGAAAGCTGAAATTGGCCATTGCAAAGTTACGAAAACAGGCTTATTAGAGTCCGGTTTGGTCCCAAAATTATTTGTGTCTGTTGGTCTTGTTATCAAGGCACTGAGTGGCCAAATAATGGGGTCAAATTACTGATATGCCTGACAGCCCAGTGCTGCTTGGGCACTGCTACTCAACAAAGCAGCGGAGCATATTTGCAGTTCTGTTTGGTGTTTTTTTTGTTGTTTTGTTTTGTTTTGTTTTGTTTGGTTGGTTTGGTTTTGGTCTTTTGTTTCTTTGGGTTTTTTGTTTGTTTGTTTGTTTGTTTGTTTGTTTCTTTTTCAGAAGATCACCAAGATTCAGCCACGAGAGCCCGTGGGAATGTGACCCTTTTTTGCTGGCGGGCGGGCAGACCGGATCCCGAGGCTGGGACCTTACATCCCATGGTTGCTGGCGCCCATCCGCGCACAGAGCCATTCCCCGCGGGACCGAGCCCGTTCATCCCGGTGCCACCGACGCGGGGCGGGGAAGGCAGAAGGGCGTCCCGAGGAGCTGCCCCTTGCTCCGGGCTGGTCCCTGCAGACCGGCCTTTTCCCGGCCGGCCGGGCCAGTTTCGTTTCCCGCTGGCTCCGCCTCCGCCCGCCTCCCTCCGCGCTGCCGCTGACCCCCGCTCCCCGCTCCCGGCTCCCCGCTCCCGACTCCCGGCTCCCGGCTCCCCGCTCCCGGCTCCCGGCTCCCCGCTCCCGGCTCCCCGTTCCCGGCTCCCTGCTCCGCGCCCGGCGATGCTGCGGTGCTGCGCCCCGGGGGTACCGGGCCCCCGGCCCGTGGTCCGCGCCCTGCCGCCCTCCGCCAGCGCCCTCCGCCAGCGCCTGCGCCAGGTCAGCACCGCGGGCGCGGGGCCGACGCTCGGCTCTTCAGCGCCGTGGGACGGGCGGGTGCCAAGGGGACGAGGGGTAATCGTTTCAAACGAAGGGAGAGCAGATTCTGACCAGATGCAAGGAAGAAGTTTTTTAAGATGAGGGCAGGTTGCCCAGAGAGGTGATGGGTGTCCCATCTCTTGAAACATTCCGGGTCAGGTTGGACAGGGCTCTGAGAGACCTGATCTAGTTTAGGATGTCCCAGTGCACTGCATGGGGGCTGGACTGGATGGTCTTTAAAGGTCCCTTCCGACCCAAGACATTCTATGATTCCATGATCTCTCCTTGCAGTGTGCGGAACAGATCCCAGAGGCTGAAGCAGTACTCGACCTGCTGGAGAAATGTCCAGAGCACCAAACAAAAGGAAGTTTTCCTGTCATAGTTTTTGAGGGGCTGGATGCCACAGGTAAGAGCAATGTATGGTTGAAGAACCATAGATGACAAATTGTTGAAAAGAGCAACTGCTATGGTTTTTATTCAGGAATAAGGCTTAAAAATAAAATAATAATAAAAAAACCAGCCTGGATTCCTGTGACAGATAAGTAATTATAAATGCCAATCTGTCTTCCTTACTTGTAAAAGATTAGTGTATGTTAATTTACATTCAGTGGTTTGATTCCTTACCTATGAAAATGAAAGAATACAGAGTGGAGTACTGAAAGTTAAATTTCTTGTGCAGATGATGAAACATATTTTTACTGGAGAGTTTTCAAATAAATGAACTAAAATAGTGGTAGTCTGGGAAACTGCCAGCAGTTTGTCTCAGGGAGAAATATTACTTGCCTCTGAATAGCTTTGTTTTCTGACTTGTCAGTTAAAGAGAACTGAAAATCTCCATAAAAAGAAAGAACTGGATGACCAGCATGGCAACATTAACATAAATTGCAACCTAGAAAAATATTATAAATGAATATATAGGGGAATTGCCATGACTATACAGAGAAATTGCCATGCAGTTAATGCATTTGAGTGAAGGCCGAGAGTTGGGGAGAGGAACGGCTGGAAGGCCCAGAGAGCAGGAAGGGGAATAATAATTCCTGCAACCAGACTCAGAATAATTTTCCGCTGGAAACCTTATGACAAGATACTCAGGTTACATATTCAGATGTCAGAACCTGTGCTCCACGTGAACAGACAGGAGCGTTTTTCAGTTTTTAAAACTCAGGTGTATCTGGTAAATAATGTAACAAATGTTTCCTTCTGTAAATGTAGGGAAAACCACGGTGACCCAGGCTGTTAAGGACACCCTGAATGGCATTCTGCTGCGGTCCCCACCAGCTTGCATCAGCCAGTGGAGGACTGTATTTGATGAGAAGCCAACACCCATTAAAAGAGCATTTTATGCTGCGGGCAACTACATTCTGGCTTCAGAGATAGCAGAAGCATCCACTCAGGCACCTGTGGTCATAGACAGGTTTGTGTATTTAAGAAGCCCTCTTATATCAGTGCCATCACACAGTTGTTCAGTGTTACAAGCAGTCAGTGATTGTCTCAGTGTTTCTTCAGGGGTTCTGTTTTGGGTTTTTTTGTAGCTTGTTTTGGGGTTTTTTGGAAGCACTCTGCAGAGAGTCAGGTAAATATTATGTTTTCTAAAGAGTTACACTTATGATAACATAAAAATAGGGGGCTTCAGTCAGTGTAATACTCATAACTAGCTTTAGGACACAAGAAAATTGTTACATCTTCAGTTAGGGATAGTGGAGACACAGATTGTGCATCCTGAGCTGAAACAGTGTTTTGTGACAAACCAGAGGAAACTGTGGGCTGCTGGTCATGGCTGTGTCTAAGATGTGTCTGAGATATGGGTGGATTGGAATGACTGAGTTTTAGGTAGACTCACTCTTTGTGAATGTAAAGCCAGAAATATGCTTCCCACTTTTTTGGGTTTGTTTGCATTATTTCTGGTTTTCACTAACTGTGTAGGCAGCTTACAGTATTATTGTCAATAAAAAAGTTTGGATGCACTTTGAGCCCTCTGGTTTATTTCAGTAGGTGTACTGTAACCTCCTGCTGCAACACACACACGCACACACACACACACATACACACACACACACACAAAGTTGTTTGCATGTGAGTGCTATTTTCAAATCCACTGAAATCTATCAAACACAGTGCCTTGTGGTGGGGAGAATGTTAAATGCAAGTGAAATTAGTAGCATTAGTAATGCCTGTGTTCATTCACATGTTTGTGAAGACTGGATGTTCTCTACCAAATCTGTTTCTTGAAGTAGGATAGGAACCACAAAAAAGGGAACTCAGAGTAAAGGATTTTGAGATACAGTGTAACTCTTCTTTGGCCTGTCTCAATATATGAGGAGACTTTCTTTTGACAGGAGTATCTGGAACAGTCTTTGCATAATGTTTTAATTAACAGTTCACATTGACTCTGAATAGTGCACTGAGCAATATCGTTGTAAGAAATAATGGATAGCGCAGAACTGTTACTTGGTTTTCCCTTCAAAGCCATGGTGTCACCTATCTCATTGTTATTGACCTGTTGTTATAGTGGCAACTGTCTCCTATATTACTGACGAATTAGTGTCCTCTTTAAAATTTCTCTCCCTCCATTTGATGTTTTCTGGACAGATACTGGCACAGCACAGCTGCCTACACAATTGCTACTGAAACAAGTGGGGAAGTCCAGGATCTTCCACCAGGTGAAGATGAGGTGTATCAGTGGCCTGAAGATCTGCTTAAACCTGATCTTGTTCTTCTCCTGACTGTTGACCCTGATGAACGAGTCCGGAGACTTCAGCATCGGGGGCTGCAGAAAACAAAGGAGGAAGCTGAGTTGGAAGCTAACAACTTGTTTCGCCAAAGGTACCCTTTAATGGGGAATAAGAGGCTGGAGGCAATCTTGGCTGCTGTGGGACCAATAACAAATATGCCTCTCACATTATTGGGATAAGAATTTCCTTTGTATAAGCTTTTGGTTTGGTTTTTTTTTTTTTGGAAAGGATTCATGGCTGACAGGGAGGATAAATTCTGTCACTTCTAATTGAAAGTGTTTGAAAGATGCAGATGTAGAATTTAATTGTCCTGTAAAGGAGCTTTGA
Organism: Lycocorax pyrrhopterus obiensis; assembly: GCA_014706295.1. NCBI lineage: Eukaryota > Metazoa > Chordata > Aves > Passeriformes > Paradisaeidae > Lycocorax > Lycocorax pyrrhopterus. The sequence goes on along the minus strand of JACSVZ010000004.1, from coordinate 94,939,452 downwards.
GTTAAAATACTTCTATTTTGCTTTGCTGCTTTTATTTGAGCACCTTTCTTAGTGAGGTCATGATGGAGATAGACCTAAAAGTTCCAGGACTGGGAGGCAAGAAGTTGAAACACACAGCTTCCCTAGGAAATTCTGGAATTGAGCTCCAGATTAAGAGAATAAAATTTAAATGTCCTCTTGCAGATGTCTTTGGTTGTGCAAAGCGTCTCAGGTACCAGTACAGTCAATACATTCAGTGGAGCCTTCAAAGTGATTAATCTCACCACTCGTTTGGAGCTCAGTGGACTAAACTTCATTATCCAAAGCCTTTTGATATGAGTGTAACAGATGTGATGCAGAACCTGTGGACACTTTCTGGGCTAGGAACTGGAATCTAAATGAGATAGTCCAGAGCATCTCAAGCAGTACTAGGTACATTAACTTAAGCAACTGAATGTCACCCTAGGTATCCTACTTCAGAGTGTGCTGAATTGCTGTCTAGGCTCTGCCAAATGTATTGATTAGATCATCTTTGTCTAAGGTGGAAACTTAAATACCCAGTGTTCATGTAGATACCTCAGCAGAGACACCTGAATATTGGTTTCCATATCTACAGGCAAGGCTGAAATCTACCTCTAGGGTTTTAAATTTCTGGTGATGATATACCTTAAAAATAGTCACTGGCAACAGCCAGCATGGCTTTACAAAGGGGAGATTTTGCCTGACAAATCCAACTTTGGTGGATGGGGCAGAGCAACTGACAAAGTCTACCTGGACTTCTGCAAAGTGTTTGACAATGTCCCACATGGCATCCTCATCTTCAAATTGGAGAGACATGGATTTGATTGATGGACCATTCAGTGAATGAAGAACTGGCTGGATGGCAGCACACGAAGAGTTGTGGTCAATGGCTTATTGTCCACATGGGAAACAGCGACAAGTGGTGTCCCCTGGGGTCGCTATTGGGGCTGATACTATTCAGCATCTTTTTGGTGACATGGACAGTGGAAGCAAGTGCACCCTCAGCAGATGTGCTGACAGCACCAAGCTGTGTGGTGCAGTGGACATGCTGGAGGGAAGGGATGCCATCCAGAGGAACCTGGACAGGCTTGAGAGGTGGGCCTGTGCAAACCTCGTGAAATTCAACAAAGGGAAGGCCAATGTCCTACATCTGGGTCGTGGCAATCCCAAGCACATATGCAGGCTGGACAGAGAAGTGATTGAGAGCACCCTGCAGAGAAAGACTTGGGGGTGCTGGTTGATGCACCATCAAAAGCCAATAGGTTGAAGGAGGGGATTCTCCTCCTATACATTACTCCTGTGAGACCCCACCTGGAGTGCTGAATCCAGTTTTGGTGTCCCCAGCATAGGAAGGACATGGAACTGTTGGAGCAAGTTCAGAGGAGGGTCACAAAGTTGATAAGAGAACTGGAGCACCTCCTCTATGAAGACAGCCTGAGAAAGTTGGGGCTGTTCAGCCTGGAGAACAGAAGGTTGAATGGACACCCCATAGCAACCTTCCAGTATCTGAAGGGGGCCTACAGAGAAGCCAGAGAGGGACTCTTCATCAGGAACTGTAGAGATAGAACAAGGAGTAATTGATACAGATGGAAAGAGGGGAAATTTAGGTTAGCTATTAGGAAGACATTTTTAACTGTGAGGGTTGTGAGATACTGAAACAGGTTGCCCAGAGATGCTGTGGATGTCCCAACTCTGGCAGTGTTCCAAGTCAGGTTGGATAAGGCCTTGAGCAACCTGGTCTGGTGGGAGGTGTCCCTGCCCATGGTAGGGGGAGGTTGGGACTAGAGGATCTTTAGAGTCCATTCCAGCCCCTTAACATTCTATGATTCTATGATTCTGTGATTGCCTAATTTTGACAGAAACTCTGTGGACACACAGCTCATGTAGTGGGACCTGCAGAGGGATGAGTTAGCTAGGGAACACACTGCCATTTAAGAAGCTTTTATGTTTTAATTCTGTTACTTATTCTTGTCAGAAAGTCCTTAGTTATTTCTACATGTTAATTATGTCAATCTAAATATGAGAACATCCAGGATCTTCCTTGATTTTTCTTGTGACTTCCATCCTGAATGGCATTATGGGAACATAGAAAATAATATTCATATCCTCCTTCATACCCTCAAAGACTAAATGTGAGAGAGTTCTACATTATGCTTATAGCCCCAGTGAGGAGGTTTTCATCCTGTATTTCATCCTTTTATTCATCCAGTTAGTTGATCAGAGGAAGAGGTTGAATGATATGTCAACTCTGTAACCCAGTGAGTCAAAGCTGAGATCCATCAATGAGCACACCTACACAGTGCAATGCCGAATAGTTCAGAGATACCTTAGCAGAAACTGAAAAAAATTAATTCAGGTGCTAGAAGCAGACTGTTCACTCTACTGCTATACCAGACTGTATCCAGTGATAAGCCTTTATGCCATGCCATGTTAATATGGCTGGAGCTCTGGGAATCAATGTTGAGGAAACTGTGTGCTTTGAGATTTACATTGTAATAGTTACTAATGGTTTATTGCTCTTTGCAGTAGATTTTATTTGTAGCTTCATATTAGATTTTCTATCCTCTGTCTCTGCAGTGCAAGCACTGTCTTCTGAGACTGATGACTAATGCCATTTCATATGCCTGCATTTTGAAGTTTAATTTCTCTTGTTTTGTTTTAAATAGAGTTGAAGAGTCATACAGAAGGATGGTGAATCCTGCATGCCAAGAGGTTGATGCCAGCCCCTCCAAAGAAGAGGTTCTCAAGACAGTGCTACAACTAATTAGGAAACACTGTGCTTTTTGAAAGCAACTTTTGTGTAGTAGCACTTAAAAGATACTTTTTATTGCCTAGCTGGTTTTGGTACCTGAAAATGCACAGTGATGTGTTTCGTCTCACAGAAATACTGAATACTGTTTTATTCTGTCACCAGTAGTCTGTGCAGGTTATCTGTTTTGTGGTTGCTACTGTACTTCTCTGTATAAGGCAAAATGCTACTCACATCATTCAGCATTCTTAGTAAAGAAACAAACATACTGCAGGCATGTACAAAGTACCTCAGAGTGCTCTCTGACACGAGGACATTTTGAGATGCTATCATGATGCATCTTCATCACCAGGAGAACCTGTTCCTGAATCTGTTGTGTACCAAAATTTGCTGGACTGCATCAGGAGCATTAGATGCCCAAGGAGAGGCTGAAATATCATCAGCACTAAAACAATAAAATGACATTTTATTGTAATTAAATGTCATAACATTTAGGAACAGAAAATCCAGTCGCCCAGTGTTGTTTTTTTGGAATAGAGGATGAGCAGCTGTTGCTGTGATGGGCATCTTGGAAAAAAACATGTTGTAAATGAGTGCCAGTAAACACCAAGGGCTCTAAGTAATAAAGTCCAAGCCTGTTTATATATGTCATTGAAATATCAATTATTTTCAGAGGGAAACCAGGCAATGCCAGCAAATGAGAAACAGAGACCTGAGGGGAACCCAAAATTAAAAACTTATAAATGATCACTAAAATATTTTTTACAAAACTTTTTCTCTATCCTATTAATATTTTTAATGTGAACTAGTGTTCTTTTGAGAGAATGAGAAATGAAAAACTGCAGACATTCTGAGCAATGGCAATGATTGCACCTTTTCACTTTTCTTTCTTGAGTGGGTGTTTGCACAGGTTGAATGTGAAAACAGGCTACATCAAGACTTCAGGACTGCAAAGGCTTATTTTTTATATACATTAGTTTCACTATTGTTACTCCTAAGTATAAAACTAAACTTATGGATAAGCCTTTGTGAGGTCAGAAATTAAGCTGCAGTTTCAGAAAAAAAACCAAACTAAAATGTAAATTTGATTTAAAACACTTTTTTAAAACACTTTAAAAAACTTTCCTGTTTTAAGGAAGTGCAATTATCAATGAATCTGTCCTCTAAATAAAAATATACTCAGTACTGTACCTCCTATATCCGGTCTGTATATACAAGGCAATAGAAAGAAAAACTTCTAAAATACATTTTATTCATACACTGTTTAATGGTTTTGAGTATATGTTATTAATATATTATATAATTTATACATTCTATAAATTTATAAATTCTAGAAATAGATGCTGTTGTGTTTTGTATATTATTTGTATTTCAGCAGCCTTTGGATTTGCCATACATGCAGACTGAAAATGCATACTTGTAGGTGCTCCAATTATTTTAGAAATTATAAAGCATTCATGTACTCAGTCCTGGATAGAGGAAATTCTCATATAGAAGACACCACTGCATATGAATGATCAGGGTGCAAATATGTGCCTTTCCTAAGCATTGTGTAGGTAAAAGGTAACTGGCCTTTTCTCCTTATGCAAACTTGCACATGAAGCCAGACTTTCCGGGTTTTGATGCTGAGTTCTTAGAAGCGTAGGTTTGTATTTGAAATGGTGCTGATAATATATATATCTCCAAAAATTGACATCAGACATTATTAATTACACACGTGCAGAATATATTCATAGTCTTAAGTTTTTCTATAACCCAAAGCTACTGATGCAGACTGGGAGAAGAGCAGAGAAAGGTAGACAGAACCAACATTCCCTTTCTCATATCTTTGTTAGAACTAAAGGTCTGCAAGAAGCTGTGTGCCACGTGCAGGATGTTAATGTGCAGAATCACTCCCATGCTTCCCATTTCTGGGGCATTTCTGCCAGGTTTTTGTCCACGGTGTCTAAAAGGACTGCACTTTTACATTTAGGACAAATCACAGAATCATAGAAAGTCTTAGGTTAGAAGGGACCTTAAGGATCATCTAGTTCCAAACCTCCTGCTGTGGGCTGGGATACCACTCACTAGATCAGGTTTCTCAGGGGCTCATTCAATCTTGACTTGAACACTTCCAGGGATCAGGCATCCACAACTTCTCTAAGCAACCTGTTCCAGTGCCTCAACACCCTCACAGCAAAGAATTTCTTCCTAATATCTAATCTAAATCTCCCCTTTTTTAGTTAAAACTATTTCTCCTTGTCCTGTCACTATCTGCCCTCTTCTTTATAAGACTCTTTTAGGTATTGGAAGGCTGCTTTAAGGTCTCCCCAAAGCATTCACTTCTCCAGGCTGAACAGCCCCAACTCCCTCAGCCTGCCTTTGTAGGAGGACCCACAGAGATGTTCAAATGTTTGTCAAAGGTTTGTCAATGACTCCTGGTACACAGGCAGGTCTGGGAGAGGAGCAGCAGGAATGCACAAACGGGCATCCCACACCCAGCAAGAGCATCACCTGGGTTAGAAACTCACAGAAACTTTTGCTGGACAGTTTGATGGCCACAAGAGGTCAGGATTTTTGTCTAAGTGTTTGAAAGGCTTGTAATCTCCAAGTATTTCCATGCAGATTCAGAAATTTAGGCTGTTCCTTGGCAGGTAAATGTGTTTTTCTGCAGCTTTAGACAGTATTTGCTGTGTAAGACTGGTAGGTTAAGCCATGACACAGCGGTGGCCCGTGGCCAGCAGCCTCTGCCAGGCAGTCCTGAGTGTGGTCAGCCCAGGGAGCATCCCTGCTTACCTGCAGCCAGCCCATGCTGGATGCCAGGAGTTTGCTGGTACAGACAAGGACTGCTCCCTGTCAGTCACCCTCAGGACAGCAAACAGGCCAAAGCCTGTTTCTTTTATTAGTATCCCAGCAAAATTAGTAATTTGATAATTTATTGATTTACTAGCTTTAGGACATGGTCCTGCAAAGACTCTGATGCTACAGTCCCCAGAGCATCTGGGGCATTAGGCCAGTAAATTACACAAACAGTAACTGAATCTCAAGCTTTGCAATTATTCTGTTAATGCCAGTGAATTCAGCCCTTGCTGAACAATAAATGCAATTTGTAAAATTCAGCTGTTTCTTGAAGGACAAAGCAATACTTTTGTTGTTGTCAGATTAAGCTTTGTATACTTTTTAGTTTATTAAAAAAAGAGTTTTAAATGAGAGAATTTTACAATAAATGCTATTTTTATTATTTTGTTTGGTCTATATCATGTATTTTATTTCATAGAACACACCATAGTATTTCAAGCATCTTCTTTCTCCTCTTTAATCTTATTTGCTTCAATATTTTTGGTCTAGAGGGGAATAGATGCTAAAATAAAATGGTATTTAGTTGTCTAAACATAGACATCCACAGCAGTTAGTCTCCCTAAGGTATCTGAGATGCCTGCGTGGGGCTGCCAGATATGACACGAGACATTTGGTCGAGCTGTTGATCTGCAGAGTGGCAGCTGGAGGCCTGCAGGGATACCATATGGTGCCTAAAATGGCACTATTCACCCATTTAAGCAGTGAGAGGCTTAGAAAGCAGCAGTGCAGCCTCTTTGGGTTGTGTCTACATTAGCAGGTGGCCTGGAAGAAGTAGGGACAATCTGTAGCACAGAGGAGCTGGCACAGGGGACCCAGTGTGTGCCCTCTGTGTATTTCAGAGCTTCATTTTAGACCAGCTCCAATCTGGTCACATTGACTGGCCTCATGTTAGCAGCTGTAGTGCAGTAAGTGTGCTCCTGCACCAGATCTCTTTTGTCTGGCTTTGTCTGGATGGAGTCCAGTTGATAGATGCCAGGACTGTTCCAGCACATGAAGCAAAGCATGGTAAGGATGGGTGGTCAGGAGGAACGCTGCCACAGCACTCTGCTGATCCAAGCTGAAGTGCTAATGTGGATGTATTGTGTAGAAGAGATGCAGAAGCAACATAGATCTCTTGGAAATGTTTCCTTGGAGTCAAAATGGACTTTGGGGCCAGTTTCATCAGTGTGCTAATTGAGGGCTAGGTTGGAACATGCTGCAGCTCCTTTTGGTCCATGTTCCTGGGCTGCCTGCCAGATATAACCTCAGGACAGGTGCAAAGAGTGGATTTTGTGCATGCTTGACCCCATCCTGCCATAGCATGAGGTGTAGCCATGGGGCTCACCCAGCGTATCAGTCATGAGTGCTGCTGTCAGTCTGGGAGGTGAGGAAGCTACTTGCAAGCAAATACCAAACTCCAGCAGTGAAATGTAAGGCAGGTGTTTAGCCATTCCCCTCCCAAAAATAAAAGTTTGCAAGACTATTTCCCCAAAGTCAGATGCTAGGAGGGACCATGCAGTCTTTTTCAGAAGACGTGAAATATTCATCTCCACTACAGCTACAGTTTCAAACTCATGATTTTTACCATTATTTTCTGTATAGTTACCAAGCAATTTTATATACAAACTGATATTTTATCAAGTAGGAGTTCACTAGTGCCTGGAACTAGCACATGGCAGCTAGAGAGGCCAGTTCTTCACTAGGTTTTCTTCACTGTGCTGTATCTTGTGTCTTTTCCCCATAGCATTACCAGCTTCTAGAAATTTGTTTAAAACTGTGCATGCTGCCTCTGGTATCAATTCCTGCCTTTTCAGAGGCAGGAAAGTCAGGACACTCAATGGGACTTTGTTGAAAGGAAAAATGTCTCTCTCCAAGTTGAGAATAAACAAAGCCCCCAAGGAGTTAGTATTTTTATTTTCCTTTTTTCTTTTTCCTGCTTTTTTAGTCCCAGTTACCCTATTTTATTAATTCAAATAGTTGAAGAAACTTTTGAGTTGTTGCTTCAGGGGGCTGCACTGACTTTGATCTTTTAAATGGAAAGCTTTGTTCAGTAAAATTAAATCAGCTCTTTTGTAAAGACAAAGATCATCACCCCCTGGCTTAACTTAACTAAACAGATGTAGAGTTTATGTAAATACACAGTCAGTACAATATGAAACAAAAGCTAGAATACCTTTCCATTAATGTAAAAATGCATTTTGTGTTACCAGCTGGCCAGTCACGACCTTTTATTCAGCCATAACGACAGTGCATGTCATGTACTCCAAAGCAGGGGAAATATGGTGAAAAATGCTGTATCTGCAACCTCATTGCTTATGAAAATACCCAGACAGAAAAGCTGCATTTTAAGCATGTGGCAAGTACAGAATGAATTCCAGCAGGGTAATTTACTTTTTCTGCAGCTCCCCCCCTCCCTGGGGCCAGCTACACTGGTGAAAGCTTAGTGCAGGCTGCAGAATTGCTTGGGCTTTCAGTTTTATTTCATGCAGGATGTTGTAACCAAGTAGGCACAGCTTTCCATGAGAAGACAGAAGACACAACTTTTGCAGATGTTCCAGACCACATCCCACAGCTGTAAGTCTCCTGAGCCAGTGCTGAGGCTTTTGTTGGTGATACAAATGCCACACCTCGAGTACTGTGCTCAGTTTTGGGCCCCTCACTACAAGAAAGTCATTGAGGTGCCAGAGTGTCTCCAAAGAAGAGCAACAAAGCTGGTGAAAGGTCCAGACCACAAATCCTATGACGAGTGGCCGAGGGAGCTGGAGGTGTTTAGCCGGGAGAAAAGGAGGCTCGATGGAGACCTTATCACTATCTACAAGTACCTGAGAGGAGGTTGTGGTGAGGTGGGGTTTAGTCTTTTCTCCCAAGTAATAAAGAAATAGAACAAGAGAAAATGGCTTCAAGTCGTGCCAGGAAAGGTTTAGATTTGATATTAGAAAAAATTTATTAATGGAAATGTTTGTCCAGCATTGGAACAGGCTGCTCAGGGAAGTGGTGGCCATCCCTGGAGGTATTAAAAAAATGTGTAGATGTGGCACTTGGGGACAGAGTTTGGGGGTGGACTTGGCAGCATTGGGTTAACAGTTGGACTCAATGATCTTGAAGGTCTTTTCCAACCTAAAGGATCCTATGATTCTGTGATTCTTTGACCATTTCCAAGTAAGTCTTCCATGACTCTGGTGTTGGTCAGACTTGGAGGAGGTTGGAGCGATAACGATGCACCAGACTAAGGAGTCTCATCTGCCGATGGAAGCAGATTTCATAGTATTGACATACAGACAATATTGTGCTGCTGTCTGTGAAGCTTGGTCTGTATCCAGCTGCCCGTATTCCTTGCTCCCAGACAGCAAACTTTTGGGGTGAATACCCCAGTTCATGACTGCAGCTACCAGAAACTTGCCTTTCCCTCCTGCATTCCAAAGTGGTGGCAGCCCAAGCTTCTTATCTTGTCCCTCCAAAAAAGAAATCCTCAAACATCTTAAGACTATTTATTGCTTTCTTCCAAAATGGGACGCAATGTTTCTGTGTCAGGTTGGCAAAAAGTATCTCTGCACTAATATTTTAATTTGAAAAATTCATTCACTCTACAAAAATATTTTACTGGAGCTGATTACCTAAGCATCAAATGAGCTATATAGACATTCCTCAGTAATGTAGTTTGTGTATCATTTTTGTGCACTATGTGTGTGTATTGTGCACTATGTATGTGTATTGCCAAATAATATGGGCTTTGCTCTGCTTTTCCAATTTTCATGTGAGATTTGTTTGGTAAATGGAATATGGGCTATTTTAGTAAAGGGGAAATACTTACAATTAGCTTTTATTTAGCAGTTTGCAGCTTCTGAACTGCGGTTAGGTTTAACTGTGATATTTAAGATCAGAAGCCTCGAAGTGGGTATGACTCTGCTTCCCTGTGTCAGCGCAGCTCCTCAGCTCCAAGCAGCACTCCCATATGACTCTGGTAACACAGCAAAGAGTTCAGCTCTGGAGTTCATCTCCTTTACAACTACAGCTGCCTCCTCGGAGGATGCATCATCTGTGCAATAACTGTTCTCAAGGTACCATGAAAAGCCTCTCCTTTTTTCTGTGTGGGAGTTTCACTGAGCAAACAGCTCGGAAATGATCTAACTGTGGGCTATTCATAGGAAATTAAGACTTAGTTATCTGCAGCTGCAATTCAAAGGAAGCACCTATGTAGCTTTGCCAGCAATCCCCCAAAATAGATTCACTTTCTCAAAGTGTTTGATCTTAGGAAGAAATTTCTTGGTTTTTTACAAAAGTTTTCCTATAAATATAATTCAGCTGGGAGAAAGCATGCTGTTATGTAAGTCTCCAGAAGCACTGGATCTACAGGGAGGATTTTCAGGGCAATTTCACAATTATCAGAAGAGACAGGTGTTGTTGCCCTCATTTTTTCGGGGTGAAACAAAAGAGCAGCTGTGGAACTGTCCTGGAGAATGGAGCAGAATGGTCTGCAGCCAGTTGTACACACCAATTCACCAGCCTGACCACAGAACCCTGAGGCACTGCCCATGCCTTAGAAATACAATCAAGATTGCAGGAGGCTGCAGAAAGCCCCTTGAGGAGGACAAAGGCAAACAGGAAAAGTCTTCCAACAGAAACAAAACAACCTGGGACCTGCTCCAAATTTGCAGCCCACCAGGCAGAGGGGAGATCTGAGTTACAGGGGAACCAGCAAGGACTGTGCTCAGCCCATGTCATTATAAAGAATGAGACAGGAAAAAGAATGAGACAGGAAAAATGAGTAGTATTCTAACAAAAGGCAGGCTCAAAGGAACATACATTTCCCTCCTGAAAGGCCATACCACGCAAAGCGCAGTAGGAATTAAGGAATTGCAAAAGTAGAGGCATTTTTTTTCAAAAACACATCATTTATGATAGAATCACACTGATGCAAAGCTGAAAGGATGCAAAGATGCACGAAGGCTGAACTGGATGCACACCATCCTGAACTGTGCACACGTGTACCTGCTTGTGGGTATGTGTGCATACAGACGTGCTGTGGGAAGGCATAGGGAATTACATCTCTCTAATACATGGCTTTGGTATATGATGGGTATTTTGTTTCAAGTGTCTCCAGCCTGGAAGTAGATCCCTAAGAAATGGCAACTGTAGGTCAGTGGATCCCAGATGTTTCCCTGGGCTGCCTCCCCCTGTATAGCTCACCAGGGGGGAGAAATGATCCATGCATAACCTGATCTGTGCAAGGGACGCTCCAGTGGGTGCAATGATCTGCACACACAGTTTTGGCTCTCTAGCCCTCAGTGCCATCTAGCACACTTCTGAAACCACTGCATATCTTCTCAGAAAGCCCTGTGATCCGTTAGTGAAGCATGACTGCTTTCACATACGGAAGATGAGGCTTGTGATCTCCTTTCCCCACAGGGTTACAAGAGCAAAAACTCTCTTATTCCCAAAGCAATTTTAGCCTGACTCTTACCAGAGAAAAGAGACAAGAGATTGAACCTTTGAAGGCAGAGTAAGGACCTGACCTGTGATTATTTCTTCTTGGAGCGTGTTGTGTCAATGTGTTGTATACAGGAGAAGCATTTCTGTCACTGTTCCTTCAAGGTATGTGGGAGAGCCCTGGACTGGCTTTTCACTGGAAGGGTACCACCAAAGTAAGGTTGTGCTCCTGGGCAGGTGTGAGTGGTGCACCTGATGGCGAGGAGGATCTAACACGGGCCTTTTTCTCAATCTTTCCACTTTGCTATTTTTGGAGACCTTTAAGCTGTGCATAATTTCTGTAATGAGTTCCTTGATCAAAGTCTACACTCTGCATGTAAAGTGAAGACACCTATTCAGATTTCTGACTTCATCTTTGGAGGACAGCAAAAAAAAATGATGTGTTGATTAGCTTTTAGAGAACATCAGCAATAGGGATGGGAGATGTGTTCTGGACGAAACTACAACTCTTAAACCAAAATTACAGCCAAGAAACTTATCAAAAAGTTTCTGAAGCTCAACTTCTCTCATATCTCTCCCTGCCTTCACTCAAGACTATAAATGCTGATGCAGTAAGAAATCCTGCTTACAGAGAGGTCTGTATCAATAAAAACACAGCAGGCTTGAAAGCTTTGCAGGAGGCTTGTTCTCACCATTGTTTCACCTCTCTGTTTGAAGGTTTGTTTTTGTTTTGTTCTGTTCCTCACAGCTGTACTTACTGAGAGAGACATGAATATAGTTGAGATAGTGTTGATTCATATCCTGCAGGAAAAATTGAAGAGGTGAGTGATTTTAGCATTTCCCATTGCCCGGTTAAGGAGCAGAAAATAGCTGCAGAATTGGAGGTACTGACATAAGAAGGGGTGAGGAGATGACCAGTGGGAAGGAGGAGTTGAAAGATTTCTATAATCAAGCTCTTTGTTCTCATTCCCACTCTGCAGAGAAACAGCTTTTGAGTAAATATCAAACCTTGCTTTACTTTGGTTTACAGTATTGAAAATAAGCAGGAACATACTAGCACACCGCAGGAGAAAACAAATCATGTCCTTTGCTTCCAGCCATGCCAGTGGTACGGCCAGTTGTGATAGGGAAAGCCTGTAATCCAGTTTCAGCAAATCAAGCACAGCTGGGGCATCAGCAAGTCTGTGGTTTGCTTTTGTCCCCTGGGACTGGAGCTGTGTTAATGTTGCATGCACAGCCTGTGGAGCTGGGGTAAGTCACAGAAGTCTGGATCTGGGTCTGAGCTCCTTCAGAGGTCACAGCTGCTTTGGCTGGGGATTTTGGGTTAGGCTCATTACAGATTATCACTCTGAGCTCTGGTATTCTTTCTCAGCGTGGAGTTAACAGGATCCACATGGTGGATTTGGAATCTAATATTCAGATTTGGAGAGCCCTGGGCACTAAGCCCCGATCTTTAACAGGAGCTGTGCACATGCTGAGACTTGGGCTAGCAGGTCCTGCATGATGGTCAGCAGTGAGAAAGTGTCTCACTCTGTTTCAGACACTGGAAGGGATTTAGAGCCTCAGGGTATACTCATTTCAAATGTTTCAATAAGAAAAATTAAATATATGAAGAAACAGAGCTGTGTGGGAAATACTTAAAGGAATTTCAAAGGACTTACCCTCCTCATAATCTGTTCTATAGCACAAAAGGGCATGGAAGGAACAGCATTTCTTTTAGACAAATAACTTATTTCTTTTTTCAAACCTCATCCTTTGTAAGGGCTGCCTGCCTGTCACAGACAGAAGCAGAGATCTCAGATTGCAGGCTTTTTCCATCACTGGCTGTCTGCCTGCATGCCTGACCTATTGATGTCCATGGTGATCTGTGCAGAGACTTGCACAGAAAGGAACACTGCCTCTTGATGTAAGGATCCTCTGTTTTGACCTTTGGGAAAAGGTATTTTAGAGTGAATTTTGCCTGAGGCAGGCTCGGTGCTATGAAATCCTCTCCTTGCAGGACCATGGGGGCCCAAAGGGAGATGCAGGGAACTGGGTTCTGCTCCACAAAGTCTGTGAGGAGGTGGGGAGGGAGGGCAGAGCCCCAGCAACACACAGGAGGTGACTGGGTTTTGGCAGCACCCTCAGAGATCTATAGAGCCTGAGGCTTTATCTGCAGGGTGGCCAACATCTGACAAAACAATCTGCTGGAAGGCTCGTGGAGGGAACCTTGCAGACTTTCCCGATGCTTGCCCAGATTTCCCCACACGGGGAGCAGATCTGGCATGAGCTATGTGAGCAGTTTGATTTCCAAATGCACTGTGCCATAAATTCCGTCAAACAGGGAAACACTGCAGATCAGATGGTGGGCTGCAGCCCACCCATCTCACTCCATTCGAGTGCCTAAACCAGTTAGGATGCCAGTTCTTTTTCTTTAAATTTCTTTTCTTTTACTCCTTCTTTAATCCCGTGTATGAAGCACGCTTGTGCATAAAGGGAAATCTGCAGCACATTACAGTAATGCTGTCTCTTCTGAAGTGTTTGTTTGCAGCTCTAAAAGCCATCTTTTAGAGCCACCAGAGGGAGTGAGAGTACTGAATAAGGCAGTTTGGGATTTTAGCTTTAGAGTGACAGAAACACAGAAATCATGAAGAGCTAGAAGAAGAGGAGGGGTGGCTCAGAAAGTATGTGGTTGCATTTAGATGTAGAAACCCCAAAGAAATTTTAAAGCCCAGTTTGATGCATGTGCTAGGTGTTGGTTTTTTGGTTGTTTTTGGGTTTTTTTGTTTTTGAGGTTTTTTCCTAATTCTTGATTTCTTTTTGCAATCAACACTGGCTAAACTGCATAAGCTGCTAAATGGCGTAAAGATGTAGCTATTACAAGTAGTTTATACCATCCCTCTAAGAGAAAGGCAAAAGTGGAATTTTAAATAAAGTGATTAATATGACCATCAGTTGCACAGAATTTAAGCACAATACTCTATCTTTACAACAGCACTGCTGAAGCAAAGTTCGCTTTTTCTGTCACTGCTCCCTTGTGTGGCTATGTGCAAATCACCCAAACCCAGATCCTCATGGATAGTAAGGAAACCCAACACTCCGAAAACCAGCAGAACTCAAGTACCTAAATAATAATGTAGTTCTATTTCCCCTATGCCCCATTTGCTCTATGTGTCTGAGCTGCAGCTTCTTTCCCTCACAGAGAAACAGACCATGCTCAGGGCACTAAACAGTGTAAGATTATATGTTTCAGGGACCTGGGGCTCAGGGGCTTTGATTGTTACAACTAGCATAAAAAACCTGGGATTTTTAACAACGTTATTTTTTGTTCAAGGACATCCTGGGCTGGTTCTCCAAGCAGCCATGCAGAAGGCATGCTGCTGAAGCTACGAGCCAGGCATTCTGATTAAAAAGTCAAGACCTCCAGAACTCTGCAGCATCGCACGCACAGCATCAGCCTGTCTTGCTGTTACAGATGTGTCCTTTGTGTCTCCCCAGTTTTATCAGTTTCCTTTATTGAACTGGGTTCATTCAGGTTGCAATACAAAAGGGTGTGACACATTTTTCCATCACGGATCTTATTTTTCAACGAGTTATAAAATTTCATTCTTGGTTGCAATCTGACATATGTAGTTGAGAACCTGCTGCTTTTAAAGCATGCTTTGAAGTATTCTTTGAACCAAATTGGGCTACTAAGAAAAAGGGGAATGCACTTCATAGAACATTGGTTCTAAAGTTGGAATTAATCCCCATCCTTCTCCTCATATCTTTCAGGCCACACATAATGGTAGGAGTAATATGAATTACTGGTGTTAAATATTATAGCATCATTTATGTTGGAAAAGACCTCTAAGGCCATTGAGTCCAACCTTTAATCTAAAACACACTAGACTGTGTCCCAAAGTGTCGCATCTACACATCTTTTAAATACCTCCAGGGGTGGTGACTCAACCGCTTCCATGGCATGTTCCAATGCTGGAAAAACCCCTTTCTGTGAAGAAATTTTTCCTAATATCCAATCTAAACCTTTCCTGGCACAACTTGAAGCCATTTCCTCTTGTCTATCACTTGTTAACTGGCAGAAAAGGCTGACCCCCTCCTGGCCACAATCTTCTTTCAGGTAGTTATAGAGAGAGCAATAAGGTCACCCCTGAAACCCCTGAAACTAGGCTAAACACCCCCTGCTTCCTCAGCTATGCCTCATATGACTTAACTCTCCAGATCCTTCACCAGCTCCATTGCCCTTCTCTGGACTCATTCCAGCCCTTCAGTAATATTTCTTGTAGTGATGGGCCCAGAGCTGAACACAGGACTTGAGGTGCAGTCTCATCAGTGCTGAGTACAGGGGGCAATCACTGCCCTCGTCCTGCTGGCCGCACTGTTTCTCATACAATCCACAATGCCATTGGCCTTCTTGGCCATCTGGGCACACACTGGCTCATGTTCAGCTGGTTCTCAGCCCCCCCAGATCCTTTTCCACCAGGCAGCTTTCCAGCCGCTCTGCCCCAAGCCTGTAGCACTGCCTGCAGTTGTTGTTATCCAAGGGCAGGACCCAGCCCCTGGCCTTGTTGAATCTCATACCATCCATAGCCTTGGCCCACCATTGCTGTGCAGCCTTCCTACTCTCCGGCAGATCAACACTCCTGCACAACTTGGTGCCATCTGCGAACGGACTGAGTGTGCCCTCAATCTCCTAGCCAGGTCATTGACAAAGCTATTAAACAGGACTGTCCCCAAAAGTGAGCCCTGGGGAGCATCACTAGTGACTGGCTACCAGCTGGATGTAACTCCATGCACCACCACTCTCTGGGCCTGGCCATCCAGCCAGTTCTCTTTCATTGTGGACACAACATATTAGCTCCATAGTCAAGGCTGTATTGAATTTTGATTTTAAAGGAAGGGAAAGATTTACTGTTGAAAAATTAGTTGCAGTGCCTCAAAAATTGCAGGTATTGTGTAAGTCCATGCCTTTTCTAAACTGTATAAATAGTGTTCTTTATGGTGAATTGCCCCAGTTTGAGGCAAATTCGGAGGAATGTCCAAATTTGAACGTCCTCTGACAGAAGGCAAGTTACAGCCACCCCTCCCCCACCAAGTTCGGGGAAAAAAGAATTTTTCCTCGGAGGAAAGTGAAAGGAAAAATAATCCTATTTATTTAACAGACACAGTGCACAATGGGAAAAGAATAATAATGCTAAATAATAAAACCTCTCACTGTGGAGAAAAACCTGGGAAGATTTTAGAGTCCTTTCTGTGGGTGTGGCCTCTCTCCTCTTTGGAGCTGGGTTTTCGGCATAGGCCCCTCCGGGCCAGACTTATACTGTCTCCCAGGTGTGTTCTGGTGTTGCCAAACAGTACAAGAAGAGAAGAAGAAGAAGCCAAAGTCCCAGGGAAACAAAGGAGTTTAACTCTCCATCTCTTCTGAGAAAAGGAGCCGAGAGCTGGGAAAAGCTGGAAGGTGCTTGCCTCCTCTCTGCAGCAGAAGCAGCAGCTATCTCTGTGTACCTGGAGCACAAACTGCTTTGAAAAGTCTGTCTGGCTTTTTTTTTTTCTCCTTCTCTCGCACCCAATTTTAAAGACACAGGCACAAGAATCATGTCTGGGCATAGAGCGGTGATAGGGGATACACAATCATAAAGTCACCCCAAGACACAAATGTTGTTTGAAATGTGTTCTTTTAAGACACCATTTTTAGTTTCTCATAACTTTGCCAGTTTTTCTGAGTTGAAATATCCCCTGCATCATGCTCGCCCCAGAGTTAATGCTGTTTGGAAAAGTGTTAGCAAAACATTCAGGAGAAACATTGCAAAACCAGTACACTGACTTCCCAGCATGGCACACAGGAAAAGACAAGCTGCTTCACCCATTTTAGAAAGATTCAGCCACCATTTGGTTGAAGGACTCTCATCTCCATGGTTTGCACCACAGCAAAAACCTGGGTTATGAACCACTCCTGACTACGTGTCAGAAACATGAGGGCAGCACTCACAAAGAAACCCAACCCAAAGCCTACCAGCATCTGGGCAAGCTGGGCAAACTTCTGCACTGCAGTGGCGAGCAGGGTTGTTGAAGAAACCTGACACTCCTGTTGGCGAGCACGGTCTGGCAGGGCTGGGCAGAGCTCTCCCAGCAGCCTCATCACCCACATCCAGCACCAGGCATCGGGCACAATGGCACAGGGCTGCTTCCACCAGCCCTCCCAGCTCACTGGGAAAAAGAAGAGCTCTGTGATATCAGCCGAAGGATCAAATAGTTTGAGGATGACCCAAAAGCAAGCAGCTATGCACTTGAATGTGCACAACAGAAGACCACTCCCTGTATGCAGCCAAAGGGCAGGTTGCACTGTTTGAGGCCCATGTGCTGGTGAATGAGACAGGATTCACCAGATTCAGTCAGACAAAACATTTTCTTCTCTATCCCCACTTCACACACTACAGGAGGTGGATGGGATTCAGGAAATGGCTTAAGATGGGGCTTTAGCAATGCTTTGTTAAAAAGGACCTTCATCTCACCATAAAAATGGAAAGCAGTGAAGGGCTTGCAGCTACAGGAAGGTTGGATGGGTCACTGAAGTAGTGTGTCCTCTGACTGCGATGCCCTTTGCCATCTCGGTTGGGGGGGTAACAATTTCCTCACCGGGCCCTCTAAGATAGTCTTACAGCATATCCAGTGTGGGACTGATTTTTTCAAGTATCTATCAAATTCAAAGAAATCTGCCTAGACAACACACAGCCCCCAGAGCTGTCCCCTGAGGAGCCACCTCCTTCATGCAACATACACGCCTTGTCCCCTGCCAGTCACCTCCATCCTTCTCTTTGTACAGGCTGATGGGCCAAGGCTGGGGCAGGTCCAGTCGAGCACCAGTGCTCTTGCAGGGTCAGGTCACCCTGTGTCCCTGAGCAAGTGGCCCAGGTCACTTTTCTTATTCAGGGGGTAAGTGAGCATGTGCGTGTTCCTCACTGCAGTGCCTACCAGGGGACACCTGGCTGGCAGCAATGCTGAGCTTTCAGGGAGAGTCTGAGTCAGTGGGAGCTATACTCAGGGTAAATAAAACACTCTACCATAAATAAAGCACCTTTTAACAACATGGTGTGAAAAATCTGGGGCTTGGCATTTAAAATCAGGGTTTAATAAATGAGGAGGAGGTCTTGATGTGCATTTTGCATCATCCGTAGCAGAGAAGGGGAAGAACTATTAATGTCATAAGGATGCTATGAGGACAAATCCATTTGGGAAGCATTTACACACTGTTGTGATGGACCGACAGACAAATTTGTCACAAAATGACTAATTTGTTTCCCATGACTGAAGCTTTCTTCAGGAATATTCCACTGAATTTTTATTTTCAGGACAAAACAAACATACACAGTTTTTGCGACAAACTGAAAAAAAAAAGTTTTTATTTGTTAAAAACGTCAACTTTGCTCTACACAGGATTTTTTTTCCTCAGAATTAATAAAAAAATATTTTTTCCTTCAATTCTGGTAGAAACAATTTGAAACGCTAAAAGCTTTGTTTAATTGGAAACAAAACCCCACCAAAACAACAAGCTAAATAATTCTTTAAGAGATCTATTATTTTGAGAGAAATCTAGGAGCTCTTTTTGTCAATGGCTACCTTCAGATGACTACAGTGGGACTAGAAGTTTGTTCTTTGATCTTGCAAATGCTTCTCTGTCATCAAAGTGTGTGAAGTCCTTAGCAGCAGCATTTCTGCTTTCAGATTTGCATAAACCCAGGAAAGAGCGTAGCATTACAGCTCAGTGTCAGAGATTAACAAGGTACCATGTTTAAGCAAAGTGTGATTATTGCTGACCAAAGTGGATAAAGGAACACATCTGAATAAATCAAAGGAGTATATATAATAGTGATAAAAGTAAAAATAAAACATAATTTTGACAGTTTCTGGGGAATGAGGATCTATGATTCTGCTTTAGATGAAAATGAGGATTAAGTCAAGTAAATGAAAATGGTATGGATGACAAGAGAATCAGATCCAGGTGTTGCCCTGAGTTTGCAGTTCTTCGATGTTTTCATTTTCTGTAACAGTTTCTCACGCACTTTCTGTAAACATGGCCATGTTTTGTTAACCGTACTTCATTGTTTTTCATTCCATTCTCCTAGGCGGAGACGTTTGATGGATTTTTCCTTTGACCAGTGTGATTGAGGGGTGGTAATTTCTCCCTCCAATCCACAGTGGTTTCTAAGAACATATATAATAAAGCTCAGGGTCTCTGACCCCCCGGCTCTTTTCTTGCTTCTCTCCTGACAAGGTGCCTGTGTGGTTCTTTTTGTGTCCAAGTGCAACATCCAGGTTTTTTCAGACAGGCTAGAAACAGCCTGTAGCAGGTTTCATTTCAGTCAGCACTTCAAAATGGTGCAACAAATTTCAGTTAATTCTTATATGAAAAAAAAGTGAATCTAAGCAGCAAGAATGGAAACAGTTTAGAATGGACAGTAATTTGGACAAGTCAGTTATCTCGCTGTGGCATGTATTGCTATTTTATTGAAAAGAATACACATGGTTTGAAATCATTGTGTTTTCCACTGAAGACAGATCAGACAGAATTCCTTATAAAAATATTTCATATATTTTCTGAGCTCTTTACTGCTGCCAGAATCTGCAAGGGTGCATTATCTAGAGTGCAATCAAATGTCACGCTAGAAAAGCACTAAAGCCCTTTTAATTAAAAACGTCATAAAGGATTAAGTAAAATTATATCTGCTGGTTACTGTAACCTTCTCAGAGGGGCACTCGTGTGTGTGCTGGTGCCTGTGTGAGCAGGGCTGCAGGGGTGTGCTGGGAGCAGGAGAAGATGAGCAAGGCAGCGTCTGCAAGGTCCATCTGGGCGGGCAGCTGTGCCCAGGCTCCGGCCGGACTCAGCCCTGCCACGCTGCCCAGATTCCCAGGCTGGCATGCACTGCTCCCACCCACCCCACATGAAGTTGCTGCCTCTATTCCCACCTCTGAAGCATCAGGAAAGGAAAGCATTTACACCTATAGCTTTCTGCTGCGTTTCCTTTCTGCCACAAATTTTCCTTCAGTACCCTCTTTCTTAAGCTCCCTTCATTGAAACTTTTGCCCCCTTAAATCTTCCTTTCCCGTTTTACACTTCCTCCCCCCAGCCCCAACACAGACTGTGCCACCACTCTGAAACCAACAGTAATACTGATTTTTGCCTTGAAAAACTTAAATTATAAATACTCTGCTGCAATATTCAGAATTCCCACTTTACATGTACTTGGCCTTTATATTAACCAGCAACACCATGCAACTTCCAAAAGTAACCATTGGTATGTTAATGCTGACAATTCAGGCATAATACAAGGATGAAGATTTATTCTTTCAAGGCCAAACTGTGGGTTTTCTGTGAAACCCATGCAAAGGGCTGGATAATATTCCAATGCCCCAGCAGCAGACTACAAGGCAAGCTGAGTCACTCACAGTATAATTTTTTAAGGAGTGTCTGAGTCCTATTGTTCCCTTGCATGGCTCTGGAAGTTGCACCACAATTTAGCCCCAAGGAAGTTTATGTATTTTGAGAAACAAATTGCTGGAGTAGCCTGTCCTTTTGTTACAAATTCTTTGAAACACACATTAGATGGGTCAGTACACAACTAATCACACAGAGACTGGTACTCTCTGCTTTGTGTGTATTCTGGATAGAAAAAGTGCACCTTGTCTTCTTGCTGCTATTGCACTTATTTGTATAACCTTTTGCTTTTCTCAGTTTAATAAAATCTTGGCCAGGCTGACTTCATCCATGTGCCTCACCAGCATGTTCCCTCAATGCATTCTCATCTGCATTATATGAGACACTCAGTGTAGCAGATTTAAATTAAAATAGCAAAAAAGGTCTTTTCCCAGCTGCACATTTTCCACTGCTCCATCACAAAAAACCCTGATGGCCAAAATGAGTGAATTGGACAAATTTCACCTATTACTGTGAGACAAATACTGGTTTTTAAGCAGTAGTATCTTCCCTTCTACAGTAAACCTGTTCTTATTTTGCCATCAAAGTAATTTCTAATCATTTTGATTTGCTAAGGTGAGAATATAATGGACATAAAAACTGCTTGACACCTATGTTCAGGTTTGTCACCTATTACAGGCCTGTTTATTTGCAATTCATGAATTTAAAGTTATGAGCTCCTTGTACTAAATGCTTGCAATGAAGATTTTGGTTCATTTTTTCTTGTCTATTGAAGGTAAGCAAAAGATGCCACAATTCTTGGGTTCAATGCATAAATTGGCAACATTTTAATAGCCCTTACAGGGTGATACGACACTAAGATTTTTATTCAAACTAGGAAAATTGTTTGTGCTTTCATAAGCGGGAGATTCGGCAGCATTTCTCTGGAGCAAACTCTGCACAGGAAGATTTGTGAATTCTGAGCTGATCCAGCCTAGCTTGCAGAGAACGGGCGCAGCTGTTGGAGAAACCGAGGCAGAGACTTCCTCTGGGTGTTGCAGTCATGGTGAGATCTGTCTATAGCTTGTGCAATTCAAACAGTTACAGTTTAGGAACTTTAGCAAAGCCCCAGAGTTAAAGGTTGAAAATATCAAATACTGTTTTTTGGAGTGGCAAACGGTGTCTCATAACAGCCAGAGGAGGAGTCTACAGTTTCTTGAGTCATCTGCTCTCCTTCTGGAAAGAGAATTAATTTGTATTAGTCCGTTAAACATTCTCAGGGCTGTGCTAAGAATTTAACAGCAGCTCAGCATGCAGATGTAGCTCGGACCTGTACCCTACTCTGGAGTAGCAGTCTCTGCTTTCCCAAGAGGTACATTAAAAATTTCTGAATTCATCGTTTTGGGACACAAAGCATCTGCTGGTCAAACTAAGAATGTGCTTTGGATTATCCCAAGTAATCTAAATTACCTAATTTAAAATCTAGGTTTATAAATCTCACATCACCATCAGGTCTTTCAGTTAATGAAAGGACCTTTGAATTTTATAGGAACTGGAGCAAAACTAGAATTAAAAGCTGCAAAATTTTTCTGTACATGATTGGTTAAAACATATATGCAGCCTCTGTTATCAGAGATATCTGAGCACTTCTTAGTCACTGCAGCATTGAGAGCCAACCCCATTCCACATACTGGAAGCAAATGTCTTGTGTAGATTCAGTTTTCTCATTTAAGAGTTATTTTAAGAAATTAACAATATTTGAAGTCTTAACTATCTTAATACATGAAGATAATTTTTGCTTTCTGCTCCAGTGAGATTGCTGCCCATATTGCACTCTTTCATTACAGTAAGCCATCACAGAATCATAAATAAAACAACAAATCTTCGGCATATGGAAAACACTTTTCAGTTTGACAGGACTGGAACAAGTTCAGAGTCACAGGTAGTTGCTCTTCCAATGACAAAGACCATCCTCAGGCTGCTCTGGCTGAAGCATGAAAAAAGGCAGCATCAACATGTCTGGACCTCCACAGGCTGATAGACTTCCTCACTTGCCAGCTGTCTCCTTGGAAATCTCCTGACAGCAGGTGAAGCTCGTGTGCTGGTTGTAGTCTAGACTTTGCCTGAGCATCTGAACCACTTCCAAAACAGTTTACCTAGACCTTGGATTTCTGCCAACAGCAGCCAATCCAATGCAGACACCTACCTTGGCACAGTCTTTGTGCATTTTTTTCGTGTCTTCTCTCGTGAAAGATTGGCTTTTGTAGTACAAAGGCTTTTGAGGACCTGCATCAGCAGAACCCAGTAGCAGTAAATACAAGTGTGACATTTCGTACCTGCTGTTGAAATGGAAGCAAAAACATATGATGAAGGGACTGTCTGATATATGGGAACATGTTAGGTGCACTATAGTGATAAATTGCTTCCCTGTTATGCCTAGGAGACAGAAGTGATGTACATGCAGCATACTGGCATACTGTCACTTCTATTCCCAGTGTAGCAGGAATCTGTGAAGCTAACAGCTCTTCTTATTTGGTTATGCCAGTGCTGGTCAATATTAAAATGACAAAAAGAAATAATGTCCTTGCTCTCCGTTATCAGTGATTTATTTAGACAAGGCCTTATTTCATTTTATGACAGTTTCTCTTTGTACCAGCTTAAAACTTTCTAATCAAGGGTAACTCAGAATGAATTTCTAGACATTATACATAGTGAAAATACATTATCTGATTAGAAACTGGTACTGCAGGGAGCCTGCAGGCAAATGCAATGACCATTTTGTAAGCATGTGTAAATTTGAGGTTTGCTTATGCTGAAAGAGTAAAACACCCCTTCCATCTTACATCAAGAAGGTATGAACACTGAAGGTTATCAGGTGGGTAAGACTCTGTTTGACTGCTCTAACTTCACACCCTCAGTCACAGTGTAGCATTGGATTGGTCTTTAAAGTGAGACTCAGAATATACTGTACCATCATTATCTTCCCGCTGTGTCATTAGAGAATATTAATAATATTCTTTTTTATATGATAATTCAGGACAGAGCATGGATGAATTTCTGTATAAGTAATTATATGTTTAGAAGCTGCCTTTCAGTGATTAGACTATAACCAGTATTGATGTCTGTGCTTAATCAATACCGCAGATACTGTCTGATTGTGGAACAAATTCCAGCAATGCTCAGAATAAAAAACAATGTCACTGCCTCCCAGCTCAGTGCTGACTCATCAACCAAGATGTGTTATCACTCCTGTACCATAACTCACCTTTGAGCTTCACAACACTGATCACAAAAAGCTTTGGTTCTTCATATACTTTCTGAATGAAATAGTAATAGTTTTTTTCCATCTTCCCTCTCCCACATTCCAGTGCACTATCAACCAGGCAGAAATATTTAGCATATTTCCAGCACTAAGCTGCAATTTTAAATTTTGTGCTGCATGCATATCTCTAGACAGGTGTTTTGAAATGTAAATAAAAAGCAGTGTAGTGTGGGACTCGGTACACAAACTGCTGCAGAAGACTCTAGCAAGATGAGAAGCATAACATCTATCTGTTTAATAGGGCAGCAGGCTTGTGTAATGAGCAGAAACCACTCATTTAAAATCTTTACTGCAGCTCCCTGACTAAAATATAAAACACATTCCGAGGAGGCAGGAGGTGGAATAGCAGAGCTGCAGCATAATGTGGAGGATAGTGCACAGCAGCTCAGTGAGCCCCCTTGGTGATGTACAGAGGAAGGGTGTGACAGGCTCTTCAGCAAGGCAGTGTGTGCCCTAACAGCCGTGATGCCGAGCAGCCAAAAGGCTCTGGACCTGTCTTAAACGTGTGTGCTCTGAGCAGGTTTCTAAGAAAGTTATCCATTTCCAGCATTATGTGCCTGTGGTTAAAGGGATTAGACAGTGGTAATCCAGTTTTGGAGGAGATTAACTTTCAAAAATAAGAGAAAGCTTCTGCGGTGGACACATTTTTGGCTCTGCTAACTTGAGTGGAGAGTTAGGCTGGGTGGGGGAGGGACAAGGATGAATAACCTCCACTCTCTGTTTATCTCCCTACTAGAGGCCTCTGTCATCTAAGTGGCCTAAAAATATGCTGACAATAAAAGCTTTTTTTGACAGTTGTGCAAAGTGCAGAAACCAGTCAGGCAACCTTCTATAGGAGGTGAAGCCCTCTGCAAACAGAGCTCCAGGCACAAAACTGCCCCTTAGGTAATGAGGATTTGCACCATTGTCTGGTTGCAGTCCTAGAATTAGCAATATATTTGTACTTAAAGCTTGTTCATGACTTCACATCAGATGGGTTTATGCAATGTGATCTCACTGCCCTCAGTTATGCTATTTTAATTGATATTGGTGCAAGCAAGGTGAAAAGCAAGGAGGTATCATGTAAAAACATAATGTAAACAGCACATTCGATTCTCTGTATATTGTTATATCTTTTAGCAATTGTTATCTTGAAAGATACATTGAGCTAGCTACACAAGATCTTTGTCTTACCATTAAAACAATATTTCAAATGGCTCTTACTTTCAGAAGCTCCTTTTCGGTGCTTCAGCCTTTCCAGGCAGAACCAGTGCTGATGCTAATGACATCAGCATCGATGTCTATCCCACAGACCATAGCAGGTCTCTAATTCCATCAACAGAAAGACTTGAGGAGTTGGCTAATGTCACCAGAAAACCTCAATGGAATTACAGCTGCAATTGTGGGGGTCTGGAATATTTCACTTGCTGCAAGATGGGAATGAAGTGCTATCACTCAGCCGCCTCTCTGCTGTTCTCCGAAGCACGGTCTTATTGAACTGTTCTGAGCAGTGTGGAGAGATGAGGAAAGATCTTTTACCCCTCAGAGTCAGTGGATGTGTCTCCTCAGGTTTTGTAACCCCAAGACAATTAGGGGACATTCAGCCACCAGCCTGCAGCCTGGGCAAGGCATGGTTTGGTTGTGAAGGACTGGCTTCCAACAACTGCCGAGTGTCGTGGTTACAGGAACTTTGCATTGGGAACAGGAGGTTAAATTCATTACATTGTCTCAGATGTTGGTTTTAAGCCTCTATGTGCCCATATTTGTGTTATGTATATACTGTCAATATTTTTTCAAGATTTTTTGCAGCTGAGGTTGCTCTTTGTCTGTTTCAGCCTCTCACCTGCAGTGAATGAACTTAATTTTTCTCTCCCCATCTCATAGTAGGAATTTTCTGTGCACTACTGCTCAGATAGTTAAAGACTTTACTGTCCTTCTTCTACTTCTTTCACCTTGGAAGTTAAAAAACTTATTTCAGATGAAACCATCTGAAACCAATATACACCATATATGTGTGTATATGTACTCTGCCATGTGACAGCTGCAGCTATACACACCTATGCAAGCCCTGCCAAAAACATAAAGAAACAAAAAAACCCAAGCCCAGTAACAACAGAAAAAACCCCAAACAAAACAGTATGCTAAATAAAAAAGGCATCAGTGTTATATAGTTTCATTAAAATCAGAACAAAAAGACATATGGGCTGCATCTGTAGATGTGACCCCATTCTCCCCCCAGGAACACACAGCTTTCTCTTCCTGCTGTAGGCAGAGGTCAGTGCTCGTATTCTGCTTATGATTTCTGAAGGTCACCTTCATATAAAACCTTCCTTCTTCCTCCAGATTCTCAACACATTGCCCAAAACTTTCTTAGCAGTGCTACCTTTTGAGGACCATTATAATACCTCCTCTGGCCTCCTCCTACCCCCCAGCACCCAGTTCCATTCAGACTGGCAGAGATGTTATCATGCTTGCTTTCCCCTTCTTTCATTGTAGGCTCTTTCAGAAATTACTCCTGAAGCTGAGTTATGCTCCCAGGCTCCTTAAAATATCACAGATTTCCAGCACAAACTGAAGCCTAATAACACTAATGAACAGAGAGCTTTTATCTTGCTTTTTTGCCAAGTTCAAGTATTATTGCTTAAACCTTCATAATAGCCCCATCATTTTATCTGTGATTGCTTAGCGTGATGATTTCATGAGCTTTGCTGGGGAAGAGGTAATCCAGCCAAGGAACATTTTCAGGCTATCTGGCAGCCTTTCTTTTCAAAAGATGTATTGTTCCTATTGGAGTTTACTATTTCATCCAATACGTCTTGACATTTTGCTGCTTGCGTGGTGAGCTCTTAAGGAAAAAGATGGTTTAGTCTTTGTCCTCTTTATCTCTACCCTCATCTTGTTTGTTGTTGTCCTTGAAAGCAGAGCAATGGCTATCTATATGCCAAAAGAAAAGACAACTGACTTCCTTCTGGGTTTATCTGGCCTGCTTCAAGCTAATTTAAAGAAGTAGCCCTGGCAGGCCATATAAATGAGGATATAAATGGTCATAACTTGTCTAGGAAGACTTTTAAATGCACCTAGCAGGTTTGAAAGCACATATCTAATTGTTCCTAAATCACTTATGTTCTTTTATAAAATTCCTTATCTCCAGTGCTCTCCTGCACTAAAATAATGAGTCTACATGGGCAAAAGGAGGGAGAGCAGTCTTGGACTCTGAGACTGTTCAATTTCTTTTAAAGATATTGTTCAAGAGAAAGGAAAATTAAGCCTCGAAATAGAATAGTATCTCACAAAAAAAATCTTTAGTCATAAAGGTGGCCTCTTCTAGGATGTACTTTAGTTTTTATTTTTCACTGGCAGGATCTTTTTCTTGCAGACAAAGCATAAATCTTAAGTTTAATATATCTTTTCCAAAGTGATCATGTGCACTTCTTTAACAAAATATACGGAAAGCATTATATTCCCATGAGAAGCTGCATCATTTCCCATCTGGAAAACTCTTGCAGCTAAACTTGAGAAGATAGGACTGTTTTCCCATGCTATTTTCTTTTAAAACATCTCATGCCAACCTAAAATGGAAATTTTGAATTTTATGACAGACTGAATCTTTTATTTTTAATTATTTCCCTCAGCTTGGAAACATCAGGGCACTTATTGCATTTTATTTTGAGAATGTCAGAAAGTTTCAGTTCAGTAATATTAGAGGATTTCATTTAGACCATGGCAAATCACAGTATAAAATATTAAATACTGTAGATCTCTTATATAGAGGATAATATTAATATTTAATCCTTAGGTCAGAGGAAAATGCATGAAAACAATAAAGCCAAATCAATTTATTTTGATATCAGTGAAGATCTTTATGTTATTTAAATGAAAGAAAACTCTCTTTGTAATTTTGACTTTCTTTTACTGAGAGTGAAAATTTCAGCTTTGCCAAAAATGCCACCTTTACTCTTGAACACTATCTTCAGTCATGTTTCTCTGTCTCAAAAAGGAAATTATAGAGCTGGCAGTGGCACAGAGAAGGTCAAAGAAGCTCAAAGATGTGGAGTGGCCGTTGCGATCAAATACAGGTCTGGCAGCTGGAAAGGGGGATGAGGGAAGATCTGGCATTGTGGTGGCCTGGAAAAAGTGTATCAGAATAGATTATTCATTTCCTCTTCCAGTGTAAGAACAAGAAAGACTGGTGGTGGAGTCAAAGTAGGCAAGAGAATATGTTTCCTTGCAGAAGTACACATAACCCTACACATGGAAGGATCAAACATTTACTGAGCAACTGGACAAACTATACGTCAGGCTACGGGCACGGAGGTGCTGCCTCTGGTTCGGGAAGCTCCTGGACTGTGAATGCCAGAAGCCAAGGGACGGTAGCCAAGTGTCTCCTTATCTGGCCCACCTCTAGCTGCCTGGTCTTCTTAAAGGGATTCCCAGAGTCAGATTCTAAAAAGATGCATAGAAATGGCCTTGGCCACAGCAGTTGCTTGTTCTGCGTTGTCCCCAAAAGGCAGGGTCCTCATGAAACCAGATCCTTACCCGGCACTGAGGCCACAGAGAGCAGTTCTGTTACAAGAAATATTCCTTAAAGGGGTGATGCAGAGGGCAAGCTGATCATGCCGGCTCATTTTCGGGCTGTTACCGCTCAAGCAGTGCGGCAAGCTTGGAATACAGACTTTGGGCAGCCTGGAGGGAAGAGCAGCGTGTGGTTAGCCAAGTAACCACTGGATGACACTGTTGTTCCACACAGCTACAGCCAAAAGACTTCATCTGGCAGTGGAAATGTGCCTTGTAAAAGAGAAGTGCAGATGTGGGGTTTTAAGTGTTTAGTGTATTCTCTGTCTTAGTGCAAGGGGAGAATTCATTGCATTTGCCTTTATGTATGTCCTCACAATTAAATGCTGGCTTTCATTCCTTGGTGTTTAGGTTAAACAGCCTGATTCAATCTGCATTTAGCCACTACTGCCTGGGTTCTCCAGATTCATAGCAATGAAGAAAATAGTAACCTCATATGTCACACAGGGCAGCTTTACTTACAACATCACTAAGAAGATTAAAAATAAATTGAAGCATATGTCACTTCAAAGGGGGCAAGAAAAGGACATCTGCATTATTTGATGCATTAATGAGAAAGTTCTGCCGAGACTTGATTTGAACTGTATGGGAAATGATGCGATTGGTAAGCTTGCAAGTTCAATGTATTTCAAATGAAATTGTTTCTGAAATTCATATTTAAACTAGGTTAAGGGATGCTTGCATTTTAAACTTTGCCTTCTGATATCTTGTTCGTAAATTGAGCTTTACCCTTTTAACTTGAGGAGTTTACAATTAAAAAAAAAATCAAAGCAATTTAGCTACAAATATCTAAGGCTGCATTTCAGTAGAATAAGCAAGAACAGCTCTCCTGCCTGAGGCAAATCTTATCATCCATGACCATCTGTACAGCTACAAACTAACTACCTTCGGCACTGCATGATTCTGTAGACATTGGCCTATGGCAAGCTAACATCCGTCCAACCTGATTCCCATCCCCAGCTCCAAATACTCCCTGGTATCCTTGATTCTGTATCAAATACACCCAAAAATGTGGAGGTCCAGTTCATTTTTACCTTTCCCATCTTTCCTATGAGGATGAGGATAAGTAAAGGTCAGTGATGTACAGCTGGATGTTAGAGACGCACGGGCAGAAACCCTCATGAAAAATTCACAAGGAACAATATGAGATTCTCCACGCCATCTTGGTGCTTCTGGTTTGTACAGCTCAGCTGAGGAAGGCTTCTTTGCTTCTGAAGGAAATATGACTTCCAGGAGGCTAATGTTCTGTTTAATGCATTAGCTTTTCCCCTTGGGACTCAGTTACAAATGCAGCTCAGGCCAAATTGATGAAATATCAGTTAATATGCGAATCTGACAGCTTGGAAAGGACACAGCTGCAGTGAGATAGGATAGTTTTAAGGTGATAGAGAAAAATCTAAATACATGAAGACCACTATTTGCATATGTGGATCTTTTAGAGGGAGACACTGACAGCTTATTAATGAAACCAGGAATAATCAGTCTGTTTTTCCAGAGATAATTTCTCTGCAGTTCATCCTACAGGGGAATTTGGCACGGTACAAAAAAAACTAGACCTAAACCATAGTCCTTTTGCTTTATTGTTAGTATGATATTTTGCTGCACAAAGGTCAACTTTTTCAGCATAAGCGCATCATGACTTTGTGAAAAACTGGGGTGTGGACACTTGCCAGATCCTAAATAAAATGCCTTCCATTTGGTTTACCCTGAAGCCATAGGGATTGTTTTAGCAGAATGGAAGAAGGCCAGTTTCAAATTGTTTCCCACATAGCTGTGTTCACAAACATATTTTAAACTCATGTCAAGAAGCCAACAGAAATTTGTCTTTATGTATGGAATAGCCAGTGCAGGTGGCTAAATAACATACGCAATCAGATGTAAAAATGTTTCCAAACATTGGTCTTAAAAATACATTTGAGTGAAACAGTGTGCCTATAATTGACAGACACTGTGGATCTCCATGAAGTTCTAGGTCAAGTCCTCCCATCAGTCCATGCAGTGGTGCCAGGAGCACAGACCAGTCCTGTGGGTTATACTGGTCCCCTTCTGCTGTGGTTTATTAGTGTGGTCATGTTCTACGTCCACATGGCTCCCTAGGTGCTGCAGTGTGACTTGGAATGAGAATTCCATTAGCTGTGCTTGGGTTCGGGGTCCCTGGGGAGGCAGTGACTGTAGGGACATCCCACTCATGGGAAGAACCTGGTGCTGAAAGGAGCCCTGCTGAGTCCACTGTGCCAGGGGCTGCTGTGCCTGTGTTTGCCAGGGGAGGCAAAGTATGGACGTGTATTCTTCACTGACAACCTGGTGTGTTGTATATGTCCCTATCAAGTTATATGTTGGCCCAGAAAACAGCTGAGAGCTCTGTATTTTGAGGTTACACCCTGCAGATGGAAACATTTACCCTGAATACTACTGGGACTAAGAGAAGCCAGGAGGAGAAAATCCCTCAGACCTGGAAGCTGCCTGTGTGTCTTCGGAGAGGTGGGAAAATCAGAAATGTGATCTCTTCTGTCAGTGTTTCACCAATATTATATAGTGGTATATGAATTAATTAGTAAAGTATTGGAGAGAATTTAATTGCGTTCAGGTTTCAGAGTAGATATTCCAAAAAATAGCTTTTTTTATAGAAGATATGATGAAAAGAAACAAGAATTATTGAGAAAAGAGAGGATAGTATGAGGCTTAAACAGAGATTTAAAGAAATTACTTATTTCAGATAAAAGGAGATAAGCAAGAAAAAGTCCACTTGAGAAATAAACTTTGTGCTGATGAATATCAGGGCAATTTATTTACTGAATTATGTCTGAAATAACAGTTTCAACATTTTTAGATTCAAACTACTTGTTTATAATTTTTCCCTGATCCCCCCAAGTTTACAGACACTTAAAAATGACTGGAAAAATTACCAGATTACTTAGGAAATCTATGAGAAATTGCAAGCAAGACTGCACCGGTGAGATGATAGAAATGAAAGTAATTACAGAACAGGTCATTTGATGAGAAGAAAATTAAAACATGAAACCAGACAACAGGATTTATAAAGTCAGGCTAATTGTGTTATGGCCTGAAGTTGTGTCAGGGGAGGTTGAGGTTGGATATTAGAAAAAGTTTCTTCCCCCGGAGGGTGGTTGGGCACTGGAACCGGCTCTCCACGGAAGTTGCCAACACCAGCCTGACAGAGCTCAAGAAGCATTTGGACAATGCTCTCGGGCACATGGTGTGACTCTTGGGGTTGTCCTGTGCAGGGCCAGGAGTTGGACTTGATGATTCTGATGGGTGCCTTCCAACTCAGTTTATTCTGTGGTTATGTGATTCTGTGTTTAACTTCACTAAATGCTATTTAGAAAACTTAGCAATTATTTGTCTTTTGATGAAAAAACCTTCTTTGAGTGCCTCTGTTTTTCAAAAATAAATGTTTTCAAGGCAAGGTTTCCATAAAACTTCTTCAAGCAAAAGCATTTCCAAGGTCAGAGCTCCTAGAGATCACAGGCCAGGATTTCAGTCAGTGTGAAAGAGCATCATTTGAAGGCAGCTGGAAGTAATGTGATTTATACCATCTGAGGAGCTAACCTTCTTACCCAAGGTAAAGCAAGAACAGTAGAGCTGCTTTCATTAATACAATAACATGTTTTCTTTTCTTATCTCTGAGCTTTAGTTCTTCATTTCTCTTTAAAAGTTCAAGCTTCTATCTGAAAGCTGCCTTATTATAGCATTAATAGGAAGGAAAATAGTTCCTTCAGCTTTGGTCATGCTTTCAGAACAACCAGTAAGTGTGCAATAATTTATTTTCGCTGCAATCCTGTGAAATAAATTGGGTTTTTTTTCTGTTGTACATATGGAGACACTGAAAACCAGGATGAGGTGGCTTCTCTATGGCCAGTAAATAAATCACTGTTAAAAACATCCTGGTACTCAGGATACACTAGGTTTTTGCCTCAGTTGGTGATTTCAAGTAAGGTTAAAGCAGAATCCTACACTTAGGAAATTACTTTGCTTTTTAATCCACTTCTGCAGAGGCATCAATCATCACTATAGATTACATATTCTATTCTATTTGCCTTGAAATATAAGAAATTAGCTTCTGCTATGACAGCACAAATCCCTGTTTGACAAAGGGGTGTATATTTACAAATGATCCTTAAAGCACTTTTTCACCTGTGTGAAAAAAGGGATGTGGTGCCAATATTTTGAATTCTCTTCCAGTTATTTGTTTCCTGTCCCCATTTTAGTCTGTGCTCAGAGAAGAAGACTGAGTTGCCTTGTGTTTTTGCTAGATGGTGCCAGAGTACACTCCCACTCTGCCCAGTTCCTGTAACTGGCTGGAGCAAAAATCTAGCTGTTCATTGGAAAAATCCTGCACCAAAGCATGAGCTGTATGGTTCTGCTGATCTGCACTCGTGCCTGGGCATAGCAAAATGCAAAGCTCAGCTCTATACAGAGGAGACACTGCTTTCTGTTAGTAAGTTGAGCAAGTAAGCAGAACTATGTTTTCTATGTTTGAAATATGAAAGAAAAAAAGACGTAGTAGGTGATTTTGATCCATTAGCTTATGTTGTGAAACTAGGAGTCTAGCTAAGCAAATATTGGTAAAAACAATGCAAGCAACGTCTATGTATCTATAAACTGACAACATATAGTGTACAACTGATGTTGATAAGTCATTTCTATCAGGCACTCATACTTTCTCAGGGTTGTTTTGCCTTCTCCCCTCTCTTCTTCTTGTTTTAAAATTTTTTAAATTCTATTGCCTTTTCCTCAGGTCTGCAAGTAATTAGCATGGGTAAAGAATTGCAAGAATACAGTTTTTTTCTTGATGTGCATATGTCACTGCCATAATATTACTGGAAGTGTAATAATTTAAATGGTGAAACTAATTGCCTAGAAAGTGACAGCACTGAATGTGCTCTTTCATGGACTGTTCATTGTTGACAGTGGCCCATTAGATATGGTAATGTGTCAGTTTTAGTAGTTCTGCAAGAGAAACTGTGTTATTACTGCACTGTATTATGAAAAATCATCCTTTGCAGGTCTAAGTGCTGAACCTGTTTTTGAAAGGTAAGTGCAGGACACAAAATACGGATCTCAGTTACAGAGGGGGAAGTACATTGTTGTGCTGACACCCATTTGCATTGGTGGAGCAGAATGAAACATTTATTGTTCAAATTAAAATAACCAAAGAAGAAAGTCTATTCTGAAAATTCTGTTCTTCTGGATCAGCACCTTTTTTTGAAGAGTGCTTGGCACAATTTGGGAATAGAGTATAAAAACTGCTTTTATCGGACTGCTTTTTTTTTTTATGCTTTGTGAAGCTGCTCCCAGTTTCAAAGCAATTGGAGAAAGTGCCTTCTTTCTCATGGCCTTGTCAGCCTCGGAGGGAGAGAGTAGAGTTGGAAAGATTAAGTTCTCCTGAACACCATAACAAGATCCACAAGCAGGAAGATGACCCCTACATTCTCAGACTGTCTGTGCATGGACAGATGGATGAAGAGTGAGCACAACTCACCTTAGAACTGAAGCCTGTATTAAAACAGCTAATGAACTGCACAAAGGGAAGCAAATCAGGCAGACACTGTGTACAGGGCTAATACATTCTTACTGCATTATAAATATTTGTATTTTTGAAGATTAATGGACTGAAATATTTTAGAATGAGGTTCATTGTTTATCTATGAGCTGCAAACACAAGAGATAGCTGCAGTGTGAGTTTCCCCACACCATCCTGTTAATGACCTCAACTCTGACCCTGGAAGTCCTCTTGAGGGAAAAGGGGAAATTTGGTCCGGATCATTTATGGCCATTTCCTGTGTAAAGCTGTGCAAGACACTCACTGCTGACATTGCAATGTGAGCTACAAGCAACTGCATGATTGCAAATTTCTTCGGGCTTGAAAACTTGGATGTACTAGAAACTGTAAAGTTAAAAGCCCAGAAGTTCTCAAACTAATTGCTAATCCTTGCACCAGTACAAACATTGGATCATCCTTAATGATCTGAGAAATACACTGTGTAGCTTAACCTGAACTGAATTAACCCTTGACTGTACCTGTATTCATGCAGTGATTCATTTCCTTGTCTTAAACATTCTGCCAAGAATTCCTGCTGAGGTGTAATCCAAAGACGTTTAGTTCAGGGATGGGAAGAGCAGTGGGAGAACGTTAGGTCTTGTCTGCTGCAGGGAGATGCCAAAGAAGGGATTTTGTTATCAATTGTAGTTTGTGACTTGTTTGACCACAGGAGAAGGCTGAATACAAACAAAATGAATCAATACTTTTTTGTTGCTATCTGAATATGTGCTTCACTCAGATATGAAATGCATCTACTTTATGACCTTTATGGCCTATTTTTTTCAATTGTGGTAACAGAGTTGGGTACCCTGACTGGTCAACAAGCAATAGTTCATTAAGTGGTGGTAATTTAATTGATTTTCTTCACTAATGCATATCTTAAGATAGACTATCATTACAAGAAGGGTTCAGGAGGTGGTTGATCCACATTAAAACCATATGATTATGCTCCAAGTTTCATAGTTTTACAGCCTGACCCTAGCCACTGCTGGATTCCATGGTGGTGAAGCAGCATATGCTACACAAACAAAGGGCAAGATGGGATGAAGGAATATTTGTAGGAATTCCCAGAGGGTGGGGACTAAGGAACATTAAAAAGTTGGAAGAAAATATAAAGATACAAAGGTTTCTTGCTGTGGTCCTCAGCACTGAAGTATCTAAGCTTAGACAACCATCAATAGATTTGTACTTCCTCTGCCCCTTGGGGAGAGAAAATAATTTTTCATGTTTTTGAGATAAGGAACTATGGAACAGGGTGGATTAGCTCATCTTTCTAGTGTCTCCTTTGATTGACCCAGAAGTCAGCCTTCATGTATGCAACCTGACTAACACACTCTAATAATGATGATATAGATCCATCTTTTGTCCTGGATGGAAGCTAGCTCAGGACCAGAAGCCTTGTACCTGGAATATTTATAATGGGCACTCTATGGTTCTGCTGTGACTTTAATTTTATGATTTAGAGAGTGTAAAGCACTAATGAAAGAAGACCATCTATTTGTATGGATCATTTTAATTTAAATAATAGCTGAAATACATAAATAGTACTATAGCTGCAACTATGCATAAACAAATAATTGCAAATTATTTAATAACTTTTGAGACAATTGGATATTTTGATAGGAGCAATTTTTCAAGCAGAGGTTCGTGTATAATTAGGTTTCGCTCCCCAGGTTGGTGTAACTACAGAGAGAGTACACACAGACGTGCCTGGTAATGGTGACTGAGGTGGTCTCGGACACAAGGGAGAGGGGGAGAGTGATAGTGACATTGCAGCATTTGTTTGTGCTTTCCCATAACAGTTACTCTTTCCTGTTACTGCTACAAAGACTGGTCCTTGTACAGCTTGGTTTACCTGATCTTATTTGACAGGATGGGGTTAAACCACCTGCAGACATATATCATCTGCATTTGACTCCTGAAATGTCAAGGCAGGAAACACATTCTGTAAAGAAGCAGTGCTTTGGTTTTCTCCTTCTCACTTTTGAAGATGTGTAATGGTCACAAAGCTCATTGCATCAATAAGGGATGGGATTTGTGTCAACACCAATAAATAAACACAAAGAAATTATCAATCTTACAATGATTTTAGGACATGGTCAAATAGCAAAACAAATATTTCTTCATCAATCTTTTAGCCATGAGCTTGACTGAGTGAAATGTTGAACACCTGGGTGGGACTACAATGAAGGCTGATCAAGTCAGGTAAAAAGATTGAAATTTTCTCATTCTGTTGAATTTCAATATTTAAATGTTATTTTGTTTGTGTCTGGATATATGAATGAAACAAACAGGAGCACAATTTTTTTAAAAAAAGGAGGCTTTCCTCCTCTTGCCCCAAAACATCCTTCCTGACCCTGAAAAAAAACCTATTTATATAGCCAGAAAAAGGAAGAGAAGGCAGAAAGGAAATTAGGGTGGAAAAGGAATAAGGAATGAAAACAATCTGTGAATATTTATTTGGGCAGGTTTGGTATGAGGATTTAATACTTGCTTCTACCTCCTTGTTTTCCTGAATAACACGGTGAATTTATTAGAGACATGCCCAGATCTCTGAAAAATGTGTTTTCATGTTAAGTTATAACAGATTTTCAATTCTTTAATATTTACATATGCAGTAAATAACATAGCCTCCTGTTTCGGTGCCACAAAATTGATCTCCACTGTGGATTTTAAAATACCAGATTTCCTAACCTCTTCAATAAAACGTGGCCTTTTGTATAAAAAGAGGAAGAATCCCATGGTATTTAAAATCTCTTTCTTTTGACCTTTCTTAAGGGTACATGCGATTTGCAGCACTGTATAATGTGTTAGCAGCAGGCAAGACTACATCTTGAAAATCATTCAGAATTGATAACATGTCCCTATGCACATGATCCTCATACACAATTTCCCTTTTCAAAGAAACCTGCTAGAAATTTGAGTCTGCCATTTTAAAACTGACAATAGTGATGCTGTTTGGTTTTCTTTTTTTTCTTTTATTTTGTACTGGGGCTTTTTAAAGGTTTCAGTGCTCAAAATATTTATAAAATAACAAATTAAGAAGATAATACTGCTGTGGGCTACACAGAACAAAGCAGGGGCCAATGCTGCCAAAGCACAAAAGATTCCCTAATCTGTATATCTGAGTCATCTGCCTCTGTGACTATATCTGATAGGCAATAGGCACTGCTTCTCCTTTTCCTTTCTTTTTAAAAGGATTTCAATACTCTCTTAAGCTTTCATATGAAAAATGCAGAAGCAGGGCATATATCAAGGATAAAAGGATATGGCAGAAGAAAGACACCTTTCCATTTTTATTACTAGCATTTCTTTTTTTCTTTTGTAAACTTTCTCTGTCACAGGCAGTTCCATGAATATACAGGCAGTCCACTTCTTTTCAACAGCTTTCATTTGAACTGATGCACGATAGATTTATATGGTCATAGATTCTTCATGCTGAATTTATTCTTTATATTTCTATAAATTAATGCCATTGCTATAGGAGACAGCTCCTGACAATAGACTTCCCTGTTCAGGACCAGCATTTAATGTTTTGTGTGCTTGTGAATTCCTCATAAAAGAACTCTACTCTATACAGTATAAGAGAAAACCAGTACTGAGTTTTCTTCTTCTTAAAAAAAAATCACTAGAAGGAACAATTCATGATAGAAAAATGACTAGCTCGACAGCACATAAGATTGTTTTATGAAAACATTTTAGCACTGATAACCACATCTTAGATGCAATCCACAGCTGATGGCAAGCCATCCTTGTATCTGTTCCCACTGCATGTAATTAGCTTCTAACACGTATCCACATCACGCGTTTTAAATCTTCCTTTCATCTTTCTACTGCAGTACTGATGTCTCCAGCAACGGATTCTTAAGCAAGCATTTTATGACAGATGCTCTACATAGTCATTTTATATCTGTGGCATCAATAAAGCAATAAAACTTAATTGGTTACTTCAGCATGAAGAAGCTTATTTCTGACACCTTGAAGCTGCAGATTGACAGACAGGTTCACTGATGGGGAAAGGAGGTAAGAGAGGGTGGGTCAGAGCTGAT
The DNA here is from genome assembly GCA_014706295.1 of Lycocorax pyrrhopterus obiensis. Lineage (NCBI taxonomy): Eukaryota > Metazoa > Chordata > Aves > Passeriformes > Paradisaeidae > Lycocorax > Lycocorax pyrrhopterus. The sequence goes on along the minus strand of JACSVZ010000004.1, from coordinate 94,901,583 downwards.
ACTGCTTTATGAATTGCTTGTTAGGGTGCTGGTTTGGCAATCACTCTGCTGATAGATGAACCAGATCTCATTTAGTTTGGTAATGTTGGTACAGCAGTGATGTGCCCAGCTAGACCAGCACAGCTGAGTGCAGCTGGGTCAGAGCTTCTGAGGTTTAGGTTCTCCCTGGCCACAGACCCCTAGAAAAAGTTTTAAGCTCTTGAGCTCATTAAGAAACTTGCTAATATAGACGAGTCAGTGGGACCTCTGTCCTAAAGTGCAGTATGTGGTAGGTGATGGCAAGCAGCAGATAATCGTAATGGTGAACCCAAAGCCCCCAAGCATGTTGATTCTGGTTTTTTGATGAAGGTACAAGACTTCCACAGCTCTCTATAAAGTGTCTGTTCTCCTCCATGTGTCGATCATGTTCATACAGAAGAGCAGTCCTGACTGTTCAACAAATATGACAAAGATGGTTACACGTAAAAATAGCATTCAAGGCATGATCTGACCTACTCCAGATCGTGAAGCAGCATTGTGCTTATACTTCTGTAATACTTAAAAAAATTTTGTTCTATAATTTTTTACAGGGCAGTACTGGTGTCTTCTATATGATATTAAAGTCCTGCTATGATTTTGCAAATAACCCTAGTGTGCTCTCTGATTAAAACCAAACCAAAGCAAACCAAACCCAGGAAATTTATTTTCTGAATGATGGAAGGAAATGAGCCTTTCAATGAATGTATATCATCCCATCCTCAGCTTTTTTCTTATGTTAATAAATTACCAGGATTTTATTATTTCCTGTTCATTTCTAGAGAAAGAAGATGAAAATGTGGATAGAACCAAGCTGATTTAGAGATAGTGACTGGAAAGTTTAATGCACATAGACTTATAACTACAGTTTATGGCTATTTCTTGTCTCCAGTAATCTGCTAACTTAGGTCATGTATTATTCAGCAATGTTACTTGGGTTTTGATGGGGCTTCTGCAAAGGCTGAGATTGAAGGTAGTATTTTCACACTAGGTTACTGTGGGGTTAATGTCCAGCGATCCTGGCTGCCCTCTGCCACGAGCACCGGCTGGGGAGCCTCAAGGCGCAGCTGCTGCTGGCACCTCGGGGCAGGCACGGATTTATCGTGCTGAGGGGGCACGATCCCTGGTGAGGAGCAAACGAGGAGCGATGTAGACGGATGAAGGAGGCAAGAGGCTGCGAGAGGGGGTCTCCCCTAGAATCTCCTTTATTGGAGGGAAGGAACAGAGGTCCAGGAAGAAAATAAACGGAGGGAGAACTCCGCCGAGCTTAGGGCGTGCTCAGGCTTATAAGGGAGAGAGAAACTGGGTGGAGCATCAGACTTAGACGAATCAGGATACAGCAAGGGGGCGGATACATAAGGTGAGGGTCCAATAAAAAGTTTTGAGGGGAGGGTACAAACAGCATCAACCAATGAACGATCGAACATAACAGAACTTTCTGGAAGAGGGGGCAGGCCTCAGACCACGGTACCGCCCTCGGATCGCTCCTCCTGGGAGGAGTTCCGCTCTTCGAGGGCGTCTTCGTCTTCTTGAGCGACAGCTGCTACCGTGGCTGGACCTCCCACAAGTTACCATGTGTCATGTTGCAGCTGAATATAGATTCTTTTTTTGGCAAACTGCAGCTGGGAAAATTGCTCACATAGTCCTGAACTTCTATGACACTTAACTCCATCTCTGACCTCAAGCATCATCTATTTTCACAACTCTTTCACTACTTTTGTTTATTGAAGGGTGCATTCAGTGCACTTGAACAATGTCAGAGTGATTGAGCTCTGGCCAAGATGACCTGAAAAGGAACAACTTTCCTCTCTTGCTTGGCATGAGCTGCAAGTGCAAAGACTCACTTCCCTGCTGCTTGCATGGGCCACAGGGACTATAGGGGAAAACTAAAGAGGAGCCCAACCACTACTGTGGTCTACCTGATTGTCTCCCTCACTTTTTTTCCCTCATGTCTCTCCCTATCCCTTTCTCCCACCAGCCTACACTACCACTAGCTTTGAAATGAGAGTTGGATGATAAAGCAGACCCTCAACCCTGCTGGAGCCTCTGCAAGTCCGTGGCTCTCCTGAAGGGCTCAGAAGTTCGGCAGATGTTGCCAGCACCATGGGCTTTCTGCAGCCCCTGAATGGGAATGAATTGCAGCTCTTGATTTGAAGCCCATTTTTAGTGGCAATGGCTTAAGGGTCTTTGCACCAGCTGATTTTCTTATGTGCACCCATGTGATGTTCAGTGGAATGGCACTTTTAGAATGGTGTCTTTTGCTCTATAAACTTCTGAAAAGAAAATTTTGCGAGGCTTGCACATAAATGAGAAAGTATTAAAAAGCATGTAGATCTCTCAGTGAGAGATACAGAAACATTTTGGTCAATGGCTTGTGACAGTCTGTGCTCTTACCCTGTGCCACAACATTCCCAAACAGGTGTTCCCTTCAGCTGTGTAGTTCTTCTGACGCAAAACCTTTGAGATAAGAAAGCATGGGTCAGGACTTGATTTCATTACTATGAACACGACTGAGGGCTGTGATGTTATTCACCAACCATCTGAATAACTAGGTAAAATTGATGGTTTACTTATGGTTTGATTAGATTTTGTGTCAGTTCTTACAGTGACAGATTTAGAGAAAAGAAATAAAAAGACAATGTAATGTAAAAATCAATAGTGTGGTGGGGAGGGAATGCAGACTGGGAAGTTTTGCATAGGGGGTAACATTGTATTGAAATGTTTAATTTCTTCTTTTATCCTTTTATATTTATTAACATTTAAACAGACTTCTAGGGATTTTTATTTTTATAATGTCTACAGCCCTTTTGCTGAGCTCATTTCCATTACACAATGTTATTTCAGCTGCTAGGCAAGAAGATAATGTGCCCTTCATTAAAAATAGCTAGGAAGAGAAGAGTAGCATACCCCCCCTTAACAAGCATTTCTTGTCCCTTATCTTTTTTTTCTCTCTCTCTTTCTTTTTTTTTTCCCCTTAACATGCAGCTCAGATCTTTTGTCTGTGGAGAAGTTTGATTATGCCTTAATCCAAATGGCCAGCTCAATCTATTTTAATCCAATTAACCAATTCAAACTATGCTGGGTGTCATAATCCATTTCTTAATCCAATTAGCTGTTGTCGTTCTGACTGCGGGTGAGGACTTTGCAGAGTGGAGGCTGTTGTTTGTTTTCAATTTCAGAACACAACATGGTGTTGCAAGCTAGTTCAGACTGCTTCCCTGGTAGCCCAAACAAGGAATGAAAGTGAGAGATGTCAGCAGCATTTGCATTCTTCCTGGTTTTGATCTATTTTATCAATAATTAAAGTTAGTAGGACTTGATTCTCATGATCAAATTGGATTTGTCTCTTTGATATTTTCTTTTCATGAAACTGAATTTAAATATACCACTTGCTGGAGACAGGCAAAAACGACTTGTAAATTTAGCTGGCTTAGCTTGGGGTGCTCAGCTTGAGATGGTTCAAGGCTTCTCTGTATTTTATGAAAATCAGGCCTCTTTTAAGGAAATGCAAAGTGACTCTCTCAGTTCCATAATCAGTCGTGAAAATCTTGCCCTTTGTATTTTGCCTTTTCAAGCTAATAGGCTGAGCAGTTTACCCAGTGAAGTGCAAGCTTGGATCTCATTGAAACTTTCCAAATACTTTCCTGTCTGACTAAGCCTGAATATTTATGAACATAAATTGTAATTTCAGCATTACAATCAATTCTCATTGAGTACTAACTTTATGAGTAATATTTAATTTTTGCTTTTACCCAACGTGGAAGAAATACAGAGATTTTCGGAGTTCACATATTAGGGAGCTACTGACTGCATGATCTATAGTCAAAAATATCATAGTGGACACAGTCTTTCCAGGGCTTGCTTTGTTAAAGTCCTATTCAGATTCAAGGCAACTACACTTTCCAGTTTGATTTTCCTTTAGACAAGTTGTACAATCTGATCTGAAAAGTACTTGGAGTTCTTTTCTATGGAAAATCAGAGGAAGGGTTAAGTTCCTTTTGGGCTGTTAAAAACTCTCCTCCACATACTAAATCTATGGTGTAAATCTGTACTTGAAACAGGAACCAAAAACTGCTGAAGTGTACACCTCAACAATATATGGTTCTTTTACAAATATTTCCCTGATTCTGGCATCAAATGATATGGGCCTTAACTTTGCTACAGTGATATTTTAAAAATAAATTTGAATCTTTTTTCCTCACCTTGAGAATCACAATATTTTCTATATAAATTATGTCTATTCCACAGTGAAAAAAAAAAAACCAAACCAAACCAACAAACCCCACAAAACAACAAAAAAACTATAGCAAAAAAAGAGATTAATGTAACAGGCAAAACAAAAATTATCTCTCAGAATTTCAACAGACAGGTTGCTTTTCTATCTTATTGTCATAATTTCTATAGTTATGACATTGATATTTTTCCGTCATGAGTCTAAATCACATAGAAGGGCTGGAGACATGGAACATTTAATCACACAAAGCTGGTCATGAGATTGGTGAGATTTATGAACACAGGGGAAAACATTATAAGAAATCATCAATTTACAAATAAAAATAGACTGTTTTCACCATTTTTTTTATGTTAGTGGAGAATTGATTAGGTGCTAGATCTATTTGGCATCTAAATCAGGAATTCTCCAAGGAGCTGAAGGCAATAACATTCTGGGCACCTCCATGGATCTTGAACAGTGCTCATGTTTCTTCAGGGTCAAACCCTTGGTCTGTGAGGGTAATGGAGACTTGCTGAAGTGACAAGTGGAGTTCAGCTCCAGATTCAGAGTCATAAGTTAAATGAATGCATATTGATCTATGGGCTGTGGACCTGCATCTGCCTGTAGACTGGCCTCAACACACATGGCAGAGATAATTACAAAGACTATTGGACAGAATCGTAACGTGCAAGCAAGAATTTGAAGCCCATAAAAGGAATGTGTCTTTTGGCCATCGCTTTGGGATAATGTTTACATGAAACTCCTCCATTTCCCTCAGATCATACAATGTTCTTCTGCATTGCTGAAGCTTCATAAACAAGCTATTTTCAAGAAGAATGTGCAAGGACACAGTAATGGAGGTTAGCTGCAGCTATGAATTTTATGAACAGTTTGATGGAAACCACATTAAATGGCAACATCAACCCACAAATCAGCTTTGCAATGCTCTTACTCCAATCTGGTGTTGAGGATGATTCACAGTGAATTTGCTTTTCATGGCCACCATTTGATGCAGTGCCATTTATCAGCATACCAGGCTCTTGTGCTGCAGGAAACTCTGGCATTACGGTTTTAGCAGTGTTAACAACTAACATTTTTACAATTCTGCTCATGTTAGCAAAGTAAGTACTGTAAATAACATCACAAAGACTACAGTAATTGCCCTCTTTGTAATGTGCCTGTTCACTGCGCTATCACCCAAGTCATAAAGCTGTCACGTCCTCTCCATGCATTGTCTTAGAACAGTAGCACAGATCTACTCAGACCAAAATGGGTCAAAACACAGCTAAAGGTGATCCACAAGCACAGGAAGAGCTGGATGGTACAAGGAAGAAAGAGTTCTCTTATTAATAGGAAAAAGAAAATTCTCTCTTGAGAATTATTCATGAAAGAGGTATATTAGTAAAAGTAAAGATGAGGACTGTTAGAATGTATAATATTAGGTAAAACAAAACACAGAGCTTTGGGATTTTTTTCCTTATTTTGACAAAGCAACAGTATCCCAGAATCCTGTGGCTCCTGTAGTCTGAATGAATGTAGTCCTTTTTGGGTCATTCACTGTAGCCTGGTTTGCAGTTCTCCCAGGCAGAGGATGGATCTCAAATAGGATTGGACCCTGATGTTCTGTTTTCCCTGCAGCAGGCCAAGATCCTTCCTGTACTGGGAACTCCAGAGCTGCATTCAGAATTCCAGGTACAATCTCACTAGAGCAGAATAGGGGAGCAGATTCAGCTCCCTCAAAGTGCTGTTCACGCAAAAAGCTGACTGAAAGCCTTCTAGAAGCGTAGTTTATTTAGAAGTAAAGCATCAAAGAAAACATTAAATGTAATTTATTTAGAAGTAAAGCATCAAAGAAAACAATAAATGTGGCATATATTCATATGAAGATTTCCCTACAGCTTGCTATGCTCTTGTTCTGGAAAGGCACCAACATCTTAGACTTTTTCTATAGAATCTGTTTCTTTCTTCCTCTGCTTAACCCTTCAGTCTGTTTCCCTAGCCCTGTTCTGAGAAGGAACCTCTTTGCTTCTCAGGAGTCCTTTAACTACTCATTAGCCTTTACATTTTCAAGTTCTGAACTTGGAAAAATAAACATATATCTTATTAGTAGATGGGGTGCCATGTACTTGAGGTTAATAATTTTGCCCATTATTTTTGAAGAATACTTTGGCATAAGTTTTTGTTCTGGGAAGACAAGTGCTGCTTCCTAATTAGTTTTTTATGCATCCCACTGTAATTTAAAGCAATATACTTACAAAGGAAATTCCTGAACTCCGTAGAATATGTAAAACTTTCATTGTAATGCTACTAAAAGTAGTCACATTTTTTGATTCTAAGAAATGAGATCAAAATAAGTGCACTTCAGCAGTAAACAATGAAGGGGGTTTTTTTTAATCATTTGAAGGCAACACTGTATCCCTCTTTTGTGCAAGGAGAAGTTGATGACCTTGCCACAGCCCCTTGCTGTGGAATAGAGCCCCTTTGCACTGTCAGTAGAAATATGTGTGTTTGGATCCAGAGGTCCCCCGTTTCATTCTTACTGTTGATAATTCATCTTTGCTTACAGTGCTACAGCTTACCCCTTCCATGCCTCAAGATGCATGTAGGGAGAATCTTTTAAGTTTCAGAGCAAACAAAACTGAACAATATTTGTTTTAAAATCTTTATTTTATGAAAATAATTTTAAAAGCCCACATGGGATTTTTTTTTTGTAAGAATAGCACTGGAAAGAACCACATACTTCACCAGTTCACATGTAGCAACATACTGAATGTCTAGGTTAGAAAAATCTCCCGGACACCTACTAGGACATCACTACGGGATATCTAAGAGGTGTCTAGACCACAAAACTCCCCTGAAATTCAGCACATTGCCTGAATAGAAAAAACCAAACCCCTTAATTATAAAATATCCAAGAAAGAGCACAAAAAAGAGGAGGAAAATCTCTAATATCAGGGAACTATTGAGTTCCCATAATTTGCATTCTTTATATAAGTTTTAGAGAGCCTGAGTTTGGTGGAAAGAAGTAGCATGAAAAATAGTCATGTTGTTGTTTAATGAGAATTTTTAGCCCAAACATTCTCCAGAGGAGTTATATGCCAATATCACAACACTTTGAGCTTGACTAAGGTGCCTAAACATAAATGTCTAGGTTTCTTCAGAAGCCTTGGGATATAAAAAACGTATATGGGCTCTGCACATATGGCAGAAGCATAAATGAAACCATGAAATGCTTTTCAACCAGCAGCTGGAGGATATGTAGGACACTTCAAATGATGTGTAATAGATATTAAGTTACACTTAGGATAATTATATCCTATACATATATATATAGCATACTAGGTATTACTGAAAAAATGTAATTGAGTCCTTTATGTCTTGCTATACCTGTTGGTAAAATAAGGAAAACAAAAAATATACAGAATATGAAAGAAATATATGTATGTATAGACCTGTGGCTGGAACAAGTGGAATAACTTCCTCAGATTTCAAAAGAAACTAAGTCAGCCTCTAACACGGTTGAACAAATAATAAGTAGCATAAGTGGTTCTTTAGCCTTGTTTAGCCATGCAGAATGTCCACATCAAAACTGGTTTTCTACAGTTCTCTCTGTTTAAAATTGAATTTTTTCACCATGATTTTATTTAGCTAATGAAATATGCTTTTAGCAATGCAATTTTGTTGTGTGACATTGATGCTGAATATTCAGAATTTAAGCTTCTCTGTGATTTTGGTGAGATCTAAATGTTGGATGACCAAGCAAGTGAAGAAAAGTCAACTAAGCTATTAATCTTTCAGGCAAAGATTGGAGAGAGTAAATGCAGCAGAGAAGACTGGAGAATTTGAGCAGCTTTTTCTTACTTTCAGCTGTAAAGTGTGTTCAGAGACATGGTATCATGAATAGCTATGAATAGAGGGCTGCTTCAGAAAATAGCATGAAAGTGTTGCCCAAGCAGTTGCAATCACCACTAAGTCTGAAACAACTTTCCAGGTAGTTTAATTTAACTTTCTGAGGTCCGTGGATGGGCTTTAGATGGTGTTTATTGCTGACTAAATCCTGAGCTTGCTCTTTTTCCCCTTTAGCAAAGGGGCTGCATGCATAAATAGAGTACGTGATACGTGCTCTTAAAAGGGCTGCAGTTAGGAGGAGAAAAAATAAAATGAAAGAAAAGTCTGCATATTCCTGTCCTGGTGGATGCACTCTGGACCTGGTGGAAGCCTCTGAAGGAGTAAAGACAAGGCAATTTCTTCAGGAAAAGAGCCCAAAGAAAGATCTGACAAAATCTCCTGATTCTAAAGTGGGGACACAGGCTGAAGATATGTCCAAAATAGCAGCCTTGGGAATTGGATTGTTTTGAATGCAATATTAAGTTCTTAGCCCAGTGCCTGGTGTGGTTTGATGGTTAGGATGAGCCAGACACTGTTCAAAATAGACGGTTTGCATGTGGAACATTTGCAATTTTGAGACCAGCGGAAATGAGCAGAGCTGGGGTAGATCATAAGAAACGCTGAGCTCAGGCAGGCTGGGGATCCATCTTGTACGGTTCGTGGAACGGCCTCTTTTATGTTGATTCAACAAAGACAAGTTGACAAGGGATAAAAACTGATAAAAAGAAAGTAGCTATCACACCTTTCACAGAATGTGTGAGAGCTTGGGGTAGGGAGAGAAGAGTATATATGGTTATGTCTCTGCTTGTTTAATGAAAAATCCACAGAGTATAATAAACCTCATTTCCATGAAATTAGCATACGGGTAAGGCTTTGTAGGATCTAAGAAAGGCACTTTGTTTGAACACATAGAGTATCAAAATTCTCATTTTAAATCTTTAATTAACTTTTCCCCCTCTTCATTATCAATCACTTATTTCAACTATTCATAGCCTCAGTAAGCTTCCTCTGGTGGCTAAGAGATAAGACATTTAAGAAATAAAAAGTCAAAGTCTGTGTTGCTTTTATTTGTATTGCATTTGAATTTGACCAGAATGCATTGGGGTTTTTATCAAAGATTTGAGTGAAGGGAGTACTAAAGCTGATTTGGTTATATACTTCCTGGGGACGAAGAATATGAATGTTCACATGTAGTCTCCAAATGAAAGATAGATAAACATGCGTAGACTGAGATTTTAATGTCATGTAATGCACACGAAATTTCTCCAGGTATTGTTTTAACAGATCCACATGAAATCTCTCAGGGTGTTCTATTAACAGATGCAACCTTGGAATGAGATGGAGGAAATGGGGTAAGATATTGCCATATGACTATCAGTGAATAGCAGTACCTGAAAAACCCCCAGAGTTCGTGTTTCTTTTGGTAGCTCGTGCGCACTCTCTTAGCAAGTAAATATTGTAACTTTTTGTATGCAAAAAAACCCTTTTTCACTATATCATGTTACTAATTTCCTTGCTCCGTATCTGTTGCAACTTACAAGTCTGATTTACTAGCTTGCAGTGTAGAGATGTGGTATCTTCAGTCTTGAAAATCTTGAAGACCCCTTGGAGAACTGAACAAAATTGTAAACGTCAGAGTTAGACAGCCCCAAATGTCCTGCCTTGGTAAAGTCCTGGAAGATTGCTGTAGTCAGATGGAGAAAAATACAAGTACAGCAGCTGACTTCAGGGAGGCTGTGATCTATGAGGGTCAGGCATGCAAACTGAGATCTAGGATATGTTGGGATGAGTAATTCCAGGAAGAAACTGAGGAGCACTAGTACCAGTGTAGTATTCATCATATACTGCAGTTGTGCAAATAAATTAAACAGGACCATGGGCCAATCAGTGGTGCATGGCCATCCCTACTTTCAACTGCTGGTACAGCCCTTGCCTGGTTTTGGTTTAGGCCAACCAGCACTTCCCAGGCAGTGCCTGAGCACAGCTCAGGGAATAATGTGGGCTGGGAACGATTCTCAGGACAGTGCAGAAAGCCAGGGGAGTGCCTGCCTGTGCAGAAGTGAGCCATGCCACGTCAACTAATGCCCTTCACATGCAGCTTATTTACCAATACAGATGTGGCCATCTCAGTGAAATTTATTCATTAATTTAAATTGAATGCTTCTGATCGTTACAGTGAGGAAAGCTGCTTTCAGATACCCTGCAGATACGAGATACTGTTATGACCAAGGAATTCCAGAATTTAGTTTGCAAAAAAGGATTAAAGGAGCTTGGCTGTTTTAACTTCACAAGAGCTTTGCCTAAAAATAATGCATATCAGAGAAGTAAAAGATGTATTTTCAGTGAAGAATAGTATTGGTATAAGAGCAAATAAATTCAGATAGTAGCCACGAACACAATTTTCACACAAGGTGAAAATGATAAGAAGTTTTTTTTCTACTCTCTGCCAGAATGAATGCTCATTTGAAGCAGATTTCCATTTGGAGTAGTGGACAAAAGGTAAACATTGGGTTCAAAATGGTAAAATCATGGCTGTGATTGCACAGTAAGATTGGTACTGCAAAATGTGTCTGGATTAAGCTAACTGAATGAGTTCTTTCAGTTTTCAGCTCCATGATATTGGATATTAAAACAATCGGTCAGCATATGAATTTTTAAGGCTAATTTGTGAGGGAATATGTTGAATAATCTTCCACATTTAGACTCAAACCACCAGTTGAAAATTTGACTACAGTAAAATTTATAGTTCCATGTAATCATTTTGGAAATACAGTTACCACTTCTGTAAACATGATTTTTTAATTGTGCTTAACAATAAGTTCTTTCCTTGTTTTACTAACTGCTGAGAATTCAGTGTTCACCAAGTAAAATGCACCAATATGTTCAAAACTGGCAATTTCTCTGCACAATCTAAAAGTATCTTTCTAAAAATCTCATCTTTTTCTGTTTTGATTTCTGACTTAACCTTTGATTTTGATCTACAATGCAGACAAATAATGTAACCAGGGGTTATGCATTAATGAAATGGGATGAAAAGTAATTTTTAAAATAAAAGTCTTTACCATGGCCTTCTCTACACTCAGGTCTGAAGGACTGTCCATGACCAGGAAGTCCAATATTTTATTTATTTTTAAATAAATAAAGGAGATTTTTAGATAGTCACTTGGGGAGCTTGAACCTTAGGATAAACACTGCAGCGCTGTGAGATATGCAACAAAATTGTTCTAGACTGCAGCCCAGTAGTCTTGGAGTAACTTGAATTAGGTACTGGTAGATGACATTTAGCCTTGGTAAATTTGTTAGAACATGAATTTTCAGCTCAAATTCAGATGTTCAAGAGAAGGTCTTTGCCTTGGAGAAAACCTCAGCTGAATCTGTTTCTTGCAGACCTGTTATTGGAATGGAAGGATAATTTTGGCAAAGGGATAAATGAACACGGTTTTAAATTCAGATGAATAATGTATAGTTCTAGTCACAATTACCAAACGTGCTTATTGTTAGAAAACAGAGAGTGCAATAATCCCTTGTTTATGGAAAATTGGCACATGCAGTGTATAGCTCATGACATAATTTATAGAGTTTTCTGTGGAGTCCTGGTAATTATTACTGAACTATTCATTATTGATCTCATTTGGAATGTTAATGAATTTAAATCCAGCTTGTTGAAATGCAAAAACAACCACAAAAAATCTATTGGTTTTGGGCAATTCTGTACTCACTGAAGCCAATGGAAATGTTCCCACTAATGTCAAGAAATACTAGATCTATCTGAATGTGGCTCCATGGTTGTTTTTATGCCTGCTGTGTTACTGTTTAACTCCATGATGTCTTTAGTAGCTTGTACGTGACATGGTCTGTGGCAGCATCCCTAGGCCTGCCTCATCCGTGGGTAGTACCTGAAACCAGGCTGCAACAAAGGTGGAGAGACACTATAGGCAAGGGAATGTAGTGCCAGGACAAGGGGGAATGGCTTCAAACTGAAAGAGAATAGGTTTAGATTAGATACTAGAAAGAAATTCTTTAGGGCGAGGGTGGCGAGGCAATGGCACAATTTGCCCGGAGAAGCTGTGGATGCGCCATCCCTGGAAGTGTTCAAGGTGAGGCTGGATGGGGCTCTGAGCAGCCTGGTCTAGTGGAAGGTGTCCCTGCCCACAGCAAAGAGGCAGAACTAAATCTTCTTTCAGGTCCATTCCAGCCCAAGCCATTCTGTGATCCTTTGATTGTCAAAGCTTTAATTACGTGAACAACATGTTGACACTTTTGGTCACTTTCAGAAGGGCCTCAGTCCAGGTGCTGGGCACAATGTAACAAGGATATGGAGAATATCTCAATTTCCTAATCTCCCCCAAAATTAAAAATGTTGGTGATTTCTACAGCACAGTGAAGTTCAGCTGGAGCAGGTGAGTGAAGGCATGCTGTAACCCCCTAAAGGGGTGGTGTACGTGCGTGTTTTTCTGTGGGTCTGGAGACCATGACAAGTCTAGCAGCACAGTGAGGACTGGGTTTTTTTGTTTGTTTGGTTGGGATTTTTGGGTTTTTTGGGTTTTTTTTTTTGGGGGGGGGGGGTGTTATTGTTGTTGTTTTGTTAATTTTGTTGGTTTTGTTAGAATCATCCTTGGATGCCTAATGAGAAAGTTTTAACTAAGGGTCCTGAAGTGGTAAAATAAAAGGAGCTAAGCAAAATATCGATGACTGTAATATATTGCTGTTAAATCCTGCTTTCAATTCATTGCTGTAAAGAAAATATATTTTAAAAAGGCAATTAATATTTTCAATAAAAGACTCACAAAAATATTTTATGGTAAAAATCCTTCAATTTATTTAGCTTGCACAAGAGGTATTTAAGAGGCAATTAATTACAAATACAAAGTGCCTCCACACGGATAGGTATCAGTACTCTAAACAGATGAGAATTAAGGGTAAAGTAATTTAGGCTGAAAATAATGTGCATATTTTTAAATCAAGAATGTGCTTAACCATCAGGGCAGTTTGCCAATGGACATGTAGATTTTTTCTTTCTTCATGTTGTCAAGTAAGGTGGCACATGTCCAAACACACATGCTAATTCAAGTCACATATAGCTGGCACTGAACATGGAAATTACTCAATGAGGTTTTATGGATTGTTTTACTCAGAATGACAGATCCTGTTGTGCTTTTTGCCCTTAACTGTAATACTCTGAGAATAAGCCTTTTTCATAATCTGGCTGATAACATTAGTCATATTTAGATCATTTGTCATAACGATCATCATACTTTTATAGCTTCATAAGAACATAATTTGCCAAACAGAAAAAAAAAAAAAGGTAAGTAGCAAGAATTCTCTTTCCTTCTCATTTTCTTTGTTACTCTGGGCTCAGCACTAAAGTATTCATATATTTTCCAGTGCAGTGAAAAACATGGCTGTCAGCCTTTGAACATCTGTTCTGAGCAGTTTATTTTTATATTCTCTCTGCACCAGGGAAAGTGTGTTCAGTGTCTTGTTAAGTAATTTTTTTTTTCAGTGGAAAGGAGGAGAAAGTGGAAGTTTCTTACTGAGGAGGTGTTCTGAGGGCTTTTTGATTCTCTCTTAGCATTCATGTTTCTTACCATTGGTGTAATGAATAGTTTGAGGCTTATGAATAAATCAGTTAGGTTTATAAAAGCCTAGACTTTGGCCCTAAATTCCATCACCTCTGATTGCTCCCTTCCCAAGAAAACTTGACTCTGAAACAGAATTGCCTGCATAATAAGTTGTGACCAGGTATGAGCGGGATACCCCAGATCAGATGAGATATATTAGATGAAAGAAACTTTGCAGAAAAGGAGCTGTGAGAAGGAAGTTGAGCATAAGAGTGAGCACTGTAGAACTTAAGGCTGACAGTGTATGGGCTGCACTAGAGAGAACACAGCCAGCCAGTCCAGGGAGGTGATTATTCTCTGTTTTCTATCCAGCATTTATGAGATTGCACCTGAATTTCTATGTCTAGTTTGGGGCTGCCTATCATAAGATGCTGAAGGAGCAAGAGGGTGAGGAAGCTGGGTTTGACCCACTTAGAGAAGACTATTGGGAAAATGTCACTGTGCTATGTTCAGCTTAACTAATTGGGTGGGTACAGAGGAGGTGGAGTCAAATTTCTCAGAGGCTTATACAATGGAAGGATGAGAGCAGTTAAAAATTGCAAAAGGTACTGTCTAGTGATAAGAAAAAAAATCACCATAAGGGTGGTCAAAGACTCAACTAGTTAGCACAGAAGGGTTTTGCAGTATCTGTCCTTGGAGAGACACAAAATTTGATGGGACAAGAGGTGAGAATTGGACCTAAATTTGAATCTGGATAAGCTTTGACTTGAAGTTGCACTAGATGACTTCTCAGGTGTCTTCCAGCTTAAACCCTTCTACAAATGTAAATACAACAATGTCCAAACATAATAATAAGGTGTTTGAATCACAAGTTTAAGTCTTTACAGGCTAGAAGCATGTATAGAAGCAACTTGGTCTGGCCCACAAAATGTCATTTAGATATAGCTATAAGCAAGGGGTAAAGAGTCCGTTATATTAGAGAAAACTAGTTTTCATCATAAAACTTTATGAAAATCTTTTCATTCCTGACCTTGTGCTGTGGTGTATCTGGAAGACCGGAATCAGGACTTTGAACTTCTTTAGGTAGTCTGTGGAAAGGTAAGAAAAAGCCTGGTGGACATATCTGATATGTTTCCTTTGGACTGCACTGTTGAAATGAGATACAGCCTTCTTTAGCAGCTGCGTTTCTGTAAGCCCTGAAACAGTATGACCATTTATATCGAACGCTGAATCACTGCAGTCTAAATGAGAAATGACAAAAGCATGAATAACCGAGGCCAGGTCACTGCCTTCCAGGAAATACTCTTTTAGCCAGCTGGAAAGAAAGCTTTTTACTGATGGTTGCTGTTATGTAAGCCCTGAGAATCAGTGAATAATTTCATGTTCTTGAAAAGATTTAAGGCCAGAGTGAGCCATCAGATCAAGTATTTTGAACTGCTACTGGCAGTTTTCCTCACATAATTTGTTTGGGTTTTTTAGTTTGATTTCTTTTTTTTTTTTCTTTTTTTTTTTTAAATGGCATCAGATATTCAATTGAAAATATTAGGAAAAGTATTAAAAAAATCCATCACAATGGTCAGCTTGTTATCCATCCTCATTTTTATCACCCACTCTTCAACCTCAGATTTCAATTTGCCTAACTTTAGCTTTACAACAGTGATTCTTTTATACCTTTCTTTGTTACAATTAAGAGCCTGGTGACATTTGTAATTGCCTTCTAAAGGTACTCCCCTCAAGTCTTTTCTCAATCCTCTTTCTTTAAATCTTTCAACAGGTGGCTATTTCTACAGTTCTCAAACATTTCATAGCTTTTTTGAACACTCTTCAACTTTAAAAATCCTTTGATTATGAATATGAGATTGTCTCATCTACTAATTGTATCAACTACCAGTTTTACTCCACACACTGTTTGCAGAGTTCAAATATCTCAGTCACAGAAGTAAAGTGTTCATAATTTCCATTTTTTCACAAGTCATGTAATCTATTTATGATAGCGTTTTAAGGGGAATTTGCATTGGATTGTTAATCTCAAATATTTTCTGTCTCACTAGATACCAGGTTGGAGCCCCTTATTCTGTGAGTTGTTTTCCCTGTTGCTTTATGACCTTGTTTTCTATTAAAAAAAAAAAATTATGAAGGCAATTCCCCAAGAAATTCAGTTAGCTTTAACTTTAGCATCCTGCCTATCTCATTTACTGAAATTAGAAAAAATATATGGAAATTTTCAATGTATTTTTATAAGCAACTATTTCACAGTGTCTTTCAGACCTTTACTGAAGAGGATCATTAATGTCCTCCATACTCCAGGTGGAGCCTTGGTGGAAAAAAAAAAGCCTTTGGCAGCTGTAGCTTGTCAGCAACTGTGCACTGACACTTGTCAACAATTAATTCTAAATTAATGAAATATTAATTAATTTAGCAGGTGTTACTGCTGTCATTTTGCATGATGTTAATATTTTGACTGAATGACATACACCCCGAAATGGCTACAAAATCCAAGTGAGCGCTAATGTGGTGTGGTGGGGTGAGGACCTCCTTAATCCAGCACTGAACAAGCTGGCTTCAGGGAAAAAAAAAGCAGAATGGTGCTGTACCTTGGCTGGTTAGCCTTTCTGAGAGGGCCGCTGATCAGCACGGCTGCGGAGCTGTACAGATACATCTGTGCAACTCCGGTGCTGGGGTCTGCTGTGATGGGGCATTATTGGCTCACTGGCAGTCAGGGTAAGGATGCAATCCCTGCACATGGCCTTTATCAACCAAAATTTTAATACTATCAAAGTTAGATAAATTGGAAAGAATTATATTTTTTCACACGGTCAGTTTATTTTGTTAAATCCTCAGTCAGATATTTTAGGATTTCTCCTGAGACTTATGACCAACCAATTAACCAGCTTTTAGTTATATCACTCTTCTTTATTATTTGTAATATTGACATTGCCTTAGCTATTTTGAGGCTTCCTAGCATTTTCTGAATGTAGGTGTGAATAGCAAGCTTTATTATCATTTAATATGAATGAGCCACGAATTTCCTTAACCAGAATTTTTATGACCCTCTTATCCAAATATTTTAGGCCTCCTGATTCAAAAATGTTTATCCTAAGTAGATGTTGTCTAATTTCTTCCTAAGGCTTATTAATAGCCTAGAAATTGCCTGCCTGTCCTCATATGGTATGAATGCAGCACTCTGCTTCTTTCCAAATATAGAGACACAGTATTTATTGAAAACTTCTGTTCTTTCCATGTCATCATTGACAATTTTACAATCTGCATTTCTTAATAGACCTTGTCTATAATTTATTTTGTTCCCAATACACTTTCAATATTTTTTTAGAATGTCTTTAATTCTGATAGTCTGTATAACTGTTGCTCTAAACTACATTTGGCAATTCATAGCTCCTATTTTGTTCATGATTTCACATTTTTTCCACATATTTTCCTTAAACTGTTGTGCTTTTGTCCTTGCCAGTGAATGAAGACAAGACTCTAGCTAAGGTCATTCCCATTCTTAACAGTGACACTTGGAAACTCCAGAGGTTTTTCTTCATTTCTGTCTGTCAGCATTTTTCCTTCTAATCAGTATTTTCATTAGTTTCTTCAGATTTTGAATATAAACTAGTTTGGAGTATTATGCATTTTCTTTAAATATCTATGTTTGGAGCAGTGTTTGGTCTTATTGAATATGAGTTCATGATCCGCAGTTTCTAGGCAACTGCTAACTCCCAATACCATGGTTATTCTGCTTTATTTGGCACAATTAAGTCCAAAATTATCTTCCTTTTCCTTTGCTGTAATTCCTTTAGCATTATAAAATCATCATACATATTTCTGTGGATTCTTTAGGAGTTTTGCTACCAGCTATATGAGATCACCTGTCTGCATTTCTCAAATTCAAGATCCTGTAACAGCTTGATTTTCCTTGCACATAATCAGCAGATACTTAGGAAGAAGCACATTCTCATAATTCAGAGGCCAGTTAAGTCAGTGGCAGGTTCTCTTAGTAAGATATGTTAAGTAGAACATTGATCTATGTGCCTGCATGATCCCTGGGTTTTGAATCACCAATAAAACTTAAACAGATAGCAGTACTTTTAATGGAGAGTTCAGCTTCTATGATTCCATGATCCATTATGCCATTATAAAACAAATTGTATGAGTTTCGTGTGCCATTTATGTGATGCATCTCCACAAATTGTGACAGTGCCAGTTATATCAAATTTCTTCTTCATCATCGAGTGCTTATAATTCTCTTATGGTGTATCCATTCTTACATGGAGTCTGTAATAATCACTTCTAAACATGGTTGTCGAGTACAAATTTGTTTCCATATATGTTGCACAGAGCTGAAAATTAGGTATCTGGGTCACGTACTTTGCTCTCCATTATGCCCATACAGCTTGCCTTAGTGCTGAAAATGTCTAAATGATGTACATCATGAGGATATTCCTTCCACGATCTGGTTTTAGAGTTGAGTCTAAATATGAAAGTCTCATATTTTTCCTGTTGCCAAGACTTTTCTTTCAAACCCAGGATTCATTGCGTGTGCCTGGATTTCCCATTTCCTTTCTGAGTGCTTCACTCTATTTCAAAATAGAGTTCTGTTTTGTCTTTAATGGCTGAGAATCCATAATTCTCAGTGAATTTTCACTTTTATTGGAGTAGCGAAGGTACAAACTTGTGGCTATGAAAATAGTCTTGAAAGGCACAATTATCATTCTAGCCTATATGCAGCATCTGACTCTACTCGTTGCTGAATACTGCTGTGAAACATTGTGAATCTACAATTCTAGGGTAATGTTAGCACCCTAATGAGAAATAAGGATGCTAACACTTCAGCAGAGGGGCCTCCATACAGGACTTCTGATAGGATGAACTGCCCATGTGGGGCGGGATCTTGTATGCTGTTAACTACTGCATCCCACTAAAACCAGTGAAATAATTGGTTGATTTCAAGAGGAGTGTGTTGAACAGCACTGAAGATTTTAGTCAGAGATCAAATCTTCAACATGACTTTCTTGAAACAGTATAGCCTGTACTACATTGAATCACACAGAAGTAAACTTGCAGCGTACTTGTTGCTACTAATGACACAGAAATCTAAAGACATTATCTGAAATGAAGACCCCAAACCAGTATTAACACTGAGAGAAGGTGACTTGTCACAGATAGTAATATATTATTAAAAAGAGGAAATGGAAATCAATGGTTATGTTGCATTAAAGCACAGAAGATGGCACTGCAGACTAGATACTTAAAATGTTCTATTTCTTCTACCTTGTAGCAATCACTGATGTTATAAAACCTCAAGAATATCCTATTATTTCTCATTTCTAAGCCACTACTCATACAGAAGTGAATACCTGCATTCTGTACTTCTAGTAGATGCAGTCCTGAAAGGCAGTGTCATCAATTCTGAAACCTGTGAAGATCTGGCATGATGATTTTTTCTGCTTGTTGAAACTGAACAGCTATAAATACTTGTGAGATAGTAGGTCATTTAAATAAATTTTATACAAATGTTCTTATGATGTGCATCAGTAATTTTTTCACTGTCCAGATTAATCTGAAAATGACTACAGTTTATTTTAGCTGGATGACTTTTTTCTACAGAAAAATGACCAAAGGCTTCTTTGGAAATTAAAATCTGCTTCAACAATATTATTGATAAATATTAATCTACAATAAGTTGCTATTGAACCCTAGAATGAAAGCTTGTTCTTTAATAGGATATTAAAAGTTAATTTCCTGGGGGCGTGGAGGAAGACGTTTACACAATCACCAAATGGAGAAATTATAAAATCACCACATGGAACCCCTCTAATGATAGATGTAGTGCATTTGTGTGAAATGGCTTGATTAAAACAACCTCTGAAGTTCAATGAACATAAGATTTAAATCCTGTCTTTTCTGCTGGCCATTTGACTAAAAGAGTCCTTGAATTGAATACTGATGGTGATAGGGAGCACTTTTAAAAATATAAATCCTCATTCTGTGAGAGGTGGGTGTATAAATGCGCATAATATATATAGGAAAGGTTGAGGAGTGTGATGGCATTGGATCCTCTTGTCTTGCTATCCTGAACTAATTTTGCTGTGGTATAAAAACTCTTAAACTCTCAGCTTACCCTGGTGAAAAACCAATGATGGACAATTACAAGTAAAAGAGTAGTTCTCTAATTTTTTAACACATTCTAATCTTCTATAAATGTCATAACATAAAATGAAAATAGCAAGAATGCCTTAGTGTCATCAGCCCCTTGCAGATTTCCCCTCAATCGGCATGACTTGTGTTCCTCTGGCAGAGAAGAGAACAGGTTTTTATTCTCTCAAAGGGTGCTTTTTCACACTCCACCTATAGCACTTGCACTCTCTGTTTCCCCGACGTGCACTCCTCTGCCACCCTCCATCTGTGCAGCCAGCACCCACAGCCTGGAGCTCCCTACTGCTGTGCCAGTTCTTTGGCATGGCCACGCTGACTTCACTGCTCAGCAATGTAGGCAGTAGTCACACCACTTAAAGTTCACCTCCTTCTTCATGATTCATTAATGCTTTTTGTCCTGAAGATCCCAGGTCTCGCTTTCTCAGTTGGAAGATGGATGCCACAAACATTGCTAGGTAATGGAAATCAGAGATGCCCTCAAAAACCTCTCTGAAAGGTGAGGCGAAGGGGCTGAGAACCTAAACAGTGATCTGAGGCATTTCCAAGACAAAAATAAAACCCAGGAGAAAGCAAATGCACAAAAGTTGTACAAGCACTTGACACCCCCCTTTTTCCATTACTGAAATTCTGCTCATTTTCTGCATGAGGTGGTGTATTTATTGCTATCTGTCAGACTGCAGCATAAAAATATCAGCCATAATTACATTCATGCTACCAGCCTTGACATTAAAGTTAATCTGAAAAACACTCATTTTCCTATACTACCTTATGTAACCAGGACTCAGATGCAGAGATGGTTCACTGTCAGGTTTTATTCTACTGTGTTTCAATGCAGAGAGTTACTTGACAGCTGTGAAAATGTTGGCTTGCCCTTTGTCTTACAAAGGGAAGTATTCGAAGAGCCTGACATTTGTCAAATGAAACTCTTATCTGTGTGACCTATTTTTAGGTACCCTTTGAAACCTTATGATAAGTACCTGAAACTAATGATCCTTCTGTTTCAGGAGAGAACATTTAGGAATGGCTTATTAGAAGAGAGAGACACAGGGCAAGAGAGACCCTGGCAGTGTGTTGTGATAAGTTGTAAGCTTAAGATTCTATAAATTGGTTTAATTTTTAGGAACAATTTTAGAAAACCAAAAAGATGTTCTAGACTGGTTGTACGCTGCTCAGATTGTAGACTGAGAATGGGGTGAGTGGGGAAAATCTTGTCCCACAACTCAGTTTAAGTAAGCTTCTTAAAGAATTTGAATTTATCTTCAATAGAAAGAACTCATTATTTTAATTATACAAATATTTGACTGCAGATAGACAACTCCTGGATTTTAAGTACCTGTAGATTAGGCAGGAGTCCGGCAGAGTGTTTCACAGAACCCCTCTGAGAGGGAGAGTTATCTAAATTATCATAACAATCCAATTATAAACATATTATAAAGATAGATGTACAATAGTTAAGCAAGTGTCATTCTGTGGAATAAGTAGTGTTGGATGTACAGTATTGTCCCTTTCTGTTACCTGAGACCGTGGCACCTTGTACATAGGATGAACAGAGGAAAGATTTCTTTTGTCAAAAGAAATGTGTCTCAGGGAGCAGTTTACTCGGAGAGACTTCAGGTTTAGTACTAGTACCAGTACTCAAGGTGTCAGATCGCTGTATGTACGCTTGGGGAAGTTTGCCTTCAGAGATCCCAAAACATTTAAAATTGTGATCAGGAATCAGTGATCAGTTATACAAAACAAACTGGAAGTGTATGGATGGTGTTGGTCACAGAATCATAGAATGGTTTGTGTTGGAAGGAACCTTAAAGATCATCCAGTTCCACCCCCCTGCCACAGACAGGGACACACCTGCAGCACTTCAGGTGGGGAATCGTGAGGGTGGAGCAGAGGGCGAGTCAGAGAATCGTGCAGTCAGAGACGTGCCTGGTTGCTCCACTGCAAATATCTAGGATGCATACACCTATAGCATAGAAGCAAGGCATGGAAGTCAAGTTCTAGGATCCAATGAGACTTACATACAGAGCATGTGACTTTTGGTAGGTCAGAATTTGCCCTTGACAGGAGATGGGGATTCTCTCCTGGTTTTACTTCCTCTCAGGGGAATGTTCCTCCTCAAAAAAAATCCACTAATTTGGTTTGAAGAGGCTGCACAAAGTCAGCTGAGCGTCACCTTGGAGTTTACAGGTAAACCTGTAATTTACAACGTATGAGAAATGTGACTACAAAGAGTAATAATTGTCCATAAGTTGAAGAAAAACTGAAATGGTCTCACATTTGCAATGACTATGATATGTGATTCTCTCCATCCACTACAAGACAGATGGCAACAACTTCCGAAATATCTAGGTACACATTTACATCCTGACGGTGATGCCATGATGAATTTTTGCCTTTTCTTTTATACCCTTTTTGTATATCTTTTATAACTTTTGGTATCCTCAGTGCTTTTTAGCATACCTTCTTAGACTTATTTTGTTAAGCTAGGAGACTAAACATCTTAGAAGCTTCCTAGTTAGGGATCAGAAAGCCCCTGACACCAAGGTCCTCTCCAGAACACATTTTGTAAACTAAGATAGAACCATCCAGGGGAAGGTTCCTTGGGGAGGGGGGCTCACTCAAGCCTCTCATTGGGGAATCTTTGATAGATATACTAATTGGTAAGGCCTATAAAGATATACCCGATTGATTGTGGGTGTGCATTGCGGTGTGCATTTTGAGGCATTCCATCTGGATGGGGATCTGGATGGGGATCCACCTAAGGATCCTTAAAATTATTACCGAGGTAAAATCACTTTTTCCCTTCTAACTGTGTTTGGTTCTTGATTTTAAGACCAGGAAAAGGCATCAACAAGTGCATTTTTTAGAGGCAGATCAAAGGTAAAAAGTTCACCATGAAATGGCCAAAGTTTCTCAGCTATTCAGGTAAGATTCAGCTCTGATGTTGGGGATGACAAAATAGTTTTCTTGGGAGGAATAAATTTATGAGAGAGTTGCTGAAATTTTGGAGGAAGTGTATAGGAAGGCAATGGATGGAGACACTTGGCTTCATATAGCTGAGGGCTGTCGAAATGTAGGGGTAAGCTTGGTGTTATGGTTACAAGAGAGTGAAAGGTCCTGCTCAGTGGGAGCGAGAAGGACCCTCAAAGGAAGGGGTAGGTTGCAAAAAAAGAATTCTCCCTGGAGAAGGTTGTCATTTGGGCCTGGAACTGACAGGAACCTGTGGCAAAAGCCATGGCTTGGTTTTAGAGCTAGGGTTAGAAGACAGGCAAAGCCTAGAGACCCAGTGGAAGTGTGGTTGGAAAGCACTTCCACAGGAAGGTGTAGGCTGCAGGTCTTGCAGTAAATCCCTTCTCCTATGAATTGCCCAGCTTCACCATACTCTCCCTGGCACCAAGAATAATTTTCTCCTCTCTTTCCTCCTTCTTCCTTCAGCCATTCCTATTCACCTTCTGTGTTTCCTAGGCTTTTAGAGGGCAGAGTATGGGGTGGTGGTTGCTGATGCTCCCTATTGCTGTTCAAAACCCTACTGTTACCCCCTGGTTACTCCAACCCATCCTGCTGCACTAACAGCGAGAACGGAGAGCATCAGGGAGGAAGAAGGCTAGAGCATCCTGTCTTTCTTTCTTTTACTAGACAGTTTCTACTTAGCTGTCTAATTTGTCTGTGCTTTGAGACAGCTCCCTTCTAGTCAGTTCAGACTGAGAAGTAAAATGTAGAAATAGCTGAGCTTGTTTTCAGCCAGTCATTGAAGACGTCTGAGCACAGCAGTAAGGAGTCCCTGTGGGCCAATTTTTTCCTGTGTTTCAAATACTTGCAGTGTCTGGAAGATTGCAGCATCAAATGAGCCTTTTCGTATACGTTTTCATTTCTGGTTGTTCAAACCGTGATCCATACTCAGTGTGATCATGCTTACACCAGGTCTATTTGCAATCTCAATTTAAAACACAAATTTATCAGCAAATTATGTCACATGCAACTTCAAAATAATATTTGATCACAATGAATTCAAAAAGTAGGTGCATCACCTCCTCTAGCTGTGATATGAAATGGTTTATGCCATCAATACAGATCTGAGATTAATGAGTCAAACCACAAAGTATAGAAAAGTCATTTGTCACCCCAGATGGCAATTTAATCAGTTGGAAAACTGACCAAGTGAACTTCCAGCACACAGAGGCCTTATTAGAATGATTTTCAAAGTATGGCCTGAGGTTACAGAGTTTTAAATAAAACTTTTTTCAGCCAGGTAATCTATTTAGGTTCCTCTGTGGATGCAGAAGGTACTTATTCTACTACAGACAAGCTGGATGTAATAATATAGCATCCTATGCCAATAAATGTTCCAAGCTTAAAATAATTTTCTTCTCTCTTGATGTAAAATACTGAGTTTGTAACAACTTGAGATTTCTAACTGTTTGCCTTTCGACAAATAGGTTACTGAAAATTCCAACAGAAGATTGCTTGAGAAAGTTGCTATCAGATTGACTAAACAGTAAATATTGCTCCTGAAAATGACCCAGGTTACCCAGGGTGCTTAATTTCTACAATGGAAGAATTGTAGTCCCTTCAACTGGGTCAGCTGGTTACATTTGGCTTATTCTGCAGGTGCATAAGACTGAAGTAGAGCAAAGAGTCCTGTCCCCAAACCGTATTTGCTCTGATGAAACCATCTCCCATGTGGAAAGATGGCATCCATTCCATTCCACTTTGGCTATTACTACTGGTAGGACTGCTAGATTCTCAGAAACTGGGAGCATAGCTGACTTTAAATGACAATGATACTGTCATGATGGTATCACAAACCTCATCAGTATCTCAGAAAAGTCTAGCTCAAAAGTTTGTCAGTCTCTTGAAGTATTTCCCATTTAAAAATAAGTAAAAGAAAACTACATTGGAAACTTTTAAAAAGCAAGGGCAATTTTTATAAAGCTTGTCAATTAATAGAAAATATTCACATAGTGTTAATTAGGGGTCTTCCCAGCACCAGAATAACTCTGAAGTGGAATCTGAATCTCCTGTTCCAAATGCTAAGATTGCAACAATATGCATCTCCTCGGCTTCCAAGGCTGTAGTTCAGGAGGTTATGGCCTCATTCTCAATACTCGTATATCTTCTAACAATGGTTTGGGTTTTTTTCTGCAGAGTATTTGAATTAAATGGTTAGTATTTTAAGCCATGATTATTGTGCTGGATTCTAGATTAATTTCACTGAAGTGAGAGTAGCATGAGATGGAAATTAACAGAAATAACATATGTGGCTGGATAGTAATTTTGACAACTGGGTTGGAAACAAAAACACTAATCACAAGAAGTTGTGAGGATGATCTGCTATGTTTTTGGGGTTTTTAAATACACTGGCTTTGTAGCTCCTCTAGGAAAGTTAAGTTTAAAATGACAAATGGACAGGACTGCGGAAAAATTTCGTACTTTACCCAAGTGACAGTACAGACAGTAGCACAAAGCTCTGACTACCTTGCGAGAGAGACTGACTGTGTATTGCCTGAAGAAAGAATGCCATTCAGTTAATCATGGGCAGCAATTCCTATTGCTTCTAAATGTTCCTGGCCATCTTTCCATGCTCAAACAGAGCTACCTCTGATCTATCTGCCCAGAGAATGAGGTACGATGCTGTATGAGCCATTAGTGATTCATGAGCCACTTCAAGTTAGGATGGCCCAGGCTGTCGGTGAGTGCTGCTGCCACCACTGGTAGTGGAAACCAGTTGCCACTGCTAGTAGTGCTTTTAGTCATTAAAAAAACAAACAAACAAACAAACCAAACAAAAAAAAAACAGCCTGGGAAATCCTGAGCTATAGGCTACTCTAAATAAGAGGGGATGAGCACTGCACAGTACTTTATGATGTTCAAAAGTTTTAATTTATACAGTGTTGCATTGTGACGCCTGGCTTCGGCCCATGTTATGACATGGATTAAACTGCCTTTACATGTCACCTACATCACATTCTGCCCCAGGGCTGACTCATGTGTGTGTCAGTCACCTGTATAGACTACATTAAATTGCATGTACATGTACTATGAATTCACATTGCTTAAACGGCCTTAGAGAACAAAGATTTCATATCCATTCTATATAATACGTTCCAGGGCTAATCTGTCATTATGGTCAGAAGTTTATCTAACATCCTGTATCTCATTTACTAAATCTTAATCCATTTGGATAATAGCCAAGTCTTGTGGGAATGTCAATAGTTGATCTTCTTAAAAACAGCCTTATGTATATTGTAAAACTTATACCCTGTGTGGTCTTGGAGGACTATTTAATTTCATAAAAAATCCCCATTTCAGGTATTTTTACCTGTGACTAGCCATTCCTACTGTCTGCTCAGTGCTGACATACTTTTTGTATGAATAAATAGAAAAAAACCAAACCCAAAACACCTTATGAAAAATTAAACCAATTAGGATGGTACAGATGAGAGGAAACAAAGGCTTTGACCTGGGAAAGCTAGTGCTTCTGCCAAGAAAAGGCATGGAGAAAAAGAATGTGTATTGTATTTTCTGGACTAATTGGATTTTTCAGGCTTCCCTCATTCTTTTCTCTAGGTATAACTTTTTAGAGCTCTCATAATGTGGGAAGTTCAAATGATGACACAGTTCTCTAGATGTGGCTCCACAAAGGATACATAGAGCAGTTTATCTCTTCTGTTTATTAAACATCACATGCCAGTCAATACAACCAAGAATAACTTAATTATTGTAACAGCACCAGCTGGCTGACTTCGTACTAAGTTTGTAACATGTTGATACTTGTTTGCAGTGTCCTGTCTACTCTGCCATTTTTCACTTACTCTTCAGGCATTTCTTTCTCCTAAGAAAACATTTCGTACTTTATTTAATTTCATTTATTGCATACTGTTCAAGCGTTTCTCATTTTTGTCTTCTCTGAAGTGTTCACAACCCATCAAAACTTGTGTTGTGTGGCTCAGTATTGGTGCTGGGTGAGAAATTTTAATTCAGTATTTTTCTCCCGGTTTTCTTCAGAAGTGAAGCACTAGCAGGAATATTTGATCTTGTGGAACATTTCAGTTCCAGCAGGGAACTGATGGCTCCACTAAAACTTCTCGGACTGGCTTGCCGTGAGTCACATACCTCTGAATGCAGAGCTGTGGCACAAGACAGTGCTGCTCTCCCCTGCTCCCTCGGATGCGTGGAGTTTACTGCCACTCTGTGAGCTCATTGGTTGGCTTTTAAAAGTCTGCAATTATCTCCACCAAGAATAGTATTAACTTTAGAAAACCTCCTTCAGTCCATCCTTTGTCTGCTGCCAGCTGCTATAGATCTGTCTGTCCCACTGAATTAAATTAGCACATCCAAAAGCAGTGTCTCTCAAGTGATTGACAAAAATTCTGCCGTTGCTCGTAAGGGAAATAGGAGTAGAAAAAGGGCTAAGAGCAGCCTTCAGTGACTGTATTTGTGAGACGTGGAGACTGTACAGATCCTCAGCTGTTACATACTGTTATAACTCACTGAATATAAATATAATTGAGCTACACTAATGTTAAATTTTTTGAGAGCCTGGCCTGGAACACAATTAAATATTTCAAGGCTGAAGTAACTGGTCCACCACAAAGCATTAATATAGTGGTTTACTTTTACCATGGGCTGCTCACATGCACTAAGCAACTATAATTGTGTTCTTATTTAACCCTCATATCTCTGTCATCTATATAACTCTTTTGTCAGACACTGTTAGGCAATAGAGGCAGCTGGGTTCAATTTCTGGGTCTGCCTGAAAAAAGTCCAGCAGAAAGACAACCATTCTAATATTTTGCTTGACATCAGTTTTAGCATCCACCTCCAGTTTTGGCAAACTTTTACATTGCCTGAATCATGGTGGATTAGCAGTACATTTGCAATTACAGGCAAAGATTTAAAACAGCAGGATTAAATCAAGGATTAATTTTATTGTGCTGAAAACAGTAAAATGTTAGCTTTAGGAACTTGAGATGAGGACGCACAATTGCTTAGGATGCACTGTTAGTGGTGCGGGTTCACCAGAGGAAGCTGCTACGCTCTGCTAGACAATTACAACCCAAGTTAATTGTCCTTGTGCTGTGGAGGCGGTGTGCTGAGCAAACCATTCTCCCATGCCTAAGGCATGGAGAGTTTGGGAAAGCTCTGCTTCCTATTACAGTGCTGCTTCATTTTTGAATGGGAAGTCAAGTGGTTTTGGCTCCAGGGTGCTGACATCAGAACCATTGCCCACTGCTCACCCGTTTCGGGGTTACTGGATGGTAGAGCCCTGCCGGCAGCCTGGACCATGGGAACGTAGTTTCTGAGTCTCCCAGCAGTGGCAGCACTGGGATCTCTGCAGCACTCTGTGTGCCTCGCTAAATGTGTAAGTGGCTTTAGGTAAAGCACCAGCTGGGCCCTGAATTGAAAGACTCCAGCCCAAAAAGGTACTGGTGGACCATTCCTCAGGTGTTGATGCCTGGTGTAGCATTTCAGCTCCCCTGGAGCCCTCTCTGAATCTCTGTCCTGTGCCTCTGAGCACCTTACCCTCCCTTACCTTCCCCAAGCTGTTTGGTATGCAAAGGTTGGCATAAGTGGGTCTAACCAGGTACTCCCCAGCTGCAGGGGAGACATGCAGAAGGGTTATGAAATTTTTAGCAAACTCTCTGTTTTGGATGCAGAGATGTTGAAGGAATGAGTGCAGCCATCAGAGAAAAGAGAAGCAAGAACTTCTTGGGGTCCACAGACAGGTGCAGGGGCTACAGTGGAGATTTCTGAGCAAGGAAGCTGCTGCCTGCTATTTTTTAAATTTTTTTTTATTCAGAGAAACAGGACTGAGCAAAGACTGTGTGCAAATAAGTACATTTACACAGACAATATATTTGTCTCTGCTCACCAGCTTCTTATTTTAAGAGATCCAGAGTTTTGACTAGAGTGAGTAATATTACGAATTGCATTTTTTTAAACATTATTAGACTGTGTAAATGTATCAGTGGTTATTTCTTGGGGATGGAAGGCGTCGTGCAAAAGTGTTAGGTGAGTGTTTAGCATTGCATGTACCATTTTCAGCTCATTTCAGATGCACTGCTTTTTTGTTATAGATTAGATGAGAATGGAAAACATCAGATTTTCATGTAACAGGACATTTTAAGTTTGAGAAAAGAGGTGAATCCCTTCTAAGCTGATTAAATAATAACTTTTGCTTCAGATGAGCAGGAACTGAGGATTTAGAAAGCAATGAGCTGTATCACATCCCATTTTCAAATTCCTTTCTCATGTGCTGCAAGGAAGCATTATGGATACTGAAAGAGAAGTAATGCGAATCATTTGTAAAATAATGCAAGCCTGTTTCGATCCTACTTCTCTAGTTCTTTATCTTTTCTTCCTGTCATGGACTTGTAATGTAATGACACCCCTCCTGCCCAAAATATGTTATTTCAAACACTATGGAAAGAACCAGTGAGAGCAACCTATCTCTCCTATCTCACGTGATTTAGTTACCTGTAATAGTCTCTCTGGTTCCTATCATTAATGGAATCTTACTGTTAGAAAATGAAGAAAAATTGACTGAAATAGGAATTTTCAAAATGTTATCGGAAAGCAAGTCCTAGTTCTTATGCTTTGTTGTTGTGGTCTGGAATTCCTTGAAAGCAAAAAGAGAAAGGCCAAAACACAGCAACGAGAGCCCATGAAAGCTGCTGGTGGAGCAGGAACGCCAGGCAGGGGATGAGAGAGAGCTGTGCTGCTGGCACTGACATGCAGCAGAAGGGCTCGCCAGTCAGTCGTGTCCTGTATGAAATCCAAGAACCTGCTGGGTTAGACTGCTTAATATTTATGCAGTTGAATTATACTTGCTGTTCCTTTGGCAATTCACAGGTTTGACTAAAAAGTGAGTGCAGAGAGAGTGCACTCTTCAAAATTTTTGTGCTGCTTTAGAGTAAGCTTTTGGCATGACACTTTCTATTTACTAAGAGTTTTCTGCAATTTAACAATATATTGATTTGTTTCCTGAATCTGCTAGTAGTGAAAAGTCTGCTTTTATCCAGACAGTCAAGGACTGCAGGAAGAAACAATATATTTTATTAGCTCACCTCATCGACCTGGAAAAAAGTAAAGGTTTCAGGCACACAATTTCTTCTTCAGTCCAACATATGTATATGTATGTGTATGTGTATATGTATATGTATATGTATATGTATGTTTATTTAGTTCTTTTTAAGATTCTCAGTTTGCTGGCAAACAGCACTCTCCTGTTTGTGCACTTATAACATGCTGTTATAACTGTTTTAAGAAAGGTGCTCCTCTGTATCACTGTTGCTTACGTTGCTGAAGGAACTGTTCTGAATTTCTTCATATGCATCCTCTCCTCTAGTTGGTCCTTTCATTGTCTGAAAGGTAGGCTGGCTGGGTTTATGTATGCTAAAGGAAAAAAATACATCTGGCAAATGAGTCAGTATATGACTGACTGGAAATTTTTCAGTGGAAGAAGTATCCTTGGTAAATTAGTATTTGATTTGTTTTTTCCCGAACAGTATAAATTTTGTTGGCATTTCATGCATAAAGAACTGTGTTTCCCAGTATTTCTTATGACAAGTGATTTAAAAACTATTTGAAACTCATGTGTTTGAAATAATGTTTTTCATTTTATAGGTGTTATTTTTACACTATTTCATTATTTTGTCACTTGTACATAAAATGCCATTTAACAGTGAAGTAACTAAAATATCTCTTTTTATTTGTTTTGCATTAAATATTTTATAAACACTTACATTTACTCTGAGACCAGAGACAGTGTAATACTTTGGTATGACATCACAGTAAGCACTACTATCTGTCATGAAATACAAAAAAAGTAATAATCAGAAAAACATCAAGACTAATACCTTGAGTCTAACAATATTGTTTATTTTTGTTACTAATCACGTATTAAAATAAGTTACAACTTGAAATTCATTAGAAATAAAATATTTTGATAAAATCTTGTGTTCTAAATTAGAAATGAAAGTACCAAAATATTTTGTGAAATGAGCATTTATAATTTTGTCCATCTCTGTTTAATAGCACTGATGGCCTTGGAAAAGTTGACCAGCCTCACATGAAACCAATGCCATTAATAGACTTGTTTGTTAAAAATCAATACATTGAGTAAGCAATACAGTTTTCAAATATCTTAAATAGAGAGAGTTGAAAATGATACTTTGTCTGTCTGCTGCAAGTTTTTCATTTCCGAAGCCCTGCTCTTTCTTCTTACCTCAGCTTTTTTTAACTAGCACTGGAAAGCTAAAAAAATTGTAAAAGGTCTTCTCTCGGGGAAGGTTTACCCTGCTGTGAAGGAGCACAGCCAGGTTTGGGGAGTGCCCCAGTGCAAGGCACTGGGGATCAGAAGAGGGAGTGCTCTGTTACTTGCAAACAAGCATCACAGCTCTGTTAGGAAAAATTCTGTTTATTTTAGCTGTGAGGCTAGGGAGAGCTGCTCAGTTAATGAGGTCCTGACCAACTCTAGTTAGGACAGCCTGGCATTAGCTCTTCTTCCTTTTAACCTGACTTTCTGTAAGGAAATCTTCAACTTTTCATGGATTAAAATTCTTTAAGTCTGAAATGTGTTTTACTTTGCTCACTACACACAAGACTTAAAGTTTGTGTCTGAGTGAACAAAAAGTTTTACCAGGGTAATGGTAACAGTGGTGTTTCTTGTCTTTAGCATGGTTTGACAATCTAGGCTGTGGGCAAGGGTTTTCCCATGAGACTGAATTGGGCTTGCATGGCAAGGTTTTGGTAGCAAGGTGGCTGCAGGGGTGGCTTCTTTGAGAAGCTTCCAGAAGCTTCCCCATGTCCAAAAGGGTCAGTGCCATCCACCTCTAAGATGGACCCACCACTAGCCAGGGGTGAGCCTGTCAGCAATGGTGGTAGCACCTTTTGGATAGTTATGGAGGGAAAATAAATCTGGCACAGTAGTAGTTGGAAGAGACAAGTGAGAATGTTGAGAGGAACAACCCTGCAGACACCCAGGTCAGTGCAGAACGAGGGGGAGGAGGTGCTCCAGGCACTGGAGCAGGGATTCCGCTGCAGCCCGTGGTGCAGCCCATGGTGAGGCAGCTTTGGCCCTGCAGCCCATGGAGGGCCACAGTGGAGCAGAGATCCACCTGCAGCCCGTGAGGACTCCTCACAGGAGCAGGGGAATGCCCAAAGGACAGAGACCTGTGAGACCTTGCGGGAAGTTCATGCTGCAGCAGGATCCTGGCAGGACCTGTGGCCTTGTGGAGAGGGGAGCCCATGCTGGAGCAGGTTTGCTGGCAGGAGTTGTGAACTTGTGGGGGACCCACACTGGAGAAGGGAAACAGTGTGAAGGATTGTGGTCTTGAGAAGGAAGGAGCGACAGAGACCACGTGTGATGGACTGACCGTAGCCCCCATTCCCCATCCCCTGCACCTCTTGGGTATAGCAAGGTATAGCAAATTGGGAGTGAAGTCATTACCTTGACCCATGAGCCTTTTATTCTATTTTCTCTGCCTTGCCCAGCTGAGGAGGCCAGCGATAGAGCGGCATTGGTGACCACCTGGCACCCAGTCCAGGTCAAACCAACAGAGGGATATCAAAGGATACCTGCTTATCACAAAGCCTTTTTTAATGTGATGAAGGAGCTGAATGAAGAAACTTGACTGTTCATTTCCAGCAAAACATGAGGACCAGACATGGGCCCTGTTTTCAGTACTATGTACTTATGCCACCCAGAAGAAATCAGATGTGATAGTGACAGAAAACAAAGGAAAGCAGATGGTGGGAATTCCAACCAAGCTCTCCCAAGAGGTGCTGGAGAAGGAGATCCCTGAGGAAATAAACGTTGTGTTCCTCGGACTTTTTCCATGCCTTGGCTTTGCTCTGACAGTGAAAGTCATTCTCGACAAGTAAACTAGAAGTGTGTGGGCAAAACGTTTGTCCATTTCTGAACCTAACTTGAACCATGTGAAACACTTACTGCTCTGGGTTCACATCCCACTTCAACATAAATGTGGAAAGACAGCTAGACAGCAGAAACTGATAAACAAGGGGTAGGAGAGAGACTTGGAAAAGAGGGAAAGTCTAATTAAAAAAAAGGAATGCTGTATAAACTGGTATGTTATCTACAGGCCACCCATTTGTGCCAGCCAATTTTTTAACGAATAACACATGCTTCCCTTTAGCAAGTAGGAAAACATGTCTTATTCTTAATTGAATTACACTCAGAGGATGTAAGAAAAAAGAGGAGTGAGGTGGGGGAGGAACATGGCTTTAGGTTATACAGGGGAAATATATTCAGAAATGGAGCCTTACACATCCCACACACACACTTTGAAACAGCCTAAGACATTTGGAAAAACTTCAGGTGCTACTATGTTCTCACATCTGTATCATAAACAGTTACTAAACACCTTATTGCCCCTAATATCACATTGTCCTAGGCAACCGCCCCTGCTCCCTGCAGAGCCTCGGCTCTGGTTACACTCGGGTTACGCACATCGCTGTTGCTCTGCGTTGGATTGGGGCTGTAAAGAAAGGCGTGTGGCAATACACACTTGTGAATTAGGGCTTTGCAAACCAATGAAGATGCTCCCAGTGGCCTAAAGGTATGGGGTAAAAGGCTATCACCCCTTATAATGGCTGGAAACGAAAATTGCTGTGTTTTAAATGGTTTAAAATGAACTATAATTTATTTGGTCTGCTCCTGCTTCTATGTTATTTCTTAGTGGACACATTCCAAAGACAAGTTTTGCCTTGAAGATTTGTATTTGATGCAAAATGAAATTTTATGTCTCATTTCTTTTGGAGCGATTTTCTTCGTCTTATTTCATGTGTCTTTTCATCATTACCATTGTTCCTGGTGAAACATTTTTTTAAAATGGAATATACTTCCCAACTTCAAAGAAAAGCCAATATAAAACCTTCAAAATTTTATTTCAAAATTTCATGAGGAAATCAGTTTTCTCCTGTGATAAAACGGTAACATAGAAATGCCGTCATTGTTGAAGAAATCTTTTTCATTCTACATTATTTTTTGTTAAGGATTCTGTAGAGGGCACCAGTAATATACCAAGAAACTGTGGCAGGAGAATAAAAAAAGCTGACTGTGCCCTATCATTTGAATCAATTGGCAGCTACATGCAGAAAATAAACCTAGGCATACACAAAAGTATGTGGCATAATATAAATTAAAATTTTGAATAGTTCAGAAGCATTGTGAGATTTATTTTAGTGTGACAAATATGTGCTGCATTTGGAAAAAGGAGATTAGCTGGTTGGAAACAATTAACCCAACAGGAAGAGTCACTGAAAGAAACGCAGGAGAGCCAACAGAACAGGACGAGAGGGAGCCAGATGCGTCAGTAGCCAGAATGGGCATCCTGAGGGAGAGGAACCAAGTAGCCAGCTGGCCTGGGGAGAGGGGTACTCAGCAGAGGCTACATGGTGAAACCAAAGCTTTGCCTTCAAAGTTCTTCTCTGTGCTGTGGTACCACTGCTCTAGTCAAACACTTCATCACAAGCCGTGCGTTAATAGCAAATGTAACTTTTCTGTATTTGCCTGTTTTTGACAAGTTAAAAAAATTTTTTGTTTTATTAGCTGCATTTATTTATGAGGTGTGAGCTTTCTTAACAGACAGAGTGGGAGGCAGGGGACATTCAGCTAATACAGAATCGACTACCTCAGAGTAATAGCAATTGTTTCTAAGAAAAAACAGACTCTAAGAGCAGTTTTAAGTTGTATTGTGATATAATAGCCGTATAAATCATGAAGAAAATGAAATGGCAAAACTATCTCCTTGCTATATAAACAACTTTAATTTTTTTTGGTTTCATGCCAGATATTGTTTGCAATCAGAAACCTACTAATTTTTGCACATTTAAGAAACCTATGACAGATACACTCGTTACTTAAAAAGAAACTTTTCACCTGAAAAGGATTTAAAATAGATTTTTAATTTCTTTAAATTAAAAAAATAAAGTGGCTCTTGTGAGCATATTTCCCTTTGCAGAGGGTTCCCAATTCTACTTTTACTTACTTCTAAGCAGTCAATAATTTAATATGTGGTGACCGATTTCATTTATATTGATGATAACTGAATTTTAAGAAAGCCCTGCAAATGTGTATATGTATACATATATATATATGCATATACAAATTATATATATATTTTTTTTTTTCTAAATGGGTATATGGTTCCCTCTTTTTAGGATTAGAATTTTCGTTGTGGTAGACCAATAATTGTCATGTGAATGTTCAATTGTTGTGGTTATGGTAAAGTTTCGCTTTGAGAAGTATAAACATCATATTTCTGAATGGAACAAGTGTCTGAAGACAATAGAAGGATATTTTAATCTTTTCATGCTTTAGTGGAAATCACACTGCTGCTGGTGGAAACTCCTGCACTGACAACAGCTGCCAATAGAAGTTTTCCTGGCCTTTGCATAATCCTTACTCTTTGGGTGATTCTTGCATTTTCTAGTTGTTATAAATTTAAAAGGCCAAATTTACCCATATTACTGCTCTAAATCAAGTCAGGATCAAAACTCCTATTGTCCTCAATGGTTCAAAAATTTCTTAGGGCTCTAGTTTGCAACTATCTGATTTCAGCTTGCAGAGAATCATGTGAATCATTTTAGCAGGCTTGAGTGGGTTTACAGCCCATCATTTTGATTTGAATAAACCTCAAAGCCCAATAGGAATTTCATCTCAAACCTTAAGAACTGAATCAAGACTATGCATAATCCATTGTAAACCATATGTCAGCCTACTTTCCCTGCAAACCTCTCCTAGCATTGTGAGAGGATTTGGAAAGCTCAGCAAACCTTGAGGAGAATCTAGTTTCTTGGCTTGTGACCAAACCTCAAACCTTAGAAATTGATTTTCTTTTCCTTGCAAAAGTTTTACACAGTTCTCATTGCCCTGCAGTTGTGTTCAAGGCAATTCTTTGCGTTTCTGTGCATGACTCCTGTGCTGCTTCTGAAGTGAAGAAAAACCCTTCCTTCAGTTAGCAGAAAACTACCTCCTTCACCATTGGATATTTTCCCTACAACAGTCTCCATAAAATAGAACAAACTGTGGGGACAGATTTTTAAATGTATAATGTGTATAAATCTCATATAAAGTTGTTTTGGATTTCATATCTTACTTTTATCTCTTCATTTGTCACTTCTTATGATGACTTCAAGTTGCCTTCAAGGTAGACAATATCTTTGTGTTCATGCAGTCCAAAACACAGCTGGAATGTGGTCCTGTGTGGGGCCTCTGGGCACCTCTGCAATGTAAATAAACAGTAATAATAACACTAACAATAGTAATATTAGTCTCTTGTACAATTTATGTGAACTATAGCTATGGAGTAAACCTTCCAGGAACAAAGTATCTTGGTGCCAGACAAGTTTTTGTTGGTCAGGAGTCTGCTCTGACTCTAACAGCTCACAATTGTGGGAGCAATTCCTCATGCCAGCCATCTCTCTTTGGGGCTGTAAATTCTCCTCTTTGAACCTTATAAATCCATTGACCTCTATAACTTGGCACTTTGCATCAGAGTAAACGACCCACCTGCTAATGAATTTATTGAAACAAAGCATACATTTTGCAGACATGACCCCACTTTTTTCCAAATGCTGACTTAGAAATCTTTAGGGAAAGTCATCTGCTTAAAAAAAAGAGGTTTTCTAAACTAAATCCTTGGCTTTATTTAAACATTTAAAATATATGTTGAAATGCTGTATGAAATGGTGCCAAAAAGTGAATAATAGTGGATATTATTTTTAAATGCTCATCTGAAACTACATCTCTCTAAACTTAAAATTTATGTTTCATGAGAGTTTTTTTCAGGGAGGAATGCATTATATTTAAAAAAAAAAATTAATGACTTTCAGTAAAAGTAGAGATGGCTGGCAAGTCTGCTTTGTGTGTAGCAATAAAAATGGTTTATTGGCCTAATGCAGTTAAACGCAGGAGCCAAATTATACTCAGGCTTAACTTCATATCTTGTGTGACTCTGGGGGCATCATTTGCTGACCTGGATTCCTCCCCTTCTCCAATCCCACTTCTTTTTCTGCCCGAAAGCAAAGCTTAGATGAAGGAAAGTAAATAGCTTTTCTTTCATTTAGCTGTATTTGTTTTCCATTGGCTCCTTTAAAGCAGCACCAGTAATGTCCCCAGAGCTCCCAAACCCATTTATTTTCTATCTACTACCTGCCAGCATGAAGCCGAAGATAATTCAGCCCAGAAGGTTTAACTCCCATCAGCTGCAGCATCGGGGGCATATCAGTGGCACTGTGTGTAGGTGAGGATCAATAGGCTCAGGAAGTACAGAAAGGACATGACTGGAGGAAAACGGGGTTTAGAGGCAGATCATGAAGAAATCAGAGGGACGTGGTATCTGGATTTGGCAGAGGAGCTTGTTTTGGCATAAAAAGGAATATTCCACAAGGAAAAAGGGAAACTCAAGCCTATTGTAAAAATTGAGCTGCAGTTTAGCAGTTTTCTCTTTTGACTTGCAGCACTATTATGAATCAGACTGCATAGTCAGGTTAGAGAAGGATTTTCTTGGTTCTGAAGGACTGAAACCCTAATTTTCAAAGCATGCATTAGCATCTTGAATTTTCTCTTCCTCAGTCTCTTTCATGGGAATAAACCATGTGTACTGGCACTTCACTTGATGGACTCTAGACTGAACACTCACGTAATGTCAAAGGCGACAGGAGCTAGTCAGAAAGATCCAAATCCATATAGGTTATACATAAAAGTGTAAAGCCACCCCCAAAGGAAAAGTTACGTCAAACAGTTGCCATAAGTCTGAGTGGTTATGTAAGAAAAGAAATTTTGTCTGGAATCCTTGTGTTGCAATCCTTGAAGAATTTTTTTGGCAAAGTTTGAGATATAGTTTATATTTCTGCAGTCTCAAATTTAGCTCATAACCTTTAGCAGTTCTCCTAACCTTGCTGCTAGAGTTCTCATTAAAACTGTCTGTATGCTTTCATTATATTAATTTAAAAGGACTACAAGATCATCTGATCTTGAATGGCACTAATTTTTACTTATTCTAAAAGTATAGGTTTCATCTAAGCTAAAGCATTTCTGTGTTGGGGAAAATAAACTGTATGTTACAGACGCAGAAGAGGATAATCCATGATGCTACTCATGTCTGAACTGTTACTTATGCGGGAAACTGAATGTCCTCAACAGACACAGGGGATCCCCAGCAGCTGAACTACACTGTCTGTACAGGGGAAGCCCACTTGCATTGTCTTTGGAAATCGTGGAGTTACAAAACAAGTTCCTCCAAAATTTTCAAAATCAAGAAATTAGCATGACCCTTCAAATCAGTGTGGCACAAGAGCAAAGCACATACCATGTGGGCATCTGAGAAGCAGAATTCTCTGCATTGATTTTTTCTTTTCTTTATCTGTACAGATAAAATTTGTCCTATGTCCCCTCGTCAACTGTGAGGATTTCTTAGAGGTAAGGTAGAAAAAATGCAAGTGACTGCAAAACAGACGATGAACATGCTCACAGAAAAATTATTTCTAACAGTTTAAGGTGAGTCTTTGAGGCTTGAAAGATGACATTTTCTCATGCTATGAACATCAGATAAAACATCAGTAAATCCATTCTTTCCAAGGCCAGGGAAAAAAGGATAAATAAGCATATGTACATACTATTGGATGGGGAGACAGGAGGGCTACCCTGATCATCCAGCTTGATACAAATGTGTCTCACTCAAGATGCAGTTCTTAGCCATCATTTCACCACCATGAGAAAGACTGAACAATCCTTGAAACCCTCAGAGGTGTTTTCCTCCACATACTACAGTCCAAGCAACATCTCAAGTTCTCTTCAGTTAACTGAGCACCTGTGTTCTGTAAACCTTACAGCCACCCGTCCAGCAAAATGCTACCAAAATGCTCATATTGATGTGACATGATGAGAGAGTTGGGAGTGTTCAGCCTGGAGAAGAGCACCTTAGAGCACCTTCAGGAAGACCTTAGAGCACCTTTCAGTACCTAAAAGGGGTCTACAAAAAAGCTGGAGAGGGCAAGGGCAGGTAGTGCCTTGTCCTAGCCCTCTCCAGTGAGGGATTATGGACAAGGGAGAATGGCTTTAAACTGAACGTGGATAGATTTACATTGGATATAAGGAAGATATTCTTTACTGTGAGGGTGGTGAGACACTGGAACAGGTTGACTGGAGAAGTTGTGAATGCCCCATTCCTGGAAGTGTTCAAGGCCAGTCTGGATGGGGCTCTGAGCAACCTGGTCTAGTACAAGGTGTCCTTGCCCACAGCACGGGGTGCTGGAACTAGATGGTTTTTAAGCTTTCTTGCAACTCAGGCCATCCTATGATTCTATGGTATGTTCTTACCATGTGGACTCTAGAATGTATTCGTTCCGTCTAAGTTTAGATACTTAAGTGAGGCATCTAATTTAAGAAAATAAATACCTTGGTGTCAGAGCAAGGGTGCACATTTTGCACATTCTCTGCATATGTCCACATATTCTGTATATTTCACAAGTTGTTTAAGTACTACAGGATTAGAACAGTTATTAAAGATAGAAGGATTGAAACCAGATCAAGAACTGAACAGTGACACTCATAAGGAAGTCTTAGTAATGATATGCTGGGGTGCAAACTCACTTCCATCTATGTTATATTCCTCCTCTTACATTTAAATTCATTCCCTATGCAAAGACACCTTTATGCTCACACTCTGTATGCACCAGCCTGCTTGCCTGTGCTTCCTCATTCTCAGTTTCTCAATAAATTGTGAATATCTCACCCGGTTTCTGTATTTGACAAAAGGGATGAGATCTCAAACATTATTCAGTCCCCATATATAATTTTTTGTGAAAGCAGGTGGGCAGAAAAAGAAAAGGATTGCAGCATCTTCTACAGCTACAGCATAGGTTACAACATGGGTTTACAACTTTTTTGATACCAGAGAATGCATTCATGAAAGAAGTTTTATAAATAATTAACTTGGCAAACCTTCAGATGGATGTCAACCATTCATGCATATTATAGTCTAGCTATCACTAGTAAATGGGTTGAAATTAGTTAAGAATTCCTTATCTTTAAAAAATAGACTAGATGGAATTTTATGACTCTGTATCATTTATTACTATAAACTTTGTACAAATGTGTATTTATCGAAACAGTGAAAATGCAAAAATATTTTTCTAAATCTTATCAAAATTGGCACAAAAACCTTAGAAGCTCAGTGAAAAGGGGAATTGTCTATGTTACTGAAAAGAGGAGGATCAGGAAATATTTTAATAACATTTCAGCCACCAACCAGGAAGTGTTAGCAAGAATGTGTTTGGCTATGATTTTTTTTCCCATGAATATTTGACAAACCACTCACTCATGCACACACACAGATCTCACTCCTAAAATTTGGATTCCTCATAATCAAAAACTGAAGAGCTTTTTGTTAAGTTTTTTGATCTTTTTGATCTTTAATTCTTACCAGCCAGAAAGTAACTTCTTTACTGGAAAAAAAAATCTTGAAAACATTTTGACCAGAAAAAGCGTTATTCATATGAAAACTGTATTCAAGTTTAAGCTAATTATGGAAAAGAAATAGACTATCTTGATGTCAAACTCTTTCTCCAAATGAGGAGAGGATGCTCCAAATGAGTGAGGATTAGCAATGTGACAGCTTTAGAAAACTGCTGCTGCTGCCACTGTCTTCTGCTCTGGAATGGAAAGCGTTTGAAATTATGACTGTGTCCAAGGTTGTGAAACTGAGAGGCACAGATTCCTAAACTCATGTGAAACTGAGTGATGTTTGGGATTCCATTATAACCCTCCATGGCAGACAGGCAGCTGGTGAAGGTTTGGAACCTTTTTAAGTATGAGTTCTGGGCTACTTTAAAACTGAAGTCTGCTTTGAGTCATTAATTTATTTGAACTGATGTGCCACATTAAACTCTTTAAATGGTATAAGAATTTAAATCACTGTGAGAGTTTACCACGTAGTTGGTAGAAGAAAAAAAGTCCTATCCTCAGGCTTTGAAGGGGAAGAAGTGGGTACAATGCAAAGCCATTCATGAGACAGTGCGACAGCATGGACATCTGAGATAGTGTCAGAATTTGGGGTGACTGTTTGGCCTGCTTTCATGTAAAGGTGGTGTCACTGAGATCATCTGATCTTTATGGAGGTGGTCCTCACAACATCCCTTTATTCCCATATAAATTGTTGGATCTCTGTGCTGCATTTTATGTGACTGGTTACAGAAACACACACGTCACCCTGCTGA
Source organism: Lycocorax pyrrhopterus obiensis (assembly GCA_014706295.1). Taxonomy (NCBI): domain Eukaryota; kingdom Metazoa; phylum Chordata; class Aves; order Passeriformes; family Paradisaeidae; genus Lycocorax; species Lycocorax pyrrhopterus. The sequence goes on along the minus strand of JACSVZ010000004.1, from coordinate 94,860,510 downwards.
AGGCAGTGCCCGGGCCTTGCTTTAGTTATTTCTATGGGACTGAATACAGAATTATTACTTACTTCTGCCACCCCCAAGGAAAAGTATACTTCCAAGCACTAATTGCTCTCCTTTGCTCTTGGAGATCTGGTAACTGGAAGAAAATAATGTGTTTTTATCTGAATCTGATAAGGATGAAGAGTATGTGGAATGGAGGAAGGAATTGCTTCGAGGAATTCAGTTCGACAACCTTCACCAGGGGACTTCTTGCCGGAAAATGGGGAATAATTCACTGAAATCAAAGCAGTTTATTGAAGCAAGAATTCTAACCCTGGATCTTGCACTTTTTTGGTGAATATGCAGATCTAATCTGTACCAGATATTCTCTCTGACCTGTATTTGCAGCATGAACAGTATAGGACATTTTCTAAACATTCCTGCCTAAGCTGGGCTCCATGGGCAGCATCCTAATTCAAAGGCAGCTCTCATACAGGTGTGGATGCATTTTGCCTGAGGGAGAATGAAGCTATTCATGTACTTTACGAAGTGCAATAGTTTCTTCTCCCAAGCAACAGGAATCACAGGGCAAAATGTCAGACACAGGCGACCTACTGAACAAAAGTTAACAAGATCTTGAACAATTTTCTGCAGAGGAGTGTGATGAACCCATTATAAGGAATGATGTGGGCCCTCTGTGGGCTCTCAGTGTTTCAACTGTATCATTATTTGTCATATTTACAGTATATGACAAATGAGCTAAGGGGAGAAAAACCTGGACTGGAAAGATATTAGATCATCTGGGATGAAAAACTGCCAACACTGAGGCTTTACACCAAAAGAAAATTAATAATCATGCCTTACATAAAGCATATGTAATCTCTGCAGCTACTTTGAAAAAATGCCCCCCTTCAGGACATTTCTTACCCTTTCTTCTACACAAGGTTCCCCCATCTCATTCATCTTTGAGGCAAAGATGCATTTTCCATCTTCTTTGTCCCCTCCTGCAGAAACATGAGCAAACTCTGGTTTGAATCCCTTCCACCCTTTTAGAAATTATTAAACATTCAGCCTATGAGAAGTCACGTCTCTAATCACTTTTATGTTCCATTGACCAAGCTTTTTTCCCACTAGTACTGTCATTTAATACTGAATACTAATGAAGCCTGACTTTGTTTCTTCTTCCCCTTGTTCTTTTTTACTCTTGAGGTGCATTTCAGCTTCACCTTTGACATCTGTGTATGCAACCCCATACCAGTGCAACTCACTTTACAAAAATTTGTCCTTTCTTGGCTCTGCTCAGATTTCCAGATGCTGTTTTGCAGATACTCTGAATGGATACCGCGGGTATATGGCCCTTTAAAATGTGATCTGTACAAAACACATGTATGAGAACTCAATGGCAGACTGTAATGTACAATATGTAAGTATTTAAAGTGCATACTGCAGAATGAGACATTTTGCTGGCCGAAATCACATCATTTAACTTGTGGCAATGGCCTCCTGCCGTGCAACATATTTTTTGTGTGCACATGGACATTACATGGAAGGAAAAAACATACTATAGGCAGCTCTAACAAGACCCAGGTATTCAATGAAATTCAATTCCTGTTTTCTGTAGAACTCCTTTTACCACTGAATAGCTTCTTTTTTTTTTCTTTATTTTTCCCTCCCCTCTCCCAAGCTCTCTTTCTTGCAGAGGTCAGGACTACGATGCTGATTCCTCTCCTGACGTATCCATCCTGCACTGATCATAAGGAGCAAGAGGCTGACAGATAATGTTGAACAGCTTTCCATGGGAACTCGGATTATGCAAGTACAGTTTGATCTCCGCAATGGTTCAGAACCACTCAGATATACATTGTGTGCTGCTGCCAAAAGTTTGTCTCCAGGCTACTAGGAGAGATATTTAAGGCACTGTGATGTTTAAACAGAAAAAATACGTCTTTTATTAATCATATTTGCACAACTGATCAGGAAAATTCATTTCTTATGTTTTCAGAACTAATTTTGTGGAGCAAAGTGAAGTAAGATTAACCTATAGACCTAAGCAAAACTATGGCTTCTTTGTTTCAGACTGGAGAAAGGCCAAATCACATTATAGCATACTTTACTGGTAAGGTTATATATTAGGAAAGTCCCAAAAGGGTTTGAGAAGGAACCGGTACGTAACAGAGTTAGTGACTGGCTATACAGCTCTATCTTGTACTATTTCCAGATTCTTACATTACAAACCACACAGTTATCAGTTTTATTGTCGCTGTGATTCCAGATAGACACATTTATCACACAGGCACTATGGTAATACTTTGATGAATGAAAGGGTCACTTTTTTCCCCTGACAGTCCATGAGTAGGGGTGGGAGAAACTCTAGGTAAGACTTGGAACACATCAGCTTATATTTTTCCATCTTGCATCACTTGGTTTTCTATTGGTGTTTTTTTTTGTAGTTGGTTTTTTTCATTTGTTTTGTTTTGTTTTTTTTGTTCTCTAGGATTTTTTTTCTCTGTTCCACTGTCTTTCAATGTGATTAATCTAAATTTATTGAATACAAATTTTCTCCAGGCATGTGGTTTCTGGCTAACAGTCCATTGTCTATTATATGTAAAGAATTGGGGCAAAATTTTAAAATATGTTCACGTACTTAGCTGGGATATTTTAGTTACTTAATCAATCTTTTCTGTGTTTACAGAGGTGTTGAGAACTGCAGTGCCTACTGAAGTTAGTGGGAACTTTGCCTGCTCAGCACATCTAGAAACTGGACTTTAATTAACATTTTATTGATTATTAAACTTTCTACGTGTTCAGAGAGCAGCATAAAATTCTAGTGACTTCAGTTTTCTGGCCATTTTCAATTGGTGTAGAAAAATAACCATAAGAAGATGGTGTGATAAGGAAGTTGTTGCTTTTATTGCAAATCCATACTCTACATCTTTTTAAATCCTAATTATGTTCTATTGCTTAAATAAGGTTTATTTTACATAGGGTATCCAAACGAGAGAACATGTAAGAATTTCAAAAATAATTTTTTGACTACACTTTCCAGTCAGAATGGCTATCTAAACCTATGTCTTCACTGTCAAGTACAACAGCTCTACCTTGTAGCTGTCAACCACCCCGTGTCAGTAAAAGGTATAGGAAACAGATGCTTCCTGCATACCCTGCCAGTCACACTGATATCAACGGCATTGATTTTATACCCAGTGAGTTCTATGTGAAACCAGTGGAGACAATTTCCTTAATAATTAGAAATCTATGTAATTTTATTTTTGTTTAGAGAGTGGAAGAGAAACTTCAAGGTCTTTTTTTCATGCCATCATCACACAGTAATACACTTTCTATACATTTGCACAACATAGCCATTTGATTGTTTTATTTTTGAGGGACTAAGACAAAACATTTTGGACCAGTGACCTCCATATGTTTTGTTTATATTGTATTTAGAATTGCCTTCTTCCTCCACACATGAATACAATTCTACCTTAGCCCCACTATGCCTAGCCTCATTCAAAATGATGTGGAAGCATAAGCAGTGTTTGGATGTAGAAGGCATGTGTATACCTTACTATTGAATTTTCTAATTATTGCAAGGTTCCCTGTTCGTCAGAAATGGGTGGAACTACTGCAATTCAATTGTGATTATTATTTTGAGCGTGTGGAAGTCTGAATATATTTGCTTTTGATTATTCTATGCCTAATTTCAGGAAGGTTGAGTCCCACAAAGCATTGAATCCCTTTCCCTTGCAACGAAATCAGGAACTAGCAGTTGGTTAGGATCCCTCATTTTTACCTTGTCCTTGAGAATCAGCCAAATGACTTGCAGTGGAAGTTTCTTTCCAGAACTAAAAACCAAACCAAATGACGATAAAAACAACAACAAAACCCACAAAACCCCCCAAGCCTGCAACCATCCATCTCAATGGATATTTTTCATATCCAAACAATAAAAGCATCAGGCTTAAGTATCAGACTTAAAGCTGTCAAGTTACTGGCCAAAAGAGATGTTAGTGTTTCACGTAATCTAGTGTATACACTTAGACAGTTTCATGGTTCACTCAGTTCCTCCAGTTTCTTTTTCCTTTGGGATCCATTCCAGTCCCTGTCACAGAGACCCAGACTCTTTCTTTGGCTGTGAAGGCTCCACAGCAGCATAGCCGGGTTTGTCTTGAACCTCAGGATACTCATGCAAGTCTGGGTGATCCAGGAAGGAAAAATCTCTGAAGCTCTAAAGGTACAGTGTACTTTTAAGGCCAATAAATTTGCTGTAGGAAAGACCTCAAGAAGGCATTATTAATGATCATTTTAAAAGCCTCCCTTCTCAGCATTTTCAAACCAACATAAACATGAATTCTGCTTTATTTCTCAGTATTATAAAACTTTAACAGCACTGAACTGTAGAAATAACTAAATCTATCTTTTTTCCTCTCCAGAGTACCTCCAAATCCTTTTGTTAAGTTTCCACACTCTGTCACAGACATATTTTTATATTTCTCTGTCATTTCTCTGTCTCAGCTCTGTGGAAAAGAGAAATGATACAATTACCTTGAGGAGAGGATTTCTAATAAAAATTTATAAAGAAATGGTAAGTGCTGTCACCTTCACTCTCTCTTTTTCCTTTTTTTTCTCTGCTCTGTTGTTGGTCAGGAAAGAAATGCTTCCTTTTACATGAACATTTTTGTATATAAATATAGGCAAAGGAAGACTTTATACTGTTTCCTGTAAAATCCATCACAGGATCAGATGTGACAGTAGTTGTATCTGGGCAGAGTTTTCCTCAGATTGCTCTCTTTGAGCAGACATGGGATTCATCCAAAAGGGGATTCTAAAGAATTTGGTCCCAGAACTCCCAGGGGAGCAAAGGCACTGTAGGGAAAGACTGCTCTGGTGGCTGCGAGCTCCTCCACCCCCAGTCAGCTGAGCTCCCTTTCCCCTGGCCATTCCTGCGCCTGAGAAGGTTTTGGAAAAGAGAACAGTCAATGCAAAAATAAATGCAGTCTTTCGTTTCAAACTGCGTTAACATCTGGATACGTCTGAATATGATTACTGGATGGGATATTGCATGTTTCTTGGCACTATGTTTTCCTTGCCCCCAGTGTTTCTCCGCTCCTCATCACTCACTGACTGATCCCTCGATGCACAGGTAAATGCAATCACAGTTGCATATTTGACTTTTCTGCCAGTATTAGAAATCTGGAATAATCATTCTTATTTTCGTGTTTGAGTCAAAGGGTTTGAACTTTTTGCAGTGTTATTCTGGTGTTCGATCACTTTCTGTGGCGCTCTTCTGTCCTGGTGCCTGTCCCTCAGAATGTCTTCCTGACTTATTTTCTTCCTCAAAATTCTGTTCTTCTGTGAGGCTTGCATAATCCTCAGAAAGGACTTTATAGTGAATTTGCTACATGTCCAAGTTTATTCATTCCTTTCTGTTGATTAACAGAATGAATTTTTATATACATCTGATGAATGCAACTTTGCATTGATTTAATTTATGAATTAAAAAGCCATTTCTGTTGTTAAAAGTATATGAAATAAATTCATTAAATTATTAATATTTTTGTCATTCACTTTTCACATTGACTAAAATAGTGTCAGATTTTTTATGAAGTGACTCTTGGATAATTCTGAACAGGTTTTTTTGGCACCTTGACAGTTTCACTTGGTCATTTCAAGAGAAGCCTCAAAGTCTTACTGTTAAACCTAACTTTTTGAAATGATATTGCAATGAAAAAGTAATAACCAATGGAAATATTGTAGAAATCAGTCTAAAAGCAACTTGCTGTTCAAGTAAAAAAACATGTTCTACCAAGAGCTGGATCATACTTAGTATCCTTCTGAGAGGAGAAGCCGTAATTCCTGTTTCAATCCCAACTTTCATAATTTCAAAACTTTTCAAAAATTTTCAAAACTTGTTAAGAAATGTAGCTCAGTTATTCCCTGAATTTAATAATGAGTATATTTATACACAGAAAAATCCTTGACTTCGTTTTAATCCAATATTGCCAATTTTGAGAACCGGTGCAGGATCCTTCTCTGCCACTCTGTAGTTTAACAAAAAAAAAAAAAATAGGTGGTAATTCAGGACTGCATTTCTTACTTTTATGTAATAGACAATGTTTAAGTCTGTGCTAAGTTTCTACCTTTTTGTTTGGGGCACATTTATTCTGTACAATAAGTGCATATTGCAGGCAGAGGAAAATTAATTGATTCTAAGATAAAAGAGACAAACCCAACAGCCATCAGACACAGCAGCTAGGAGTGAATCATAACAGGCAGAAGGAGGTTAATGCACAGAATGTAATGAATTCCCTTATAGGCAGTTTTAAGTAGGCTACACTGAGGGGTTGTATACTCTAGCTGTAAATACTAGGTTTGGTGATTGAAATTCCTGCTTCAAGTTCTTATATATAAATGTTCAGTTGCTTATCAGCAGAATGGAAAAGTCTGGGTTTTGGTGACATCTGAAATAAAAAGCAGCTGCCTGGTGTTTCAGGATCTGCCTTTCACCAGCTGGTTTGTAACCACTGCTTTACTTCTGCAAGGCTCAAAACTTTCTGTAGCCCTACGGGCATCCAGAAATTAAATTTGCCAGTTAAAAACTTTGTGCACTTGAAAAGCAGATAGATAAAATGCTTTGTATTTTTTCCTGACCTGCTTGATTTTCTGTTTTTCATTCAAGAACTCATATAATTGTAGTAGAACAAGTGTTTTAATTAGTGTAATTTGCATTTGCACCTCCTTGAAAGAGAAGTACACTCCCAAACTGCTTTGAGTGCTCATCTGATTTGTAGGTACATAAATTAAATACGGTAAATTAAGCACTTTTTTAAAATTTATTTTTTATATTTAGTGGTTGCTCTACAGTCAGCACTCTGCACAGATATCCTCTGCTATGAGACTGCTCCTCACTACGTTGGAACAAGGGAATGTTTGGCTGTGTGTGCATTACACACAGCAAATAGCACCCTTATGTCTTTGGTGAACTCAGAGGAGGAATAGATTCACAGGTTTTTCCACTGGACCTGAAAATGTCATATATGTCTTGCATAGGTCTAATGCCATGTTTGCATTCATGAATCAGCTGTAAAAATTTAGGACTTCGGTTGTGTTGTGCACTTTGAGGGAGACCATCCTTGATCAAAAAAAGTAGGTGCTAAATTAACAAAACAAACTTCAGTTTTCAGCTCTCTATGCTCTTTTCAGCTTACTGATTTCTTGTTCCCTCTTGTTTTTCTATATTCTAGCCCTCACTTTCTACAAAGTAATGACTTCAGTTTGCTTCATATTTTAAAGGGAGGAATGCGATACTGTAATGCCATGAAAAGGGAATCCAAAAAATCTACCCAAACCCAGTTTATGTGGGTTTTGCATATTTTTTTGCTGAGAGCAAAAAGAAATAGACCACTTTTTTTTGTTGTTGTTTTTTAAAGGTATTCATTAAGCACAAAGTAAATACAAAAAAAATTAAATAATCCTATTGGAAGTGGCAAACTTGAAACAGTCTGCTAGAAAAGAGTTCTAGTAAAAGAGGTTTCCTTGAAGAGACTTCCTTTCTTCTTAATGCGACCATTGCCAACACTATAATCTCTTTGAGTTCCTTCCACTCTGATACTTGTGTGTGTCCTAGTATGTAATGGGATACAGCAATGTAATTAGAACACCTTCATTTTTTTTCTTGCTCCTAAAGGTACTGTGAAAGGAGAGAATGATCTGGGAAGTTGGTTGTTACACTCAACAGTCAGTAGCAACTCTTCACCTTTTTGTAAAGCAGCCTAGTCCTTGGACCTTGAAGGATTTTTTACCTGCACAGCTTGTGACACGAGACTCATCATGTTCCATGGTCTATTCTTTAACAGCTTAGCTGGAAACATGTTCCTTGGGAATATCTTGCTGGGATTGATTTGCCTGGAGTCAATTATTTTGAAGCAAGGAGACGATGTGAATGAAGGGATGAAAACTCATGCTGTTGCCAGAAGAAAGACTGAAGTAATCTTCAAATTATACAACTGTGTCTAGTGATGACACTAATGAGCTCCTTAAAAATGCAGATAGCAGCTCATGCAATGATTAGCTTGTGTTATTGATGGACTAATATTGAGTTCAAAAATATAACACTCTGAGTCTTTCACATCATTTGATGATGCATAATTCCGAGTTTCAAGGTAATTATAAGTGAAGATGAGATTGTTTAAAATAGAATTTCTCTGGTTGGAAACAGAGACAGCCTTCCATGTTTCCCCAATGGAACGGTGATTATGGACATAACATAGGAAAGGTTTTAAAACCAATAAGTTTCTAGGCAGTGTTATAGCTTCCTTGTTTATTGGATTTTGCCTATGTAAGAATGACAATGAAAAGTGAAGTCTGCTATTATTTGTCATGCCTACAACAGCTACTCTATTTGCTGTCAGATTGCATTGTATGCATTGTGCATCTTTTAACAGCACTTAGACATGCTGACATAAAATACAAAGATGATCCAATTACATTTTCTGCAACTGCATCTCATTTTGCTAATGCTTACAAATTAAGGGTGTCTATCACCCTGTACATGAGACAGAACACAGATAGCATTTTAAATCCCTTGAATTTCCTAGTGTACACCACTTAAATACAGAAACAGCCCTGCTTGTAAACAGTTGACATGCAGCTCATAAACTAGTCTAGTCAATATGAAAATGCAACCATGTAGTGCATACGGAAATGATTCCTCCTTACTGTTATTTACCAGAGACAGTTTAAATGTACAGGATTAGTGCTTATCTACTTCCAGAATTCTCAGTGTGTATTACCTTTTCTTTTTTTTCCTCCAAACTGTCTTTCCATGGGCAACAAACCCTGGAAAATCCAATGAACCTTTACAGAAGTCAGGATACTAGAGGACAGTCTTTCAGAAGGATGTTATTTATTCATATGTCACAGATTTATATGACATAGAAGAATCTCAGAGAGTAAAGGAGACTCTTATTGACATTGCCAGGAGTGACCAAATGGGGTGGCAAAATCTTAACCCTATAAGCTGAGTTTCATTAGATGTAGAGTTGCAGTTGAAACCCATGTGCTGTGGTGGGACACATTACGCAGGAGCCCACTGAAAGAGTTTTACTCTAGATGCAAAACAAAACCTGAGCTGTTGCTGAGCATAAAGTGCTTCTGCTTCCACCTTGCACTTGCTTGCTGTACTGGATATTGCCTGCTAGTTTCCTGGGGTTGTTATCATTCTCATTCCCACCTGAGCTGAAGGGGTGTTCACTTTGTTGTTGACACTGGGGCTGAGACATCTAGTGCAAGCTTTTTGCAGCACACCCCTGGAACACCTCGAGATGAGCATGGCTCGGGGTGCGAGGTACAGACTCCACATCTATCAAGTTGCACTCCTTTTTCCAGCAACATTTTTTGTATTAGTGGTGAGTGGCTGCAGATGGACAGTGCTGCTGATTTCCCAGGTCACTGCTGTCTTCCTGGCACATCTTCACAAGAGAAATAAAAGGAGAGCAAGGACAAATGCCCCAAAGTGCTTTTGAGACAATAGTGGGGCTGAGAGCAGTGGAAGTCTCCATGAGTGACAGTTGCTGTGACCTTCTTCAGCTGCTTTTAATAACTTTGCACCAGATGCTGGAAGATTTTAAGTATGATAGGTTGGGAGGGTTTGTTCCCCTGTTTGTCTTTGTTCTTGAAACTGCCTCTTTAAGCAGAGCTAATAATCTACAAGACTTTTCGTAGAAAGCAGTCATTAGAGACTCTGTGACAGGTTCAATTTTTTAGCTGAAGAGTTGTTTATGCTTTTCCTGTGATTTCCATGGGAAGTGTACGGCTCTCTATTTCATTTGCCTTTGAAGAGGAAACTGAATTACCTTAGTGTCAAACAGCTCAACTATCTGTTTTACTTTTTTGTTTTCATCTTTATTTTTGTTGCCATTAACATGGTTACATATGGGTAACCGTATGGTGGGATACAAGTATCAGATGGTTGCCCAGAAGTCTGGCATCTGCAGAAATTATTTTATTTCCAAATGGGAAACTGAATCTTTAGCAAATGAGTAATCATGGAGTACATGGAAATCATAGTTGGACAAATAACCCAATGCATCCCTCCATTACAGAGCACCCCAAACTCACTCAGATATTTTCAGAGGTGGTGCATTACTCAGCCTGTGCAAGACTACCAGGAGTTTGCTGCATAGAAATTTCTGGGTCTGTGAAAAAAAGAGTATTAGAAACATATTATAGTAGAATTGACTTCTTGGTGTTACTTCTGTGCCATTGAGTCATAGTCATAACCAGTAGCCCCAAGAGGCCCCAGCCCAACAATAAAGACATTGTTATAATAAACACAGCACAGATGCTCAGAGCTGTTTACAGTGCACACAGTGGTATATTCTCTAGTCAAAAATCTTGCTGCTACAGGATTGATATTTTTCAATATTTCTTGTTTATTTGCATTATACCAAGAGTTGTCTCTTTTCTCCTTTTCTTCAATTCTTCTTTCTAATACTTTTCTTATATTTCTCAATTTTTACCAGCATAATACTGGCAAGAAAAAGACTCATTACCTGTACTCAGACTCTCTTCTGTATAATTCCTCTTCAATAATTGTTCCTCTTCGGTTTTTGGCCAAGGACTAAGAAATGTTTAGCTCTTTTATTTGCATAATAAACTCCCATCACTCAGTCTGCCTTTGCTGCAGGAATGAATCTTGTTTCCTCTTTAGCAGCAGCTTCAGCACTAGAAATAAACCCAAAGGAATAGAGAGAACCAAAAAACCTTCATGGATCCCAGACCAAGAGCAGCATTGGACCGACAAAGCTGAGGTACAGGGAGATGCACAAAGTATTTGCTTTTCTAGAGAAAACATTTATCATTCCTTTACCTAGGGCATCTCCAATTCTCTGCAGATGTGATTCTCTAGTGACCAAGACACGGGTGAGTGATTTGTACCAGCATAGTTTTGGTGGCTCCTCTCTATATTTCTCTCGCTCTCATAATCAGATGAGCCATACAAGAAATCTGGTTTGCTGAAATACATATAGTATTGAAGAGGAGAAAAAAAATATTAACAGCTCTGACGGAAAGCTGTCCCCAGAGTGTTTATAAAGCCAAGTCTGACTTGATGTTTTCAGTCTTGACACAAACTGTGCTCTTCCCAATCGCAATCTCTGGACAAAATTATCATATTTTCTGAGACTTGCAGTGCTATTTACCTTTAAATAATACTGGAAAAACTGTCCTAATTTGAAAGGTCTGCTGTATGTATGATGTCAAAGCTGTTCGCCCTTTGGGGTGTCAGGATGGAGGCCATAAGTTCTCCCCAGGCCCGGCCCATCACCAGGAGAGCTGGTTGTCCTGGACACTGGGAAGTGCTGGAATTACTTACCTTGGATGGTTTTCACAGTAGATCTCTGGGTCCTGACTGTCCTGGGGCCCCAGCTCAGACACAAAACTTCCACTGCACAGTCAAGGATCTGAAAAGTCAATTGCAAAATTTCAAACCTGCCTGGCAAAAACCAGGGCTCAAGACTCATTGAAACAGGAGATTACTCCCAGAAAGTTTTGCTTTTTTTAAAAAAAAAGGCAAAGTCCATGGTAAAACTTGCTGTTGGAATTTTTTTCAATGTGCTATATCTAGAAATGTGCATATGCAGCTTTCTCCACTGTATAATAGTGTGCACTTTTTGCATCTTAATGTTGGACTGGAAAGGATGAAAATCAAAATTATTTGGAAGATCTGGCTCGAGCTCCATGTTGTACTTTGCCAGTTACTAACATGATCTTGGACTGATCTCTCATTTATGATCAACTCCTACAGGAAAAGACTGATATTAAAAACACCCCTTTAGGTTATTATTTTTCATTATAACAATGTTCTTCTCTAATGAAAACATCAGTCTGATCAAACCAAGTGTCAGACAGGTCTAAAATAAAATTCTTTTTCTTCTACAAGGATTGGGAAAAAATTGTGGAGAATTTAGGTCTATTAGGAGATGAGTCTTTCAAGCATTTTTTGAACTTCATTGTCTGAAATTGATCCAGTTGAGGAGGAGAGTTGAAATGTTACTACATCTACCCATGCCAGATTGCCATTTTCTGCAGCAGTGAAGCAGTGCAAAGGCTGAGAATTCATGCAGTGAGAGACGTTCAGTGGTGTGCAGAAATGTGTTGCAAGGCTAAAGCTGAAAGCAGAGGGCTTTACACGTGAAAGAGATTATGATGGATCAGAAGCTAAACTCTGACTTGACAGTGTGGTATCCTTCCAAAACCAACAAAGTCAAATGTCACTCAGAGCAAATTAACAGGAGTATTAAATGCAAGACTTAGGAGGCAATCCGCTGTCTGCTCAGCACTGATGAGTTGTCTGCTGGAGTACACCAGTGTGCTAAACCACCATGTTTGAAAAGCAAAGCAAACACCATAGGACATTTTAAAATGTGGCCTTTAAAGAAATGTTGAATGAACTGGGCTTGCTTAATTCATAAAGGAAAAGACTATGGCAGAGCATGCTTACAATTTCATAATGTTTAAAATGTTGATCAGATAATCACATCAGCTAATGCACAAAAAATTGTATAACTGCAGCACTGAAAATTTGAGTCATATTGTTTTTTAATTGCCTTTGTAAAGGGATAATAAAATGCTGGAACAGCTTACAAGTGGAGATGATAGACTTTCCCATCTGAATAGGTTGTACAGAGATCTTCCAGGAATGATTTCTGTAGGAGTGGAGGACAAATTAGACAATCTGAGACCAGTTGTACACAGTGGGGCCAGGATTCAGAGCTCCAGAGCTGCCTCACTTTGTCAGGGACTCTGTTGGTAAAAAGAGAGCGAAGGAAAAAGAGAAAAAAACAAAGATGGAAGGCAGCAAGTTCTGTATCTTACCAGCTGGTAACAAAATAGCCTTTTTATACAGCATTCTGCAAAACCTAAAGGATTGACTCAAGAATCCCGTTATGCCACAGCCTAGGCCTGCATCTTGCTCCTGCTGCCTCTCCACAATTCTTCTGGAGCACACAAGAGGAGGAGCTGGAAGCTGGCTGACCTCTTTATTTGAACCAATACTATTTTAATTGAATTCTAATGTTTCCCCTACTTTTTTGGGAGCTGTCCGTGTACCTTCCACCTCCCACGCCCAGTTCTTTTTTCCTTTTGGCCAAGCAGAGACAGTTTTATTTCTGAGGAAAAAAGACTGACATTGGGATGCAACAGTCTGAATGCAGCTTTTCATCCTTACCTCTCTGCTCTACATTGGACAGGTTGAAGGTCTGGCCTTCCAGTCCCACCTCCAGTATAAAATTGAAAACAAATCTGTAGTGCACCAAGTACCCAGGAAAAAAAGAAGTGTACAGCCTTTATTTCACACTCTTGTGCATGAACATGCAGCTGGGAACTTATTAGGAGATTTTAGGATCTGGTTACTCGAGGTTAATTTATTTGAGCGTTCGTTTTAAGAATCAAAGCAGAACTGCTGCACCATGAGCCACAGGGCCAGGCAGAGGCCCTATCGCTAGCCATATATCAACTCCTTCCCCTCCTGAAATGTGAGAGGTAGACACCTGTGACAGATCTATGGGTCTATGTGCCTGCCTTAGAGTTTTGGCCTCAGAATTCAGGGTAAGAGTGCTCATTTTCCATATTTCAGTATGATTAACATTTTTTTTTCCCTGAACATTTGGATACTGAACAGCAGAGATTCAAAACATCCTTCCTAGCAAGAAAGTGGGCATTGTAGGAAATACATAATATTTGCTAAACAGGGGAATAATATAATTCTTACTCAGTTTAACTGTTAATAATTTAAAAAGTGGAATTTCTACACAAGGTATACTCTTATCTTTCTTCCTTATTGGACTTCGATCCACTGCACATGAAAACGCTGCTTTTACAGAAGCTGTGAAGCTGGAGCTGAGTTCTGATGATGGCACTGCAAGTCAAAGGTTTCCAAACTACTGTGTGCATCGTTAGTGTGCTCCCAGCTATGTGGAACTGCGGTGGCAGCGAGCCAGCAGTGCCTGGTGGTGTTCCTGACTGCTGCTGCTGCTACCCATCATTGCTGATGATGGCATTCACATTTAACACTACTGCTGATGAAAGTACCTGCAATTACTACAACTGCTGATGGCAGAAAGAGTTTGTTAGCCCTGCTGTAAATTACTTCCTGAGGCTTCCTTGCCAGCTTATTTCGTATTGTGAGCAAAATGCAGTCTCTTGGCGCTTAGAAAGAGCTACATTAAGCAAAAGTTCTTTAAAAAGGCAGATATTATGAGACTAAGCCATATTGGTGCCATAAGCAGAAATTCAGCATTTCCCTCTTCTGGCTGATTCTGTGTGAACCAGGCTGAACCAGGAAGCAGCGTAGCTTGACGCAGTGCCCAAGCTAATCTGCCTTTTGGCAGAGTTGACAGCACAAAGCTATCCTGATCCTGGATTCAATTTGATTTATCTGAATGGTTCTATTCTCCACCACAGGAAGCTACGAAGCTGGATTTGCATTAGGTTGAGAATGTCTACATCATGCTCAGTACATTTCACGACACAGATAGATGAGAATATTCATAAGAAATATTGACCTAAGGCCAACACAAAATATTTCTTAAAAACAAGGCCAGAAACAGGTCTTCATACCACATTAAAGTCTTTCTGTATAATGCAGTAAGTATTGCCCCTCTTTCACTAAATTCAATAATCTGTATTTTTTATATTCAAATTTGAAGAATTAATAATCTTGTGCATAGACAAAAGTATTCTCCAGAAACTGATGAGGCAAAATGTGTTCCCAGGCTGGAGTGACCCATATATCTGCCTCTAGTGAGGTCAAAACATAAGAATGGCTGTATCAGTCAACTTCAAAGTTCCATTTCAGCCAGTGTCCTGTTTCCAATAATAGCTAATAGCCTTGCCTGGGGCAGGTTATGTAAATGGAGCTTGTAGGCCTATTGCCACTATCTGTGAAATGCTCCAAAGGCTCAGATGCCCATACTGTTCAAAAGTACATGTTGGCCTTGCACAGTCAGGGAAGAAGACAGCTTTAGGCAAAAAGTGAAACTTCTGCAGTTTCTTTGTTAGTGGAACGGTTCCTCCATGTTTTTGCACCAATAAATTGCCTGTCTGTACTTCTCAGTGGATCCATTGTTTCATGAGGGCATTGGCCATCTCTGCTGCTCCTCCCAGACCTCACATACCTTCTGAATGTAATCCTGAAGCTGCCAAGTTATTTACCTCAAAGGACAAGTTGGACTTGCTGGGATAAAGGAGGAGAGGTGAGACAAAGATAGAACCTGCACAGTGGTTTCATCATGTCCTGCTCAGTACTGGTTCAGTTTTTTCATGGTTGGTTTTTGGTTTTTGCTTTTTTTTTTTTTTTAATAGAAAAGACATGTCAGGGTTTTTTTGTGCTCCCGCCACCTATCCCTTCCCAAAATGCTGTGGGAAAGAGAATGTCAGACCAAGAAACATCTATGCCTTTTTGTACATTTGTATAAAACAGAGTAAGAGAAACAGAAAGAAAATGGGAATTTTAATTCTTACTCTTAGAGTGACATGAATGGCCCAAGCTATATTCACTTTATGGGGATGAAAGCAATTAGAAAGCAATTTACAAGTCAGAGGAAATGTCCACTTGGTTCTTCTCAACAAAAACAGGGATCAGGATTAGTTCTTGTTAACCACTGCAAACAAGGGCAAAAGATTTATAAGGAACAAAAGATATAGGATAACAAGAAGTGTTAGCCCATCAGATGTCCTCCCACACTATTTTTTCTGCCATTTAACAGATCATCTGGAGCTTAACAGTAAACCAACAATTGTAACATATGGGTTCAAGCTTTTTTGAGCCAGTGTTCAGTGAGCAGAAAACTGTAGGTTGTTAATGCAAGTATGTGTACATTTTATTGTCTATGTGAGTGACCGAGCAACTAATTTGTAGCTTTGTGTGTTTTTCTTAACATATAAATACAGTCACACTTGAGACACCAGAGCAAAGTAAAATCCCTGCCAGCAGGTGCTGTCTTCTTGGGAGAAAAAGGCCATACACTGCTAGACGATTCTGGCACTCTAAATTTAATGTTTAAATGCACAGAAATGTCTCCTTGTTGCATATCTTTGGTTATAAGTCTTTTGTGTTTGGAGGCTGGCTAGGAATTGAAATTGCTGTTTGGATAATCACAGCTTTCTTTGGATAGTAATTTAGGATTCATGCTATTAACCCCCTGCATCTCTTTGTATACATGACATTAAAAACTCCTTGCCAGAAGCAGTTAACTGTTAGACGAATGGGCCAGCAAAATGAGTGCTTACAAATAAATGCTGGGATTAAAATGCACAGAAAGACAGGTTAAGATTTCCTTTTCATTCTTTGAGCAGTTTCTACTTTTTCCCAAATGATCATCTTTCAGCTTGAATTTTGGCATATCTGAAGTCAACCAGAAAAAATAAACCAAAACTACTAAAAAATAACAACTATGGGAAATATCAAGAAAACAGTTCAGCACCTGGCATACAAGGAAAGGAGCTGAGAAAGCATTTCTTCCATTACTGCTTATGGGTTTTTATTTATTTATCTTTAAACAATGCTATTTCTTAGTCAACTTTTGTTGGAAACTTGAAATCTGACAAGTGAATAAACACCAGTTCAGCAAAACATTTTATTATTCAGAAAACCACTCAGCTGTGTTGAAATCCTGTTGTTGTTTCACATATATGCCTAAAGTACATATGCTTACACACTGCTGTAAATAGCCTATTGCATTGATGGCACAAGGTAACATGCACTCAGTTCTCCCTATAGATTTCTAATTTAAGCCATATGACTCTGATGTCTTAGAAGTTATTTTTCCTTGGGCTCTTTTGGTGCTGCACTGCCAGACCATAGATATGTCTGTTCTATAATTATCAGTGGAGAGAAATAGTTGCAGTGGCTACATTGGCACTTAAACTGGACAGTCTGAAGATAATACTGTGACTTTCAGTTGATGCATTGCTGAAATCCTCTTCTGGTGTAGGTGAGTTTCAGGAATTTATAAACTTGTTTTGTGTGTGCATTTTTCTGCTTTAAATAACAGAGTGGTTTTTATTTTACTCTAGGGATTTCAAACATGAATGCAGCATGAAGTTCAAAGCATGCTGGAAAAATGAGAGTAAAAATATCGGATGGCTTCATTTGATTGAATGCAAATGTACACAAGCTAGAGGCCTCTATCTGACCAAATCATTCCAGACTTCCTTTATTGGGAAGAAACAAGCACTTTGAGAATGCTATCCTTGTTCTATTTTAGACATTTACTTTATGAGAAGGTGGAGGTCATTACATCTACGTGAGTTAAAGTGAATTTTCATACCTGGTGAAAGAATTCTCCAGCATTTCGTATACATGAGGCTGAAAAAATTTGAGATTAATTTTCTCCAAAATATACTATGATCTGTAAAAGTGAACAAGACTGGGCCCAGAGGAGCTGCCCCCAATACTGAACTAAAGTAGACATGCTTTGTGGCTACCTGGGAGCATCCCCATTGCTGCTCTAGCTTGTCTGGGCTTTGGTGTGTTTTGTCTGTTATTATTCACAGTGTGTGATCTGAATGAAATCAGGCACCCTAAAAGCCCCACATTACCATACTGCAGACAAGAGCAAGGTCTTGTCTTATTATTTCAGTCTTCTATTGTTGCAACATTCAGATTCAAGCCCATCAGGCACATCCTTACTAAATTCTGGACCACTGACATGCTAAATTTAGAGGGGTGTGTGTGCCAAATTCAAGACTAAACTTCTTTCTCTAATTCTGATCAAAATCTTGGGCCTCACCATGAGACTGAGTCCCAAAAATGTCTCTTTGATGAATTTGGGTTCAAGGTCAGGTGGCCAACTCATCTTACACCTAACAACAAAAGGCTGAGCAGGTCATCCAGTCTGTTTTCCCATACACAGTCATCACAGCATTTAACCCCACTGATTCTGCATTCATCCCAGTTGCTCCAGTTACAAGAAATAAACCCACTCTTTAAAACTCTGAGTCTTGGACAGAGTAAGAGCAACAGTGATGCCAATAGCAGTGGAGATATTGCGGGATGCTGATCAGGTGAGCCATGCCCACCATCCCAGCTGGTGGTAGGCACTGCTTGCTGTGCAGGCTGGCACAGACACCCAGTGTCCCTGCCAGCTCCCAAACACGAGGAAATTACTGTGAGTTTGTGAGCAAGAAATGCCCTTAGGCTTTTAAAGCATTTTCTGCTCTGCCCTAAAGAAATGCTGCAGTTTTTCTGAGTGCTTTGGCCAGTCTTTGATCCTCTAAAGAATGAAGAAAACGAGCTATTCTGAACACACCTGGCCAGCTCACACTGGAGCTGAACTTGGAGAAATGGAAACCTTTCTCTGTCACTCTTCTTGACAGCCTTAGGATCTAAAGCTGGAGATTTGCTTAGACTCATGGTTTTAATAGAAAACCAAAGCTGTGAGGAGCGTTATGAGGGTAGTAGACCATCTGTTCTCTTTCTGGTCTAGAAAGTAAGACTATGAACACAGAAATTTGAGTGGAATAGGGGAGCTTTTTTCAGCAGGTTCAGTTAATATTTCAGAAGATGCTGTCTTCCCATTTGTGGGCCAATAAGAAGTGACCTGGGCTTCAGTCTTTTTGCCACCCAAGCTATCACCATTCCACAATCTAGGATGTGCCCAGTTTCCCATATATGTAAAGTGGAGATGTCTTCTTATTTCTCTAGGGTTATGGAAGGATAAAATGCATTTGTATATGTGCAATATTTAGGTATTATTTTTCTGTAATCCTCTGAAGTACCAGCTAGGGAGAATCCAAAGCAGAGGAGCAAAATCGATGGCAGGGTAAAAGCTCTTGATGTTTCTACAATTCAGATTGTCAGCAGGGCACCTTTAACCCCTGAATTTCCACTCCTCTGTCTCTACAGGTGCTCAGAACCATGCCATTTTCCTCTTGCTCTCACTTGCTTTCTATTTCTCATACAGAAAGTAATAAAATCAAATTTAAAAAAAAGCCTACATGAGAAATGCACAATGGAATTGTGAGCAAAAGGAAGACAAAATAGAAGTCAAGGCTATCCACTTTTAATTCTGTCTTGAAAGCTAAATAATGACCATCAAATGAATGAAGGGAAGTGGAGAGGGCCAAGTAGTCAAAATACTCAGCTTTTAACAGCTGAGACATATTATCTGCAATGAAACCTGTATTTAAAAGGCCAAAGTTCATTAACCCTAAAAAGTAACATGCATTTAAAGATTAGATCTGATAATGCACAAAAGGGTAAAAGATGTACAGGTTATTTTGGGCAGGTGGGTTGCAACATTTCTACTATTTTTTTTTTTTCATTTTTTTCACTGTGAGTTTCCCTGTGCCACTTTCAGTCTATAAGAGAAGTTATCTATACAGTTTCAGATGAATCAAGGTGGAGGGTGAATATCCACATCCACAATCTAACTTCCTGTGGCACTGTCAAAGGTGATTCCCTAGTAGTGGGACAGAAGTATACATGGATTATTTTGTCTGTTTTGTCTACAGATAGAGACACAGGTTCATAGCCTGAAAGCATTTTAACAAGATTTGAAATGTTCTATTCTCTCTCAGATTTTTCTATTTTTCTCTTTTATTTTTTCTGGTTTTTTTTATGGTTCTCCTTTTTCTTTCTTTCTTTCTTTCTGACTTTTAGAAAGCGGGTACCCAAGAAGTTAAAGTACGAAATGTGAAAGAATAACAGAAGTTGAAGAACTGTATATTGAAATCTGATAAATGAAAAATGGGCACAGTATCAAATTTAATCACATTTGTATTCACAAGTTGTTGAGAGCTGACACTGATTTAAGATCTATCAACAGTCACCAGATTCTGTGACTACTTTATACAGATGCAAAGAGATGGACGGATGGATGGATAGATAAACAGACAGTGAAAAAATGTTGCAAATTGAGTAACAACAGACCTAGTTGTAAAAGATAGCTCATCCAATTAATTTTTTAAAAATCTGGAGATTTTTGAAGAGCAGATCTTTGGGAAATCTACAATATGGAAAACTTTGAGAAAGCTAAACTATCCTGTCACTGTTCTGCATTCAAATGTTATCACTCCAGTACTACAAGAAGACAATCCCACTTTACCCCTAGTGCCCAACAGACTGGAGAGAGGGAGTTTCATGCTAATATTTTGTGCCAAAGTATCACACAGAAGCATTACATTAAAAATAATCCCTTACTCTAATTCACACACTGAATTCAGCAACGCACATGCTTGTAAGCATTAAGAAAACAAGAGGTCCAAGAACATGAGTGATGCAGTGAGGAGGAACCTGAACAGATAAACAAAAAAAGTGAAGAAAAATAAAGGTGAAGAAAAATAAAAAGAGTACTGTAGATGGCACTGAAAATGACAGGGCAAAAATGCATGGCCACAGCCAATCACAATTGCACAATATCCCCCCTTACAGACAGTTTGTCCTGGTTGTATTAATAGATAAATTAATTGAGGCATCATAGACAAAGTAAGGGGCCCAAGTGGAAGTTTCCACATTAACAAAGAGGAAGGCAATTCTTAGTGGCTGTCCTGACCCATCTTGCTCTTTTAGGGAGCTTTGTGTACCCATAGAGAGTCTGGGGTCCCCACTAGCCACACTCGTGCCTGGTGACAGAGCCTGGGCATGAGGCTCAGCTGCGGGCTCACCGCTGCTGCTGCCACTCCCAAGCCCTCTTGAGAAACCCCTGGATCTCGGGATTGCAGGTGCAAGCAGGTCCTGGGATCATGAGCATGGTCCCCGTTGGTGGAAATGAATTCCTGTGGAGCCGTGTGGGACCATTCTGGAAGTGGTCTAGCCAGAGGCTGAATTTCTTTGCACCTCCGCTGAGTCCAGACTTTCAGAGAGCAGCACCTACTGCAGTGCTTTTGTCCAGGTAACAAAGTGATCCACTCTTTTGGCACCTTATTTTTAACTACCCAACTTTCCTCATCTGTTATGAGGTGATACCAAAACGTTCTTGATTTATGGGCCAAAGTCACTAATAGCACTCAAATACTGTGATAATAGCTCTCTATAATTTAATAATAAGTAATATTCATTTAACTCAACTTGTGATTAATATTAATTCCTGCAGCCATTATGTGACTAACCTCAATGACTTCTTTCCATAAATAATATCATATTTTCCAAGTGTTGCAGTATCCTGTCTTCTTGACTGACTATGGATTTCAATATATTATCTTGATCTACAGAAGTAATGACTATATTTGTCCTTCATCTTTTTTTTTTAGCCTTATAACCAAGGACCATTTCAGTGTCCAGATTCTCCATTCATATTTTGCTAGCAATTTCATTGCTAGTTTTGTCAGTCTAAACACTATCCCACTCAAGATAACACAAATTCAGTCATTGCAGCTAAGATGTCTGGAAAAGTATGAAAAACCAACAAATACAGTTAGTGCAAATTTTTGAAAGCATGTATTTGACTCTTCTCCTTTTTGTAAACAAGTACAATTCCATTTAAATCAATGGTCTCACTAGCTTGAAATATTCGCTGTTATTTATGATTCAAATTCCTGTTAAAAGGGAGAAACTCTGCAAAAAAATGTTTATCAGTAACCTGACCTTTAAAGAGGGAAAAACTACCTTATAGAATTTATGTCTTAATCAACTTGGAAAAGAGATTAATAGCTTGATATGTCTACATATGCATTATTCATATTTTTCCAATATAAACTGCCCATAAATTCACCCAAGAAGGTATTAGGCACCTCTAAACAGTCAGGAAAGAGCATCTCTCTGCCTGCTGTTAAGGCTTTTCTTCAGTCCATATTGCTTATATGCAAAGAATTGCTCAGCAAAGACCTCACCTGTCCTCCCAGAGAGAAATCTCAAGCCCACTTAACATGAATTGACAGCTTGGATGGATCAAGTTCTTGTGGACTGAATATGTATACCTTGGACCACAGAAAAATGACTTAAATTCAGATTTTCCTATTAATTCTATGCATACTCTGTGTCCAAACTGTGGCCAGTCTAATCTGGCAGTTTGGAAAGGAAACCTATGAGCCAGACTGCTCAGGCTGCTCTTAAACTTGCATTGTAAAGAACCCATGAATAGCACAAAATTTACAGACTTAGACCTATCAAGCATGTCCTTCAAACGTTTGTGATGGCCACATGTTGCCACTATCAATTAGATTTCACTTAGATTTTGTGCAGGAAGGTAAGGGAATTGTTTTTAAAAATGTTACGACTTGTCAAAGCTTTTGTCGATCCTGCAGTGTAATGATGGCAAGTCTTGCTCTGCTCTTTATGACCATTTCTGTTAGTAAGGACAAACTGCTCTTTAGTGAGCACTGGGAAGGAGAAATTTATTTAGGCTGTACAAGACGAGAAACAGGAAACATTAAGTCCTGAATAGGGACATAAGAGAGGAGATGAGCAAGGAAGTACTGCTAGGGGCAGGAGCAACAGAAAGAACCAGCTCTACTTGAGAGGAGAACTCAAAGATGAAAAAATTATTCTGTAATTTGATAAATCTCAAAATAGATAAAATTTAAACATCTCTCTCAAAGTTCTCACTGAAT
This sequence comes from Lycocorax pyrrhopterus obiensis, assembly GCA_014706295.1. NCBI lineage: Eukaryota > Metazoa > Chordata > Aves > Passeriformes > Paradisaeidae > Lycocorax > Lycocorax pyrrhopterus. The sequence goes on along the minus strand of JACSVZ010000004.1, from coordinate 94,837,986 downwards.
CACATCTCATCGAACAAACCAGAATGCCTTCCTGGCCTTGCTGTGCTTAGCAGGGGACAAGCTGGTCAGGTCTCGGCCCGAAAAATGCTTTGAAATGACATTTTCAGTAATGTCTCTTACAGTATAAATCACCTCGTGATTCCCAAGTGGATGAGGCTCTGGCCATTGACCTCTAGTCATGCCAGTGAAGAACAGTTCAAAATGACAGCAAAGGAAATTTAGATGACATTTGTGAAATGTTTTGGACAATTGTTCTGCATTTTTCCATGTTTCATTGTTCTTTTATGAGCAGAAGCAGAAAATAAAATAGAAACAAATTTAAAGTCAGAGCTGTAATGTGGCTACTTATTTGTAAATTTCATTTTTTAAAAGGCTTTGCAGAAATTGTAGACAGTTCCTTCAAATGATTCCACAAGAAGCTGACAAAGAGCCAATTTATTCTTTGCATATGAGCTGCCCTCTGTCTGCATATAAACCATGTGATCTGCCACTAAGAAAGAGCAGCTGGAGGCTTAGTGACATCTGAGGGACAGGGAAAAAAGCACAGAACAACCAATGGCTGTTTAATGTCTCTCAAACTTCTGTAAAAGACACTATTCCAGCAATAAAATTGCCGTGTGGTGTTTGCCAGTGAATCTTCTGTATATAAGGAACACAATTTTTAATCTTATCACGCATAAGCTTTAACCTGTTGGCAGACTGTTTGCAGTGCCTGGTAGCCCAAGGTCTCCTTGTACCTGACTGCTTTCTGCCACTGCCCCACTGTCAGGCTGAAAAATGAAATGTTAGTTGTTTCTACCCTAACGGAGGACCCTGCTTCAAAATTAAGTAATTTTAGTTAAGGAAATATTCTGAACACTTGGTAGATTGTAGACACAATTAATTCTCCTATTTTTTTTCTGTGGGTTTTTTTTGTTTGTTTGGACAGCTTGGAAAAATCATCTAATCCTTTCTCCTGCCCCATGGCAGCATCAGAACTACTGGTCTGTTCCTCGGGGCTGTTTGTTTAACCTGTGTTAAAATAGTTTTCTTGGCAACAATTCAATCCAACATTCACTATCTTACAGTTGCAAATAATGTATTTTTTTTTCTATTTTCTAACCAAAATAGCCCTTGATGAAAATTGTTCCTAATACCTCTTGTCCTGTCCACTCTGTGAAGAGAGATTATTCCCTCCTTCTTTTTTTTTTTCCCCATCAGGCTTTTATGTTTGAAGCTGGTTTTCATGTCTTCCTTTAGCTTTGTTAAACTTGGTTGTTCTTGAGACACCTGAGTTCCTCCAACAATTAGTCTCAGCCTTTTAACAAGATTGAAACAGACACAAAGGAATGAAGAAGACATGCAAAAAATTAGTAGTAAAATTAATCGGGAACTGAGGAAGAAACACTCATTGCACATCAGGTTCTTGGTGACCTAGTGAAGAAACAGTGTCTCAAACCTCAGTACAGGTCAAATTCACAAAACTTAGCTAAATAAGGTAGATAACACTGGATTTCTTTCTATGTTAAAAGACATAGGCCTCAATATCTTAATGGTATCTTTGCAGAAAGATTATGCTTTTACTGAAATAATTCAATATTTCACAGTGTCAATCAGTAACAAGTGTATTGATAAATATGTTTTTCTCTAAAAACGAGAAAATAAATAATGAACATATAAAGCACAATAACCTTTCTGGAGATGTCAGTTTTCTTTAGACTGCATAAGAAAACCTCAATAGTACAAATTTAAGTTTTGTTTTCCTTTTCTCAGGATACCATCAAAGTCAGAAGGTGGGGATATATTTTGTGAATACCTGCAGGAGAAAATAGGAACAAAAAAGGACAAATTAAAACCTAAAAGGTAATGAAAAAAACCAATCCAGCTGTATAATATCTGAAAAAAACCAGTTTCAGGTCTTAAATTTTCCCTGCAGTTAAAACCACTCTGTACAAACTGGTATCCTGGAGTTAAAATATACACTGCAGAAGCTGGTAACCTGGATACAATCTTTACACCAGGGAAAAAAACCTCAAACCTGAAAACATACTGGAATTCAAACCAAACATTGAAGAAGCTAGTACCTGGCTCTAATATTTCCTTGAAGAATACAATTCTTCCCAGAAAACATTATTTTTATTGTCATTGGGCTATTCATCAAAAACAGACTTTCTGATAGTGCTTGCCCACGTTGAATATTAATTCTAAACTGGGATTTTAGCCACTGGCTTTCTCTTATGAATGCACCTACTCAAATGCAATACACTGATGGGCTTATTTTATAGTGAAATAACGTGGTTTGGATTGAATTTTTCTAGTTTGAAAAAAAGAAACATCATTTGCAAAGATGTAAGAGTTTATACAATTCTCTTAAAAAGTGAATAGAAAATTTCAAACCGACTCAGTAATGTGACATCACTGATTGGTAAAATCCTTCTGAAAACTAGACCTTCACATGACCTTCATTTCAGCTGGTGTCTTTGGGAAGGAATGAATTTTGCTCCCAGAAAGCTTAAATCTTTCAGGTCATAATTTTCTCTTGAATTTTCAGGACATCTTTGATCTGTAAATAAAACTTGTTCATGTTCACACTTAATTTTTTATTCCCCATGATGGGTTATTTTTTTTCTTTCTTCTTGGGAAGAGTAATTTTTCTGTCATGTTTTCTCCGTAGACCTTATTTACTATCGTATCTACATCCTAAACCAAAGTTCTGTGTTCTCCTCAGTCAGTGTAAATAGCCATGCTGTGACAGGCTGACGAGTGGCCGCAGGAATCCACCTATGACAAGAGCTTGAAGCTGCAGGGAAGGTTTCTACCTGTGGGATGCATTTGTATACGTTGTCCTTTCTGGACTGGAGTGGGGGAACCCGTACTTCGCAAGCTGCATAGGAGAAGAGAGAGCTCATATCCTGTTTCCTGTCTTTTCTCCTGTTTTAAAATTTAGTTTGGCAGAGTGTCAGAACCAGAGATCAAAAGGAAAACCTGACTATCAGGGAAGGAAAAGGTATAAAACCAGGTGGAGAGATCCTGATAGGCCAGACTTACCTTCAAGACTTGAGCAGCCTTGGTGGTGAGCAGTAATTATGTGGGTTATGTACTTGACTGAAGAAAAACAAGGAAAACCGAAATAAGAATTTAGATATGGGTGGTGAAACGAGCTAGGTTAGGTTTTGCTGGGTAATTAGCTAGTTACACTTGACCGTATCTCCTCCTTGCAGCAGGGCACTAACAGATGGCGAGCAGTGCTGTCAGAACAAAAAGCGGTGCCTTCCCCCATCGAGTGCTGCTGCTGCTGAAGGATCAATTCTTCGGCGCAAGCACTGGGGGGCTAATAAAGACTCCAATCCTGGGAACAGGAGTGATTTACAGTTGAACTTAATCTATTTGAAAAATTCTAGCAACCACATTAAAAAAACCCCAAATCTCATCACGCACCACCTGAATTTCCTCAGTGCCATCTGTCTGCTGCATTAAACAAAGCCCCGGAGACCCTCAGAGGGAGAGAGGCAGAGTTTTAATGATTAACCTAACCTGGCTGTCAGAATGGATAGCTTGATATATAGGCCCTGTGTTGGCAGTTTGTGCATAGCTAGTCCCTGACACTGCAGAGGAGATTTGAGCCAGCAGGAATTCCCCTCTGGTGTGTAAAGCAGTGCACGTTCTCCCAGGTCGCCGCGCCAGCGTGCAAAGAGGCGTTACTGCGGCGCTCCCCGGCTTTGTGGGGACATTCCCAGGGGGCTGGGAATGGGGTAGAACTGTCTGTAGCTTACACCTGCAAAGGCAGCACCTGGCCATCAACCATCATTAATCCTGGAAGCTCATCTACACCTGACTTCTTTGTAGTGATATGGCACAGGCTCCCTGGCTTTATTTCTGTTAAGGAGTTTACCTGCTGAAAAACCTTGAAATGTTTTAAGTTTGGCACCTGAGCATTTACCTTGCTGTACTGGGGTTGCTGAATAGTATGAAATTGCCAGCCTCAATTTCATAAGCTGAGATTGTAGTTTTATGAGATTTCTATAAGATTCAGAATTGAATGTGATCATTTCCATTTGATCAAGACAAACAATACCTTTCTTGGCATCAGTCTCCAACTTGGATTTATGGGGTATGCCAAAAGTGAGAGCTTTTAGTTTTATGAGAGCAATATTATTTTAATCTCTCAGTAAACATTTTTCCTCTGAATAGAGAGGACAGTTTTTCAGTATAAAAATAATTCTAAATTATGGGTGCAGTTTTTCAGTCACTCAGTCACTCAGTCACTCACATTTTTCATCTCATGTTGATGTACTTGAAATATGTAAATTAAATTGTTACTTCTTTGTATTTGTGGAGAGGATGTAAACAATGCAGCTTTCCCATTAGAAAATGTTTAAGAATCATCAAGGTGTTTGTAGGTGTTATTTAGCGAGCAATCATTTTACTTCTTTCACAGTAAAATTAATGGTTCCACTTTGCAGGTAAAGAAAATGAAACCTAAGCTATCATTTTACAATAGATTTTACCAGAGCTAGCAATTTACAGGTGTGCAAAGTGAATATAAATGGTGAAAACATGTTCATAAATTATATATGTCTGGAGGCTTAAGGGACCAAAACATCATCTGAAAAACAACAACCAAAAGTATAAACTAATTCAGTGAAAGATTCATAATTAAAATAGCTACCATTATTTAAATTAGGAAATTATCTCTGTTTTATGCTCACTGCTAGGCTTACCTAGGAAACCTCTCCAGATCTATACAACCTTCCTGAAAACCTTTAATAAAAACCTGTAGTCTTAAAACATATGTTAATTCTACATAGATAAAGAACACAATTAAACTATGTCTATTATATTATTTTCTTTGGTAATAATTATCATTTTTATTAATTAAAAATCAGTTCTGATGTAAATTAACTTTCTGAAAAAAAGTAATTTTCTGTCTCTTTACATTCAGTCCCTGTAGTCAACCCCCAGGGTCCAGGAATGGGGAGAACTGATCTCCCAGTAATTACTGAAGGACTCCAGCTCTCCCGGCCAGAGAAGGGAGCAGGGCTCATGTCTCAGCGATGTCAGAGTAATCCTTCATCACACAAGTTAGATACATTCCTCATAGCTGGCCCCACTCTATCAATCCTTCTGAAATATGAGAATCCCACTGAGGTCCATTTAGTCATCCTGCTTCCTATTGTTAATGAATATGACAAAGCAAGACGGATCCTAATGCCAGTATCTCCAGGCAGGCTGGCAGCCCTCTTGCTTTCATTTCCATGCCCTAATACTACTTATCAGTGCCATTTGATGACTGCTCTGAAGAGTGTTTCACACGCAGGTAGCAGGGTTCATATCCAAGCAAATCTGAATTCTGGGTATAAAGCTCCATGGGCAACTATTTCCCGTGATTTACTGGGAATTTATGTATGTATAATGTTTTATAAGTCTCTCTTTATACGTCTCTCTTTTCAGGTAACAATAATAAAAGAATAATAAAATGAAAAATTGGTTCCTGTTTTAGTAGTTCAAGCCTCTTCTGATCCTCATGCCCCTTAGGTGCTCACCAAGGATGTCTGCTGCACTCTGCTGAACCAGAAAGAGTTTCATCTTGGCCATCACTGCATTAGAAAAGAGGGACAGAACACAGTTTGTACATCTTTTGGACTAGATTATCAGGCAAAATGAGAAAATTTTCTAGTGGTGAAAAAATTAGTTTTATGTCATTTTTCCACACCCTTGTTCCTAGGATGGCTGGAAATTTGTCCTGCTGTGTCATTGGTGTCAGGGTGATGGAAGATGCAGAAGTAGCACATATTCCTCATCTATCATCTATGTGCTGTCCATATAGTCTGGAAAGAGAATTCTACTGCTAAGAAAAGAGTTGTTTTTTTTTTTTTTGCTAATCCAGCACATCTCTTATTTTCTACTTATATTTCCTTTAACTCAAAGGGTGTTATGAACATGATGCTGTCTTGTAATGAAAGTGACCATGGAATGGATGACAGCAGTGATCAATAGGACTGAAGGCAAAGGAGCATGTCTTTTGTGCTTTGCCTTCATTGAGTCTTCCTGTTCCTTGGAAGTTAATTACATTATGAATTTAGGCCATCACTCTAACAAGAACCACTGTGATATTTCATCTCTTGGAACAAGCAAGGATTGCTTCTCAGCTACATGTTTTGAAAACACATATAAGAGTGTTATATAAGGTTATCATGCAAAGGTTTTTGTGTGCACATTTTCTGTCAAATAAAGTTTTTGATCAAAAACAATAACTAGTAACTAGTCTGAATGAATTTTCCTTAAAATATCTTAGACAAAACAAAAGGTCTTGAGTCACACAAAAAAATATCCATATTCTTTTACCAATATCTGTTTTATTATGACAAAGGATCAAGTTAAGTTCTCTAACTCAGAGCAGTAATTACATCTACCCTGTTCAGACTTTCTTGCTACTCAGCTCTAATGTCTAAAGGCAGAAGACATTGACTCCTTGCTAGTTTTATTTAAAAAAATTGTACTGTGAAAACTTTTTTCCACTTAAATAATTTTTTCATATAAGTAATTTTTTAATCAAAACAATCAAAGGTGTTAAGGATGCTGGTTCACCTTTTTTCTCCTTATTTTATGATTTAAATTTCATCTAGAATGATAAAAGTTAAATAAACCTTCTTTACCTAAGTGCTGCTTTTCTGTAATTGCCCTGCATATTACATGTGAAAAGACTTAAGTCTTGTTTTCAGTGGGCTTGGGCAGTGAAGATCACCTGGCTAAGGTGGGTTTTGTCAGACAGGAAAGAAGCTGAAAAAACTCCACCTTAGATAAGAAAGATAGCCTCATAATAACAAGGCTCTTTATCATCTTCTGAGATCACATTTATATGTTCCAGTGTTTAATTTAAATCCTACTGATCAAAGGTTGATGCCTCACTGTTGGGGCAGAGCTGGTACTCAGCAAAGAGAAAAGGGCAGCATGAGCCCAACACAACCTCCAGAAACTCCAGAGAGGGAACTGTGGCCTAAGGACTCCTTTTAGCCTCTTCTCCTTTTTGGTATCCAGTCAATGTGCCTCAGCAGGACCCTTTGCATATTCTCACCCCACTCACTCCTCTCCATCTATGTCATTCTGGCAGTGGCTGAGATTTTGGATCTGCTCTGTTAACGGGAACTTCAATGGGTGCAAACTTTCCACATCCAGTTGTGCCAGCCTGTAGTAAACTGCTGCTTCAAATCCTGATAATGCCAGTCAACACTAAGGCAATGCCAACTGTAAAGCTACTCCTTTCTCTTCCAACAGTTGGAAAGGGCCTAACCTGAGAACTGCTTTCACATGTCTTCATCTCATATGGTTGCTTGTTGAATAGTTTAGATGAATTACTTTCAAACCTCAACTTGTTTTTTCCCTTGCTACTATATGTATTTCATAAAGATATTTATCTAAAATCAAGGAAAAATGGATATCGTGCCCTGCCAGGTGACTGAAGAGCAAACTGCAGATAGTATAATTCCAGTCA